>OX243857.2:1210143-2420287 GCA_945859575.2 Herminia tarsipennalis
ATAATCCCGCTAATATGATAAATCAGAAAATCTATGAGAATGGATAGATATATGGAAGTTTGTTGCGCTTTCACGCAAAAACTACTGAACGTATTATGTTGCAACTTTACACTAATATAGTTTATACATTAGAATAGTACATGGGCTAATTTATAGCCATTTAGATCTAGGTGGCTTTTCTTGGTGCGCCTTGCTAATAGAGAAAGAAAACATACAATGATGCGCAAGAAGTCGTGGGTTTGACACCACTTTCTGTGATTCATAAATAGTGGTTATGAGTTTAGGTGTACTTTGTATCCGTAAGTTTTACAGCCGGTATAAAAGTAGTAGGATTTATGATAGATGGCAGGTACATTTTATCGACACATGCCTATCACTAGTAGTAATGGGGCCGAGAATTTTACTACCTTGCAATATTGAGGGTCGATACCATCTCAGGGGTGAGTGTCGGACACTACACGTTATGTACTTGTGTATGTTGCGGTTAGATGAGGATGTTACCAGCCTTTTGGTAATGTTACCAGTCTGAGCTCACAGGTACAATTACATCCCTTGTTGGAGGTAATAAAACTTAAAATGAGATTATTTATTATCTAACTACTTTAGTGTCTGGTAGCGGCCCGCTCCGGCTTCCCATAGACTTCTTTTCACAATTAAATTCTTTTAAAAAAAATCAAATTAATACACGCTCTGGCTTCCCATAGACTTCTTTTCACAATTTAATTCTTTTAAAAAAAATTAAATTAATACACATAATATTCATCTACTAAGTACACCTTCAAACTATCTAAATATGTAATAGTAAAAACCGCATCAAAATTCGTTTCGAAGTTTAGAAGATCTACGCGTACTTAGGGACAGATAACGAGATCGTCTTGTTTAAAAAAAACGATATTAAGATAAAAGGCGTATTTGTTCTTGAGTTAAATTTATTAACTATATGCAAATTGTAGTAAACAAACAAAACAATCTGTTTTAAATCTATACTAGGATTATGAAGCTGAAGAGTTTGTTCGTTTGTTTGAACGCGATAATCTCAGAAACTACTGGTTCGAATAGAAAAATATTTTAGAGTTTATATTCAATCACACAATCTAAATTATAAATATAATAATATTTAATCTACCTATGTACAAATTAATACATTAAATAAAATTAAAACAAACAGGCGTCATAAATTTCTATTCTTTTTCTATCGACCGGCACCGTGCCCTGAAGGCTGGCAGAGTTAGATAGCCCATATTTATCAAGAAAGACTATATAATATCACGCTATGACCAATAGGAGCGGAATATCAATGAAAAATGTTGCAAAAATAAGGAAAATTGAAGCAGACGAGACGCGGGTCAGCTAGTCTACGATAAAATTATACATCATCAACAATGAAATAAAGTATATAGGTACCTATCCAATATAAGGTTCCTCTGTTTTCGATACGTGTGATATACTTTCTTACTAGATTAGTTTTTAATTCCACTTTTTATTAACCCATTCATTGCTTCTACGTACCTACTACTTAAGAAATGGATACATGTACCTAAATTGTGTAGTACCTAAACTTACTGGAACCTGAAATACCGAATACTTTCATATACCGATATATTTATTGGTTTTCGCCCAATTTCCAATTCTCTACTTTAGCAGCAGCATAATATTCGGAAGCAGAAAGGATAAATGAATTAAGAGCCTTAATATACACCAATTTGTCGTCCACCTAATAGATTTTCCTTTTCATAGTTATTACCACGCAGTTCCATTACTCGCAGAATATATTTACTGTGATTAAGTAACCGCAAATTATGTGATTGTTATGACAATATGCGTCTAGAAAATAAAAAAATAATGATGATAAGTGAAGAATTATTGGGAGTTATACTGTACCAAAATAAGTTTCACATATTAATAATGTAATAACAATAATATTTTGGGACAATTTACACACGATTATCTGATCCCAAAGTATGGCAACTATATAAAGGCAAAATCTAATACATAAAATTATCGTGTCACAATGTTCATTCCCATACTCTTCCGAAACGGCTTGACCAATTTTTATGAAATTTTATATGCATATTCAGTAGGTCTGAGAATCGGCTACTATCTATTTTTATACCCCTAAGAGTTTGTTTGTTTGTTTGAACGCGATAATCTCAGGAACTACTGGGCCGCATTAAAAAAATATTTTATTGTTGGATAGCATCACACTACCACCAATAGGAGCGGAGCAGCAATGAAAAATGTTGTAAAAAAAAAAGAAAGAAAAAAGAAGAAAGGGACAATTTACGCAGACGAAGTTGCGCGGGTCAGCTAGTATACTTATAATTTTCTAAATACTTGCATACCATAGATATATTACACCCAATCATACTCATCACAAATATTTATCCTCCTGAATGGGAATCGAATCCACGATTTCTCGCTTAGCAGTCTGGGGCACTAACCACTAGACCAACAGGCAAATCATAATACACTAGCATACGGTTTCGATGGTATGCCTCAGAAGTTAGGATTGTCGAAAGTAAACAATATGTATTAAATTAATTATATATTTGTTATTCTAATTACTATAACTACCTATATATTATCAACACACACAAGCAATATTCAAAAGTTGCCATAAAAATTAGAAATAAATTAAAAATAAATATATAATTTAATCACTGCAACTGGCAACCCTGGATACTGAGACCCCACTTTGGGACCGCGAGTCTGGTCTGCACCGCCCCCGCAGAATTGATCCGTAGATATGTGCTTATGCCTTAAACTATCCGCTGATGAAATCTGACCAGATCTTTCTGTTACACGTATACAGTCTTACAGAAAAATTACGTCCAATTTCGGTAATAGATATGAAGACAGCTAATAGGGTGGGAGTCCGCCCCCTCCAACTGTCTGATTGACTACGATCGCCAATATCACTACGTGACATCATATCTTGTAATTGAACGGAAAAAAACCTTTTGACGATATTGAAAGGCTCTGTAATTAATACCTAATTAGAGCGTAGGGGGGGCTGGGGTAAGGGAGCCGCTTCGTTTTCTGATATTACTTCTAATAAGAAATTGAGGTGTATTTTCTTTAGGTTAATGAAATTAAAGGTGGGTAGAGTTGGTTGTTTTATTATTAGTTGATATGAGGGGGTCCTTGACATAGTGGCGACCGAGCAGATTGTGTAATTTACGCGGTTAAGCAACGTTACCTACCACTATCGGTCCAAAGATGGGTGACTGTTCGCGAACATTGTCAAACCACTTCGTGCCTCAAAGAGCACGTTAAGCCGTTGGTCCTGTGCCTAATCTCTCTCTGGTTGTGTCAAATTTCCGTCCTATCCACTATTAGAGTAAGGGAATAGAGAGTGCACTTGTGTCTGCGCATACACTTGTGCACTGTAAAATCTCCTGCTAGTGTTAGTCTCTAATGAGATTAGGCGCCGTAACCGACATCGGTTACAAGATCAATATTTTAATGTCTATGTATATAAATACATATAATGCAAAACAGTTATTATAATTATGTTAATATACAATGAGAATGAATAGAGCGTGCACTTGTGTATTTATATTTCCTGCGTAGTTGGCTAGTCTCTATTGTGATTGGCCGCCGTTACTGACATCGGTTAGCAGACCGATATATTTGTTTTTTTTTTGTTTTTTAAAAAACTACTACCGCAGTAGGCTACAAGCCCTGTATCGCGGTGGACTTTACAAACATACAAGTCACGGACACAAAGTAGACCCAGACTCGAAACCACGGTGAAACGAGACGGTTTCCCGTGTGGGAATCGAACCCACGACCTCTTGCGTAGTAGTCGGAGACAATCCCACCGCGCTACAGAGGCAGTCAAAAAACAAACACAATTAAAAGGCTAGATGGACTATCACATATCCTGCGTAGATGGCCAGTCTGATGAATTTGGTCGCTGTAATCGAAATCAGGTAGAAAATTATTGTTATAATAATAATAATAATAATAATATATCTTTATTTCGAACAAACAGTCCATAGCGTACAAAAAATAAAAGAGACAAAAAAGGTAAATAAAAAACAAAATTAAATAGCAGCATCATCGCACGTGGACACGCAGGTAGGTCTTTAGTATATCTGAGTCGTACCTGTCGGCAATGATCTGCAGGATGCTATTAGAGCTGCCCCGTAATCTGCTTATAGATGATGTTAGCCTCTTGCGTATAATAGCATGAAATCCATCTGTTCTTTCTTTGGTAAACATACCCGAGGCACTACAGAATCGAGGCAGCCCCAACAACATCCTGAAGCCATTATTGTATTGGACACGCAGAGCATTAAACGATCTTTGAGTATAATTGAACCACAGGCTGCACGTGTAGAATGTCTGGCAATAAGCTTTAAATAAAGTGATTTTGACTTTAGAGCTACAACGTGCAAACCTGCGGGTCAACATATTACTCTTGATCGCCAACGCCCTGCGTTCCCTCTCTATGTCTACTTGGTCATCGAGTCCCTCGGTAACATAGTGACCTAAGTATTTAAACTGTTTTACCCGTTTCAGTTCAATACCATTTAGCTTTATGGCGGGCACTATTGACGGATATTTACCCGCGGCCCCGAAAACCAAGTATTCACTTTTCATACAATTATACAGCAGTCCATGATTGTGACTGTATGTTTCACATATAGTAAGCAGTTGTCTCATTGCGCTAACAGATGGGGTCAGCAGTACCATGTCGTCAGCGTAACTAAAATTGTTCATGCAAATGTCATCAGCTCTGCATCCAACACTAGTACTGCTGAGCCCAACTATCAGCGCATTGACATACAGGTTGAAGAGCTTTGGAGAGGTCAGCCCACCTTGCCTTACCCCGCACTCCAGCTCGTATGAGTCGGAACAACTGTCCGCCCATCTAACACAATTTTTCTGGTTACGGTACCAGTACTGAAACAGGTTTTGCACCTGTGTATGCACCCCTGTCTTCGCCAGTTTATTCCATAAGACATCATATGATACTAGATCAAATAATGTTATGACACTCCAAACAAATCTTACTTAGAAATTACAAACAGAATCAAATAAAACGACTGTCACTTTGCCCGAAGTTCGCTTTCCATCCCGAAGGGCCAATACCATCGAAACTTGGGCACAAATGATCAGACCATACGAGTGTAGCCTCCCCTCACACCCTACACGCAAAGGGCTATAAAACGAAGACGCTGACTTCACATTTTTTACAACTGTCGACAAATTTGATGTGATAGAAGATAGTGCTCAATATTTTACTCAGTTGGGATATATTTAAAGCTAAACATATCTCCTAAGACTTTTAAAGTTTTGATAAATTATTAATTTCATTTTACAAATAAATTTCATAAATTTTAAATAGTTTTATGTCTCCGCTGAAAAAAAAATTTTTTTTTTATCTGTATCTTAATACTTACAGACAAAACTTAAATTTTCATAACCCTCCTAGTATGGTAAACAACAATATACATGGCACGTCAGCTATCGTAATAGTAATTATGATCCTGAAAAAGTCCTGTTAAGCGGCGGTAGCATAATGGCTAAGGCATCGATCTCGCAATCGTGAGGTCGCGGGTTCGAATTCTACCCATTATACTACCGACGTGAATCTACTCCTAACACAAGCCTATGAGCTTAGCTGGAGGGGTTAACAAGATTGCTAGTAATGTGGGACTCAATCCCACATTGCTAGTTATGTTTAAAAAAAATATATAATCCATAAATATAAGCCTTTGTTTGGAACGATTTATCAGTGTGCCATATTTCATCTAAATGAGACGAGAGAAAGAAACATAAAATGTGAACTTTCACATTTACAATATTAATAAGTTAGTAACATTTTTGTCAACGTAAAATGCTTATAATCTTGTTTAAAATATACATTAAAATAATTTACCATACAATATAGATATGTAGCTAATTTTTAAATTTAACCAAATTTCGGGCAAACATAAACACACTAAAACATAATCAACATAACCATGTTTCTAGCAAGTAAGTTCATAAACTCTCGCGTTTTGTTTACATTTTTAAATTACTGGGTCTTATTCGCGTGAATATTTTAAGGTATCGTCTACCCGTGACCACCGCCGTTGCAATACGTTCAAAATATCAAAATTCAAAATTTCATTATTCACTTAGGATGCACAATAAAAATTGTAACACGCCGGTATTCTACATGTACATGTAATGCCAAGTTCGCAAACAATAGGTAAAGCCTAAGAAAAGAACCTGACAATAAAAACTCGCAGCCACTCTCTTCTAATTGGCAATTTTACAATGTTTGAATGTTTATAAACTTGATATGAGGGTAAGGTGCTGCGACTAATATACTATATACCATATTATAGGACATTAAAACGTGAGATAAACTAAAATCAGCCTCAGTGGGTATAACATGTGTATGTATTGTTGTAAGTATGTATACTATTGTATAGTTATGTAAGTAGGTAAGTATATATGTATGTATGTATTTTTGTAAGTATGTATTTTAGTATTTATTTTATATTCTCGATCTAGCTATTTTTATTTGTGTATTATGTAAGAATAATAGGAAGTTTTTTTTTTATTTTACAATTAGGTTACTGCACCTACACATTCCATTTCTACATCACCCTAAGGTAGACTGGCAGAGAATGCTCTTAGCATTAAGTCCACCTTTGTACAACTTTGTGCATAAAGTTTTAAATAAAATAAATAAATAAATAAAACATATTAGGAGCATCTACTTACAACCTCAGGCAATAAAAAATTTAAAGACCTTAAAATAATCACGCGATGAAGACCCACTAATTTTATAATGAGTACAAAATGCGACCGTTATTAACATTTACAACTAAACGATATTCTTCTCTTCTTTTCCAGTACCACCAAACAAGACGTTCATATCTGGCGTCGGCGAGCATGCGGTGCAGGGCACACTACTGACGCTGATGTGCAAGGTGTCTGGTGCGAGACCGGCGCCCCAAGTGCAGTGGTTCAACGGCACCAAGAGGATCAATGATAGCGAACAGAATATACACGTAAGTGGAAATTTATGAGGATTTTTTTTAATACGTCACTCATTTTTAACCGACCAAAAACAACGGAGGAGGTTCTCAAGTCCTGTAATTTTATTTTATCATATCTTTTAACACATTTGTTCGATTTCAATAATTTTCTTTTTACCCGATTGCGGAGGAGGGTTATATGTTTGACGTGTATGTATGTATGTGTGTTCCTTCATGGCACTATATAGACCAAACGCGTGGTCCGATTTTGATGATTCATACGTCAATCGATTCTTGAATCTTGCGAGTGTGACATGATAGCAATTAAAATTCAAAATGGCAACAACCAAACAGTCATATTGTGATAGAGAAAAAAAATAAGTCAACAAACTATTGGGGTATGATCGTGTAGATATTTTAAAATCATTATTTACGGGAATAGCAATTTACAATTTGTTGCCCACTATTTTAACTCAAATTTTCTGTAGTAACAGTTACGTTACGTCTTACAACTAAGCACTAAGAAGTACCTATTAAATAAAAAATAAGTTTTAAAAATCAAAAATCCCGCCTGCTTAAAAAAGATTGAAACAAGATAACCTTAAATCATGCAGTCGGAGGCATTTTAGTAAGTTCACTGGGATTTATTCAGAAATAGTTCAACAACCGAGTCTCACAGTATTTTAAAGACTATATTTTTTAACCATTTTTACGTGGCAACTTTCATAGTTCAAGTCAACAAAAAATACCCTATATTTTTTTATTCCTTGACAGTATTAAAACGTAGGTACGTCTTTTTCAGCATAAACGGCCGTATCTTTTTTTACGTTAACTCGAAACTTTGGTTCACAGTTTCAAGGGACTGGAGATCTGAGTACATAGTCTTAATTTCAACTCGATACGTGTTCCTGAGATATAGGGTATTGACAAACAGACGGACGGACGGACGGACAACAAAGTGATCCTAAGAGTTCTGTTTTTTCCTTTTGAGGTACGAAACCCTAATAAAACACAATTGGGGCTACCCAAACCAGGGTAGAACACCCTCGATAACGAGATATTCATGTAGATCTTTACACACTGATGGGCCACTCCATTCCTACTCTTCTAGTGCTCGGCTAATTAAGGTCAAGCGCAGGTCCGATTATGCAACATTACCGAGACTTAAATAACAAAGGCATATCAAAATCGCAACTCTACGAAGACTGGGCTACAATGTTTTCGATACAAGCGTCGCGCTTATTGCCTCTTTTTACAATATAATATACGACTCAACAAAAAATATGACGATATGAAACAACCCCGTAAAAGGTTCATTCTGAGGCTGTTTTCTGTGGGGTATGTACTCACATGGTACGGGGGACACGGAGAACGTCAAATTGTTGTATTAAATAGACTTATTTCTCATGAAACATGGTATTTTATAAGGATGTTACGTACTAATAAAAAGAATACACGAATAAACGCATAGACTAGACTAGCTAGCTAGGAACTATGAAATATTACAGTAAGTACAGAATTGGAAAAACAAATCTTAAGCACTATTCGCTCACTCGTACAATCCAATAGAATGGCAATCTGATGCATTGATGAAGATGAAGTTTAAAAAAATATATACTTGTATAAACTGTTGCACAGTTTTACGGGACTCTGAGCTACCTCATAATTATCTATACCATTTATACTTCATTCAAAATCATTAAATAAATCTATGAAACAACAGTAGAAACGTTACTTAATATCTTTGAGTGCTACTTACGCAAACGTCAAGGACGCCGCAAACGCGAATTTATTGACATACAAAAGAACAAATCTTAAAATACTATTCCTATGCACGTTTTTGAAAAACCAAACGGCGCTATCGTTGAAGAGAAGTATTTTTCTTGTTATAAAAAAACAGGACAGACGGACGGAAAGACGACAAAGTGATCCTAAGGGTTCCGTTTTTTCCTTTTGAGGTACGTGCATGTTGGACTCGCCCAAATTGTAGGTAGAGAATAGATATCTACACTAATACCTATTATAAAGACATGAATATACAAAAATACAAATCATTCGAATTTTTGTATGTTTGCAACGATTAAATTAGAAAATTACTGGACTTATTTCATAAATTATTTTACCATTAGCTTATCCCTGAATAGCATAGGCTACATCGATTACTAGAAAAAAATAGAGATCCCTGTGTTCACCCGTGTGGAGCCGGGACTGGTTGCTAGTTATAAATAGTTCAAGAATCGAGTCTCGCAGTTTTTTAAAGACTATATTTTTATTATTTAACTAGCTGTTCTGCGCAACTTCGTTTGCGTGGGTTATCCAACAGTAAAAGTGTAAAAGTGAAAGTGAAAGTTTTTTTCAATTCGGATCAGTAGTTCCTGAGATTACCGCGTTTAAACAGACAAACAAACTCTTCAGTTTTATAATATTAGTATAGATTACAAATTCAGTCTATACAAGTTTTAGACTTTTCCCATATTTCATAGTTCTTGGTCAACGGAAAATAGTGTTATGTAACAACTTACGATACTACATGCGAATACATAAAAGTAACATATTATCGATCATTGGCAATTTGTACAAAAACTAGCATTTCCATAATCTATGGATGCAAACCCCACCAGTTGTATCATTAAATAGTTCCTATCTCTCTTTCAAAGAGAGGTCACAGAGGACAGCGCAATGCGGGCTCAACATCCGCCGATCTAATCACTGTTAGTGTATTAGCACCCTGATAAACTCAGAGATAAGCGACCTTACTTCATCAAATAAATATAACATCAAGGCACTCCATCAGTGACAAAATAAACTCACTAAAAACTCTCTAATTTTTTTAATTCCGGAAGACAACCCAAATTAAAATCTATACTAATATTATAAAGCAGAAGAGATTGTTTGTTGGTTTGAACGCAGTAATTTCAGGAACTACTGATGCGAATTGAGTTAAAAAAAAACACTGTTGAATAGCCCATTTTTCGAGGAAGGCTATATAACATCACACTACGACCAATAAGAGCGAAGCAGCATTGAGAAATGTTGCAAAAATCGGGAAAATGTATGCTGTCAGCATGTAGCAACACATATTTTGAAGTTAAATTATACCTAAATGGTCAACTGATCCATTTGGGGACATATCGGTGGCACAATGGAAGTGCTTAATGTGCTAAAGCAAGAGGTTGTGTAAGTGATTCCCACAAGACCATAGTTTTTATTAAAATTCATAGCTCGGTGCCGGGTCTAACTTGAATATGTTGTCCGTTAATTTTATGTTTGAAAACTCCCTCGCGACTCGGCCAATAAAAGTCAAAACTTAATGGGCTTATTACACTATACTGATTCAGGGACCCTAAAACTTAACCCTAAAACTTAGGTCCATAATTCTCTAACAAATTTTCATTGCCACCTTTGATTTAGGGCCCTGATTCAGGATAGTGTAATGACCGTTTTAAATTTTATGTTTGTTTAGTCCCTCATGACTCGGACAAAAAAAAACAAACCTTAAACATCATGAAAATATATATATTACGGGTCTTAACCGCGTGAATAATTTAAGGTCATATACCTTGTTTATTGCCCGAGTCTACCCGTGGCCACGGCCGTTGCAATACGGTCGAAAGTCGGGCAATAAACAAGGTATTTTTTTACCTAAACATATGTGTACATATCGCGAAAGTTTATCAACATTTATAGAAAACTTAAACAATATATTAATGGATGATTAATTTACGCCTACTCTACTCTTGTAAGCAATAATCACAATAACACATGGCACCAATTTAAATTGGGTAATGAAGACAAATACATACAAGGGTGGTGACAGGCGAATAAGGAAGGAAACCGAGCGATATCTGGTATTTTGGATGAAATATTGTAATATTTATCTTACGGTATCATTTATTAGGGGCTCGTGACACGGAGCAAGCCACTGCGACCCAAAGAGGGTAAACACAAAAGATAAAGATATATTTTATCCAAAGTAGCACTTGTGAATGCCATTTACAATCTATCTATCTGTACATATTTAGGTACTATAGTAATAACGGTCTCCTAACCAATGTCAGTTACTGCGACCAATCTTTTTATAGACTATAACTACGCAGATGATATTATAGTGCACAAGTGTATGCGCAGACACAAGTGCACTCTCTGATCCTTCAGTCTCATAGTCCAATGGAAGGGAAATATATACTAATATTATAAAGCTGAAGAGTTTGTTTGTTTGTTTGAACGCGGTAATCTTATGAGCTACTGGTCCGAATTGAAAAAATATTTTACTGTTAGATAGCCCATTTATCAAGGAAGGCTATAGGCTATAACATCACGCTACGACCAATAGGAGCGGAGCAGCAATGAGAAATGTTGCAAAATGGGGAAAATTTACGCAGACGAACTTGCGCGGGACTGCTAGTCTGACATAACCGGAGAGAGATTGAGGGCAGTACCCGACGGCTTAACGTATTCTCCAAAGCATGGAGTGGAGTAGCATTTTGTCAAGTGGTTAGTGACCCTGACTGCTAAGCCGGAGGTCGTGGGTTCGATCCCCACCCAGGATTAAACTTTGTGTGATCAGCCAGATGGTTTATTCTGTATCTGGGTGTTATTTGTCTATAATATGTATGTATTTAGAAATATATAAGTATGTTTATCGGTTGTCTGGTTTCCATAGTACAAGCTCTGCTTAGTTTGGGATCAGATGGTGCTAGATATTAGATCTGCTCCGTCGCCACTGAGTCAGGGGGGGTCCCTCACTACTATCGGTACTATGGCGGTATGTGTCGGCCTTATTGATGAGTCGTCATTTAAGATCAAAAGCTTCAAACATAAATAAATCTCCACAATTTATTTATTTTCTAAAATATATTCTAAAAAGTAAATAATTTGGAAAAACAAATTGCTGAAAGCTTTTCCAAAGATTTTTTTCATTCAGAACCTAATGATTTTTTTAATAAGTCGGCATTAAGGCGTGTTTCGAAAGGTAAAAAGGTAATAACTACACAAAAACAAGGTTAATTTACGATATTTTATTTATTAGTAACATTGAAAATTACGACAAAATACGAATAAATAAGTAAATGTATTGGGCTTCATATATTTCAAATAAAGACTAAAACTATGATAATGGCAGTTATCATTTCAATTTCCGTTGTTGGCGTTTTGTACAATAGTTACTTCAACAACTTGAAAATAATATCTGGCCACATTTTGTTAGCTTAAAAGCTAACCCTCTTATTAAAAAAATTCCCATCCTTGCAATCAGATTGTAAAATTTTAATTCGGTTAGGTTCGGTTAACATTAAAAACAACAGATCTGGCGATTCGTAAAGTCACTCCAACAAGGAAGCACTACATTAAACAAAATAACGCTGTAGTGCTAACTGGTCCGGTTAATACCGGTTAATCTTATTGTGTGTACTCATCCTAACCGCTCAGGATTTTTTCTCAACCGAATTCAATTTCGTTTTCCGTTCGAGTGAAAGTTTTTGTAGAAACTACGCCGATGTGAGGCTCTATTTGAAAAGAAATCTGTTTTTTCGACTCACAAATCTTATTTGGCTTTACTTTGAATAAGCAAAGGTAGGTCAAGGTGAAATCAGCCCGTGTATACTGGGTGTAAATGCAAGAAAAAAGAAATATTTTTATAATGTTGTTAATATAAGTGTGTTAATATATTTCTGTAATGTTGAAATTATTTTAAAATAAATTCTTTAATATATTTATAATAATTTCATCATCAAGGTAAACATATTAAATCTAAATAAATAAACTAGTCGTAAATTTATTAGACGACGATATTGTTCGAGGGAGCTAAGCTTCAATAATTTACATGTGTTATAATATTATAAATGTGAAAGTAACTCTGTCTGTCTGTTACGCTTTCACCCTTAAACAGCTAAACCGATTTAGATGAAATTAGCTATGGAGATAGTTTGAGTCCCGAGGGACATGGGATAGTTTTTATCGCGATAACCGACATCCACGCGTGCGGAACCGCGGGCGAAAGCTAGTTAGATATATTTCGGGACTTAATCACGTGAATTATTTACCCGACGTTTCGATCGAATTGCACCGATCGTGGTGTCGGGTCGGCTAACAGTCGCAACGTCGAAATCCACGCGATTGAGTCCCGAAATATATCTAATATGTATACAAATTGTGAAAGTTTAAAAACAATAATTTACCAACAACTTATAATATTGTGATAGCTTGTATTATGTTACAGTACAATATCTTTGTGCTGTATCTACAATCTACATCACAATCTTATGTTCCTTATCGCACGTTCAGTATCTATTAAATGTTTCCACTATCTGTTATCAACACGAAGTCGTTAGTATATAAGATGCACCTTTAGATAATTATAACCAGACTATACTACATCTTTTGTCTCATTTATACCTAATCATATATTGCCAAGTAGTTTGGCAAATTGGTGACCCCGACGAACGAATACGCAGCAAGAAACATGGCACAATCACCGTGCAAGGCGAACATAAATCAGCAAGGAACACTTGAAGTAGCTGCTGGCACCTCGGTTTTATCCCGCATTCCGGAATTTTGGAAAGACCAACCAAGATTATGGTTCACGCAACTAGAAGCCATATTAGCACCACAGAAGCAAGGAGACGAATACAAATACTGTACAGTAATAGCAAAGTTATCCAAGGAAGAAATACTACAGGTTAGTGACCTAATCACTTCACCACCGACTACAGATAAATACAAAAACATCAAGGAACGTTTAATTGATTGTTACGAAGAAACAGAACAGCGACAGTTTCAAAAATTAATATCAGAGACAGAACTCGGTGATCAAAAACCTTCGCAGTTATTACGTCAAATGCGAGTCCTCGGGAGAGGAAAAATCAGTGACGAAACAATTAAACTACTATGGTTCAGGCTTTTACCAACATCAGTTACTACGGTTCTAGCAGTTACGGAAGACATGGAAATTGACAAACTGAGCCAAATTGCAGACAAAATAATAATGAATTCAAAAGTAACCGAAATATCAGCTGTTAGCAACGACACTTCAAACGACAACAATACAGCATGCATTTTAGCCCAGCTAGCAAAATTACAGATAGATATTGACGCAATTCAGCAAGGTCAATATGGCTATCGACCCAACACGCACAATCATTTCAAGAAACGTCAACAATTCCCGATTATGAGGCCGAGAACAAACTATAGAGGAGCAAATCGATTTTGTTACTACCACGAAAGATTCGGAAAATATGCAAAGAACTGCATTAAACCATGCAGTTGGAAACCAATGACTTACGTACGGAACCAGGGAAACGAATAAGAGCACAGACAACGGCGAAACTCTGTGCAATCCACCCATCCAATCGCCTCACCATTACCGACCGAAAAAGTGGTATGAAGTTTTTGATTGACACGGGCGCAAATATTTCAGTCATTAGCAAGCAACAGAGACATTCAGTTTTACAAAATGAACAATACACACTATACGCTGCAAATGGGACTAAAATTAGGACTTACGGCGAGAAGACGCTTACCTTGAATTTAGGACTACAACGATGTTATAAATGGAATTTTGTAATCGCCGATGTTACACAACCAATAATTGGAGCAGATTTTCTAGAGCACTATAAACTATTAGTCGACATAGCAGGTCGCAAACTTATCGACAAAGTTACAGAGCTGACAACGCATGTAACTTCGGAAAAAGCGACACAACAAACAATTCGTAATATCGCAGTGGGAACGAATCCACGTATTACGCAACTTTTAAACAAATACGAAGACATCACGAAAGGGTCCTCTCTCCGCAATGCGCCCAAACATAAGATTGAACATCACATTATCACTACAGGACCACCCGTCGCAGCTCGGGCAAGACCATTACCTCCAGAAAAATACGACATAGCCAAAAAGGAATTTCAAAATATGATAGAACTCGGAATTTGCCGACCGTCAGATAGCCCATGGGCAAGCCCATTACATATGGTAAAAAAGAAAAATGGCGAATGGAGACCATGCGGAGACTATCGAATGCTCAATAGCACGACAGTACCGGACAAATACCCACTACCAAGATTAACTGACTTTACATACATATTAGAAAATAAGAAGATACTAAGCAAGATAGATATACGTAAAGCATACCATTGTATTCCTGTTAAAGATATAGAAAAAACAGCCATCATCACACCTTTTGGACTTTTTGAGTACTTAAGAATGCCTTTCGGATTACGCAATGCGGCACAAACATTTCAACGATTCATGGATTCCTTATTTAGAGATTTAAACTACGTATTTATATTTGTAGACGACTGTCTCATTGCATCGGACAACGAAGATTTGCATTATCAGCATTTAGAAACGGTTTTCAAACGTTTACACGAGAATGGAATAACCATTAATCTCGAAAAATGCGAATTTCTCAGAAGGGAAATAGATTTCTTAGGTTATCATATAACGAGCCAAGGAATACTCCCTACCGAAGAAAATTACAAAGCAATCATGGAATTTCCCAAACCGAAAACAATTCAAGAATTAAGAAGATTTTTGGGCATGGTCAATTTCTACAGAAGTAATATTCCATGCGCAGCGGAAAATCAAAGAATTTTAAACGAATATCTACATGGTTCAAAAAAGAACGATAATTCACCTGTTCCTTGGACAACGGAAGCAGACAAAGCTTACGAAAAATGCAAGGAAAGCATGAAAAACGCAGTGTTAACAGCGCATCCTTCCCGCAACGCATCACTAGCGCTCATGACCGACGCTAGTGCTACTTGCGTTGGTGGAGTTTTACAACAAAAATCCGGACGCAATTGGGAACCATTAGGATTTTTTTCACAAAAATTGAGCGAAACTCAACAAAAATATTCTACGTTTGACAGAGAGCTGTTAGGAATATACATGGCCGTCAAACATTTTCACAGATTAATCGAGGGAAGAGAATTTACAATATTTACGGATCACCGACCTTTGACATACGCATTCTCCCAAAAACCATCATCAAACGATACACCGCGACGGGTCCGGCAGTTAGATTTCATTTCACAATACAGTACCAACATTCAACACATAAGCGGACGTGACAATATTACCGCCGATGCCTTATCTCGAATAGAGGAAATATACGTGCCATCACCTATCGATTACGCTGAATTGGAAAAATGTCAATCAACAGATAATGAACTAAGTAAATTACATGACAATAAAAGATTAAAATTCAAAAACATTACGCTTCCGGGTTCCACAATAAACATCACCTGCGACACCTCTACTGGAAAAAGCCGCCCCTACTTACCAAAGCATTTTCGCAAACAAATTTTCGATACCATTCATGGTATGAGCCATCCAGGAAAAAGAACTACGAGAAAAATGATAACCCAAAGGTATTTATGGCCGTATATGAACAAAGATATCAATAACTGGTGTAGATCATGTATAGCCTGCCAAAAATCAAAAATACAACGACATACGATATCACCTCCTGGTACATTTATGACAGCGCAACGTTTTGAACATTTACATATTGACATCGTCGGACCACTTCCGATTTCACAAGGGAAGAGATATTTAATCACAATCATAGATCGTTGTACGTCATGGCCCGAAATATTTCCGGTAGAAGATATAACTGCAGAAACAGTAGCCAAGACACTTTTCGAGGGATGGATTACTCGTTTTGGATGTCCATTGCGCATTACTACGGATCAAGGCCGACAGTTTGAATCAAGAATATTTGAGTCACTCTCACAATTTTTGGGAATACATAAAATTAGGACAACACCTTATCATCCACAATCCAATGGAATGATAGAGAGATTTCATAGAACTTTAAAGGCGGCGTTAATGACAAGAGAATCCAACGAAAATTGGTTAAAAGAAATTCCAACAGTTTTACTCGGGTTGCGGAGTAGCTTGCGAGAAGACACAGGTTATAGTTCAGCAGAGATGACATATGGAACGCCAATACGACTCCCTGGAGGATTTTTTGAGTCATCAGCAGCACAGTTATCAACGTACGAAGAGTTTGTAAAACAAATTCAAAAGGACATCACACAAATGACATCAATTCCGAAAAGAAAAAAACACAATCAAGCTATATTTGTGCATCCCGAACTCAAAGAATGCTCACACGTATTTGTTCGGTGTGATAGAATTAAGAAAGCCCTGACACCGCCGTATGAAGGACCCTACCCAGTAATTAGTAAAACAGATAAAACATTTTGCATTAGAATTAGGGATAAAGAGACAGTGATATCAATTGATAGATTGAAACCAGCTTTCATGATCAATGACGAATCAAACTACGTGCCAGATTCAAAGGATTGCGACAGGCATTCACACACGTACACTACACGATCGGGACGTAAAGTAAAGCCAGTAGTACGTCTATAAAAAATCGCTGATATAAGCAAGCTATTCGTATATATATTAACATAGATCTTAACATATACCATTAATTCACAACTACTCGTAACAACAAGACATCTAAAATGGGAAATCAAAGTTCTAAGGACCAGATAACATACAATACGGACAATTGCCTCAATCAAAACGAAGCGGACCAACTCCGTAACCTGATCCAGGAGGACTTACGGTGGACAAGAAATGTTGCAATGGGACAGATTATTTTAACAATCGGCGTGATCCTAATTTACGGCATAATGAAAACACTGGACAGAAGAATGAAGAGTTTAACGGAAAAAAATAATAAACACTCGTGCAACAGCTAAGTCAAAATTACAGACGTCAGCAAATCACACCACAACAGGCGTCATCAAATTCCACCGCGTACAATAGCATTATTATTTATATACATCAGCAAATAACTAGTAAGGTCTAGGTCAAATTTATATTGTAAACACTATTACCATATTTTTTTTTTTTAAAGGGGGGTGTACTGTTACAGTACAATATCTTTGTGCTGTATCTACAATCTACATCACAATCTTATGTTCCTTATCGCACGTTCAGTATCTATTAAATGTTTCCACTATCTGTTATCAACACGAAGTCGTTAGTATATAAGATGCACCTTTAGATAATTATAACCAGACTATACTACATCTTTTGTCTCATTTATACCTAATCATATATTGCCAAGTAGTTTGGCAAATATTACATTACCAAAGTAAACTTGTAGAACATTTACAAAGAATGTAAACTGTGGGCTGTTGAGCGCTCCAGAGGTAAAACTAATACTTGTACTTATTTTAATATTAAAGTATCTCATTTTTGAAAGTGTACGTATTTTGTTTTTATGAGAAATAAAGATTTTTAACCGAATTTTACGTTAATCGTCATTGCATACAATTTTAAATCTTGACAAAGTAACAGCGGTAACAGATTTGCCAGAATATCAATATGAATTTTAAAAAAATCATTCTTATTGTTATTCCGGCAAATCTCTACGGCTGGACAGAAAACGGAATTTTTTCAGGATTTCCCAAGTAGTCCCTTCCTAACAAGTCCTATCACAATTTACTAAACAAAGCAAAATCTTTTGGGTTTAACATAAAAAATTACGAGAATAAAACCAACAGTTGTAGTTAGACCGAGCTTCGCTACGTGTTTTAGGATAAAAGAATAGGAACAAGGCGACTATGTAACCGTAAGGCACCTGTCCGACCAACGGCGAAAAAAAGAATAGCGAGTAGCGATTTATCGCTCAAAACACGTACATACTTATGTAGATACTCGTACCGTGTAAACAAAAGAGATGGAGATATTAATAGTTGATCGCTCACCGGTCCCACTGCCGGCGAGCACTCGCTCTATACTGCATCTCTTTTGTTTACACGGACGGGATCTACATAATACATATCGCACATAAAATACATACAAATCGCTACTCGCTTCTCGCTCATTGTTGTTGGTGGGACAGGTGCCTAAGAGATGGCGTTGCAATAAGAAATACTACTTTTTTTTATTGAGGAATGATAATCTTAGAAAGCAAAACTCTATATTAGATAATATTCTCTATATTATTATACAAAGGACACTCAACGACAGTCATTACTCTCAGTTCTCAAATGATAGCTACGTGAAGTACAAATACAGCGCGGGCGTCATTTATCTTTGTCCTTGTCTACCGCAAGCCATCTCAACTACAAACTGCGATGCTATATATCTTCAGTTGTAATTTCAAATGGGTGAGGAACGAATTCTTGCGCTCACTGCCCACCTGTCACCGGTGCTGGACTTGGGACAGAAAGTGGGGTGGAGTGTTATTGTGTTGACATTTTATTGGGTATTTATATTTTTTGAATTTTTTTTTCGAATAATTGGTATGCTGTATTTGTAATACTAATTTTAGATTAATAATAAGGAGCGGCAGTAGCCTTATGGGTAAGGCATCGAACTCACAATCGTGAGGTCGCGGGTTCAAATCCTACCTATTATACTACCGACGAGATCCTATTCCTAACACAAGCCATTGAGCGTAGCTAGAAGGGTGCACAATCTCACATTGCTAGTTATCTAATTTTAAAAAAAGAATGCAGAAAAACTTTTATTTTGAATATCAAGGACTCTAATAAAATAGCAAATTTTATTGGGAGAAACAATATGTTGAATACGTAGGTAATCTTTTTACTTGCTTATTTTAGTAAGTACAATATTGCATTAGTTCGTCTGTAGTTAATAATAGCTGTAGGTTTGAGGATAAAATAAATAAATATAGTAACTTATGCATATCATGGTCGGACACATAATGCATCGCAATGTATCAAGGTGTACGTAACTAAATTAACTGCTTAATATATTATGTTTTAAAAAACCATTGACTAAAACGCAAACATATTACTATTATTATTATTTATTATTATTATTATTATAAGATAGTATAAATTTCTAATGCATATAATAAAGTGTAAAAAAACAATGTCAATATCCTAACACAACGAAAATAATTAATTTTGTAGAAAATCTTCGCTAATACATTGCAAGTATTAATTGTGATGGACTTAACGAAATTCTGATAAAGTTTCATACCCTTGAGATATCAAATATACCTTGCATAGAACTATTTGTGCCTTAAAACTAGATTTGAACGAAATACTTACGTATTCATTTACACAGTAATTATGCTTAAAGCATGTTTAACATTACAGCTCAAATTATACTACAGAGTAATGAGAAACTTGAATGCTTAAGAGCTTGTATTAAAATAATTTATGCTTATATTTTATACATTAATACTAAATAATAAGCGCTCACTATATCACGAAACTAGTTGCTATTCTACGGCTTTATCTACGTAAAACTTGATGAATAATATAATCAGTCTGTACTGTTTAAGTTTAGTTTGCAGAATTCTACATACTTTTGATATTAATAGTACGTTGCGTTAACGGTCAAAAACAGTTCTCTCATTGCGCAGTTTACCCCAAACATACTAGCAATTCTAAAGGCAATGAAGATTTCAATCAGACAACATCTTACTAATATTATAAGTAACGTACATAATCATAGCTTCCCTATACAATTGTTTATAAGTGAAGACCTGTAATTGGCTTTTTGTTTGTATTCTGTAATTTTCTTCCACAAATGTTGTAGCTGTTGGTTTTCCGAATTGAAATAAATAAATTATAAATCGCAATGTTCTATGAATGGATCTCTTTCACTTAAAAACTACTGAGCGATTTTGATGAAAATTTATAGTAAAGTAGTTAAGTAATAAATCAGAATAGCATATACGCTATAAAAATTAAATATAACGCGGGCTTAGTCGCGAAGAAATTAAAATTATTTATTGTATGTTAACTATTTGCGAAAGAACGAACAAACAAGTACCTAAAACACATATATTATAAATAATAAAAATATGTATTGACTTAGCAAGCTAAATACTACACTTGTGAAAAGTCGATTTTACATTTACATGTAATGCCTGTTCGCAAACAATAGATAAAGCCCGAGAAAAGAACAGGCAATAAAAACTCGTGGCCACTCTTTTCAAATTGCCAATGTTTACAATGTTTCTCTGTTTATAAACTGTATATGCAGGTAAGGTGCTGCCACCATTATATTTTACACCATATTAGAGGACTGATGCAAAAACAAGAGGTCAAAAATATTAAAATAAGAGTGCACGAAATAGGATATATCAGCTTCAATGGGCACAACATAGTAGGAGCATACACTTACGTTGTAAAAACTTTATGTACTTAAATATATATTAATAAAACGGCAAAATTTAGATAACAAATCCTATAGTAAATAATTACTAAACCAATAGCTACTCCTCGCGTTTCCTTTCTCTCCAAAGGAAGGTGGCCATTCCAATAATTCAAATTCAATAATTCTCACAAATGAAATGGCCAGACGTCTACAATTTTATATTTGTACCGTCACCGGCGCCGCACCGGCGAACACTCCACTAACTAAGGTTCCTTCCTAAATGGAAAAATGTTTTCAACTTTTAGAAAATTTTCAACAAAACTTTCTGTAAAAGTGTACAGTAAGAGTGTTTTCGTTTAATTTTGTTGTCGGTTACTTTAACCCTTTAAGTTTTGAAATGAGGAACATGAGTTATGGTTTTTAAATTAGTTCGTTAATGCGATTTTGTTGAAGGGCAAAGGTTTGTTTCTCTTTGTAAGATGTACCGGTGACCATAACAATAATAATAATGTAATGTGCACCTTGCCCTAAACGTTTAAACTTAGCTTGAGTTAACTGACCGCCGATACTGCTCCGAAATGACTTTACAAACACATTTAGGAACTATGATAGCCTTGACCAACTCATCTAAGATACCTGGATTGACTTCTACCACGGCTTCAACCGCGCTGATGTTTCATAACCAAACATAATCATGTTAGTAATTTAGAAGCATTTTTATAAAATTTATACATGAATATTGCATGACGGTATAATTCTAATTGGATTCCCCGATTTCTCAGTGAGAGTAAACAGGCTTGAATGTCACATGTTTATAATTTTTTAGTACAAGAAAACCGAAACCGGTGGAGAAACATCGTGAAAAAGCATGCAGCTTTCCTCACAATATTTTCCTTCACTAGTTTTGAGCAGTAGTGTTAATAGTAATATTTTGGGACAACTCACACAACGCCATCTGATTCCAAACTAGGCACAGCCTATACTATGAACTAGATAACTGTTAAACATACTCACATATTTCTAAATACATACATAATATAGATAAATTACACCCAGATATATAGGTAGAATAAGCCATCGTGCTCATCACACAAAGTTTTATCCTGGGTGGCGATCGAACCCACGGCCGCTGGCTTAGTCGGGATCACAAACCACTAGACCAACAGGCCAGTCATGAACCGAAAACAAATCAAGCAATGTGCCTTCTGAACCCACTACCTATCCAATATCAATGCATAGCTGATCAATCTTACAAAAGACGTCACAGATGTCGCATCTCTCCATGACTTATCCCCCTCTTTACCTAAATAACCAGGCATAAATCTTGTCAGCTTGCCAATTTCTTAAAAAAAAAGTTTTTTCCAGTAAAAAAAGTTAAAATTTCAACTAACAGACTAAGAGTTTCACAAATAAACGAAGGAAAGGAATTAATCCCGCAATTTCTCACTGTCAACCGTCGGTTTGACAAAAAAACTGTCTCTTGTAAAGGTCGGCGTCCGTCGAGACGTGACAAAGCTTAAAGGTTTTGGAGAACTTATTTAGACAGGTAGTGTCTAATCGCATTCAAACTCAAACTCAAACATCTACTTCATTATTCAAAATCATTTTTAGTGTTAACATTTCAAGGTCCGTTTAGAAAGAAAAAGAATTTAGTCGGCAGTTCCAAGAATAAAGCTCACGAGAAGAAGAAGCCAAAAAACTCATGAGCCACTATTTTAAAAAATATAATCATTATTATTTCGTTCGATGATACGGTGTGAATCTCTCATGAATCACACCTCTCATGAATGTAACCCATTGCAAACGTAATCTTCGTAATAATAATATCAATAACCCATAGGAATATTATTGCTTCTGGCTTTTGTATAGTTAGCTAGTAGACACTGAATGTTATAAGTTTTAGAAGACTAGGTCGTCCAACCACTAGGTGGTTGGACGACCAAGAAGACCAGGAACTTACTTGTAATTTTCTTTCATTATAAGCAATATGGATCGCTTAGTACTCACAATTTTTTAAACTTCAGTTGTGGTAAACTGCTAGAGTTAGAAGTGGGTTCACGTCGATAGTATAATGATTATGGTTTTCGGTCACAGGACTGCTCCGACACGGCTCATAACTTGCAAATTAAAATTACAACTTTATATCGTGTGTTAAGGTATACTTTAAAATTACAATTTGAATGGCGTGACGTAGCAACGAGCCGTTAACTTGAACTTCTCATGCTCACTAATTCAATTTAGAATCTTAATTTATTATATAGTTTCGGTTTTAGTGGACGCAAAGCTTTATAAAAAGAACTGTCTTTTCTTAGACTCAGTATTTATTTCATCATCAATCTGAAAGTGACAGTGACGATCAGAAGAATTATTATTTAAATTGCTACGTTTTTATTCAGACATAGTGAGATTAATTTTGTTAGTGATAGAAGAAACTAATTATTTTTTCTTTTATTTCTTTCTTTCTTATGTTTTTTTGGATATAGATAGACAAATATGCTATGCTTAGAAAATATGTTCAGGTGACAGTAGTCGTCCGCAGACCAGATAGTCAATCGGTCGCCTCAGGTTCGATTCCCGGGTTCTAACTTTTTTTTTATTGTTTAATAATTACAATAAACATCTGCTATAATTTTTAGATGTTTGTTTCTTCATTTACTTCTTCTATATACTTTACTTTAACTTAGAAAAAATCATTCAAAAAGTTTTATAAATATGTACTGATATGATATGAGCTAGTCTCATAACCGATTTCAGATACAGCCAATACATGGCTGTATCTGAAATCGGTTATGAGACCAGCTTCTTGTAAAGACATTGTACAATTACGTAATATATTCACTCATTTAACTGCCTCAGTGACGCCGAGTGTGCAATACTGCTGCGCTAGAAGTCGTGGGTTCGATTCCCACACACATCATTATCATAGACATCAATTTGGGTGTTCACAAATCATTGTGCCGAGTTTGGGTGTACTTTGTGTCTGCCATTTGCATGTTTCAAGGGTTTAGCCCTAATATTGATTTGTTTCAAATCAATTTTAGAAAAAGAAGTAAATACTTTACATACTGATGAAATTTAAATAACAATTTTCGATCTTACAGACATAATAATAAAAAAAAAATGAAATAATAAATCACAAACTAAAATCAAAAATTAAAATATAAAAGGGAAAAAAATAATCGTTCCTCGGACTCAAACTGGGGTCTTCTAGTTTCTGGACCACCTGACTGAGCTATATAAGTAACATGGTAGGTGGTGACGAAATTTACCTTTGTATTCTAATGATATTGTAGCAGTTTTTCGTTGCTCTCCCCCCTTTTACGAATTTTCGATCAGGTCCCGTGCCCTGACGCGAGTTTAAATTTTTTTACCCATCCCAAAAAATGAACAACGCCGCTAAAAAAGTTTTCACTTCAAAAACTGTGCGAAACTGATGTGGCTCGCTAGTAATCTTAAAAACGTCCCGCTAAAAGTTTACCTCAGAAAGCAAACCATTATACCCACAAGTAGAAAGTAAACGAAAGAATGAAATACGCGTAGCAGTTACACTGACGCCGTCTATTAAAATAATTGCACTGAAGTTCACATTGCTAACTGTGTGCCTTTGAATCGCTAGTGATGCCAACATGTCGATAGATTTCAAGGTCACAACTATGTTTTATGAAAGAGGTACAAAGATGATTCACAGAATACTGCGAAACAAGTTGATGCATTCTTTCTTGAAGTAGGTCGCCAGTTCATTAGGAAATTACGAGTGCATTTGCCTAATCAACTACTGTGAATCAAAGTGTCACCGATTTTTACCCCCGCTACGGATTTGAGTCTATAAGTAAACTTTGTGTCAGTAATTCCTATATTTGTAAAGAGCTCTGATACACATTGATACAAATGGTTGTTATCTTGAAAAAATATTAAGGATTTTGTCTACATTTAACCGATGAAGGTTTTTAACAAGATACATGTCAAACGGCAATATGAGCATAATTATACCTAATATTTCTAACGTTCACATAAACCGTAACCCTTCAGACGAGTTGTGTACTTGTTTGTAAGTAAATGTATAAAACGAAAACATGTTTACATTCACTGTAGAAAATCAGCTTAATTATTCTTTACTTTGAGTTCTTTTACCAACTGAAAAACTGAATTTCAACTTACGATAGTTAACAAAAATGCTTTTATTTCTTTAACACATCCTTAACTAATGAATAATCCCTTTGTCGTCGTTTGTTGAATATTTATTTAGATTGCTTTTTGTTTAACCGGTGAATATTCTACTCATAACAGAAATATATTTTTTTACTACGCCTAATTAACAGTCAATCTTCTTTTAAGAATTTCCAGATGAATGCTAGAATTTAAGACGGTTAAAACCAGCTGTAACTCGGTACAAAATCAGCATTCTATATCTTAGGGAGGCGATTTTATCGATATTTTTATTACGTTATTAAGGTACCACCCTCTGACTATAAAATGTTATTGCCAGTTTACTTTTTGTCAGGTCATATTTAATACAAACCTTTGTAGAAGGACGACCATAATCTTTGCTGGTTTTATTTGTAAAAGGCTCTCAAATTAGATCGGGAGGAGCCTTTTGTGAAAACGTTTGTACGCAAGGGATCTGCCACACTTATACATAATATATATTTTGACCTTTCGTCTTTGTTTTAATATTGAATGTAAGCGTTGTTTAATATTGTTAATAGAAGCTAGAGTATACTTTAAAATGTCCGTGTTTTTGAAGCAATTAATAAGTAAGTGTAATACAAAATCTTCACGTTAAAGATAATTTTAAGTAATATCTATAATAATAATAATATCTTGGGACAACTCACACAACGCTATCTGATCCCAAACTAAGCAGAGCTTGTACTATGGAAACCAGAGAACTGATAAACATACTTATATATTTCTAAATACATACATATTATAGATAAATAACACCCAGACACAGAATAAACCATCGAGCTCATCACACAAAGTTTTATCCTGGGTGGGGATCGAACCCACGACCTCTTGCGTAGCAGTCGGATACACTCCCACCGCGCCACAGAGGCAGTCAAAGTGGCAGAAGCCTTGTTGGAAAAGGTTTTATTTTTACAACAAAGAGATCGTGAAATAAATGATGTAATTATGCTGTATGCTAACGAAATACTATGAATAGTAATGCACAACTTACATTAGAGACTGTTAGAAGACGTTGTGGGTTGGTATCCTACAAAAAAAAGATCTATGTGAGATCTGTTAAAGTTGGTCTCAAGTTTGTATACTCCATGTGCCCATTAATAGAGTATTTGTTAAATCTCCTGCGTTATAGGTCTTGAGCCCAAGTACTGGAGTATCATTTAATAAAATACCGAGCTTCGCCCGGTATTTTTTTTAACAATGTCTTCCAAAAATGAAACCTAGCTAGATCGATTTATCGCCCCCGAAACACCGTGCAGTATACAGGGGGTTTCCTTCGTTTCAAAATTGGATCAGTAGTTTGTAGTGCGGACAAATTTCCATCCATACATAAAGAATAAACACACAACCATCTTTACATTGAAATCGGTAAACCAGAAGACACCACCAAGCACACCAGCAAAAGTTTACATCGATAAATAACTATTACAAACTATACCATCACTATTTTTAATTTGATCACATTGCAAAGCGGGCAACAAAGAGTCTTCACTTTAACGCTTATTTGCCTCCAGTTTTTTGCCCATGAATCGTCCTATCTTTAACTTTCTTTCTTTTTCTTTGCCTTCAAGTTTGCAAGAAAGTAGTAGTAGTAGAAAGTATAAGAACGCTTGGAAAAATAATGTATATTTATTTGGAGAAATGTTTTAAATCACCCTGTGCGTCGAAACTGTGTCAGTATTAAATTGATTGACGTTTTAATATGACACGAATATAGAAAAGTTAGGCGCATTATAATAATAATAATAAATCATTTAATTCAGAACTTAAAATTCCATACATGTAATTTTGTTAGTAACAAATTATGGGTAAGTACGCCAGCCGGGAGATAAAAGAAACCAGAGTATAAGTAATACTAGATTTAATTAATTTCGATATTAGAAATTACAATTATTTAAAAGGTATGTCTAGACTCGGACGATGGTGGTACCGAAGTGCCCTATGCTAAAAGATCTAGAATCTATGTCATCTCGGCGTGGTGTGTTCGGCAACGACACGAGGCGCCGAGTCAGCAACTCCGTGGTATGTAAGATCTAGAATCTATGTCATCTCGGCGTGGCGTGATCGGGGACGACACGAGGCGCCGAGTCTGCAGCTCCGTCGTATGTAGGTCGTTGCTAGTTGAGAGTGCAGGCATGGCTCGTAATTCCTCCCCTCTTAGAACAGCAACTATTTGAGAACTTTGAGCGAGAATGTTGCTGCCGGATCCTTCTCTGGTTTGAGTGCCGTTGGTGTAGAGTATCTGGCATCTTCAGGTGATGGTTGCACTGTTACTACGTTAGTGCGTAGTACCTCCTCGGGTGGTGATTGCACTGTTACTACCTTAGTGCGTAGTACATGGCGACGGATTGCGACGACGGTTACGAGTATGACTGCACCGACTAATATTCCATAGAAAGGTATGGTCGTATGGTACAATGTTTCTGTTTGCTCGACAGGTTGCAACTCTATTGGATGCTGGAGTAGTATCTTATCCTCGATACTGTGCAGATTTTTCAGATTGATGGTGTTCAACTTGAAGTGCGGGATTGCTATAGACTGGTTGTCGCCGTAGGTTGCGTAGGGTATTTCAGTTATCTTGAGCGGCTGTCCTTTTACTACGTCATTCGTGTTGACGATTGTAAGTTCCTCCGTTCTAAGGTGACATGTTTTTGGTATAGTTGCCAAATAGCTTCCATTGAGAATTACATACTCGTGCCGGTCACATTGTAGCTCTACTTTTGCCGGTTTCGGGAACACTACAGTATAATGTTGGTCGTCCAGTTGTTCTAGGGCTTGTTTGCTCAGGGTTATCCTAGTTGGTGAACAGGTCTTGTCGATGACTTGGTCCACAATCAGGCTCTGCATGCAGTCTCGTTGTTCTCTCGGTCGATTGTTGATAGTTTCCTCACAGATGTGAAATTCATTGAACTTCGGGCATTCAGCCTCTATGTACATGAATGCTTTCCCATCGGTTGCTATATAAGGATATGGTGGAATAGGACTTTGAGAATACTTATTAGGGACGATTGCTAATTTATACAATTTGGATGTGCCAGGAGAAATGACCGGGACTTTAAAGACAAAAACTATTCTGTTATCTGCGTAGAAGTAACTTGGCTTTATAATTCTATAGTATTCCCTTAAATCTATATTTAGTACCTGCTCTTCATTATATAAAGATTTTAATTGGTTGACCATACCTTTTAAAATATCATATTTAATCATACTATGATGTGTGCTGGAAGCACGGATAAAAGCTAAACTATCCTCTATTCTAACTAATGCTGACGTTAAATCTTGCACATTTTCGCTTATTATAGTTAAAAGTTGATTAAACCTAACAAACTTTAATAAGTTTTGGTCATAAGTTTTACTGTGGATGACAGACTCCAAAGTACTATTGATTTTTTGTTGGTTATCGGTTATTTGCGACAGTAGTACATCGTTTTGTGTCATCCATTCCTTATTGAGACTTATATGTTGTTTTAGTTCGGAAGAAAGTGTATTTTCATTATTTTCTAATATTTTAATGGCGGAATTATATTTTTGAGCGTCTTTGTAGTCCAAATTTCCAGTGATTTCTTTTATTACTGTACCCAAGCCATCGAAGAGACTTCTTTTGGTGCGATGTGATTCCAGACTGTCTATCTGCTCGTGAATCTTTACCAATTTATTAGAAATATAATTAATTTGAGCTTCATACAATGGGAATTTTTCGCTATCCAGTTTAGCCTCAAATAAGTTTAGTTGCGATTCTACTGCACTAAGTCTACTTTCGATGTCAGTCAGGTTTAGGTAATGTAAAAATGGATGGTAATGGGTTATAAATTTAGTTGGACCAAGGTCAAAGGGAAGCAACCCGGGGCCGTCACCCAAGTAATCAAGTCTTATCTCGAGCGTCATTGTCAGGTGGGCGGTCGTTGTTAGCAGTAATCTGTAACAATTTTGATGATTTAGGAACACGCTTCAGACGATTTTTGGCAATGGGACCTTTCTTTTTTGATGTATAGATGTGTATTGGTAGGTTGGCTAGTACGATATCCTCCGTATAACGAGCTGCGGTCTTTTGCCGACTCGCTTGGGGGTTAGTAACAAAAACTTGTTGATTTAGTTCATAGTTTACTTCCGGTTCACGAGACTTATTACAATTTTCTATTAGGCTGGTACGATTTTCTAACGACGATTCATTAATTAGATTATATGCTATTTTCATTCGCTCCCGGTGATTTAATATATATTGTTGCATGAAGTGCTCTGATACGTTTATATTTAGGGGATCGCGTGGGTCAAAATGACCTCGAATTATATCATGGGGCCTACATTTTGTAAAGCTATGTATTGAGCTGTTATATGCTAATAACGCATAGGGAATTAGATTAGCGATAGTTTCAGTTTTGTGTTGTAATTGTAGTATGCGCAAATGCTCTAACAATGTTGAATGATATCTTTCAATTATTCCATTATCATTTGGTGAGTGTGCTAACGTTTTATGGTGTATTATTCCGTGAAGTCTTACGAACTCAGCAAAGAGTTGGTTCGTAAACTCTGTCCCGTTATCTGTGACAATAGTTAGAGGCAATCCGTGGTGGGTACAATAAGTTATTACAGCTTGTAAAACACTTAGGGCTGTTCCATCTCTCAAGTGGTAAGCTTGCCCGTACTTGGAAAAAACGTCCATGAATGTTAAATATTTTTCATTCTGTACCGTAAAAATATCTAGGTGTACTCTTTCTAAGGGTTTAGTTGCTGGCGGGACGATATTCAATTGGGGCCTAATCGGGTTACGGTCATACTTCGATTGTCCGCATATAGCGCAAGCATTAATATATTTAGTTATCTCTTCTTTCATTTTAGGCCAAAAATAAACGCGAGATAGTGCTAGGTAACATTCGGTTATGCCGCGATGATTAGTTTTACCCTCGTGATAATTTCTAATAATTCCTTGCTGCCTTAAATACTCTTTTACATTCTCTAATTCGTGTTTAGTAAGGGATAGGTTCATGCTTGAATTTTTAAAATTATTCTGTATAATAGGGACTATAGAGTACATTCCTAGTGGTGGTGTAATTTTAAGGCCGGTTCTAATTTTTGGATTGACATGTTCTTTAATTGCATTGACTACATCCTGCTCGAGGTTCGATTCGGACACTTGTATAGAGGTGTGCGTATGCGTGTCAAAAGGTCTTGTAGTGATTGGACGTCTTTTAATATCGCCTACTATAGTAAAACTTATCTGTTTGTGAAATTTATTCAAGGGTTCTTCGGTTATGGGAACCTCAAGGATGGGGTTTTCATTACTTGTGTGGGCGGTAGCTGTAGTAGAGTCCGATATAGATGAAGGTTTTTCAGTGTGATGAACTATCAAGGACTCTGTTTCCTGATTATTAATTTGAATTCGTGATAGAGCGTCTGCGTTGGTATTAGATTTGCCTTTTTTATATACTATTGTATAGTCGTATTCACTAAGTTTAAGGCGCCACCTAGTCAGTCTTGAATTAGGTTCCTTGACGTTCATTATCCACTGAAGTGGTTGATGATCGGTAATTATTTTGAACTTACGACCGAAAAGATAGGGCCTGAAGTATTGAGTTGCCCATACTATAGCCAAAAGCTCCTTCTCTATAGTACTGTAATTAACTTCACTATCATTTAGAGTCCTAGATGCGTAGCAGATAGGTTTGTCCGCTCCTACAGTCCCTTGAGATAGGACTGCACCAATTGCGACGTTTGATGCATCCGTCGTCAGTATAAAGTCTTTTGAGAAGTCAGGGTATTGTAGTATGGGGTCGTTAGTCAGTAGGGATTTACATTTTTCAAAACATTCGATGTAGTCGGAATCTAAAACTATTTTCTTTGATTTTTTTAAGCATTTCGTCATAGGTTTTGTAATACGAGCAAAGTCGGGTATGAATTTACGATAATATCCCATGAGTCCTAGAAATTGTTTAATTTCTTTGGGGGTCTTTGGAAGTGGATATTTTTGAATAGCTAAAACTTTATCGGGGTTAGGTTTTATACCTTCCCCACTAATGATATGACCTAAATATGGTGTTTCCAACCTCAAAAATTCAGACTTGTCCAACTGTATTTTAAAGTTGGAGTCACGCAATCTATTAAATACTTTCTCTAGATTTACCATCATTTCTTGAAGACTGGTCCCGAATACGACAATATCGTCGAGATATACCAGGCAGATCTCGTTTTGGAGTCCGCGGAGTACCTCGTCCATCACCCTTTGAAACGTTGATGGGGAATTTTTGAGTCCCATCGGCATACGCAAGAATTCGTAGTGCCCGTGCTCTACAGAGAACGCTGTTTTAGAAATATCGTCTGGATGTGTCTGTATTTGGTAGAAGCCCGAAAATAGGTCCAAGGTCGTGAAGTATTGACACCTTCCTAGCTTGTCAAGGACGTCAGTAATGTTAGGGATAGGATATTTGTCATTAATAGTCTTGTCATTTAATTTTCGGTAGTCCACAACGAGTCTCCATTTTTGTTCCCCAGTCGCGTCGATTTTCTTCGGCACTACCCATATAGGGGAGCTCCATGCGGAGTCTGAGGGTCTTATGATGCCTTGACGTAGCATTTTAGCGATTTGTTCCTTAACTTCTTTCCGGTGCACAAAGGGGTAACGATAACTTTTGGTATAAATCGGTATTTCGTCTATACACCGAGAATTTGTAGTCGTTTTGGAACCGAAACATGGTAACTTGAAATAAATAAAGGTACCAAAAAAATAAAATAAATTAATTCCAACGATAATAATGACAAAGTTAGAATTCACATATCAATTGTCATTTATTCGAGTACGGTAATAGTAGTGGACCGAGAATTCATTCACATAAGCATGAACTCCTCGCGTCGTCGCCCGCGCTACCCGTTGCTAGGCAACATCGTCAGCTGTGCCTGTACGTGCACTGTGCGAGCGACGTCGATTTCGCGCGCTTTAACCGACCGAAATCTACACTAGTTTTTACATCAGTAAAAACTAGTAACTACACAACACAGTATTAAAATACATTAAGATGACAGGGACGGCAATAGGGAAGCAGTAAAAGTTTATTAAAGTAAATAGCGCGTCACAAAATCAGCTGATATGGGAAACGAATGTTATACGTTTTGTCTCTTTCATTATGAGTAAACTGGATTATTAATCAACAGGTTAGGTTAGTTTAGGTTAAATTACGTAGGTAAATGGATACTCTTATTTTTTCGCATTATTTCGCATACTTTACATGAGTTTAGGATCGTCTGGAATACCTACTTTTGAACATTACTTTTCGATAAAATAACATTATTTACTGTGTCAAAATCATGACAACGTTAACAAAGTGTAAGTTTATGTACAAGTTTATTTACACTGACCTGTAGCAAAGCATCTATCCGATGTGCAATCCATCGCGTTCGTTACACAAACGTGCAAGGTTTGGGCTTTTCGTTTTCTTAGCGTGTCCATCACTTTTCACTTTATCAAATCAAAAGCATCCACTATCACACTGCGTAACTTATTACGGCTTTTGCGTTCCCGAATGTACACTAGTCTACTAATAAAAATCCAGAGGCCCTAAGTTCGGACTCCTCGGCGGCCAAGCCACAGAACCGCCCCACGGCCGTTTTCATCGGTCATCAAACTGAGTGTCTAGGTACGCACACACTGCACTTGCGTATGATTTAGAGCAGCAACGTAAACAATGCAATTATGCAACCTTTTCGCGCGCAGGTCACCGCTATAATGTGCGGAATGTGCCTGTAGGATATGATAGGGGGGAGGGGTGCGCCAGAGTCGGCGCGCGTTCGCTCGCCACGCGGGGTAGGGAGGTCGGGGGGAGGGCGCGTTCGATTTTTTGATTTCGTGTTTCGGAAGCGTTCGACTGCTTCCGCCTCGCCTCGTGCCACTACCTACCGGGTTGTTGACCGCCCGGTGGCCGGTGGCTTTCTTGTCATTCATTACCTACTCGCGTAGTATTTTTATTACGTGAAATCGAGTAGCATTACCACAAGTTCTCATTTATTGTCTGCAAACGACATTGATTGTGATGTTTGAAAAAAAAAATGTTAATACTTTTTCAAACTGATATTTTTTATGGATTGGGTTATTGATGTGGAGTTCAAAATGTTCGGCTCCAAAACGACTACAAATTCTCGGTGTAGTTCTAATGCGGTGTTTTATTTTATTAGTAAAACTAAGAGGTTCGTCATCTAAATAAAATATGTCTGCATAACGACTGCATAAAGTTTCTAAATTAGTTTTTTCTTCGGCGTTTAAATGACCGGTACGTAAGCGCGACAACACTCGGCTTACGCGTTGAGGATCTTGTTCAGTGCTATTGCACTCGGTATTGAATGCATACGCTTCGAAAGGATGGTTTAAGCGTTCGTTCGGGATAATTATATCGGTGTCGGTTGGGTTCTCTAACTCTAATATGGCTATTTCGTCGCTAACGTTTGTAATACATTCGTGCACGATGCAATTGCACAAGATCTGTTCGGTTACGTATACGTCGCCGTCATAGTTATACATCTGTATTTTTACTAGTTTACTAGAGCGCGCGGGTATTGTTTCTTGAGAGTTTAAGTTTCTACAAGTGTAAGGTAGCATGGGTATACTAGCATTTTCCGTAATTAAAAGGTTATGCTTAAGATCTATTTGACAATTATTCAAGATATCCAACCCTAATAGCCCATCGAAATCATTATGGAATCTATAGATGAATAGTTTAATTAATTTGCTTTTGTAAAACTCTGGAAAGTTCTGTAACGTAATAGAATAATTATGTATACTACTCATACGAGAATTAGTTACTTCGAAGGGGTCAAAGTTCAAAGGTATATGTGAAAAATAATTCTCGACGGCTTCGGGGCTTATAAAGGATTGATTTGCCCCAGTATCGACAAGTAATTTTAATGGAGGGTTAGCTATCTGTACATAACGAAGTTCCCTTTTTGATTGTAAATTTAATTCTATTTTGGTTCGGTATTCGGGATAGCCTCGCGAAAATTTGAGTCATCGTTTTCGGTCTCATAAGTAAACTCCTGCTGGCCTTCATTGCAATTATAGTCATTATAATGGTCGGTATAGTTAACGTCATACGCAGTGCATTCGGCCCCGTGCTCGTTATCGTAGTCACAATAGTAATATGAGTCATTAGGGTCAGCTGTCACGTTGAAGTTTACCTGTCGCGATTTAAAATAATTGTTAGATGGCGGGTTCCCTGATCTTTGCCAATCATGTCCTGTCATTGTCGGTGGAAGGGATTTGGGTACAAAGTGACTGACACCGCTCATTGGCTTATGCCCTGAGGAGAATGGTTGATCATTCCTAGGTGGTATCTTAAATACCTTACTACGCGAGTTATAGTTCGGTGGCGGTGCGCGAAACATCTGTTGGGTACGGCTAGGCCCAGAAACTGGGGCAAGCTGCGGTTGCGAGTGCCCCTGCTGGTGAGCTTGTTTCTGGTCAAACCTGAACGCGGGTTTCCACCGCGAGGTTTGCGGGGGGATATGTATATGCGTGGGCGTATGCCCGTTTGAACCTAAATATGGTAAATTACCTCTAAGTGAAGTAGATGCAACCTCACCTGCAAACTTTGCACCATTTAATTGCGGCGTGTAATTCGCGCTGTATGCGGTGTGCCTATCGTTTACTGGGTCACCTCTTCGCTGTAGGTAAATTACATTTTGTTCGTCGTTGACAAATTCCAGAGCCTTTTCTATTGAATCGGGTCTCATACATCTAATACGAGAGCCCAAAGGTTCTCTTAGACCTCTTATATAAGATTTTAATGTTAATTTTTTATACAACTCGCGTTTAGCTTGTACGGTGGTAGCCACGTTATCGTGTAACGTAACATACGTCATTACCATGCTAAAAAGGTTCTGGCATCTGTCGTAAAATTCCTGCGGTGTGCTGTTACCTTGGAATGACATAGCAATATCGTTATAGAGGGCAGTTTCATCCCTCTGATCGGCAAAATTATTTACGAGTAATTTACGTATCTCTGCCCAACTACTAGGAATGCCGTTCGAGTTTATCGTCGCGGCGGCTGGGCCAGTAATTTTATTTAAAATACTATTAATTAAGCAAATATTAGTTAACCTAAAATTTGGGTCATCTTTTATGTAAGCCTCTATCAAGGTCTCACATATTGCAATAAATCTAGTTAAGACGTTAGGGTTGCCGTCAAATTCTGGCACCGCTCTAACAGCCTTATAAATTTCATCTACGGTGAATGACATTTTTTGTTCACTGAAGAATACGTCTAACTCTAAATCACTAAAATCTAAGTGTCTATGTTTGTCTAAATCCCTATTTCTAAGTTCCTGCCGGTTCGAGACAGGTGTCTCTCCGGTTTTCCGTAGGTGGAAAATTTTGAAGGAGGGACAAGGAAGCAACACTAAGAAAAACTTTCAAAGTACTTACATATAAAAAATCTGCATGTCTGGTTCTCGTATTGATTTTCGAATACGCCCTCGGCCGGTGTAGATTCGTAGGTTGATAGATTCTTGTCTTCGGAGCGAACGCGGGTGGCGACTATGCGAAGTCAAGCCAAATCCGATTTCTAGGAATATACGCGCCGCGAATTTGTCCCGAAGAAGTACCGACTGCGCCAATTATGGGTAAGTACGCCAGCCGGGAGATAAAAGAAACCAGAGTATAAGTAATACTAGATTTAATTAATTTCGATATTAGAAATTACAATTATTTAAAAGGTATGTCTAGACTCGGACGATGGTGGTACCGAAGTGCCCTATGCTAAAAGATCTAGAATCTATGTCATCTCGGCGTGGTGTGTTCGGCAACGACACGAGGCGCCGAGTCAGCAACTCCGTGGTATGTAAGATCTAGAATCTATGTCATCTCGGCGTGGCGTGATCGGGGACGACACGAGGCGCCGAGTCTGCAGCTCCGTCGTATGTAGGTCGTTGCTAGTTGAGAGTGCAGGCATGGCTCGTAATTAACAGATGCTTAAACTATGTTAGTATTTCTTATTTATATAAGAAGACAATAGGACAATCCAGTTTGTTTGCAATGACTTTCAAGAGGCTGTTAGTGCTGGTTTGCAGTCTGTGCAGCAGGGACGCAGCGCGCTTACGTCTTATTGCTGCGATTATGCAATCATTTAATAACAAATAATAATATTTTTTATTGGAAAAAGACATTGTTTTGTTTTTAAATAACCCACCAAACTGTGCAACAGTTTGTCTGTGGGATTTGCATGTCCGTTTCATATTCATAAAACATAATAATTAGCTAAATCTGAATTGACTGGCCTGTTGATTTAGTGGTCAGTAGGTAATCCTGACCGCTAAGCCATAGGTCGTGGTTCGATAAAACTTTGTGTGATGAGCACGATGGTTTATTCTGTGTCTGGGTGTAATTATCTATAATAAGTATGTATTTAGAAATATTTAAGTATGTTTAACAGTTGTCTGGTTGCCATAGTACAAGCTCTGCTTAGATTGAAATTAGTTGTCATCATGTTTATTTGTGTGATAATGGTCTTATAATAATAATAATTTAGGAGTTCTCCATAAATCTGCCTGACCGGCTTACACGATCTCATAAGCCATAAACAATTATCATAATGAATGTAATTACATTAAAGGTGTACATATTATATAAAATGTTGTTCATTCATTTTATATTTTGATCCAAAAATACTTATGTACAGAATAGCAACATTTATTAATTAAAATTGTTTTAATTTTATTTTTATGAACATTTATTTTCCAAATTTTAATTATTTCTCGTAAATTATTATACAGGCTGATTTTTAATGTAATATCTCCAGCTTGTGGCTTCTTTACATTACACCAAAAAACTTTGTAATAAAAAAATTAAATAAAAATTACAAATTAACCCTTCCTACTACTTTACACTTTATTTTTTGTCACCCAACCATCTACCACACCTCGAAGTAAAATCGATATGTTTTGTCAGGTTTAGGGCCTAAATCTCACTATAAACAATGATTTTACTCCAGTTATAGTCTGCAGGTGGTTAAGGTCATAACTCCAAGAAACTATAAGGGTTTATTAGGGGTTAATATATTAAATATTCTCAAAAACTGATATTACTAAGTTATTTAGTGTTATGTAAACGAAGTTATTAGTAAAAAAAAAAACACACTGTTTAAGCGTGTGTGCATGCAAAGAATACTTTGATTCTTCAACGCTGTCTCATCATCAGCCAATCGCAGTCCACTGCTGGACATAGGCCTCTCCAATTGCACGCCACTTTGTTCTATCTTCGGCTTCTCGCATCCAGCTCCTTCCAGCCGTTTTGCGTAAATCATCACTCCACCTGGCCTGAGGGCGTCCTACACTACGTTTGCCAAGCCGCGGTCTCCACTCAAGAACTCGCTTACCCCAACGGTTATCGGTTCGTCGGCTAATATGGCCAGCCCACTGCCACTTCAACTTCACGACGCTGTCTATTGCCATAATATTATGCATATTATTATTGCTAATCTCTGCGACCTAGACCGGCATTCAGCTCTGAATATAATAATTATAACGTGTCAAATATCAAAATACGGTAACACGGTAAGTAACAGAATTTAATAACGTACATATAAGCTCACGTTGCGTCGAGACATCAATCGCTTAGATCGCGGTGTCTTTAATTAAAACATCGCACGCCACGGAAAATTCAATTTTGCAAGAATAAGGCCTACGGTGAGTTAGATGTTGCTGGATGTGGCAAATTATCTCAGATACGCTTTTTACATAAAAAAAAGATGTATGTGTGTGTTGTTAGCTATCATGATCAGGGGGTCAATTCACGTATTTAAAGCAGTACAGTTGCAGTTAAGTTTCGATTAAAACGGTCATTTTCGTATTCTTGTAACTTTGGGATTGATCTTAAAAACGCTGGCGCACCGTACTAGAATGTCGTTACTGCGCTCTTGAGATGCATACTAGACGCAAGCGTATTTTGTGATTGAGATCGATCCCAACGTTACAAGAATACAAAAATGGTCGTTTTAATCTAAACTGCAACTGAACTGTAACTGCACTGCTTTAAATACGTGAATGGACCCCCTGATTTCTTTTCATATTTCATTCAAAGTTAACTAAATTATTTTATTTTATTTCTTGAAGGGAACGCGATATAAGCTACCTCAAGACGAAGTAGTAGACGGTTTAAAACTTTGATGTAAAAACGCCGACAGGCCAACAATGATACCAACCTTAAAAATGTAAATTCATTTACTTTTTCGCACGCATGTTTCGGTTCACTGTTTAAATAAAAAGAAAAGAATAAAATACCTAACTCTATCTTTAATATTAAGTCTAAAATCTCTAGTGAATGATTATAGACTAAAGTAAAGATAGTTTCAGTGGAACTTAATTTGATTTAGATGATTTTTCATACTTCATTAATCAGCACTTCACACACAGTGTTGTGTGTGCATAATAGTTCTATATTGCGGTAGAAATAATCGATATTGTATCGATAGAACTAATATCGATACTGTCAATACCAATGACTATAATTATGAAAATTTTAAACATCAATAACAAATTATTTCAATCAGATTATACCTATTAGAGTACATCTAACCACAAGTTTATACTGATTGATTGACATACTGTAATATATTGTGGTATTTGGACTAGGCACACATATTGCTTGTCAATCAGTTTAAACAATCAGCTCAAACCACTGAACGTTTTCAGTTATTCATAATGACGTACGCATCCACTAAGGACTGATTTTTGAAAAATCATATCGTAGCTAAATTAACGAATACCTCATATTCTTACTAATACAAACTAATATTATAAATGTAAAAGAAACTTTGTCTATCTCTTTGTTACCTTTACACGCTTAAACCGCTAATCCGATTTAGATAAAATTAGGTATGGAAATAGCTTGAGTTCCGGGGAAAGATATAGAAGATATAGGATATTTTGATTGTGATAGCCGACATCAACGCGGGCAAAGCCGCGGGCAATATCTAGTATAGTTATAAATCCTAAAGTTACGGGTAGATGTTTAGTGCTGTTTATCGCAAAAACTTTTTATAGCCTATGTGCTATTCTGCATCAGAATAGCACATAGGCTATAAAAATCAAAGATAATGAGCTACGGGAAATAGCTAGTTACAAATAATAATTTTACTGCGATTGTCCGTTTACTACCGTATTAAAATTGACTAAAGAGACTTGGTTATTGCAATAGAGTATAGTGGACAAGTCTTTAACATTTAATAAGAAACAACCAATAATCTAAAACCTCCATTGAAACGAAACATAAGGAATGCTTAAGTTACAAAAATGACCGCAATTCTTGAAATTACAAACCTAGATCAAAGCTTTATTAATAGCACAGTTTACTGATAGACGGCATATGGGAATCACCACCTGGAAACATGACCAGAGCCGGATCTACGACACAAAAACTTGATAATGCCGCCCCTTTTCTTACGGGAAGGCGAAGGAATTGACTCTCAAGACGAAATAGTCGCCAAATGCAACTCGGGTTTTAGGAGGAGTTTGAATCGTTGTGTACTCCCTGGTTTCCTACGCCTGAATTTAACCCCCTTACAAACGCAACGTCTAGGTCACAGGCCCCGGTTGGCCCCTGCTAATACGGCACTGAGTATGACAACTCAATCAGTACATCAATAATCGAATACATGCCATCGTCCCAGTTAACAGAAGTCTGTAAGAACATAATGATTTGATGACTGTTACTGTCGCCATTTAGGTTCATGTCTTCTACGTAGCCATCAGCTTATTACTTTACTTCAAATGAAAAAATGAAAATTGGGCGCAGATATAAATGTAGAATAGTCTGAAATAGCACATAGGGCAGGCTAGTGTTCGCCATATATTTCGCATGACGACGTATGACCCACACTTGGCTGGTATTGGGTCAAATTGCCCCCCCCGGAACATGATCTTGAATGTACGGTTCCCATAATGGTTACATTTTTTTTTTCCAATTCCACCAGTACTAATAAATATTATAAATAAATTAATATTATATTGGTGTGTACAAGCAATACTGATAGTACATGCCCGGGCGACATAGTTTTGCATGGGGTTTTCTTGTTTTCTATTTATATATGAAAGAATGAAGCAAGAAAGAAAGGTTATTCTTCGTATAGCACAAAGCTTAGACACCCCCAAAAGAAATTCACTATATAAACGGTTTTATATAGTGAAGATAACTAGATATTAAAACACGAAGATAATAATAGAAAAACGAAGATAACTATAGTAGCGTATAATTGACAGGTTTTCCCTTTATTTTGTAATCGGTATTACAAAATAAAGGGAAAACCTGTCAATTATACGCTACTATAGTTATCTTCGCGATTTCTCGTACATTTGCCGTTACGATCGGCCATTGAATAATTATAAACTGCCCGCCAAACGACCAGTAGACCAACTCTTTACTAATATTATAAAGCTGAATAGTTTGTTTGTTTGAACGCGGTAATCTCAGGATCAGACACTACGGATCGGAATTGAAAAATTATTTCACTGTTGGATAGCCCATTTATCGAGAAAGGCTATAGGCTATATAACATCACGCTACGATCAATAGGAGCGAAGCAGCAATGAGAAAAGTTGCAAAAACGGGGAAAATTTACGCAAACGAAGTTGCGCGGGACAGCTAGTGGTGAATAAATTGCTAGGCAGAAGTTGGTGTATTTTTCTCAATTATTTTCTCCTGTAATTTACTAATAAATACCCAGTCGCTTCCATCGTCCCTAAATCTTCACAAGACTAATGGTAAATGGAATTAGGTCGCTTCGTGCAATTTTTCATTCTGTCACCGCCCAAGTTCTTTCACACGTCGATATTACAGGGATACCCGGGACTCAGGTGTATGTACGTGGGGCTTTGGATTAGTGAGATGTAGGAAAATCCCATTAGTTTAATTAAGTAACCATGTTCCGACTCGTTTGGAGTGTGATCATTTGATTCTATGATGTGGGTGACGGGAGATGCAAATCAGAATCTTTTGTTTTTAAGTTAGTGGTGTATAAAGTTTTGTGAGGTTCAGGAATGTTATCATTGCCATGTCAATAAATTGTTGAACTCTTTTTAGGATTTCGTAGCCAAAATGGCAAAAACAGAACTCTTATAGTTTCGTCATGTCACAGGCATTTTGCTTAAAGACTACTCAATGAATATTAATGAAAGTTGTAGCGACACTTTTTGCTATAGTAAGCTATTGTAAGCCGTACGGCGTGCGCATGTTTCTCTGTCTGTCTCTCTCTCTCTCTCTCTCTCTCTCTCTCTCTCTCTTATAGAAAAAAATATATTATTATAGCTTAAAAAGAAAAAAGAAATATTACAATTCCTTCATTAATTAATCTAAAGGAACTTCGTTCCATACGAGTGTCACTTGACACCTCTCAAGATATTTTTTTTCAACAATCATCATCGTATAGCACATCATGCGACAGGTCTTTCAAAAACATTTTAAACTCTAATAAACTTTTTTAATTTAATAAATATTTTTGGAAGTAATCGCTCCGAAAATTGCATAAATCGTGTCCCCTCCCGTTTACTTTTGAACCGTGTGATTAAAACGTAGGGAAAAAAATCACAAAAATAGCGCTTAATAAATACTTTAAACTAAAATTATTTCGGAAAAGATCAGATAGGTATACCGTCATTGAGCTATTGCCGAAAAACTGCGTTTCTCAACAAAAGGGCGTAAGTGCCATGAACATACGCTCTTCTGCTGAACCAATTATTTAAAGCTGCGGAACCCTACACTGAGCATGGTCCGACATGCCCTTGCCCGGTTTTTTTAAATGTGAAACCGTGTTTCGTGCCTCGGACAGAACGCTAAGCCTGTCATTGATCCTGCGTCCTATCTCTCGACAATCGTAGTTCCGTTTGTAACTTACAGTTTTGCATTAAGTAATACGAAAGATATGTAGACAGGTAACATAGGAGCCCTTAATTATAGTTATTGAAAATCTGTATTACTTTGTAACAATATATATTTTATAACAAATTGCTAGAACAATAGGCTTACCGAGGCTCATGAGGCTAGTGGCCTCCCGACGTTAAAGTACACTTAACCTTACCTTAACACTTAACCTTTGGGCAGTCAAAGGTTATGAGACGCAAGAGGTCGTGGGTTCGATTCCCACACAGGACACCACTTTGTGTGATCCACAAATTGTTGTTCTGAGTCTGGGCGTACTTTGTGTCCGTGACTGGTATGTTTGTAAAATTCCCCGCTAAACAGGGCTTGTAACCTACTGCGGGAGACGTCTTTTTAATTAAACAAAAAACAGGTAGAAACGAAGATGCGCGAACGTCCCGATCGTGCTATGGGCGTGCTGGCGGAAACACCCGAAGTGTAGAACATAGGGTCGCTACATGCGCCCCCCGGAGACCATAAGGTCGAAACAATCGTACCCGGACGGGTCATCCGGTGATCTTTAGTATCTAGTATGTGAATATTTGACTAAAGTCGGTGGAGCTACTGGCGAAGTAGTCGGAATGGTAGCTGTTGGCGGTTCCACTAATGGTGAAGTAATCGAAACGTTAGCTGGTGGAGTCTCTGACTACTTCGCCAGTAACTCTACTAGTCTTTCACGCGAGGCTAGCGGTCTACTGGCGTCGAAGTAAACTTAACACTCATTAAATAGATAGAAACGTATATGCGCGAGCGAACACGATCATCCTATCAGTCAACGCAATATAAATCGCTTGAAGATAAAAAAAATCTTATGTCAAAAATGTAGGTACGAAGGAATCAATGGTATTTTATGTTTCTTCATCTATTTTTTATCGTAAGTGAGATTTTCTGCTAAGATCATTTGAAAATGTTTAGCGAGGCACCTGTATAGCTATAGCTATAATAATAATAATAATAATATCTTTTGACAATTCACACAACGCTATCTGATCCCAAACTAAGCAGAGCTTGTACTATGGAAACCAGACAACTGATAAATATACTTATATATTTCTAAATACATACATGTTTTACATAAATAACACCCAGACACAGAATAAACAATCGTGCTCATCACAAAAAGTTTTATCCTGGGTGAGGATCGAACCCACGACCTCTTGCGTAGCAGTCGGATACACTCCCACCGCGCCACAGAGGCAGCTGATTGTTATTTCAAGTTTTTGGAGACATTAATTTAATAGACAATCGGGTAGACAAAACAAAAATGTAACTAAAACAAATAAGAGTATTAATATAAATATATTATTATTAAAAAAGGTACCCATTAGGTACCTATTACAATTCAACGAAGGCCTGATCCAAATTAGGTCGTTAATATTGTTTAAATAAACATAAAAGGATTTCATTAACAGACTCCGTACAATACATGTTACAGGCAGGTATAATACATAACAAATAACGCCTCGGGGTCTAGCCCTTTATATACAGAAAGAAACAAAATATTAACATAATTATAATAACTGTTTTACATTATATGTATTTATGTACCAAAGACATTAAAATATAATAGTCTTATAACCGATGTCGGTTACGGCGCCTAATCTCATTAGAGACTAACACTAGCAGGAGATTTTACAGTGCACAAGTGTATGCGCAGACACAAGTGCACTCTCTATTCCCTTACTCTAATAGTCCGATGGGGCGAAAATCCGGCACGACAGGAGAGAGATTAGGCGCAGGACCGACAGCTTAACGTGCTCTTCGAGGCACGAAGGGGTGTGACAATGTTCTTTTTTTTTTTCAAAGACGACTGAGTCGCGAGGAACTTTACAAACATACAAGTCACGGACACAAAGTACACCCAGACTCGGAACAACAATTTGTGGATCACACAAAATGGTGTCCCGTGTGGGAATCGAACCCACGTCACACTCCTACCGCGCCACCGAGACAGTCAAAACAAGTTTGAGTCAAGTTTGAAAACGGTCACCCATCCATGGACCAACAGATAGACCGCCATTTAAAAAACACTAGCTGACCCGCGCTACTTCATATGCGTCAATTTTCTTCGTTTTCGCAACATTTTTCATTGCTGCTCCGCTTCTATTGGTCCTAGCGTTATGTTATATAGCCTATAGCCTTCCTCGATAAATGGGCTATCCAACAGTGAAAGAATTTTTAAATTCGGACCAGTAGTTCCTGAGATTACCGCGTCCAAACAAACAAACTCTTTAATAATATTATTATAGATTAAGTATAGAACCTGTCTCTCTTTTTCATGGGTGACAATAAATGTTACATGATATCTATAAATAAACCAAACACGTCGCTTTTCATCATCGCTGCTTTCACGCCAAAGCACAGACCTTTATAGTACCTCGTACGCTGGACTGGTACAAAATGACAGCAATTTCAAATGTCAAATCGAATGCGGTTATTCGATCAAAAAAGTGTCAAAAAAGTTCCTTTGAACTTTTTGTCACTTATGACAAATGGCCATTGTCGTTATCCTTGTTACACAAGTATAGACTTCCATGTGATTTTGTCATAATCAAATGGAAGTCTTGTTGCTGTCGACGGTAGTCTATCCCTTATACTAAGTATAAGTTCCTTTGAACTTTTTGTCACTTATGACAAATGGCCATTGTCGTTATCCTTGTTACACAAGTATAGACTTCCATTTTATCATAATCAAATGGAAGTCTTGTTGTTGTCGACGGTTGCCTGTCTCATATACTATACGGTAGAGGTCACTGAACCATAGGCACCTCAGTGTTTTGGATAGTGATGTGGGTTGTCAAATGTCTACTGTTAGACCATCGATGAACCGATAGTATCATTCTTTATCTTTTGTCCTAGAGATAGTAACCTTACCAAACCTTCAATTGCCATTTGCAGGCGCCAGCGAGTCACGGACCCCTCATTCGTTGGAAATCCAAAGCATAATTTTAGTCACCGTGATTGAAAATCTGTTAAGAAGATAAATATTAATACTTCCATAGCGTCACGCATTTTGTATGAAAGCATACAACCCATAAATTTTAGCTAATTAAATAATGTTAAATTTTTAACATGTTGAATATAAACAGAAGAACAGTACAATCGCAACAAAATAAAAGTCCGTAATGCCCACTCTAACTACGGTAATCAGATTATGTCGTAGTGATGTGCCTACACTTGTCGATAAATAATAAAGCACTTTTATATATATCGCGAATTATAATAGAAAATAAACAGACGACTTGTACTGGACACGTCTTCTGTTTATTTTCTATTATAATACGCGATATTTTAACTTGTTTTTTTCTTAGTGAGGTCGGTCCATAGATGAAAAATAGTCGATTTTCATCTGTTTAAACGAGTTTTAAATAAATCGTCGTCTTATCTCTCGTCTTGTTTGGTAGTTTGTTAATATTGTTCGTAAAATACATATTGCTACCTACAGAATATAAATTACACCACAACGAAAACTCGAATATCAAATGTTTATATTCGATACAATGTCGAACAAAGCCGATATGTACTTACACTCAAAAACCCAACGAAATCCCAGAAATTACTTTACTACGCTCTTTTGTAATTAAACCAACATTTATTCAAGTTAATAAAATAAAAATAAAATTTTATTCCACATTTCGATAAACATTTACAGTAACGACGCCACATCACTACTCTCACAAAAACACTTAAAGTGAAAATTCCAACTAATTAAACGCTTAAAGGAAAAATATTTCGCGCCGAAAAACGAAATACAAAACACAATAATCCCCGCACACTTAATTCTACTTTGTAAAAGTCGTTGAAAAATACAAAATATCAAAAGAACGAGTTTCAATGGCGTCGAATAAACTTACCTCGGCATTACGTCCAATATTTTACATTATTTTTAACTGATGAAAATAAAAATGTTACCAGTAAAAGATGCTTTGACATTTTACCGAAAGAAAATCAACTCGAGTTTCTTATTGCAGCGATTTTGTCGTGCACAAAAAATCAACATGGCTGTTTCCCGCCCTTTTCTCGTATTCCATTTATCGTCTGTGGCAGGTTTCATGCACAGCTAGTTTGCACACTTGAAACAAAAACTACTGCAGTCGACATTTTATATTTTTGATTGAGTTGGTCAATTTTAACGAGTGATTAAATTGTTTTTGCTTTTTTGTTGAAGTTTTTTCTGTAAGCTGCGGCTTATTCCTTAATATCTTGGGAAAAATAATAATAAAATAATATCATAGTTTTCATTTAGTGATACCATGCTAGATTCAAGAATTTATTGAAACACACATCAATAAATATATATTGAACACATCAATGACGACAACATTTGCATAAATTCTCATCGACTCTCTTTTAACATCAGCAATATTTGCTTGAACCTAATGCACTGAAATACCATATATTTTGGAACGTAGTTCCTTATCGTACCATATCATTTGTTTGCGGTTCGAGAGGCTAGACAAAAAAAAGTGTTATATTTTGACTTCAATCAAAAACATATTATCTATGATTATGAGAATAAGAAGGTAGTGTTTTAAAGGTTGTTTGTACTTTTGTAAAAGGTTGTATTGTTTATTTTACCCATGTCAAACTGCCGTGTGTAAAAAAAAATAATTTGAAATAGGACAATTTTTAAAAGTTTATGTTTCTTCCAGACTTTTTATTAATCATTTGTTAATACAAATACAAAAATCTATAGCAAAAGGAAATACGTTCCAACCGTCTCTCTCTCTCTCTCTCTCTCTCTCTCTCTCGCTCTTCTTGTACATTTGTATCTACAGACACAGAACAAAAAATGTTTATTTTTCGTGATACTTTAACAAACATAAAATACCGATTCAGATACTGTATTTGTCCGTCTTACTATATTCGCTCGAATAGCATTACTTGTATATTTTCGTGCAATATGGGTGAATTTAAGGTATTTTAAAAATGATTAGATAAGTAAATCATTTTATTATTTATTGATTAATTATTATTTGTCATAATATTACATAAATAAACATAAATAAATTGCCATGTATCAGCTTAACAAATACGCCATCCTTACAACTGGTGTTATTTAAAATATTTGCATTCACACTAGATAAATGTACAATGGATCAATATATATTTTAGGTAATCCCTTGGTAACTGTAATACGCGAATTATCCACATTTCAATAAATATTTTGGGCGCGAACATATAATGTTCATTCATTTGTAAATTTTCAAGCGTGAAATGTAAAGTGTTATTTACATTTTACAAATTTATTTTTGGTAGTTCGATCTCTTGTGTTGTGTCGATATTTAGATATTTATTATTTATTTTGGTGTAACTTTTAAAGAGATTAAAGTGAAATTAAGAATTTCTTTTCTTTGTGCAATGAAGAGGCCAGCCACTATACTCGTATTTATATAAACAATAGTTGGTTCAGATAAAGTACATTATACAATCAATGGTTTAATGATACAGAAATTTGTTTTTCATTAAATGGGTGTGATCTACGTGTGATCACAGTCTTAAATAGCTTTTAAACATCTAAGACCTTCTGAATTAGACATTGTAAAGCTGACACTGAAGGACCTTAGAGAGGGGGTAGCCTAATGGCTAAGGCATCGGACTCGCAATCGTGAGATCGTGGGTTCGAATCCTACCCGTTAAACTACCGAAGTTAACCCAATCCTAACACAAGCCGTTAAGCTTAGCTGGAGGGATTAACAGCATTGCTAGTAATGTGGGACCCACAATCCCATATTGAATTTTATAAATAATAAATATTTTAAAAACCTGGTTACAGCTGAAATATATACTTTTTTTTACAAGAAAATTACCAATTTCTTCAATAAAATGTAATTCTAAGATTCCATTTTATAATCAAATCATAATTATTTATACTCTTCTAATTACTTTTCTTTTGTTTCATGTTTGTTCGAGCAGCAGAAAGACGTGGAAATGGTAAGTAGACATTTTGTATTTTAATAACGTTTTTGATATTTATGAACAGTACAACACAAAGTTAGATGAAAAGTAAATTGAAAATCTGCACTAAGTCAGATTTGAAATAACTTTATTAAAAAATCCACAACAAGTCTCATTACAAATATTCAGAGAGTTTAATAATAGTTTTATGTTAACTACACAGGCTAACGTAAATGTTATCCTTGGCTTATAAAAGCCGTGTGGTGCCGGCTTAAGAATAGTACCACCCCATCTCTACCCGTGGGTGTCGTCAAGGCGACTAAGGGATTTCACCCCGGAGGACGGGCAGCAGCGTCCTCTGAGTATTTAAAGCCTTACTGCGATCGCCAACCCGCTCGCCAAGCGTGGCGATTATGGCAATTACCCCCAGGATCTACATACTAGTAGGTTCTACTGGGGAGACCCGTGCCCAGCAGTGGGCCATCATATGGGTTGATATGTATAAACGCCTACATTCATCAAACGCACTGGCTCGTTCAATAAAATTATTTCTCTAAGGATAATGTTGATGATTTTAAAAGAGACCCATGAGTTTCTTGGCAGATTCTTCTCATGAGTTTTACACTTGGAACTGCCGCCTCACTTCAATTTGTTTTGTTTTTCAAACTTAATCATATTTTATTATTATTTTATTATGTATTAATATGACGTTTTCAAACGATTATTAATTTGGTTTTACGAATTCAAGATATTTGCGTTTGCGTTACGAAAAGACCTACACATTTACAACAAACATATAATTCATCTGACTAATGGCGAATCTAATAGACCAGCAGCATTACCACATTGAATAACAATGTCCATTCTTTGTCAATTATGATTTTTTTAAATGTAATATTGTACATATTATAATAAAACTAATATTAATAATTATACGTACCTATGCGGGATATTTAAAATTACAAATGCTAAAATTACTTTCAATTAGAGTTGCCAAACTTTCATCAAGCACATAACGTTATAATTTCAAAATTACGAAAACAATTACAACAGAAAATTCATCGTTCAACAACTTTTAAATATAATTAATTGATAACAAAAGGCACACACGACAATTAAGCTTATTATCCAAGGCCCGGTCCTGTTATTTTCTATGCATATCTAATTAATAAGCATTTACATTGCAAATGCTATACGGGATAATTCGTTGAGCTGTGCTTAATGGAACGGGTAACGGCAATTTATCTGAACTAAGCATACGCGCTTTGGTTTTACAAGTGTAAAGGTAAAGCTATAATAAAATGTCATGTAGCCTACTGTTGCAATGTCTTTCACAAAGATGTCATCAAATTTCAGCAGCGAGTACATGGTGTATTAGGATTTCACTTTCACTTGTTGTATTGACTTTTTAAATAATAAATTAACGAGTATTTAAAAAGTCACGTGATTTTAGGATGCTTGTATTTTGATAAATTAGATACGAATATTCAATATCAAGTAATAAATCTTGGACCACACATTTGCATTACGTGTCGTGTTTTGCAGAGCTATGATAAAATATAATATATAATTATTTATCAACGGCTAACATCCTCGTAAATATGAAATAAAAGTTATCTTAAAAAAAAAAACGATTTTAAGTTATATAAAAATACTATTTAGACAGTAGACTGCTGACTGATGCAGTCACAGCTTTCCCTCAAATTATATGGAGGTCAACTACACCAGAGGTTGCTTTTGCAGACCCTGTAAAGTCCTTTCAACTTATTTCTCGAAGGACCCCTTTTTATACTATAACTACAGCCTATAAAGCCTTAATACATCAGAAAGATATAAAAAGCTAGAACTGTACCAATAAATATAAAACCACGACCGCGTTCAACGTTAGTGTCTCTTCCAAACACTTTAGCTTCGTCATGAAACTTTGTTCAAAGACACCCTGACAGTTTGAGATTGTCGCCCTGCGGGATGCTCAGAATTAGAATTTTACTAACGTTAACGCTGCCCTATTATATTACGTTACTGCTTTTAGTAAGGGAACTTTGTTTTAGAGAACGCGAGTCCAGAGTGTAAAGTAATATTTTAATCGCATAATAGTAAAGGTGAAATTCTTTGAAAAACGTCGCATCTAACTTTATTAAAACGTAGAAAGATTTTATCTATTTTTTGGTGTCGCCCTTTATATTTTAACGTTTTAGTTCGAATCCCGATGAAGATTCAGATTTTATCTGTATTTATTCAAGTTTATATTTATATCATTCTCCAAATATCTTAAAGTTTAATAGAGGATCACGAAAAAATAGAACAGCATCAAAATACCTATTAAAAATTTGCAGTTTCTTACATTACTTTTACCGATTTTCGATGCCTTAGATGTGTCTTGAATACATTTAGTGATTTAGATTATTGCCAAGGATTTTATCAAATGTATTTGTCAATTTCTAGGACGATACTACATTCGAGACTTCGTCAAACCTGACCTTCGAAGCGACTAGATTTGAGAATGGAAGGAAGTTTCACTGCGAGGCGTCCAACGAAGTCACTGTGCAGACCAACGACCAGCCCATGCACGCAACCAGGGAGCTTGAGATTTGGTGTATGTATAGATGACGTTATAACATTATCTTGTAATTCAGTACAACATGATAATATAATAATTTGGGAAATACAAGATACATTATCTTCAAATTAGATAAGGGTTACGACATCAGAATCTTGATGCCATGAAAATTATTTACCATTTTTTTTTATAATAATATACGTTAATATTTTAATTTTAAATGATTTAGATTCACAACTTTTTAAGTAATATTAAGGTCTATTTAGAATAACATGTTATGTTAATAACCTTTTATTTAAGTGAAATATGTTATTTTTTCAGATCCTCCTATTGTACGAGTCGAACCTAAGAATATTACAGTAGTAGAAGGCACAAAAGTCTTGTTGAAGTGTGAATATGAGAGTAATCCCTCCTCACTAGAAAAAGTTGTTTGGTAAGTAGAATTTGATGTTAACTGTTATGTTGAAACAATTAATGATTCGCCAAGACTCGAAAGATATGAATATTATTGCTAGGGTTCATATACTATGCTAACGGCTTATCCAGCAATTGTCTGCAGTGCATTCTGTTTACTACATGCTTTAGAAATATAAAAAAGGCACCATATATACCTACCTATTTCAATTTAAAGTCATAATACTACTCGAAAACGAAGTCAAAGAAAACGTGTCAATATTTGATACAATTAATACTAATATTAAATGTTAGTATTTATTTGATTGAACTAGGTAATTAAATTAAAAACATGAACTGAGCAAAAATACTCATAGGGTTAAAAACATTTTATCAATACAGAACCAACAAGTAGAACTTCAAACCTTACTCTTCGTAATGAACGATATTGCTCTAATTAAGTTGCCTGATAATTCCATTTGAAACTTTCCTAGGTAACACAAATGGCTAGCAGACCATAATTTGTTGGCTGAGCTTAATAAAATTTAAAATGCTTTAGTATATACAAGTTTGAATCTTGTTTCAAAATCGCGTGTGTTAAATATCAAACTTAGCACATTTAAAAATGCAAGGCAGCAAAATAAAAATTCAGATTTTCTGAATATTCATCAATAGGACCCCATAACGTGCAGTGGTAGTGTGCTCAGTCAACATAGATGACTGCAACAGATCGACATGGCAAGCAAGATGAACAATTAAATACACTATTGTCTAAAACTGTACTGTAATAAAAAACACTCGGCTTTGGCTCTACCAGTTCCCAGTTTTAATCTTGCTTATTTTTTTAAATCACTATATTTGAGTAGGTACTACAAGATCTATCGCAGATTTTTTATTTTTGTATGTATCAGGTGCCTTATCCATCCATCAAACTTTTCTCTTCCTTGAATAAATCATTTTGTGTTTATTTTCCAGGTACCGTAACGGCGAAAAAGTAAACGTAAGCAACACAACGCACTATGAAGGAGGCAACACGGACCAACATTCTCTCATCATCCTGGACGCTAATGGCGGTGACATGGGAAACTATACCTGTGTTTTAGGCAACAATGTCGGCAACGGCACCAGCCAGGAAAGCATCGATGTCAATGTTATGTGTAAGTTTATCTTCTTTTATATTATTAAAATGAATCCCTATTTCCCTTGGTCACGAGATAACTAGAGAACAACTTTGCCGATTTCATTTATCCTCTTTTTTTAGTTTTCTAATACTCTGTAGAAGATTCTTATATTAAAAAAATATAAAAAAATAACGGGGCGATACAAAGTTCGCCGGGACAGCTAGTCTTTAATATTTCTAGGCTGTTATTAGAATTGGAAAAATGCGCTTAGGTTTTATTTAATACATTACGTTTGCCTTTTCCTCTTCTGTTCTTCTTTCCCACTCCTGGGCAAATATATTTTTCGTAGGCTTGCAAACTTTCCTGTCTGTTATTTATATACTTTAAAGTATAACATTAAACGAGTAATTAATCCTGCGGCCAACCTATTAATTTCTGTTTTTGAATTACTTACATATCTAAGACTGTCATTAAGGACGCGTTATGTGCGCATACTAGAAGAAATGCCTTTAGAGTCCTTACTCCCGTTCTTTTTTTCCGTTTTCGCGGCTAGCCCGTGCGAACTGGCGCATGCGCGGTACGCTCAAAGATATCCGCCGCGCATGCGCGTTGATGCATTTCTAAGCACAGCTCTCGATTTACCATTATGACAAGATTTTTTTTTTATTGAATATAATATCAACCCATATGATGGCCCACTGCTGGGCACGGGTCTCCCCAGTAGAACCTACTGGTATGTAGATCCTGGGGGTAATTGCCATAATCGCCACGCTTGGCGAGCGGGTTGGCGATCGCAGTAAGGCTTTAAGTACGCAGAGGACGCTGCTGCCCGTCCTCCGGAGTGAAATCCCTTAGTCGCCTTGACGACACCCACGGGAAGAGATTATTGAATATATGCATCTTAAATACATACAATATCATTGTCCCACAAAACTGTTTACACAATTTTGTCTGTGAATCGCATGGGCCTTCCACGAAAACGAAAAAAACGGTGATTAAGTGACGTGTGCCGAGTCTTAATGTAGATTATAATGTATCTATTAATTTTACTAATTCAACGAACTTTTCTATTACAGTCAAACCTCAAGTCCGCCTCAAGATGGAACCAGCCAGTCCCATTCTCGAAACAGCACACGCAAACGTAACACTCACTTGTGAGGTGGTATCCGGGAACCCTAATATCTTGGATGAAGTCATTTGGTACTTGGATGGCGAGATACTAAAGCATCTTCCTGAATGTAATGGCACTGATGGGGAAGGTACATATTACTACTAAGCCTAATGTTAAGGCATCGGAATCGCAACCGTGAGGTCATGGGTTCGAATCCTTGGGCACATTATACTACCGACATAAACTTACTCCTAACACAAACCATTGAGCAAGCTTTGCTTTAGATCTTAAAAGGATTCCTAGTAATGTGGGACCCAAAATCCCATATTCCTAGTTACCTTTAGACAAAAAAATAATATTGGCAAAATATAAACTAGACCACGGCTATACTCTCCATTGAACTGGTGTGGTGCTTTACCTATGCCTGCAAGCAACATTAATTTTAAAATTTCTCAGGGTTCCCTACCTCAAAAGGAAAAACAGAATCCATATACACTCGTGTTTCTGTCTGTCCGTCTGTCATAGCAATTATCTCCAAACCTACTAAACCGATTAAGTTCAAATTTGATACGAACTAAGAATCGTACATACATGACGTATTTTTTTTTAACAAATTGTACTTGCAATATCGGTTATACATTGCCGTGGCCTGAAATGCTTTGGATAACCATGGCTTGTGAGTCACCATTTTGCAACCTGGTTGATATAGTGTGGTGTGTTTATAGGTGTTTAAATAGTTCGGAAATCTATTCCGAACTATTTACACACCTACAAGTTTGTACGAAACCCTCACTGCGGGAGTTCCACTCGCACTTGACCAGATTTTTCCTATAACTGCGCTAACCCACCCAACCTACAGTACGATCAACGTAACTTAACCGGATTGAAGTTAGATTTTTATCACTTTCGCGCATGTCATCCTAAAATTACTTACGTAAACGATTAATTATGTTTAATCGATTAAAAATACTAACAACATTTTAATTCAACCATTTAAAAACACTATTTACATGAGTTCATAAAAGTTTAAATTTAGAACAGTTACAGTAAATACTAAAGAAACTTTGAAAAACAATTTCTTTACGAAAATAATCCCAAAAAAACATGAGTTAGTAATACTAATTATGACAATGTAATGCGTAATCGCATCTCTAATTCTCTTGGTTTAGTTACCGCCCCCCCCCCGCTTCCTGTCATTATTTACTTCCAAAACAATGCATCTGCGCAACCACTTGTCGCCTACTTCAGTCCGGCCTAGTTACGTTAATTCAACTGTAACCTAAACACTTCTGATCACTGTAACGGCTGGACTCATTTTGATGAGACAATCATTAGCAGAATATTAATGTGTTAAGAGTCAAACGATTATAATAATTGCCAATTTTTAATGTTCTGATCACAATAGATTTACATCTGAAGTAATGTTGTGTTACAGAAAACCTATGTAACGAAGTGGACCCCTCAATGTTACTGCTGCAAGACACAACCAAAAGCTTCCATGGGAACTATTCCTGCAAAGGCAAGAATTACGCTGGATGGGGCAACGAAAGCGCTAAAGCTGAGCTGGTAGTCAATTGTAAGTATTTTAATAATACATTGATTCGCATTAATTGTACAAATATATAACAGCTGGTTGTCTGTTTCTCATAATGTATCAGATTTGTCGATTTGTCAATATCTCGATATATATTGTGGCAATTTCAATTAATTGCATTTTCATTATTATTTCCCTTTACATATTATTAACATTTTTATTATACTTTGACTTGTATACGTTTTTTGACATAAGTTAGTTTTTTTTGTGATTTATTGACATTTGTAGTTAGTTGTGTGTTCTCTGACATTGTTTTACTTTTGTGATTTATTTGTGAACATGATTATCCCGACTTGGTGTAGAACTTCGTTATGTACTAATTTTAAGTTTATTTTTTATTTTAATTTTCAAACACGATTGTAAAATTATTTATGAAATAAATGATGATGATGATGATGATGTCTACATAAGTAACATCTCGCCATCGGCCTGTATCGGCCCAAACCTGGATTGAGGCCGCTCCACAGTGTTTTAAACTTAAGATTAAGTGAGTGCTCTGTATTCGCCAACAATCTGTTAAGCAGTTTGGTGAAATAATTAGTGTGACAAACATGTATTTTTGTTGATAAAATATTAAATAATATTTCGCATTTTTCGTTTTCTTATTGGTCTATCATTTGTAATTCTCGAGAAAAAAAAATGTTGAAAACTGTCTTGAAATTCAGAAATATATTAATTTCTCCCAAACATATTTTTTGCATGTTACGCTTATAACATGCAAAAATTATGTTAAAAACATCGATAGTACCTTTTAGCTACGAGATTTACCATTTTTAGTTTTTATTTCTTTTCTCGAAAATTCCACCGTATTGGGAAAAGGTAAAGAGAATTTCCGGGGATGAAAAATGGGATGTATAAAACAAAGTGCGCTCCTAATTCACGCTACGACACCCGGTTCTCGACCTTCCACGTCCAGCAGCACTGGATGTATAGTAACATCTACCGAAAGTTTAAACCTAAAAACTTATTTTTTTATTGGTATTAGTAAACATTATATTGGCAAATGATGAGTTAATACATGTTATATTCTGACCTACTTTTTCAAAATCATTTTACAATATAGAAGTCTTATTGCGCCACTACATTTTATTGGGATTACCTAATGCTCATCACTAATTTCAGCAGCACTGCTCCGACACAGAACATAATTTATATTTCAATCATTTAAAGTCACCATCTAATTGTAAGTTATGTGCTGCGACTATGGACAATAACCATAAGGGCAAAAAAGCACATGCCCGTAACTGGCACACTTGCATAACCGCTCCTTGCATGTGCTAGTTCATTTTCATGGGTATACGCTAACTTGTCTTCCTGTATCTGATTGTTATTTACTGATGAATGCAACTACCATGCATATTATTATTCTGTTTGACGGGCATATGTATCATCGCCCTTTGCAAAATGTTCTTTAAAAAACAAAACAATATTTTCTTAGATCCTCCTGGACCTGCAAAATTGACATATTCCCCATGGCGAGTGGTGAAGGGCAAGAGTTTGGTGCTCAGCTGCAGCATCAACGAACGAGGACGACCTGAAGCGCACAGGTATTATCGCCATCATCCTATGATTTCTTTGAAAATTTCTTCGCTAATTTTATCCCTTACTTGTGTAAATTTCGAATAACTCAGATTGACTACTGACTGACAGCAGACCACATTGGTTCCGTTTTTTCAATTAAGAACAATGAGTTCTTAACATTTCAAATTCAAATTGGGAACTTTATTTAAACTTATACTTTTTTATTTGAACTTCTAAAATTAAAATGCTGTATTAAAAAAAGGCCACGTTGCTCTCTTTGGTGCCAGGTAGTTTGTTTTCATAGTTGAACATATCCCCAACTACACTACATTATACTACCGACGTGAACCCACTCTTAACATAAGCCATTGAGCTTAGCTGGAGGGGTTACCAGGATTGCTAGTAGAACTCCTTACAGGATGTTGAGCAAACCAGCACCGTTTTCGCATGCAAGTATCTAATTTGCAAAACAGGACTGTTTTTCTTAATTTGGTACTAAAGTCTACATTAAGATGAGTCACGGCCTTTGTTCTTTGTAAATGACTTTTACCAGTTTTATTAATGTTACTATTTAATATCTCCTTATCATCAGGTACCGCTGGTATCGTGGAGGTCGAGTCGTCATGGACATCGTGTCACAGAACTGGACCATCGACCCTGTCATGCTCGACCACAGGACCTACTTCTCCTGCCATGGTATCAACGCGGGCGGCCATGGAGAGATGGCTAATACCTCTATTGATGTGCTCGGTTAGTAGTACAGTATTCTATTTCAATGTCATCGTGAATTGGGGTTTAGTTTCGAGAACATTAAAATATCGAGTTTTTTTTGTTTTAAAAACGGTATGATCTGGAAAAAATTCAAAATAAATTTTTGTAAAGAGAGGAAAGATCGACGAGTAACTGAGAAATAGTAATAATGCTAATCATTGCAAAACAACTAATATAGGATTGTGATAACAAAATCACAATAACAAATATAATTGACTGCCTCTGTGGCGCGGTGGGAGTGTGTTCGACTGCTACGCAAGAGGTGGGTCGTGGGTTCTATTCTCACACGGGATTCCTTTATATGAACCACAAAATAAATTGTTGTTCCGAGTCTGGGTGTACTTTGTGCCAGTGACATATATGTTTATAAAGTACCCCGCGATACAGGGCTTGTACCCTATTGCGAGAGTGGTCTTTGCCCTCGTCTTACCCTATTGCCTAAAATAAACATAACATTTTTATTTTATTTTATTTCACAGCTCCACCAAGTTTCAAATATGCCATGAATCATTACAGCGGCGCTTTGTACAAATCTCAGGTAAGAATTTTGAGTACCTGAACAACATTTTGCTCAACAAATCTTAAATAGTAAAAAAATGAAATTATTTTATGTTGAGCAGTTGTCTGGCTGTCATAATACAGGCTCTGCATAGGAAATACGATTTTTTTACCGACACACCAACTTGTAGGATTGTCACATCACTGTAATTTTCGTAAATTAAATATAAAATAACAACGATGTTTCGCTTTTGCGTGTTATGGTTTCACATTATTAACTGTTTATGTAGCAGAAATTATCAACGGAACTTAGAATATGTTATGAATTAGCCACAGAATAGGTAATTTTCAAATTTGATTAAACAAATGATAACCCTAACTTTTAGTTACTAACTTGGCTACTAGAGGTAGAATTTTGACATACTTAGTATGGAGCTTACGTCAAATATATACCTCTAGTAGCCAAATCCATCGATAGATTGAATATTGAGACTGGCCGTTAGTCTTCCGTATAGTTTGGGTTTAGATTACCGTGTAGAAGTTATTCCATGTTATTTATTAAAGAACAGTATAATTTCTTTTTTTTTTCTAGAATATATCCCTATCCTGCACAGTGGAGTGTGCTCCCCTCTGCTCCGTGCAATGGCTGAAAGATGGTCAGGTCATCGACCCTGAGAAGACAGATAGATACTATGTCAAAGAAAGAAAAATCGAGCCCCAAGTCAATAGAAATGATTTTGAAGCCACAGAGAGCACTTTGGTAAGTTCAACTTGGCAAATGGTTAGCGATGTTTAAGTCATAGATAGAAAAAAATATCAAATACCATAATTCTTTGCCAACTCAGTTGTAGAATAACGATCATAAAGTCCAATTTTTAACCTTTGCTAATCAACAATTTATAACTACTATCATAACCTGTTAAATAATTTCTCAGGGAGTGTACTAAGAAATTGTAGGTATAGCAAAGGCAAAAACTGCCTAAACTAAATTTTAAGATTTCGTCGTTCGAGAGACTAAAAGAGTTGTTTTCTGGATTTTCTAGCATTGGAATATGTCAGCGTGGCCTGGGAATGCTTTAGATACAGAAACGGACACGGCTAGTTACACGTGTAGGTCATCAAGAAATCTAGCTGGACCGCCAGTCAATAGTACTACAAAGTTTGCAGTGGAATGTAAGTATATTAAATATGTAGATACGATTGTTTGTTATTCTCAAAAAAAATTCCTTACTAATGTCACATTGGTTTAATTTTTACAGATGAGCCTCAGACCATTGCAGTTACACCAAAAGTTGTAAGAGTGAATGAAAACGAAATACCAGGCAAAGTCGTTTGTTCAGCCAGGTAAGATTAGTTTATCCGTATAATATACTCATTGTGTGATCATTCAAATTCATGATCAATTATATATTTCTCCAGAAATTTATCATAACCATAGAAATTCAGTATATAAATACAAGTAAAACATTGTCTTTCTTCTAATTCTTCTTCCAAAGATGTGATCATGGCATATTACAACTGTAGATGTATCCAGACTCAAAATAATCGTTGGTGGATCACTCATAGTAGTGGCACTAGCCTATGAAACAAAACTGTGATTGAAATATTGCAATATTTCGGTTTACAGCCGAGGGCTTAATTAACTTCTTTGAGTATTTTTTTTCTAGACAATTTTAAATCACGCTTTATTTGCAGAGGCTTTCCAATGCCTTCCTACTCCTGGCGTCGAGAACATTCAAGCAAGTCATTAAGCAAGGGTCATGGCAACAACTCTCTAGTACTGTCATCATCAAATACGTTGCTATTAGGACCCGTGCAGAGAAAAGATGGCGGGAACTATGTCTGTGAGGCATATAATAGACATGGTTTTATCAATACTACTGTGTTTTTGGATGTCATGTGTAAGTAATACAAATATTTGTGGACCTCAGTGCAGCTTCTGATTCTGTACGTCTAATAGATTTTATAAAATAATAATACGTCGTTTCATAAAATCTATAGGAATCTCACTCTCTCAAAAAATGGTTATAGTAGTAACTGGATTACCACTCTATTATACTATATACTTATAGCTGTGGTGGTACCGACATATATTAATATAAAACGAATCGACACTGGCGTCAAACCCTAAACCCAGATATTGGAGTTTTGACAGCTACTAGCTATATGTACAAATTCCCACTGTTAATCATTGGGCCGCGACCCGCCAGACACGATCACCTCGCCTGGTTGAAGGATCCTCGCTTTGTGTTGGAGGAACCTCCAACCTTGCCCCTCTAAATAGTTATGAATGTAAAAGAACAACTATAATAAGCGTGGGTTCCACAGGGTTGCAAATTGGGTACAATACCTGATGATAGAATCTTTAAAATAACTATTTTTATGTTTCAGTTGTACCCGAATGCGGTATCAAACAAATTGAAATCAATGGAAAGCAAGTACTAGTTTGCACCGCCCATGCCAATCCCACAGAGGTAAGTAAAAAAAAGAAGCCTAATTAAGCAAATAGTTAAAATATTTTAAGCATTTTTCCTTCCAAATCTACAATATTATTAACCCGTGAGAAGGCGCGGCTCAAAATGCTCACGCTATTTAAATCATATTTTTTTTATGAAGATGCTTAATGTATAAAAATAATAAAATTATTGTATTAAGTGAAATATATTTAGTTACATAAAAAAAGCATTTAATTAGACGTAAGTAACAAAAATGTAGTCTTATACATAATTCAAAAATCTTTTTAAGATTGGCTTTTACCTTTTTCACACATAACGGAAAAAATATTTAAACAGTATAAATATAAATTATTTATTTTTCCATATTATCTACAGAAGTTTCTCTTGTATTACTCGCTGCATATTAACGTCGCATGCTCAGTTCATAGTGATTCCTTGAACAAAATACATGCTTTTTAGAGTCATCATTATCATCATCACTTATCGCAGTTCACTGCTGGACATAGGCCTCTCCACGTCGCATGCTCAGTTCATAGTGATTCCTTGAACAAAATACATGCTTTTTAGAGTCATCATCATCATCATCACTTATCGCAGTTCACTGCTGGACATAGGCCTCTCCAATTTCTTTAGAGTAACAATTTGATGAGAGTGAGATGCATGTAAAGAAGACGAATATTTGGGATGGTACTGAAACACTCTCCGGGGTACATCGTTGCTAAAACAATTAATATAATAAAAATAATGAATGTGTTGTAGGTTACGGGTGACAGGTATTATTCAAATAGAGCACCGGGCTAAGCAAGTAATACAGGGCAACATACTGATATTTATGATATAAATCCACAGGTAACATTCTTATGGACGCTAAAGAACGACAATGACACGCTAAAAGATGAGGTTATCGTAAAACAAGGAGGTCAGAGCTACCTGTACCTGCCAACTGGTGTGGAAGTCTACAGAACTTACCTTTGTTATGCAAACAACTCTGTCGGCACTTCTCGAGCATGCGAGCGGGATGTTATGGGTAAGTTTATTTGGGTTACATTTCTGTAATTGTGAAGTAACGAACTGATGTTATTTTGAAGTACGGAACATTTTCTAATGCAGCTGTCTAGAAAATTCAAAGATCAAAATACTTACACTTCTGATAAATATTTTTAGAAGTGATTGTGTCTGAAAACAGGCTTTTATTTTTATCCCAAAAATTTTCAATATTTTGACTTTCAAATCGTTGGACGGATTTTTTTGTTGGCTTATAAACGAATCTATTACTTACAAAATATCAAACCGTAGGTTTACTAAATTTGACAGTAAAATAAACCGCATTTACAAAAATGACATAGATTTTTAAAAGAATTAATTGTGATGATAAAAATAAACGTTATTTAACAATTTGTTTTGGTTTACAGCCAACTTGGAAAGCTTTGGTAAGTCGGTTCTCCGGATTTAGTAAACACACTTGAATTCGCAGAACCTATCGCTTATGACAATATTATATATAAATATGTGTAATATATGTATAATTTAAATTGAAAATTGGCTTATATACTATATGCTCATTACATAATAATTATTATTTTATAACAGGCAATAAATAATACTTAGAAATATATTGTACAGATTATGGTTAAAGTATGCGTAGCGACTTATCTAAAATTTTAAACAGTATTTATGTTTGAACGCTTTCCTAAATTTCAAACACCTTTGAAAACAAAACGTGAAAATAAGATTCACTAAAGTGAAAATAACTGCGTGTTGGTAGTTTTTATAACGTTATATTATCATTATTACTTTGTATTTTTTTTAAATATTTCTTGCCTAATTTCAATGTTTCAAATGTTGTATTTTATATTTAATACTTCAATTTTGTTTAAATTTACGTAATATACAATTATTATCACCACGTTGCATCTATAAATAATTAAAACCAAAACTTATAATATATATTTTTGTACAGGTACTAAAGTATGGTGGCGTGATCAACAGAAGCTAATCCTCATTGGTGGTATAGCGCTGGCCATACTGGTCATCACTGTGATCCTCTGCATCATCATCATCTGCATCTGTCGTAGGATGAGGGCTAAATCTAAGTGTAAGTACTTGTTTGAGTTTTTATGTAAAACAATATTTCTGTTTGACAAACGTTTTTGAAGAATTTTCAATTTCGTCCTAATACTGCTGGCAAGAAAACTAGAAACTATTTTGAAGCTTGCAGTATAAAAAGATATACCAGTTTGGGATTATTTAGTGGTTTTTATTCACTTATCTCTTTATCAGTAGATTTACTAGTTTTAATTCGTACTTCAGAACATTTTAATAAATTCTTCATTGTCAAGATGTCATCCAGATAAACATTTTGCTTGATTTTTATTTGTTAGTGTTGTTCCGTTTTCAACATACTCGTATTTCATTGTTGTGTGTAATATAAATGAGTAACTCATTTTTCAATATCGCCTACATTTTTGTGATTTATGTATAACTCTTGTACTTTATCATCATCAAAATATCATAATTCATTGCTATAAGTTAACAGAATGATTTTTCATATTTTTCTTATTTTTGTTTCTTTTTGTAAAACTAACATTATTTTTTCTTCATCCTATCTTTCCCGGACGCCGCTACTAAACACTGAACATCGTGAACTAACAAACAAACATACATGTAGACAATAATCCAGTTGAATTAGAGGAGCGCGAAAAGTAAGTTTTTATTTTATGTTTTACAATTTATATTTCTTTGTCTCTATCTAGAATGTCTAGAGTTAGTTTTTTTATACTTTTTAGATTTGAATTACAACTTAGGTATTGTTGGAAAGTTTTAGTTCGACTTTAATTAAAAATAAGAACTTTTCTTTCACTTTTCACTTCGCTAATTTTTGCAATTTTTATTCAAAGCTGTACTTTTTATTTTATTATTTTGGTATCACAATAAAAACTTTCTAACAATAAACTCCCATAGAAAAATCAAATAAAAAATCCTGAGATCGTGAACCCCATTCCAAATTATTACCAAAAACATTTATAAAATAGATTCTAGTCGCTAGTAAAATATATAGGTTATACATGACCAAAAAAATATATATTTATTTATTCACAATGTATGTACCCTATCAATATTATAATTATATAAATTTATTTATGTATGTTTATTTATCTACAAAATATATTTATTTAGTAAAAAAAATAAAAATTTTGCAGCCACGCCATTGGTCCGAGCAGATTCTTGGCACACGTTGTCAATGCCACCGTCAAGGTCCCCAGTAGTTGTGCCAATGCCGAGGCCTACCTACGAGGTCAATGAGTTTGAGACTTGAGTTTTTGAGTGTATCGCTAAATGCTTGGACCAACGGCTGTTTTGATTTTTAGATTCTTAACAATTTAGTTTAAACAGCTGTAAAATATGCTGACAAATTATAAGTATATAACAACAAATTATAAAATATGCTGACAATAAATCGTTAGTATATATTTTACTTTTTCTTTTTTTTAACAAATTTGTTATAAATGGTTTACATAACAATTCTGAGTTGAAAAAGTACGATATAAGTTTGTAGTGTACTTTAAAAAAGGTTATAGATGACAGTCAGTCATATTTTATGAGCTGAAATGAAAAGCTTGAAAATAGAAAAGTCTATTTTAGAATTAGACGCATGAATTTAATATTTAACTCTTGACATAATAACACAGTTTTTTTTTCGAATTATATTTATTTATACTATTGTGTACTATTATTAATAATTATTAATGTGTAGGTTCCTAACCGCTCTAACCCCGGATGTTCTCAGATTGACCACGATTAATACTTCAGGTACTAACAAAAATAAATACTGAAAAAATATTTTCTTATTAGATGGAGGATGCTTTCTTATTATTTCACTGCTATTTTGCTAGTTTGTTTTTTGGAGTTTTGGCAGTAAAGTGTGAAATCGTAGATATCTGAGTAGTCAAATTATATCAAAATTATAATGTGGGTGATGCATGATACGAATTATAAGATTTGGAAAGCATTCTTCTTGTAAAGTACATTTATATTTATATATTTACTCAAACTTAATACGAAATATTTTATACCTAATATTTTTGTGATTGTTTGTTAAGGTATTCTTATTTAAACTTATTCACTTTTATTTTCATAAAGTACTTAGTTATTTAATAATCAATTTTAAACCATCATTATCATAATAATGTATTATAGTAATTATTTATTCTGTTATATACTTTATAGATATTTTACTATGTGATATATCTTGTTTATGTATATTCAAATCGCTGACAAATCATTACTTATATTAGAATTATAAAATCCCAATTGAATGTTTAAATAATTAAAAATATTCAAATAGGTATAAGAATAATACACACGTCATCGCATGTATTCAAAATCATTATTTTTATTTCCAAACTCAGTCCAGATGGTAGCTGTATTAATGAAGTATCTATCGCGCAATCAATCATATCGCAAGCCCTGCCCGCTCTATCTCCTCGAATAAATTTATCATTTAGTCCTAAAGCATCTGATAGGACACGATTAGTTGACTCCCAAAGTTATCCACACAACTTAGAGATGAGCAAAATCGAAAATGAACCAGAACAAGATGAAGCACAAGAAGAAAATCAAGAAACTGAGTTGCAAACGCCAAAAACTGAACCCAAAAACGATTTCAATAAAGTTCAAACTGTTGTTACACCAAATAAATGGCCTTTGAAACCTGGTGTACTGGTGCATGTGAATTCAAATCATACACTGAGTCCAAAAAATCAAGCTAGACTGCAAACTCAGGCAAAAACAGAAGAATCAAATTTAGGTCTTCTTGAACGATCGAAATTAGAAGATAAATCACCGCCAAAAGTTGAATATTCTAAGAAAAGTGGCAAACCAAGACAAAATGTTGTGTCAGGTATTTTCAAAAACTTGCGAAGAAAAAGTGAAGATTCTGATGACGATAGTGGTAAATACAAGAAAATTAATAAAACAAACAAGAGGGCTATGTCATTAGTCAATATGAATAAATCTGGATATGTTTTACAAAAAAATAGGTTGAAATCGTTATTTCAAAGCGAAAAACCAAACATAATAGTTACTGAAGGAGGTAGTTGTCATTAACGATTTATACTTTTATAGTGCTAATGAGTAACACATAAGTTCATTAGGAAAATGTCAAGTTTAATTTTTCATTCATTTTTGTATTTTTATTCTGACGCATTTGTTTTCCTCTTGCCTTACTGTATTACGCATTATCACTTACACACTACACTAATACCACAAAAACATCAGATTCTTTTCCATTTAAAAAAATATGCTTTTAACATTAATTGCTTAAGCATGATGCGCATCTATAATAGCTCAAATGACTTTTTTCAAAATACATTCAAGTTTATTTGAAGCTATTGTAGTTTAGTCCTAGATTCCGTTGATTGCATCAATATCTCTTTGAATGTAAACTTGTTAGTTCTAAACATTCAAAAAGGTCTTGCATGTTTTTTTTTGCTTCACTAAGCACGATTATTTTGCAGTTTTGTTTTAATGTTGGCATGTTTTTAGTTGTATCGTTCAAAAGGCCTGATAGGATAGTCACTGCTAGCGCCAAAGTAAAACCTTTTAGTGACGAACAACCCAAAACAACAAGGAAAAGGAAAAAACCAGGTGATAGTGAGTAAAGCATGCTCTTTTTATTTGTTTGAAGTGTTGTTTCTGTTTCTATTTTTTAGTTAAGCAACTTCATCATTTAGAAAAAAATGAAAGTAAAAAATATAACTCTTACTATCTAAATAATTTCAAAACTATCTAAATAAATTCAAAACTTGTAATATCTTGTTAAGAAAATAATTGAACACAATATCAAAAGAATAAAGATAAAAAAAACTACGTTATAGGTTTTGCTAGAACACAAGTCATTAAAATAATATTACCACAAGTTGGCCCAAAAGTAAATATTTCATTTCTAAAATAAACGTTTACATTAACATATCTGCTGTTATGTTTTCAGGCCCACCTACGAATGGCGTAGATAATGGTGCGAACGGCAACCTCGGAGCGGACAACCCAGGTCTCTACGAGAACCTGCCGTTCCACGGACTACAACAACCGCCCAATAAGGTAGATAGCTTTTTTTTTAATTATCTAACTTTTTGTGATTTGTTATGCATATTTAATAATCATCCTTGAGTAATTTGTAACACTATTTAGATTTTCAATAAAGAATCCATAATTTTTTTCCACATTACGGCTTAAAACCAATCTATAATACAGTTATTTTATTTTCTGATGAAATGTAACTAAATGGAATCTTTCCTGAAAGACTGAATATTTATATTATTTTGTAATTGATTAATTTTAATACAGTAAATATAATTTTATAACAATGTGTTGTGTTGCTTTATTTATAATTTGCATTTTGTTTTGTTTCATGTTAATTTTTTTGCATGTCAAAGCCCGTGCAAGCCATACAGCCTAGGGTTGTTGAAACTAACGTCAAAACCACGAAAGGAATCGAAGCTTTACAAAAACAACTGACTACAAACCCATCGTTCACTCCGAGGATTATATGCCCACCATTCGTTCAAAATACCTTACCTTATCCCATATCTTCAAATTCACAATACTCCTATGGCATTCCAGTTTTATCACCGATACAGCAGATGTATCCATTACATCAGACTGTTCTGCTTAACCCTTACTTGCCACCGATGCAGACATCGTTTTTGAAACAGTTTCCCACTATAGATGAAGAAATACCTGAAGGAGACACTAGAAAATTTTCTTCTCTGAATACTAGACTAAGTCGCAAGCCCCCTCAGTTCCAGTCTATGAGAATTGTTAGAAAACGTAACATTGAAAGATTTTATCCTAACACAGAATACGGAGAAAATTTCACTGAAATAAACAACAATAAAAAAAACGAAAATACTGAGTCTGCTGAAGACAATATTTATGTAAACTGTCCTTCTTTGCTCAAAATTAAATCAAATATTAGCGGAGTTGAACAATTTGAAAATCTAACTGATTCTATACAGGTATGCGATGAGACTGACATCAATGATTCTACTACTTCTTTGAACAGACCTGTCCCTGCCCCTAGAACAAAAATATCTCCAGTCGTGACCAAATCTAAGAGTGATCATGTTTATGTCAATCTTTCCATGCCTTTAATAAATACAAGATTTTCCAAATCAATTGATACTATTGATGCACCCGTGAGACCGACCAAATCAGCAGAAGATGTATCAAAAATTAATTTTAAGGACTTGAAAACTAAAGAGGAAAGTGATAGCGATGAGAATGATGAAACAGTTAAAGACTCTGATGAAACCAAAGTAGATATATCTAAACCAAATATAATAGGAGCGACTCCTAAAAGAAATCTTTCAGTCATATTACCTTCCACTTCCTTAGTTAAATCAGTTGTCCGGCAGTTGAACGATGAGGGTATAAACAAAGTTGGTTTACCAAAAAAGCAGGTGATAGCACCCAATAAGACATTGCAAATACCAAAGTTAACGGAGAAACCGGTGCCAAAGCGCTCAGTGGTTAAGCGTAGTCATTCAGTACAAAGTAGTCTAACAGTAGAGAGTGATAGCAGTCAGGTATAATGCTTTATGTTTTATTGTCTTCTTTTATGTTCTTCTGTCTAACATTTGTGTTCTAATCACTAACATACTAAATTCCTTTTCAGAATACTAACATATTACAACAACAGTACATGCAAAAACGTAACCACTTCACAAACTTAAGCAACAAAGGGAAGAACAAGAAAAATTTTCAAATACCACTACAGAAACACCACAGTTTCTGTTACTTCCAACCAATAAGAGTTGATAAACGGATCCCTGTGGATCAAGAGAGATCATACAATAACACTATAGGACCATTAATCTATCAGCCTTCAGAAGCACAGTACTACACTAAAACTTTAAACAGAACGAGAGAAAAGAATAGTCAGAAATTGAATCGCTTGAAAAAGTCAGAAAGCCTTAGAGAAAAGCTCTCGTGCGTCGGTGTTTACGATAACTACGAAAAACCCGACTACCCAGAGCCTGAATATAGTGAATCAGAAAGAAAATCTTACTTACAATTGCTTAAAGGCAACTACATATCAAGCTCAACGAGAAATTTGGGCCCTGAACATTTTAGCTCCAATTATTTGGGTCCCAAAGAGGATAAGCCTAAACAAAAAAAGTTAGTTTACGCCGATTTAGCTTTAGGTAACCATAATTTGAAGTTTAAAAACACTGTCAATTCAAATAGACATTTGTATGATACGTATGCAGTAGGTACAGATAGTGCTAACAAAGATACTAACAGTAGCTATAAGAATGTGTCTAGTAGTCAGAGAAAAAGTAGTCATGGACAACCGAGAAGTGACTATGCTACTCTGAAATTCAATGAGATCGATGTTTGAGAGGTAAGTTGATTTTCATTCATTTAATAATAGGGCGAAGTTACACATGCCAATAACAAGAACCGTAGCTTGCATGCCAAAGAAATAAAATTAGATACAGGCAAGTGTATTTACGCCTATAATTAAACAATTTTAAGAAACTTGGTTGCCTTTAGATTAAATTGCAAGGTTTATGTAGTAACAGTCAGAAGCGACATTTTATAAAAATCATAATGACTGGCTTGAAAAAACCTATAATCTTCCCATATATTTTGAAATAAAATAATTAAAATGGTAATATGTGCATAAGTGAAGTATCGTTTGCTTTACAGCATGATTTTTAAGACACATTATTAAAAAATATCATTTAATATTAAAAAACTATGTTCAATAATCATACATTTACAAGTAATCTAAAATTCGATCTACTGCTGAAAATACAGAGTTATAAAGCTTTCTTATTAGATTAAATTTATGAGTAATAAGCATGAGATCGCAGTGTTGTGACGTTTTTATTATTTCTTCTAGGAGCGCTTTACCAAGAGTGACACGTACATTTATTAAAAAAAAGGTAATTTTTCAAAATTCATTTGACATTTCGCTTTCGTAGATAATTGCTTTCTAAATCACATATACGCTAATTATACCAAAAAAAGTTGTATACTATTTTGTTTAAATATCAATAATTAAATCGTTTAAAAATTAACTAATCGCTAATCACAATTTAAATTAAGTGTATATGTAAATCAATTATTATATTTATATTTCTGTATAAGTAAAATCTAATAATTGTATAAATAGAGCTTCACATTTAACACATATTACCATTGTAATTAATATTTTAATGAACAGTAACTTACTTCCAAAAACAATATTGGACAATTGTTTTGAATTCTCGAAGTGTTTTTATTTATATTCTTAATTTTATCTTTTTTTTTTCTTACAGCCCTTCCTACCCGAAGACCAATTCATTTATGCAGATGCGGATCTTAAAGACTACGGGCCAATAAACTACAAACAAGCATCGATCTACGCTCAAATGAAAAAAGTTAAGGAACAACAAAAGTTACAGGAAATATACGAAAAACAAAATGAAGACATGCTGTGATCACGAATTGGTTGTCAAAGAATATTTTAGTTATTTTGTTTTGTACAAAAGTTAGTTTTTTTTTTAAAAAAACAACGTTGTATTTTTAAATTCTTTAATTGATGTACAAAATAACAAAAGATTTTTTGTATTTTTGTGACGAGTACGTTTATCGTATAAGTGTGTTTTATCGGTGCATTCAATAATAAGTGCTGTTGGTATATTTGTATTTTGTTAAATATGACGATTTCGTAAAACATTTTTGGCTTATTTATTATTCTGTAATTTTTACTTCTGTAATAATTTATATCAATTTATTAAAAATAATACCCACGTATTTTAATATTTGTATACTTTTTCAAATTTAGTGGTATTCTATCTATTTTTTTGAATTCGATTAATATTAAAAAAAATGTTTATATAGATTATTTTTTATTGATACTTTCAACTTCTTTCGACAACCATGTAACAACAAGAAAAATAGACACAAATTGTATTTAACTAGACTACTGATATTATCCTGTACATGTACATTTTAGAAGGTTGTCTTAACAAATATTGTAAATAAAAATAGATTTCTTATATAAATGTATCTACAGAAAATCTAGTTGTCAGTTTAGTATGGATTTTGTGCTAAAATAGCTAATATTATTTCGACTATAATGTAATTATAATGTATGTTATAATTTCACAGTAATAAGAGGAGAAACGGAATGTAAACATTATTGTTAAGTACTATGTTACGGTATTTTATTTTATAAATTTTCCAAGTAAAAGCCTTCAGGGCTTAGAGTAAACAATCCAATTATTAACAGAATTTGTTTCTATATAAAAGAAAAAAAATCTTCATTTTTTATATACAAAATATGACTACATTTGAATATACAATAGTAAATTATCTGGTATCAGTTAGTATAATGGATTTGCAAATTATAATCATAATTTTGCCGAATCATGTACTTACTTGTTATCTTAGTATGTCGAATCTATCTAAATGTTTGCTAATCACTGTTATCATCTCGTTACCTATTTTTTTATATTTGTTTTGTTTTCTGTGAAGTCTATCTATATCGTCTTTTACTTGGAAACATTTTTTTTGCCCCTGCTGTATTTTTCCAAAACAATTAATATTAAAATTTCTGAATGAGAATCTATTTATTATTACAAATACTTTTATATTGTAATAATTAATAGTAAATCTGTAGTAGAAATAGCCAATAAGATTTTTTTTTAATCAGTTTTTTTATTATATACAAATATTTTGTTATACCTATGTATAATTTATTTAAATCCGCACAGCAAGCTTCAGGTAGTATGACAACACATAGAGATTTTAATATCCGTCCAAGCGGGAAATGTTTACAAAAATAGTTGATTTTTAGCTAAAACCGTATTTATGTAAATTTTAGTATAAATTACAGTTATCGTGTAAAAATATTAGATGAGTGATCTGACTACCCAAAGATAGATGAATTAGGATGAATTTTGCACAAACTATGTGCACCTGTGCAAATTTGCACAAACGTAGATGTGTTCACAGTATGAGGTATAAGCGACGGCTCGTAGCACAATCGGCATTTACTTTTTTTACTCTTTTTTTTATGTATTCTCACCGATTTTTTACAATTTATCACAACGAATATTAGTTTTTATCAATAATTACATTTAGGTGAATTTTTGTACTTATAAACGCTAGCCGAATGGCAGTATAACATCGCTTTAAATAACTTGGTTGGTGTATGTAATTGTGATAATAGTCCAAAAATGTTCACTGTTTTGATACCATGAAAAAGAAATATCTTTGTGATGGCATTAATACAGTTTCAATTTTATGTTTTAACCAGTCTACTGTCAAACTAAAAAAACTTTGTGAGACTAAAATCTTTCGTACTTAATTCAGTTATTGACATACTAATGTAAATATGAACAGGGATAAAAATAAATAAATATCGGCAAAAATATCTAAAATTTGAAAAATAAATTTGAACAATTCTGTTTTGATCGTTTTTTTTTTTGATATTTGGAAATAAATATTTTTAATGATATTTTTGCCGACATTCCATTTTTTTTCCAAACTATTTGTATTTATAAAGCACTAGAATCGTGCTTGTGAAAATTGTATAAAGCGCGGAGATAAATAACTATTTTTATTGATTAAACATTTTTTTTAAATACCAATTCATATTTGCTATTTATGAATTAGTGATATTGTGTTCATTCTATTCTCTTAAAAGAATTTCATTTAAGCAATAGGAAAAATAAATTGATTAAAGGAATGCTTTTTATTCACGTAAGTAAAAACAATAATTACAAAAATTGCATTTTTCTTTTTATGAATAAGTATATATATTATAAAATATAGTATATAATTCCGCGCTACGATTACAATATAGATACAAAATAATAATAAAAGTACTAGATGAGGTTTTGTACATACAAACTTGTTATAATATTGTCGAATAGTGTTATTAAATTAATTTATGGATTTTTAATTGTAGTTTCATTTATTTCTACTGAAACCGTATAATTCTATTAACACATGGTATCCCTAATTATGCGTCGCATCGCAACACTTTGGGGTGTCTTAGTTATCCCAGTAGTAAGCGCCGGGCCCTGCGCTTTTTGACTATCCAAACATGAGCCCCAGTGAAGCTATTCTCATAAAAGCATGCACATTCTTCTCGTTAAGAGTAAATCAATATATATGATTTATTTTAGATTTACTTTACTATATATTTAGTTTTTGCTCCCAGCTTTCAACAAAAATTAAATATTATTTGGAGTTTTTTTTTGGTAACTTGTCACTAGGCTAGAATTAGCCACTTTAGCTTACACTGGTAAGTGCTTTTGCGCTAGAGAGTGGGAGGGGGACATCGCTAAAAAAATACTGCCAAGGGCGTCATAGTAAAAATCATTTAGGGAAACCATCTCTTAACATATTATGACTACGACAAAGGGTATATAATGAATAACAACATTTGTTAAAATTTATAATTATTTTATTTATAGGTCCACCGCTCACATACTTGTATCAGTGTAAAAACAATATTTTATTCTTATAATTACATGTATTTTTTAAAAACTATCACAGCCTTATTTCAAAACTAATAATTTGAGTTTCACATATTTTTATATATATTTTTAATATTCTGAGATTATTTTACAAAATAATGTATTCAATACAAAAATTGAACATTATTTATTTTTAAATAATAAAGAAAAAAATGTATATATTTACAAGTTACGTTTTTTTATAATCTTTAGTCACATGACTATGTTATTGATTCTATGCTCCTATTGTATTGGACTGGCGTGGATGTGCAGAGGTCACTAGTAGTACCTACAATTTTGATAACAAATGACACTGCCAGACGGATAGGTAAACTAGAAACTATTATTATATACTTTTTCTTTATATATTTACATATAAAAGTTGTTTAAAAATTTAAAAATATGTATTTTAATTTAAAAATAATTGAAGTGGAATTCTTTGCAATATTTTTACCCATTTTTTCTGAAATTCTGAAGAAAATGTAATAAAATAATTTTCTTTTAAAATAACTTCGTGTTTACAATTCTCAATTACCAAATATTTTATTAAAAAAAATATTTGGTTCGTGCTTAATACTTTCAATGAATATTGCCAATTAATTTTAAACTTAAGCCTAATTTAAATACTATAATTATGTACAATTTTGTTCACAACGTAACCATATTTTAATGTATTTTATATTCATACTTAAAAAAAGTTATATTTTATAAAAATATAATAAATGATTGACCAACGTTCTAAGATGAGAAGTGAGATTTAATTTTATTTGTGATAAGTAAATTATTATAAGTAAGACCTTCTTTTAAAATGAACCATCTACTTACTACATAAGTTTCAAACAGGTACTCAACACACTTTAGTTAATGTGTGTTTAAATTTATACAGAGTCTAACCTTACCGATAAACAGGGATTTATAGTAAAGTATTCGTTAACAGTAGTGTCGAACATGTATTTAAATGTTTTTAAGATGACGATTGGCCAACGCGCGTAACTTTAGACGCCAGTTACCATGTTAACAGTAATAATATGAAAGAGTTAAGTAGTTCTAAACGCGCACAAGCAAAACGCGCTTTAAGCTTTTGTCATCTCTACCTGGTCTTAGTTTCAAGAAATCAAATATATTAATTCGTAAACAAATAGTTCAAAATTTAAATCTCAACTGTCTTAAAGAAAGGTAATCAGCCAATTACGTCAATCATTCACTATACATACTATATTACTTATTATAAAAAAATCTACAATAAAATCAATAGAAGTCAAATTGCCCTCGTCCAAAGTACACATAATCGGAACACCACTTCCTGGCCTGCAGGTCGGTGGAGCAACAAGCTGGATACGCCTGTCGCGACTTGGTTAGTTTGGCGCATCTCTGGCACAGGTCTAGGAGCTCATCCTGAAACAAAGAGAGTTTTGATTGAGAATATGTTAGTCTAAAAGTCTTTTTTCCAATGTTTAGGACGCTGGGGCACAAGTAACTGGTTTCTTTTTTTATACATCCGAATGATCTTGATACGCTAGTCCATAGCGGAATCATCGCCACTAACATCTTTATTCTTTAAAAGTCTAAGCTTCACTACATGCAACGTGCTCCTCATTTGAGACATTGCTTCGTAAATATCATCATTTGCCCAGTAATTCACTAGCTATAGTGGTCTTCGAAAAACAGTAATAGCTCTGCGGGCCAATTCACGTATTTAAAGCAGTAGCAGTTAAGTTTCGATTAAAATGACCATTTTCGTATTCTTGTAACTTGGGGAACGATCTTAAAAACGCTTGCGCACCGTACTAGAATGTCGATATTGCGCTCTCGAGACGCATACTTGACGCAATCGTATTTGAGATCGATCCCAAAGTTACAAGAATACAAAAATGGCCGTATTAATCGAAACTTAACTGCAACTGAACTGCAACTGCACTGCTTTAAATACATAAATCGACCCCCTGGTCATCTAGTAAATTTGGGTAAAAATTAAACTACTACACGGCCACAGCACTGATATGTGTGAGCTGAGAGCTCCTAACGGGACACGAATGCATGGTTTTGCGGAAGACGGCCTGTATATGTGTGGATATACCATAAAGCTCTTTCCACACACACACATTAGGGACGAGGATAAGCCGGCTCGATGTTCATACGTTTTATGAACTCATTCACACACGTCTGGGCCCAGTGATAAAAAACTGTTTGTATTAGCCATAATGGTACGGTCAGATGTATAGCAAGCAGCCCTGCAACAGCTCCTAAAGCAGCCCGACACGGGCCGGTGCATTACAAAATAACTGTTTACAAACAGCTCAGCAATACATTCACGGCAATTCACGCTCGCACTCGAGTTCGTGCTGGTTAAATGGCACTTTCAACGTGGTTGCTCAAAATAAAAAAAATATTTAACAGCGGCCTTCAAAATTCTTAAAACAATTATGATCATGGAACAGATATTTCGCATTATTGTTTAATTTTTAAATAACCTACTTATTTAAATATAGTGACTGATATAAAAATTTATCTTTTGTTTAGTATTATTGATTAAAATGTGTCTTGATTTTTACCGACTGTAGGTATAATATAGTAGATACATTAAAGATTTATCAGAGGTATTAATTGTATAGAAATATTCCACTGTGGCTAGCATACGAGACGGCAGACGGTTGTTTACAAACAATCATATAGAGGGGCGGAGGACTCTAGACTAAGGTATATAAGTCAGCCCTTGATTGTGTGTTTTTCCTTGATAAAATCTACTCTGCAAGATGAAGCAAAAACCAAAATTTTGGGTTTGTTATCTGGCCAAGTTTTTTAGTTTCTTATCGAGCCACACCGTCCTCCCCCTCCGAACATAATACTGGACCCAATACTGGCATCATACCGCATCATCTTCATATTGGCAACCCTAAAGGATTGGAATCCTAGGTAGGTACTACATAGTCAATCCATACTAATATTATAAATGTAAAAGTAACACTGTCTGTCTGTCTGTCTGTCTGATATGCTTTTACGCTCAAACAGCTAAACCGATTTATATGAAATTTGGTAAGGAGATAAATATTTGGTTTGAGTCCCGGGGAAGGCCATAGGATAGTTTTTTTCGCGATAACCGACATCCACGCAGGCGGAACCTAGTAGCCTATAACTTTAATTTGAAAAACATGACTGGCTCGTTGGTCAAATGACCCTGACTGCTAAGCCAGAGGTCGTGAATTCGATTCTCACCCAGGATAAAACTTTATGTGATAAGCACTATAGTTCATTGTTTTTGGGTACAGTTGATTTTTAATAATGTATGTAGGTATTTAGAAATAATATGAACATGTTTTTCAGTTGTCTGGTTGCCATGGCACAGGCTCTGCCTAGTTTGGGATCAGAAGGCTATGTAAGAGTAGTCCTAGGACTACTATTAGATATTTATTTAAATTAAATAAGCTTTGAATTTAAAACTTAATTTAATTAATATTGTTAAAGCATAGCAGCGTCCTTAAATACTTACATCTGTATGACACTCAGCGGATTCTTGGAAGATCTTGTCGGGTGACAACCACGGGGGTCGCGCGTTCGACTCCCGGACGAACACCACCAGCAACATCACCAACAACAGACACACCACTGCGCTTCTCTGAGAACAAAACAAAATGGATTTAAATATTAATATTATACTACTTCCAAGGACCTATAACGGACTTTTTGAACTACCCGATTGGCACTTGTTACTTGTCGGCAGATTCGGTTTAGCAAGTACGAACCGAATGTACCGATCCTCATAAATGTGTAGCCATTGTTTTAGTATTGTATAGTATAATCTATTTCCTTAGTAGTTTGAAGCCCTATTATGCAAAAACTGTTGAACAATCAAAGCCTCTGTGGCGCGGTGGGAGTGTTTCCGACTGCTACGCAAGAGGTCGCGGTTTCGATTCCCACACGGGACACCACTTTGTGTGATCCACAAATTGTCTGGGTGTACTTTGTGTCCGTGACTTGTATGTTTGTAAAATTCCCCGTGACACAGGGCTTGTACCCTACTGCCAGAGTCGTCGTTAAAAAAATGTTAAAGTAGTTTTACATAGACACCTATAGTATTTAAACTGACCTTTATAATAGTTCTATGTACGCTGGTCATACTACCCCGTACAAAGTGACAGCAATTTCAAATGTCGAATCGAATGACCGTCCTGTCAACTTTTTTGACACTTTAGACAAATGGCCGTTATAAGGGAGTTCTAAAAATGGCGGCAAACTGACCGGCCATTATTTTTACAGCTCCGAGTTTAACTTGTAAAAAATTATTTGAATATGTGATAATTGTCTAAGAACGAGACTATGTGCATGTAATAAGCACATAAATACTTGACACTGGCATAAATTAGCCGATAAACAACTAGATTACCATAAACTCAAAGAAGAAGAAGAAGCTTTGTTAAACAAGTATAGACTTAGACTTAGACCATACACACATATCAAAATGAAGAAATGGAAGTCTTAACATAGTCAGCGGTAGCCTGTTCGATGTTATAGGTACATAAGTAGATCAATGGTATCATTTGAGCGTAGATATGTTGTGAAATATTAAAATAGTAAAATATCTCTATGCAAATTAATATAAGCTATCAACTATCATTTCATTCATTACGTATCGATAAGCGATTATCACTCGATTATAAGTATCAACTGTTGTGTGTTATGTACCAAGTGACTAAATATAGGTGGTTTTACCATTTCGCTGATTTTATCTTTGTGTACTGTAGAAAAACATATGTGTTGTTATTACTACCACTATATCATAATCACGTCAATCTGTGCTCCGTGCATATCCTCTTTGAATCATTTACCAATGGCAGAAATTTCCAAATATCCATTCTTAGGTCACGTCTCTTTGAAGTGGCGGTAGCCTAATGGCTAAGGCATCGGTCTCGCAATCGTGAGGTCGCGGTTTCAAATTCTACCCATTATACTACCGGCGTGAACCCACCTAACCTAACACAAGCCATTAAGCTTAGCTTGAGGGGTTAACAGGATTGCTAGCAATGTGGGACGAAAATCCCACATTGCTAGTTATCTTTTTTTTTAATTAAGAGTCTCCTACCAGCCTGAAAGTTTTTCCCCGTGCAAATTCTAGAATTCCAGTACCATTTCAGACGTTTTAAGTAAGTATTTATGTTTCCCATTCAGCAAATAGTACGAAAAAACAATGAGTAAGAGAATAAAACGATCGAGTAGAAATAACCCTAACTTCCAAGACACAAAACGTGGATATGATTTGATTGATGTGATTCATACCCACTGCTGAAAATCGTTGAAGGATAAAATATCGCGGCATCATAAGAAAACGAAAATTCAATTAGTAAACATATGGCATCCACCAATCCACTACTCGTACACCTCAGAGAGACCTGTATCCCTAAAGCAGTTCCGTAACTAAAACGGTGCTAGCAGTGTCCAGGCACAGGGTGCAGACCCAGGAGGGGCGCAGAAAGTGACAGAGAGAGAGAGAGAGCTTCAGTAGTGACAGAGATAAGCAATGTTACCACAATCAGTCCTTAAATGAAGAAAAGATAAATGTCACAACCCTCCGTGTCTCGGAGAGCACGTTAGCCGTCGGTCCTGCGCCTAATCTATCCCCGATCGTGTTGGAGCAACTGTGTCTGCAAATATACTTGTGAACTGTAACATCTACTGCATATTGGACTAATCTCTGAAATGATTGGGTGCCTGTAACCGGTTAGGAGACCACTATTATAGCGGCAATATCAATAGGCTTTTATGTTATTAAACCAAATTAAAAAAAATATATAAAAGTTAAATACCGCCTGCACAAAATAAATGGAAATAAGATGCCCTACAAAACTATATAATTTCATGCAGTGGGAGGCATTAATGAACCTCGATGAACTTAATGAAGTAGGATGTAGTTGTAGGATGTAACCGATGTAAAAACTAACTTTTATCACAGCTATTGTCAAGTATTGAAAATTGAAAACAGAATGGTTGCTAACTTTTTTAGTATTACAGTCATAATTATGTTATACCTTTTTGAATTGCTTAAGAAATGATCTACAAATTAACTTGGATAAAACCAAAATTATGAACTTTAAACAACGTAATAGATTAGACAACACTTTAAATGTATCTTACCTAAATACAAAAATTCACGAAATAGATAATACAAAATTCTTAGGATTACACATCGATAACAAAGTAAATTGGAAACATCACGTCGAACATGTTTGCAAAAAGTTGAGCCAATTCTCATATGCCCTCTATAGGTTAAGCAAAATAGTAAACGAGCCCGCACTATTAACTGCTTACTATGGTTACGTAGAAAGCACGTTACGATATGGAGTAATCTTTTGGGGAATGTCAACTGAAAAAGAACGGACGTTTATTGCTCAAAAGCGTTGTATTAGAAGTATGTGCAATTTACAGCAATGTGACTCTTGTAAACCATATTTTATAAAATTAAAACTGTTATCATTTCCATGCCTATTTATCTATGAAGTTGCTATATTTGTTAAATTGAATGTAGAACTGTTCGAATATCGCACTAGAGCAAGACATAATGATAAGTTAGCAATAGTTTCTAGTGAGACCCAATTGTTGCATGACAGTGTTTTTTGTTTGGGTCCTAAAATTTATAACAAAATACCGCCAGAGATTAGGAACATTGAAATTTTAAATATATTTAAAAATAAACTCCATCAATTATTAGTCACCAAATGTTATTACACTGTTAAGGAGTTCTTAGATGATAAGTTGTAGTTTGTAAGATAACTGTACATTTTTAACTAAATTTTAATTAAATTACTATTATTTTTGTGTACCTATCTTTTTAATTTTAATTTGTTAATTTAATAATATATCATGATTTGTAATTGTAATGGATATTGATGACATTTATAACTATTTTTATTGTATTTTTCACTTTAACTGATTTTATTTTGATTTTGCTCCATTTTTCTTTTCCTGTTTTTTATGTTTTGTTATTGCTGTTTTTTTAATATATTGTATGCCTAAAAGGCGGGACATAGCTGTGCTAATTTAATATTATATAACATCCTCTGTACCTATGGTTCACAATAAAATAATTTGATTTGATTTGATTTGATTTAATTTGATTTGGAACTTTTTTCTCATACCTCTTTATTTAGACATCTCACAGCCGCCATCTTTGTTTTTTTCAAACGTTACATATCTAAGAACATTTGGGTGATCAAGACGAATCTAACGACGTCATAATTGTATAAATCCGTTTTGTGGATTGTGAGATATCAGGTAATAAATAATATTACATACATACATATTTACATACAAGATACGCGCGAAAAACGTAACCCTTCCTTACAGTCGGGTAAAAACAGAAAGTCATCATTATACATTCAAATATGTATAACCTACAAAACCATTTGTCAAATCATAGATAACCTCAGCATCAATGAATTTTGTAACAGTAATTGTATTTAAACCAATAACTTGCTGTTATCTTATCTATAATGATAAAAAGCTCGTGTTTATTCAAACGATATAGGTCAGTAGTTTCTATGGATGGCTAGATGACGTCTAACAATGTACTTGGGGGTTCATATCACTGCCGTAAGTACCAGGTTCGAATCCAGGTCACGAAAATATGTATATGATTTTGTAACAAAAAGATCTGGTCTCAATGTAGTAAACAAGATAACTATCGTAGTATTTAGCGTAAACAAATGTTGATAAACCTAAGGGCTTTTGCGTGAGTAGTAAATTTAATTGGGTTATTGGTTCATAGTGATTTGAATTAACATGTTAAGATGTTTTGTAACCTAATTTGTAATTTATAGATACTATCTTTATTGGAAACTTGATTATGGTAGCAGGAAAAATTAGGGTTGTCGAATTGTATCTTAGTGCTTATTCGTATACTATTCGTATATTGCGCAATTTAGAAGTTACTTAATAAATAACCTGTAACAGTAAGATCTGGTCAAATTCAAAAAAATGTTATTACTTATGATACTAAGTATTTTCTATTTTTAATTAATCCGAAAACAAGGTCTTTTAATTTTTTTTTAACTTTTACTCACTCAGAATTTTCGTGACGAAATGATTTAAGATTAGTCCAATTTTTTTTTCAAAAAGATAACTAGCAATGTGGGATTGAAATTGAGCGACTTGCACGAAAAAGAAGTCGAAATACCTCAAAATGTCGCGATCATTTCAACTTAATACTCGAGTGTCAAATAAAAACTTATCAAATGAAAAAGTACATCATCATCAGCCTATCGCAGTCCACTGCTGGACATAGGCCTCTCCAATTGCACGCCACTTTGTTCTATCTTCGGCTTCTCGCACCTCGCATCTCACTCCACCGTACCTGAGGGCGTCCTACACTACAACTACAATATTTTAAAAATAATTACTGACTGACTCACTATCCGCTATTGAAATTCGTTAAAAAATACTACTACTATTGCTATGCCATAATTAGGCAACAGTTGTGCCATATGCTATCCGATGCACAAATACCATAATTTTGTTAGACATTGTACCTACATTAAAAACTTTCAAACTTTTGATTACATGATAACCAATGCGAAACTATTTAGGTGTCAATGCGAAATGCTACATTAGTCTGTATTTCCAATAATATCTACTACAGTAACAATGCAAACTGCAAACAATGGCGTAATAGAACTTACACCATTAATGTTGAATAGGTGCGAATTATAGGGTTGTCCAAATAAAATTTCGGTAGAGACACTGGAATATGGAAAATAAATGTTTTAATAATTTCCAATATTTTATGGCCTGCGGTTCTAAAAATATAAAGGAACTGATTGTTTTATATCATGTAGCACGTGTCATTATATAGGTATACACGCACAATCTATACTAATATTATAAAGGGGAAGAGTTTGTTTGTTTGTTAGTTTGTTTGTTTGTTTGTTTAAACGCGCTAATCTCAGGAACTACTGGTCCGATTTGAATAATTCTTTTTTTGTTGGATAGCACATTTATCGAGGAAGGCTATAGGCTATATAACATCGCGCTACGACTAATAGGAGCGGAGCAGCGACGAGAAATGTGGCAAAAACGGGGAAAATTTACGCATACGAAGTTGCGCGGGACAGCTAGTTAATTAATATAATGTATATAAAGCGAGTGTTGTGCTAATCAATTAGGTACAAGATTGTAGATATTTTAAAGACTCACGATGGCAACGGTCGATTAATTTTATTATTTGCTAATTATCGCACTCTACATGAATTAACAGATGTTCTGATAAAATCAAACATTAGCGTCCGCGTATCGCTCATGAATGCCTCGGTGACGCAGTGGGAGTCTGAACTACTGCTGTACAAGAAATCGTGGGTTCGGTTCCGAGTCTGTGTGTGCTTTGTGTCCGTGAATCTATGTTTGTAAAGTTTCCACGAGACAAAGCTTAAAACCTACTGCGGAAGTTGTCTTTAAAAAAAATACATGAACGCTGTTTCTATTGTTCGATTTCATTGATCAATCTTAACCCAGTTTAATTACAGTAGGATAAAACAAAACGCCAGTACATTAAGTAATGCTGCTTTCTTTATAAAATCTCGGAACACCATAAAAAAAATTTATACACTGGGTAGCAAAAGTGACGCCTGTGAAAAGTCATGATTTACTTGTAATGCCAAGACTGACTATACTACAAATAATAACAATTGGAACAGATATTAGATAAAGTACCTATATCATCCATCCATTTTCAATTTAAAAATTGGCTAAAATGAAGGTAGCTTATGGTGGACCAAGACTCCTTGTCTGTCTCTCTCTCTCTCTCTCTCTCTCTCTCTCTCTCTCTCTCTCTCTCTCTCTCTCTCTCTCTCACACACACACACACACACACACATATACATACAGGTATGGTTTGTGTCATGCTGCAGGAAAAGTGAGTGCGTTGTTATTGTTACGACGCACTTGTTTTATATATCTTTTGTTTCCGAAAACACTATTTTGTATAAATATTGAACGATAAGACAAGGTATATTGTATAGTAGTGATTTCAAAAGTTTGTTTATTAACAAATACATTGTAAGTGGATTACATTATCATACAACAAAAATAAATATAATTTCTTTCACAGCGTGCGTCTTTGCAGTTTGTTTACCTGAAGTATTGAAAATACAGACTATTTTAGCATTTCGCATTGACACAAATAGTTTCGCATTGGTTAACATGTAATCAAATATTTGAAAGTTTTTAATGTAGGTACAATGTCTAACTAAATTATGATATTTGTGCAGCAACTTGTTTGGGGAAAACCTTTACAGAATAACGCATTGAACAAGTGGGTATATAAACAAACTATTTTACAAAAACATATTATACGAGTAGATACCTACCGACTTCAAGAATAATATATTGAAGTCGGTGCCCGAAGAGTTTTACGTTTTCTGTACTAACTTCAAAATATTTATTTATTTTTTGTTGTTGTTCCTACCTATATTATTTTTGAGTTTTTCACATCGGTTAAACATTTTAAAAACTTAACCAAATTGAGAACCTCTTATTTTTTTGTAAACCGGAGACAGTAAGAGTACAAACGACTGCTGCGCAATAGGTTGTGGCTTTGGTTCTTACACGGGACACCACTTTTAGTGGTTCACAAACCTATTTGTCTATCTGTCTGATATTCCGTTTTCACGTCTAAATCGCTAAACCAATTTTAAAGAATATATGGGTCGTTGGGAAAAGACAGAGGCTATAATTAGGCATTTACGAGGACGGAGTCGCCACCAAAAGTTAATTAAAAGTTAATAAAAATAGACAAACGAAACTCAAAAAATATAAGACGTTTTTATGTCTCATGCTGTCAATGTTACTTCAAAGTGAGTAGTAAGTCCTGTAGTCGTTAACGTTTAAAAGTTCTCTTTCTCCGCCTCTTAATCTCACGCCAATTCAATATTTAATTATTGCATGAAGGAGAAACAAACCGATTACATTAAATCCCCGTACTCGGAATCTGTTTTTAATTAAATGTTTGTGTTCAAAGCGATAAGGATCAATTTGGATTTTACAGAAATATTGCAATGACGAGACGTGTGAACGGGATAATGATTTATTTGTCACTGATTTTTAGACGTTGTAGGTTTGTTTATCGGTTTGTTCGAGCTAACATTAATTAGGCAATGTCTGGAAGTATTTTGACGGGACTTTCTCTAGCGGACCTATTTATATTTATATTTTTTTGAGGAGATTCAGTATTTAGTAGGTCAGCTAGTGCTGATCCGCGCAACTTTATTTAAGTAAATTTTTACTCCGCTCCTATTGGTTTTAGCCTGATGTTATATAGGTAGTCTAAAATCTAAAATATAAATACTAATAAATTCCAGAGATTATCGCGTTCAAACAAACAAACTCTTCAGCTTTATAATATTAGTAAACACGTTGCGCCTACCTAAATAAATGAGGATCCTTGGGTACCTGTCCCACCAACGAAAATGAACGAGATGCGAGTAGCGATTTATCGCTCAAAAACGAACACTAGATGTATTTTGTAGATCCCGTCTGTTTAAACAAAAGAGATGCAATACAGAGCGAGTACTCGCCGGCAGTGTGAACGGTCAGCGATCAACTATTAATATCTGTATCTCTTTTGTTTACACGGGATCTACATAAGTATGTACGTTTCTTGAGCGATAAAATGGCTACTCCCTTTCTCGCCATTGGTGGGACAGGTGCCTTACACTTTCTCAATTTATATGTTTCTCTTTCTCCTTTTTCAACTGCTTGATAACCGCATCATCAAATAATATGATGTCATGGCTTCATATATAAGTATATCCTTTTAATATCCCATATAACTGCCTTTGTGGCGCGGTGGGAGTGTATTCGACTGCTACACGAGAGGTCGTGGGTTCGATCCCCACCCAGGATAAAACTTTGCGTGATGAGCACGATGGTTTATTCTGTGTCTGGGTGTTATTTATGGATTCGGATAATATACGTCCAATTGTCAATACGTCTACTTGTCATTATGTCCAAACTTCAAACTTTAGTGACAAATTGATGAAGACACAAAATGTTCAAATATAAAAAACGTGAATGTGTCTAAACGCCTTGATTAAAATATGGTCCAAGTGACACAATGTCCAATTGTAATAATTCCTTCTGGTCAGAACGTACTACTGTTAATATACCAACAGAAGGACTGCCATTGTGTTTTCAACTTCACGTGGGCTATAACAGAATCGAAATAAAAAAAAAAACTTCTGACAAATTGAGCACAGGCAATGGTACTCAATGTTTGTGCCTGGAACAATACCTACCAGAGAAGTTGGCTACGTGTTTGTTAATATAAATATATAATACTTGTAAATTACAATAAAATTGAAATTAAAAATATAGTATTTATTCTTTAAAAAAATGTTACAAGAAAATAAAAAAAAACTCTTCATTCCTATTTAAAATATCTTATCATTTTTCTTCTTTATGTCTATGTCTTCTCCACTTACACTTTCTATTGCTATTAATGTTAAGAAAATTATTTATAATATAATGTTAAATAAATTTTTTAACATTAATTGTATTTTTTTCTTATTTTAATGCAATCTTCTAGAAACTGAAGACATGTGATTTCGCTTTTGATCACTAGTTCTAACTTTTCTTTATATCTTCTGTTAAACATTATGTCTGCCCTTTTTCTCTTATTACGATCAAAAAGGTTTCGCGTAATTTTTATTTTTTGTGTGTTAGCTTCTATTCTTAATAGATCAATAAATTTAAATATATTTTGTGTAGTCCCATGCATCCGTTTCTTCAGCCGATTGTGCCAACCTTCTACACAGTTATTTGTGCGATATTTATCACCGAAAACGCTAATGTCAGCTTTTAAAGATTTAGATAGCCATTCCTTGTCATAGTATTGTTCAAAACTAATAATTTCATTATTTTTTGCCGAATAAAATTCTTTAATAGAATTAACGCCCTCAACGATTAAATGTGTTGGAAGTAGCGGCAAAACTGAAAACAATCTAGCATATTGTCGACCTGCCTTAGTATCACACAATTTAAGAGCGTCTGCCTTCTTCCAAATAGCTCTCTGGTAATGGTAATAACAACCAGAAATTTCTACATCCGGGTAAACATTTTTAATACCATTAATTTGTGCCTTTTCGAAATCACATTTAAATTTATTTATTACCACCTTATACTTATCACGCAATATCGAAAACAGTCGTTGATAAATAACTGTCCTTTTGTTAGGCAGCAATGCGTATACCATTGGTATAACATTTATATATTCATCTGTTTCTCCTAAATCTAAATGAATACAGTATAACTGATAAAATGGCACTGGTACAACTGCAAAGGTACCATCCCCAAAGTATGTATTGCCTGGATTTCGTACCATAGTTTTTATGGCTTAGTCTGTGCCAAATATCAAAATTTTTTCTTCATTCCCTTCGTCATACAATAAAAACTTATCCTTTAAAATATTAGGTATTTGTACGTCTTCAACTTTACTAAATCTTGTCTCCGTAACATTCAAAAATGTCTTACGTATCCTGTACAGTGTTCGTTTTTTACTACTAAACGATGGTATTGCTTCGTCATTATCAGAGTCGTTTAATGACATATTCAAATTATTGAAGGAATCTTCATATATTTTTTGTACTGGGGAATAAGTTGAACGAACCTTCTCCTTACATTTTTCATATGCCAAATGTACAACATTTTTACACTCGGAGGATTCGCAGGTATGTAAACTCTGCCTGAGCACTCTTGATCCTTCCTTGTCTATTGTTATAGATGCGGTACAACTATCTCTATCCACACATCTCCATAGTGATGAGCCACATTTGTTTTTTACATTTAAATTATACCTGTATTTTCCTAATAATACTGTATCCTTGCCTTTTTGATTTAAACTAAATATTAAACTGCTATTTTCCATTATTAAACAATATTAAGGTTAACTTGGTCTTTTTCCTTTTTGAAAGATGCCTATTAAACAGGAAAACCAATGGCAACGTCATTACGAAATGAATAATTACTATTTGTAAGCGGCCAGAGTCAACCTCTATGTAGACTTTTTCAGCATTAATTAAATTGACAAATTTACGTTATAACATCATGTGTATTTGACTTTTGTACATACTAAGATTTGGACATTTTAACACTTTCACATTTTAACAATGGATCATTATAGCAAAGAGTCAATGTAACAGTTGGACATAATCATACTTTTGGGTTTTTGACAAGTGGACGATTACGAGTTTTTGGGTTTTTGACAATTGGACGTATATTATCCGAATCCTTATTTATCTATAATATGTGTGTATTTAGAAATATATAAGTATGTTTATCAGTTGTCTGGTTTCCATAGTACTAGCTCTGCTTAGTTTGGGTTCAGATAGCGTTGTGTGAGTTATCCCAAGATATTATAACAAAGTTTAAGATCATTTTTACCTCTTATTATCTACATAAATTTCAAAAATCTACAAACATAACTAATATCTTTTTTCTTTACGCAAACGAAGCCATGTAATTTAATTTGTTTGCAATTTAAGGAAGTAAAATATAGTCAAATACCGGTAGACTTTGATCAGACATATTTATCAAGTTCTGACTAATCTTACAGTCTTCAAGGTGTGAACAACATGTGTCATCTACTTACAATAGATAATATGAATGATACTACACATAAACAAATAGTTATATCCGTCTAATATATTGGTTTTGCTAATTTACTTGATAGATAGTTGTTATAGATTAGACGCGAAATGTTTTTTACCCCGGATTTCGGGTTTTGCGCACGAAAAAGACATTAACCCCGAAATTAACGATTACATTTCTCAGCATATTGTAAACAAGATTTGGATTGTTCGAATGCTTAATTAGCTATTGAATAATAAATGAATTGTAAAATTACATGGTCCTAAAACCATCCCATTCGATTTTGTTACTGATTCTGAGCAAACTACTTTCAGGTTTGCATTTTACCAAGAATAACATATAGAAAGTATTTGAAGCGGCGGTAACCTAATGGCTAAGGCATCGGTCTCGCAATCGTGAGGTTGCGGATTCGAATCCTACCTATTATACTACTGACGTGAACCCACTCCTAACACAAGCCATTGAGCTTAGCTGGAGGGGTTAACAAGATTGCTAGTAATGTGGGACTCAATCCCAATAACCTCAATATCAGACTCAATAACAATAATTTTAATATACAAATAAACTGACACTGGTGGGAACTCTTGGCTTCTTTACATTACACCAAATAACTTCGTAATATATTTTTTGAAAAAAAATTATACAAATTTCACCACCTTTACAGGTTGAATGTCTAAAGGAATTTAGGACATAACTTCAATATATATATATATATTATATTTAATATTGTACATATTATGTTGACGCAAAACTTTGCAGATGACATTGTCATCATGGCGGAAACGCTGCAGGACCTACAAAGGATGCTGAATGACCTGGCTGACTCTTCTGTACGCATCGGCCTACGGATGAACTTGGATAAAACCAAGGTCATGTTCAATGAACATGTACTACCGGAACCGACAGCGGTGCACGGCGCCGTTCTCGAAGTTGTTCAAAAATATGTGTACCTCGGGCAGTCATTGCAGTTAGGTAGAAACAACTTCGAGGACGAGGTGAACAGGAGAATTCGGTTGGGTTGGGCAGCGTTTGGTAAGCTACGTCAAGTCTTCTCATCGTCGATCCCACAATGTCTAAAGACTAAAGTCTTTAATCAGTGCGTCCTACCCGTCATGACATACGGAGCCGAAACGTGGACACTGACGGTACGGCTGGTTCACAAGTTCAAAGTCGCTCAGCGGGCTATGGAACGGGCTATGCTCGGAGTTTCTCTTAGGGACAAAATCAGAAATGAGGTGATCCGGCAGAGAACCAAAGTTATCGACATAGCCCACCGGATTAGCAAGTTGAAGTGGCAGTGGGCTGGCCATATTAGCCGAAGAACCGACAACCGTTGGGGTAAACGAGTTCTTGAGTGGAGACCGCGGCTTGGCAAACGTAGTGTAGGACGCCCTCAAGCCAGGTGGAGTGATGATATACGCAAAACGGCTGGCAGGAGCTGGATGCGAGAAGCCGAAGATAGAACAAAGTGGCGTGCAATTGGAGAGGCCTATGTCCAGCAGTGGACTGCGATAGGCTGATGATGATGATGATGATGAAAACTTTGCACAACATAACATCATGCCTAGTATCCTCAATTGTTAAAATATGTGTTATGTATACCGCGGTTTGAAGTCGGTACTTTTTGGTTTCAGGTTTCGGTATTGTCACATTGGTGCGAAATTGGTATAAAACTATTTTTTTTACAGTGCGAATTTTAAATGCTAAGAGTATAAACATGATTGCATGTGTTACAAAAATTATTCTCAGTGGAAACACTAAGATCGCAATAACAATATTTAGCCTATACCTACAGAACGCTAGCAAAATCTATTGTAGTTAGGTACTTCCAAGATCACGTATAAGAGCAGTGACAATATATTTTTACCTTTTAATTAGCGAACAGTACAAACTACAAATAGATAAACAACAGACCTCTACTGACCCCAGTTAATCACAAAGCAATATTTTTAATTAAAGTAAACATATTTAATAGTGGTGGTATCAAAACTGTTAATATTTTTGCTGCATGAAGGTTTAGTGCGTCTAGGAAGACGATGTCTGATGGCAAATGACTGTGTATAATTCATTCACAAGCATGAGGCATGTCATGCTCGTGAATAAATAAATAAAAAAATAAATAAATCATTATTCAAGAAAGTATAATATTTTAAATAAGCTTATCTGAGGTATTACGTATATTTGTATAAATATATAAAATTAAATTAAATAATTAAGAGCATAGTTGGTTATTTGTCAGAACTAGGTTGAAACCTGTATTTCAAACAAACCTATGGAATGCATGCTGCAACAACGCTCCACAAAGAAACTTTTAAGTAATCATAACCGTTTGCGTTTGTTAAGAGAGTATGTTTAAAATATTGTCCCAATTAAATCCTGATATTAACTCCCCACCTCTTCCCGTGGGTGTCGTCAAGGTGACTATGGGATCTTACAAAGGAGGACGGGCAGCAGCGTCCTCTGCGTACTTTAAAGCCTACTGGCTTTAAAACCTATGGCGATTATAGCAAATACCCTTAGGATCTATATGAATTAGAGACCTGTGCCCGGCAGTGGGACATCATATGGGTTGATTTAGATTAACTATAATTGCAGGAATGCAACAAGAGTGTTCACAAGTGTAAATTACGGTGAAAACTACACTTACAAGAAGTGGTTCTAATTATTACTTTGCAATAATGTGCTAAAAACTAAATCGAGTAGAGTTTTACACATAGACCTTGAGATATATTATGAACATTCTGATAGGATCTGTCACGGCTGTTGATTAATTGGAAATTAATTAGCATGATTTATCTAAACTTATATTTGGTAATCGTTACTACGATCTTTAGATAGTACAGCTTAGAAATAATGCCTATCAATAAATATTATTGTATTAAGCCTGTCAAAAAGATTTTGTATCTTTTAATCTTAGCGAAAAGAAAAGAACCGCCTATTATTGCTTCCTTCTATTTTCTTCCACAAAAAAGATTTAAGTAATATATAAAATAGTAAAGAAAGTAAAAGCAGAATCTTGTCGAGAAGAGAAAATAACTAAGAAGAACTAATAGAAAAGAAATTACATGAGTAAGAAAATGATATACATATCGGAAGAAACTCAATGTTGCAAACAATTTATCACAAGGAAACGTGTAACGTAATTTTAAGATAACAATTTAATCATTTTAAGCATACTTTATTATAAATATTGAGTCGGTAAGAACAATGCATACTTATAACAAGATAAAGATAATATACTATGTAATTATATATAATTCATTGATTAACATTGAGAAGAATTTGGTAATATTATAGAAACTGTTGTAATTTATCTTTTTACGCAGGTAAATTAGACTTCTGGTTGTGGAAGATAACATGGGACTAGACATTATGTGACTATGTGGTCATGATGAGGAAGAAGGTAACAAAGTTGATGATGAGGTAATAGAAGTGGATATGGAAAACATGAATAATTATGCAGAAGCGGAGGTATACATGTCAGTATTCACTGGTAAAAGATGACACACGGTGTTCAGATTTTTACGACATTTTTAATGTTTAAAATCCAAATTAATTTTAGAATCATTATTGTGTCAATTATATTATCTGATGTCTGTTAAATTCATCTTCTATATTTGTATATAGGTTGCTTTCTCCGAAAACGTATATGTCACCATGGCAGTCAAGATGAGGTAAGGTTGGAAAGACAAGACGTTACCTTTTACGTGTCCTACATCCTTGCCATCATAGTTTGCATTAGTTCCTGTCAGATGCATTTATCAATTCTAATCTTGCTTACGTTTTTGCAGGTGTACAAATGTATACAAATATTCGGAAATAATCTTTTCGGTCTATTGCGGACTGTAAGTTAGGTAACTCATTTCTGAAGACGATAATTTTGTTCGACATGTTTCCATGACTCCCGGAATACGGATATAAACTTCGTTAGCAATTATCTTATACAACTGATACAAACTGGCCGAGACTGGACCAGATAGTGTTATCAAAGCCTACGTATTGTCTTTCAGTACATATTGTCATTTTTATGCCATTGGAGAGATTGCTTAGCCACGAGTGATTGGTTAATTGAACGATTTACCTTTAACCAATCAACCATCGCTTATTTTTGATATTTATTGAGAGGAACTAAAATTCAAGCCAGTAAAGCTATGGGCTAGGGCTGACGGTCTTAAAATGTGTTTATTTTAGAGAAGAGAATAATAATATCTAATAACATAAAAATATATTTTGCCAACTCACGCAACGCCATCTGGTCTAGACTAGACTAAGCAGAGCTTGAGCTATGGCAACCAGACAACTGATAAACATACTTATATATTTCCAAAGAATCCCTTCTTTCAAAGAAAACTTACATATTCACAAAATTTTATCCTGGGGATCGAACCCACGACCTCTGGCTTAGCAGTCAGGGTCAAGCCAGACAAAAAATCCATGTCTTTCACTGATGTTATATTAACTACAATTCTAGTTATTTTCTTTATTTATCTCATTTTGTTTGGTAATGGAAGATGTCGCAAGCTATTAGAAGAGTAAATCGAGTAAAATGTGTTCGTTAAAAGTCGCGAGTTTTTACTTAATATTATTTTAATATTACTTTGATTGGTACACCTTTCAATTAAGCCTAAATTAACCCGGGGCTTTGTCTACGTTACAAAAGAAAACTTTCTGCAAAATTTGAGTTTTTCTCTCTACATGGTTAAGTCTTTATTTAATTTAAATATTATAATAATGTAATATTATTTAAGTAAGTATATGTTATATCTGATTTTTATATATGTATTATATGTATATATTTAGGAGCATGTATATATTTATACAATTTTATAATATAAGTCTACATAATTACGTAAATATGTATTATATATTTATTATGTTAATTTTCTTTTTTTTATTGTAACACTTTCGATTACTCTACCCCACCATCCTACTCTGGAACTCAAAGGTTTGCCGGTAGAAAACTCAATATTGAGTTAAGCTTGCCTTTGTATTGTGTATTATGTATTTTGTATTGGGCTGAGTGTGGATGAGTATAAACTTTATTTTTTTAAGTATGTGTGTGAGCTGAGTGACTTAAATTATCATCCATATGCTATAGTTTAATCAGTCATGTCCAGCAGTGGACCGATGCGGGCTGATAATGATGATTATTTTAAATTTAAAAAATAAAGAAAAATAACTTCAAATAAAAAATAATTTAAAAAATTCGCACAAAAACAGAACATGTTTAGATAACAATAGGATAGGATAATATAAAAAGTATATACAACTTGGTAACGGATTATATAAACAATGACATGGCTCTTAATTTTAATACAATAACCGAGAAAGCACATCATAAATAGACTAAATTAAATGGTAATCAATTCAAAGAACAAGCCGAATGTAAGGTATATGAAGCCCTAAGGGCTGAAAGAATAGAAGCTGACAGAGAAGAATAATTAGTTCATAAGCCACAGAATGAAAATAGAATAGCGAAAATTATGAATAGTTATTAGTCACTTTCACGTTATTAGGTAATATATAGGTATAGTTAGCAATCCTAGCAATGTGAAAGTTAAAAATTATATTAAATTTAAATGCAAAAAAGCATTCTTAAATTTAAGAACGAATAAGAAAAAGGAAAAAGCTACAAGAAAGCATCTTAGACAAAAAAAAATGTAGGCAATGAAATGAAACAATCTACAACTAAATAAGTTTTAGACAGCTTCAATTCTAATAATTAACAGTATTAAAAATATTCGCTTCTAATAAAAATAACAGCTACCTTTCTAATAAAAATAACTTGCTTAACTATTATTATTGCAATAAAATTAACTAAGAAAAAAAAAATAAAAAAAAACTTACCGACAAATTTGAAGTTGCCATTATTCCAATAAATCAGCCACAATAAATAAAGCACAACCAACAATAAAATAACAAACGTAAAAATAAAAAAGTATTATTATTTTTCGCTTTTTATATCACGGCGGCGTAGCGTTGAGATAGGTACGCGGTTTTAAACCAAATGATAGTTTGTTGAGTAAATAAATTATATTTATGTAACAACGCCGTCTCGTGATAAAGATAATTGAAAATTAGGGTTCCGCTTTGTGATATTAAAACGATGCTGATACCATAATTTAGAATAGATGAAATTTATTCAGATTCGAATAAATTTAACTAACTTACTTATATTAAGGTAAAAGAAAAATTTAAATGTACAAAAAAAAATTAAATATATATATATATATATATATATATAAATATATAAAAATAGTTTTAAAAATTGACACTCTAACCTGTTTACTCTACATTCACATAATCATAATACAACCTTTTACAAAAATACAAACAATCTATATATCACAACCTCCTTATTCTTGCTTCACTTAATTATATATAATAAATTTTTGATCGATATCAAAATGTTACACTTTTCCGTCTAGCCTCTCTGCCTGCAAACAAAATTGTGCGGTAAGGAACTACGTTCCGAAAATAACCATGAGTTTGTATAAAATAACTAGAATTAGTAACATATGTTACATAAATAAACTTAATAATTTTTCAATCCTGGAATCCCACGATAAGTCCCGTAATGTTTGAGGTCATCCTAAATGGCACTACCAGCGGCGACCTCTAGTGATCTTTCACTCAATTCCTCACATTATGTAAGATTTATTTATAACTACGATATTAAATAATCGACGTAATCCATAGTCTTTAGATTACCAATATCATGTTTATTTGTGTTTTGATTTATGATTATAATCACTTTCCCGACTTAAAAACAAATGTATTATATGTAATACTTTTATTCATATCAGATAGGAATATTATTTTATTCATAAATCTATCGATTTAATTTAAAATAGTTTAATTTGTGTGTGCCTGTTCCTTTTATAAACTAATATTTTCATTATAATCAGCTACAGCGATACTTCATAATGTTTTCAGTCGATTGTTTGCTGCTCATATCTAGTACAAGGCTAATCAAAATAAGAATTACAAGCTACTGCTTTACCCTCTGAAAAAAAAAAAACTATCAAAAACGGCTGAAAAAATTGCATGATATAAATCAAATTTCTTGGGAGGAGAACAGGTTAGAAATCTAAATTAATCGAAATGAAATTACATCTTGAATATTACAAACTGCAACAAATAAAACTGCATCTTAATCCATATAATCGATTGTGACCTACAACGTTACAAACCAAGACTCAGACAACAAAGCTATAAAATAAAATATAAATATTATATACTAGCGGACGCCTCGCGGTTTCACCCGCGTAGTTCCCGTTCCCGTGGGAATACAGGGTTAAAAATAGCCTATGTCACCCGGGGTGAGTGTAGCTTCACAAAGATGAAAGAATTTTTCAAATCCGTCCAGTAGTTTCGAAGCCTATTCAATACAAACAAGCAATCAAATCTTTCCACTTTATAATATGATTAGTATATTACTATTAGTATTAGTATAGATAAAAGTACTTAACTCCAGCCACAATTAACAAGTGCGTCGTTACCGGCAGCGTCGGCATCCTTACTACTGCTTCCAAAGATGCAGTAAGCACGCGTCCATGTCCCGGTTGCGAGAGACCATTATCTGTAACCGCCATGCGAACTACCACCTAACCGCTCGCAAATATGTCAAAAAGTGTATCATGACAAACTATGTTTTAAAGATGCAGACGAACTGTACTATATAAATGCCTGCACAGATCTGGAACCGTCTTTCATAGTTTGGTAATTGTTCAGATCCATGGACGAACACCAAAAAAAAATGTGTTGTCTTTCGGACAATATCAAATTTAATCATCAATAAAATTTTTACAAAAAATATATTGACTATTTTTTTCCGGGATTATATTATTATGACGAGACGAGATTACGAGTGGCATACATGTCGTTAACCCTCCGTAATCTGTCATAAGTCCATATATAACGGTGATAAGAACGCGGTAGTATCAAGCACGTGCTAACGTATGGTGACGTGCAATAGTTTTACACCAAGAAAGTACGAATACCTACCTGCTGTAGGTCAACATGTCATTTATGTACAAAAATACAGGTAGATGTAAATCCAACTGAAACATTAATGTGAAAATTGGAGCCAAGTTCAATATTATAAATTATAATAATTATAGTGTGGTTATTGACTTCTCTGGCTAAAGATTTGAGATCTGAATAGGTGCCAAGTTTTGTACGTTGTACCTGGTCAGTTTGGTTCGATTTTTATATTGTACTGATCTCATATTGAACAAATCTTAAAACTTACTTTTCTCAAAATGACTGATTTTAGGCAATTCTGAAATTGATTTAGTTAAAAGAACCTTTACTATTTTTAAGTTAATTTAAAAACAATTTCTTGTTTTTTTTCTGTAACAACAATAAATCCTATTTAAAAATATGATTTTTTAAATTTGAATGGTCGAATTATTTACAAAAAGCAAATAACTGATATGATCTATTAAAGCCCAACATTTGACTTGACTGGTTTCTGAATGTCTGAACTTTTGTTTACATTAATATTTTGTAGATTTATCTATGAAATGTTTATGATAATTAAGGTACGCTTTGAGCGGTTGTCCGTAGACAACAAGAATCCAATCATGGCTCTTGTAAACAATACACATACATACAAGCAAGGCTAAAAGAACGCATAGCATCAGTGAAAAACCGGCAAACGAATAAATCGTCAATTGCAGAACAAATATTGCAATCGAACACCAATCACTGGATTACACACTTTGTCCACAATGTGTTTGTGTGCACCAAATTCTCTACACAGACCGCCATTTTTATTCAAGAATTGGGCGTCAAGCGATTAAAATTGAGGGCTTTAAACTATCCGTGACGTGAAATCCAGTGATTCGTAAAACACAACCTCGCATTAGTTCGCAGTCGGTTCACAATCAATGTAGTGTGCAGTGAGACTAACATTTCAACAAACATAAAAGGTAAGTATCCGATAGATGGATACATAGCAAAATGTCTTAACATCGCTGGGACAGTCCGCTGAGCATTCATCGGCCTCAAGGAGTCTTAACATCGCTGGGACAGTCCGCTGAGCATTCATCGGCCTTAAGGAGTCCTAACATCGCTGGGACAGTCCGCTGAGCATTCATCGGCCTCAAGGAGTCTTAACATCGCTGGGACAGTCCGCTGAGCATTCATCGGCCTTAAGGAGTCCTAACATCGCTGGGACAGTCCGCTGAGCATTCATCGGCCTCAGGGAGTCTTAACATCGCTGGGACAGTCCGCTGAGCATTCATCGGCCTTAAGGAGTCTCATCATCGCTGGGACAGTCCGCTGAGCATTCATCGGCCTCAAGGAGTCTTAACATCGCTGGGACAGTCCGCTGAGCATTCATCGGCCTCAAGGAGTCTTAACATCGCTGGGACAGTCCGCTGAGCATTCATCGGCCTCAAGGAGTCTTAACATCGCTGGGACAGTCCGCTGAGCATTCATCGGCCTTAAGGAGTCTTAACATCGCTGGGACAGTCCGCTGAGCATTCATCGGCCTTAAGGAGTCTTAACATCGCTGGGACAGTCCGCTGAGCATTCATCGGCCTCAAGGAGTCTTAACATCGCGGGGACAGTCCGCTTGTGACCTATGTACATGTTATTATGTGTGTATGTGTAGTATACATATACCTATACACTCGAAAAAAATAACCTTGTTCTTACTGTTATAATTTTGTCAAAGTTAAAGTACTTTATTCATTTAGGTTACAAAATGCAACGCTTATGAACGTCAGACATTGAAATTGAATTCTACATTTAACGCCTGATAAAATTTATAATGTTTTAACCTAAATGAATAAAGTATTTTAAATTAGATTTTTGATTTTACAAAAAAGCTGCCGTATATAAACATATAGCTTATACGGAACCACCAAAATTCGGCGAGTTAACTTTACAACACAATATAACAATAGTTTAACAGTTATTTTCATCACCTTTCTAAAGAAACATAGAAAAAATTGAAGTCTAGACGCAGGAATCGAGTCCATACCCGAATCGATTCCTGGGTCTGGACTTAAATTTTTTTAAATGTTGCATTTATAAAGTAATTGGCAAGAAATGCCTATAAACATTTGTGTAGTATAAGAGTTTTTAAGCATTAAGATTAATTTGTGTATTGTGTCGTCTTAGTCATCATCAGCCTATCGCAGTCCACTGCTGGACATAGGCCTCTCCAATTGCACGCCACTTTGTTCTATCTTCTGCTTCTCGCATCCAACTCCTGCCAGCCGTTTTGCGTATATCATCACTCCACCTGGCTTGAGGGCGTCCTACGCTACGTCCTAGTTACTGGTATTTTTAATCCTAATCTATTTATCTAAGTAAACTTACTACAGAAATGTTTATAGGAATTTCTTGCCAATTACTTTATAAATGCAACATTTCAAAAATTTGAAGTCCAGACCCAGGAATCGATTGGGGTCTGGACTCGGTTCCTGGGTCTGGACTTAAATTTTTTCTATGTTTCAAAAATGCAATTATTGTATTTATAAAGTACACACATCAAAAGTGTCTAGGGATCAAGCATTTTTATGCGGATTTCTTGAGATTGAGATGTGGCTTTGTAATAAATTTATGATTTTATAAATTTATATGGATCCTTTTTGGTGCATTTCATAATTTGAATCAAGAACTGTGAATCAAATTCGAGTAAAAGATGAAAATCAGCTGTCAATATTTTCCCTATAAAAACATACAACGCATTGAAGACATTATTAGTGCTACTGTTTCCCTACTACTGATTAAAACCAACGTTATTATGGAGCGGCGACGTCATTTAAGCAGGGAAGAAATGCTCAGAGCCGTGGGAATGATAGAAGCTGGTTCCCGGCAACGTACTGTGGCTTTAGCTCTGAATACAAGTCAGAGTGTTATCAGTCGACTTTGGACACGTTACCGAAGCACTGGTACCGTGGCTGAGCGCCATGGAGGACGGTATCGCTGCACCACACGGAGACAAGACCGATACATTCAAATCTTAACTCGAAGAGGTCCAACAATAACCGCCATGATGTTAGCCGTGAGGCTTCATCACTCTTCAGGGAACTTAATTAGCGACCAAACAGTCAGAAACCGCTTGCATGAAGTGAACCTTCATTCCCGAAGACCGCTACGGGTACCACCTATAGCAATGCACAATCGTAGGATTCGATATCAATGGGCTCTTGAACACAGAAATTGGGCAGAAGAACAATGGCGTTTCGTGTGCTTTTCTGATGAGTCTCGTTTTGGTATGAGACCGGATACAAGACGTATACGACACTGGAGAACCCCTGGACGCCAACAGCGATTAAAATCCTGCCAGGAAGTCCATCCTTATAGTGGTGGAACCATCATGGTATGGGCGGGTATTTGGATCGGCGGAAGAACTGAGTTGATTTGGATCAGAGGCAACCTCAACGCTCAAATTTATGCTGAGACGATTGTATCAGACGTCATCGTTCCTCTACAAGTGCAAATCGGTCCCTTATTTCAGTTAATGCATGATAATGCACGACCGCACACCGCAAGAGTTGTAAGACAGACTCTCGCCGCAGCTAACATCAATGTCCTGCCCTGGCCTGCTCAGTCGCCAGACTTGAACCCGATTGAGCATGCATGGGATATGCTACAGAGAAGAGCTCTGCCGAATATGGAGGGTATCCAGTCGCAAGAAGACCTTTTTTTGTTGTTGCAACGAACATGGGCGGCCATTCCACAGCGTGATTTGGATGAACTCATTTTGAGTATGCCAAACCGATGTTCTTGTGTTGTTAGTGTTCGCGGTAGAAACACGGATTATTAATTGTTTAAGTTACCCAATAAAATTTTAAAGAAAACTGTTATTTCAGTCTTTTTTTCGAACTTTAATGTTAGTGGTTCAAATGTCAAAAATCCCTTTATTAGGAAAATGGCAAATTTCTTTATTAATGCAAAGGTGACTTGGTTTATCGTTACTGTGACAAACGAAAACACTTTATTTGATGAATCCTTAAAGAAATAAAAAAAAAAAATCAATCAGGAGAAAAGTTATTGCAAAAATATATGTTGATCCCTAGACACTTTTGATGTGTGTATTTGGCAAGAAATGCCTATAAAATTACTATTATTCAAATTACTCTCTGTAACGAAGCAATAACAAAAGTCGTGATAGTTCTTTAACTACTGGCTAGATGGCGCATGCGAGGGCCCAACTCGCGAGCATCAAAGGATAGAAAAATTTGAGGTCTACTAATGTTAGTAGAACTCAAATTTTTCTATCCTTAATCCCGGCAGGAATCGAACCACCTATCTGGACTATGTAGTCCAGATAGGTGGTTCGATTCCGGCCCCGGTTGGGCATACGGAAGTCTCGGGTTCGATTCCTGGGTCTGGACTTAAAAATTTTCTATCTTTCAAAAATACAATTATTGTGTTTTTAATGTTATACTACTTGCAACACACCCCCTACTTAGGATATAATTATATTACACAACTCTTTTCTCCTACTCTCATAATCCCGCGATTCGTATGTTATATAGAAACTCGAAACACATGTGAAGGGCAAGGTGTTACAACTCTCCAACACAAAGGAAGAATCCTCCAAACCAGGTGAAGTGATTGCGCTTGGTGGGCCGCGACCCAACGGTTAAAGTTGGGAACTTGCAAATAGAGCTAGCAGCTGTGAGAACTCCAATATCGCGATTCAGGATTTGGCGCGAGCTGTCAAGTGTCAATTTATTTTGTAACTAGCTGTGCCCGCGACTTCGTTCGCGTGGAAGTTGGGTTTATATTAAGGTAGTTTATGTTACAATTTAACTTCTGTGTAAAACATATTGGAAACATGCTCCACAATGCTCTGTGGCATCTATGGATATTAGGGCCTAGCTCTAATCAGGGCCCGACCTATGGCAAGGCAAGCCAAGCAAATGCCCAGTGCAGCAAAATGAAGGGCGACAAAGTTTATGGCGCCAGACGGTTAGAAGACAAATTATAATAGTATTTTACCAAAATGATTTGCATCACATCTAATATTACTATTATCGGTTTCGGGTTAAATGAAGCCCGAAACCGCCCAAGTACTCGCGCGAAATAGGGCTAGTGTGAAATAAGTTTTTAAAAAAATATCCTTTTTTTTAAAACATTGCATTCCCGCGGTACTGTGATGCGTGTTCAAACAAACAGACAATATTCAAACGTTTCTAAAAGATATACTGAATTAGTATATCTTTTAGAAACGTTTAGTTTAAATACTAAACTTATTTCTTTATAATGTCTACATTGGTGAATTAAAAAATAGGTGTGTCAACCTGTCGTAGCCGAGAATAGAACAAAGTGGCGTGCAATTAGAGAGGCCTATGTCCAGCAGTGGACTGCGATAGGCTGATGATGATGATGATGATGAACCTGTCGTTAATTAAGGTCATCATAAATTCATATCCCTCTACGTAAGAATTTCAGATTTATTTTTTAAATCAATTTACCTGATTCTGTTTAATTTGTATTTAAACGTCATCTATTTTCAAAACTGGATAAGTTTATTTAAATACTTGATGACTTTAAATTAAATTATACTTAAACTATCATGCATATTAAACGTAGGTAAGCAAGGTATTTAACCTAAAATTATTCACGCGATTAAGACCCGTAATATATATATATATATATTCATAATAGCTGTGCCCGCGACTTCGTTCGCGTGAAAGTCGGGTTTAAATTAAGGTAGTTTAGGTAACGAAATAACTTCTGTGTAAATATGTTGGAAACAGTCCTGTTGACTAAATACTTACTAAATAAAAATCGATCTGTTCTATTCTTTTAGATAGTTAGTTTGGTGTGCGGCTTAAGAAGTGGGTTTTCTGTTGTTTTTGTTTTATTCTTTCAACGTTATACCTACTTATTACCTAATAATTTTTAATAGAATTTGTACGAAAATGTTGTTACTTCTCATGTGATCGTAAACTTGTAAAGCCTAAGTACTTAACTGTGATAGTTTTCTTTATAATTTTAGTGTTTATACTACTACCCTGAATTTTTTCACATACCCAACATCAACCATTTAGCTGGCAGGGGGACATTTGACTCTAACAAAAATGTTCACTATAAAGCCTAATATTATACACAAAGAAATCCTTAAATCTAAAAATAGTCTTCACAAACCCCAAACGCTTTTTAAAAGACCTATCTAATGATACCACACACGATGGGGTAGGTAGGTAAGAAAAAAATCACATCCCCACTTTACATATAAGAGAGGTACCCTTAAAAAAATAATGATTTTCAAGATTTTGTTCTTTCACTTTATCGGCGTTAGTAATTTATTCATGCAAAAGTTGCAACCTTCTAGCACTAACAGTCTCTGAGCTAAGCTGCGGACGGACGGACATAAGGGAACTATAAGGGTTCTGTTTTGCCATTTTGGCTAAAAATGGGGTGTATTTCATATAGTGTTACAACGTAATACTAATAATAAAACTGCTGTAACACTTAAGTAAGCAAACACAGAGCGTGTCATGTGTGTCATGCCCGCGAAAATGTCAGATATCCCTAAAGGTACGGTTGACAAACAACGACCCCCCTCCTCCTGTCACCCGAACTATTCACAAATTGACCGATGTTGAGCCATTCATTATCGTTGAATTGATGAACACGTAATCTCCAACCATAACCCCAAAAAATGATCCTCGATGCACCTGTGTAATGCGTGGTCCAACATTTCTAAAAATCATAGCAATGTGTTTCTTTTAAAACTTCTTTTACTAAGTATAGAACGTTGTTGAATACAACGCCATCTACTTTCAAGAATGTTGCCACTCAGCACCTCAAGCACCTATACCCTAATAAATGTTTTCACAAAGAAGGAATTATTTGATCACGGTTCATAGATGGCGCTACATGTTTTTTTTTACGTGTGTAATGTCTTTTTTTTAGACGAACACATCATTTCTGGAAAATGTCCAATACTTTTTAATTATAATGTAATATTGTTTTTCATTTCTACTACGATTTATTAATTATTCTCAGCAGTGCATGCAATACTTTTAATATATTTTTAATATAAAAAATAATAACCAAAGTAAATAAGTTACTTACGGTCGAAAAAATAACTAAAACATTGAGAAAAATATTAAAAAAGGATAAAGGCAATTAAAAAAAATACAAAAAGAACATAATCAGACATCGGATTCGAGCCCGGGACTTCGTCGTCAAAGTCCGCTAGCATAGCTTCGAGGCTATACTGTTCGCTACTTGCCACGTCAAAATAACTGTTCTTATGAAACTTAACAATGTTGTGTTTAGCTCCTTTTAGTTTTAGCGTGAAGCTATATATTCCATGGGTTACAATTATAGATAATGTCTAATTGTGGAAAATTTTGTGATAAACCATTATGGTGCGACAAAAAATACGTTGCTACTCGTTCCCCATAGACATTAGCGTAATGATTCATAGTGTAAATAATGTCCTATAGTATTTACTATAAAACTGCAAATTTTCATAAAGATCCGTCTAGTAGTTACTGTTTTATAACGAAAAATAGCTACAGACATTATCCCTTACTGCTTAGCTCCTATGGGAAAAAGCGTGATAATTTATAGCCTAAATGTTAATCTGCATCTTTTAGATTGCACGTGCAAAATTTCAACCGAATCTGTACGGTAGTTTTTGCGTGATGCGTGTTCAAACAAACAGACAGACAGACAGACAGACAGACAGACAGACAGACAGACATTTCTAAAAATACAGCAAAGTGTTTCAATACTCTTTTCGAACATTTCCTAATATTTTTTTTTACTAAGTTCGGCCATGTACAGACACGTGAAATTTACAGTTTTATTATATGTATAGATAGATAATAATACAAAATGGCTGGCCTGTTGGTCAAGTGGTTAGTGACCCTGACTGCTCAGCCGGAGGCCGTGGGTTCGATCCCCAACCAGGATAAAACTTTGTGTGATGAGCACGATGGTTTATTCTGTGTCTGGGTGTAATTTATCTATTTATATGTATTTAGAAGTATATAAGTATGTTTATCAGTTATCTGGTTGCCATAGTACAAGCTCTGCTTAGTTTGGGATCAGATGACGGTGTGTGAGTTGTCCCAAGATATTATTTTTAATAAAATAAATTGACATATAACAACGACAAAGTCAAACAAAGTCTGTTGAATCCTCTATTCCGGAAAGAATATTTCGCCGAAATCACTCTTGAACAACAATGGGTTTAGTATTCGGAAGAATTTTCAAAAACCCTTTTATTCGACGATGGTTTTACGAAGAAATCCTTCACCGATAAGTGTCTCGGACCAGACCAGACCACCATTCCTTCTGCACCCTTAATATTTTATACAAAAAGGCAATTGGAGAGAGTTAAATTACAAACTTACAACGTAAGTTCTAAGTCTATAAGTAACATAAATACATCATTACATGCATGAAATTTTGGAACACCTTTGAAATTTATACATGCTCAGATTTTTATGCAAAAGGGCAATTATCGAACTTACATTATCACATGCCGGCTAAAATTAAACCACTTATAATCGTAACATATATCACTATCAGCAAATAATACTGTTACCAGGCAAACCAGACAATGCGGTGATAAAAACCATCACAGTTTTGTAAATAATGAAGAAGCATGACCAAAATATCTTCTGAACTATGATCCCTATAGATTATGGTGACCCTAACACTTTCGGGCAAGCTCATAGGTCATGGGTAGATCTACGCGTAATGTTACATATTTTTGTTATCATGAAAAGTTTTCTTAAGTATTGTCTCATATATAGTGGGGGAGATCCGTATTAAAATCATATTCTATTTTTTGTTTTAAATAAAGAAATAAATTATAAAAATAGGAACATTAACATAGGAATAAGTAATATTGTTACTAACACATTGAGTCATGTCACTTGTAAATAAAAATTATTATTATTATTATTATATTATATTATAAAAAAACCCGCTTAATTATTAATAAATTAGGCGGGTTTTTTTATAAAATTATACATAATTATATAATTTCCTATCACTATCGGGGGCATTAAAGAATCTCGATGAACTTTAGTAAAGTGCCTCCGACTGCATGAAATTATAAAATTATGTAGGGGATCTTGTTTCCATATTTTTTATGCAGGCGAGTTTTTTTTATTTTTTTTATTAAAACTTTTTAGTTGTTGTAATATGTAACCGATGTAACAACTAACTTTTATCACAGCTATTGTCAAGTATTAAGGATTGAAAAAAGAATAGTTGGTAACTAACTTTTTTAGTATTAAAGTCATAATCAAGTTATACCTTTTTGAAATGCTTAGGTTAGGTATGGGTATCAAATTGAAGGGCTTGATACCCATATTGTAGTATTCTAAACCACTTTTTTTTCACACCTCTATAATTTGACATCTAACAGCCGCCATGTTTGTTTTTTTTTAAACGTCACTTAACTAAGAACACTCGGACAATCAAGATGAATCTAACGACGTCTTAATTGTATAAATCCGTTCAGTGGATTGTGAGATATTAGGTAATAAAGAATATAACATACATACATACATACATACATACAAGATACGCGCGAAAAACTTAATCCTTCCTTACAGTCGGGTATAAAGGACGACTCCAGCAGTAGGGTACAAGCCCTGTGTCGCGGGGGACTTTACAAACATACAAGTCACGGACACAAAGTACACCCAGGTTCGGAACAACAATTTGTGGATCACACAAAGTGGTGTCCCCTGTGGTAATCGAACCCACGACCTCTTGCGTAGCAGTCGGATACACTCCCACCGCGCCACAGAGGCAGTCGTAAAATAAAATGAGTTCTTTTTTTTAAAAATCTTGATACCCATAGATAAACCAATGGTAAAAAATATATTTAAAAATAACCTTTTATTTAAATGCTCTAAAAGGACAAAATAAACTTTAATTTTAAACAACCGCACCAACTTATTATATTATACCTCTATAGTACTTATACCCCGGACATAGTGACACCAGTTTCTTGTGCTGAATCGAACTAGGCACCTGTCCCACCAACGACGATGAGCGAGAAGTGAGTAGCGATTTATCGCTCAAGAACGTACTACAGATGCATTTTGTAGATCCCGTCCGTGTTAACAAAAGAGATGCAGTATAGAGCGAGTACTCGAATGTGAACACTCAGCGATCAACTATTAATATCTGTATCTCTTTTGATAACACATCTACCTATGTATGTACATGTCTTGAGCGATAAAATCGCTACTCGCTACTCTTTTTCTCGTCGTTGGTCGGACAGGTGCCTTAGCGTCACGAGTGTGTGTTTTGACAGTTGACATGACGAGTATAAAGTTTCATTTGATGTTATCAAATGAGCGTACCAAATGTTAAAATCAAATAGAAGGCTTGGTGTTGTCAGCGGTAGCCTAACTATATAACATCTTATATCGTTAAACAAGCAATACTTGTATATATATATATATATATATATATATATATATAATCTGAATCTCGGCAACGGCTCCAGTGATTTTCTTAAAATTTAGTATGTAGGGGGTTTCGGGGGCGAAAAATCGATCTAGCTAGGTTTCATTTTTAAAAACCGTCGTTCTATCTGTATTTTAAGGCAATGAAAAACTGCTACAATATCATTAGAATACCAAGGTAAATTTCGTCGCGATTTCCTTTGTTTTAATAGCTTAGGTGGGAAACGGGCGATCCACAAAGCAGATGACCCTTTTTTTATTTTATGACATTTTTTTCCCTTTTTATTTTAACTTTGGATTTTTGATTTTTGATTTCTGCTTTATTATTTCATATTTTTTTATTATTATGTCGGTAAGATCGAAAAATATTATTCAAATTTCATCAGTATGTCATTTAATAATCTAAATATAATTTCCAAAAAAACACGATTAACCCAAAAAAGATCAGTGTAAGGTTCCGCCACCGTTGCCGTACGAAAAAATCCGATTTGAATAATTGCACCAGCAGAAGAGCGTATGTTCATGGCATATCGGGCGGTCCCGAAACCAGAAGACTCCGGGTTGAGTCCAGATGATTATTTTTTTCCCTTTTTAGGGTTCCGTAGCCAAAATCTGTCCGTCTGTCTGTCTGTCGATTAAATTTAGTGAAGGGTTCTCGTAGTAGCCGCTAATATTAATGTTTATTATTTAGCTATCAAACGAATTTGATAGCTAAATAATAAACAATAAACATTAATATTAATATTTTTATTCCATACATGTAGCAGAAGCTGTAACATTTTTTTTTAGCAAACTTTAGCGTATGGCACATCATTCGACAGGTCTTTTAAAAACATGGGTTTCCAATAAACTTTTATTACACATAGAAAGAAAATTGCAAAAATTGTGTCCTCCCCCAGCCCCTTATCGATTGAACCGTGTCTAAAAATACGAAAAAAAAAAACAAAAATTTAGCGCATAACAAATACTTTAAACAAAACTTATTTCCGATTTACCGTCATTGAGTTATTGCCTCCTTAACTGCGTTTCTCAACAAAAGGGCGTAAGTAGCAAATCGGGTTTTTTTATACATCTACGGCTCCGAAACTCTACACTGAGCATGGTCCGACATGCTTTCGTCCGTTTTTTTAGGGTTCCGTAGCCAAAATGGCAAAACGGAAACCATTATAGTTTCGCCATGTCCGTCCGCACCTTTGTTCAGACTGTTAGTACGAGGAGGCTGTAATTTTGCATGGATACACATATTACTTACGCCGACAAAGTGAAAGAAGTAAAGTGAGAATGTGATTTTTTTTTTCTCACCTACCCCATCGTGTGGGGTATCATTAGATAGGCCTTTAAAAAACGTTTAGGGGTTGGTAGGACGATTTTTAGATTTAGGGATCCGTTTGTAAAATATTAAGCTTTAAAGTGCAAATTTTTGTTGGAGACAAGTGTCCACCCCCCCCCCCCCCCTCTGCCAGCTAAATAGTTGATGTGGGGTGGCTAAGAAGGCTTTGCAAGTTTACAAGTAACAGCTGATCAAATGAGAAGTGACAAAATTTTCGTATAAATTCCATTGAAAAATATTAATAAGTAGATATTGAAACAAAAACAATAGAAAACCCACTTCTTAAGCCACATTATTCAGGTGTCCGACATGCATTTGCCCGGTTTTTTTATTTAATTGTTTGCGTTTTGATTTGTGATTTATTACGGTTTATTATTTCATATTTTTTTATTAATATGTCGGTAAGATCGAAACATATTATTCATATCTCATAAGTATGTAATGCGTGTCTAAATATTATTTCCAAAATACACGATTAACCAAAAAAAAGGACTAGAGCATGTCGAACCATGCTCAGTGTAGGGTTCCGCAGCCGTTGACGTAAATAATCCGATTTGAATACTTGCACCAGCTGAAGAGCGTTATGTTCATGGCACTTACGATCTTTTCTTGTATGTCCGATAATGTCGAACATAATTATTTTAGTTTAAAGTATTTATTAAGCGCTACCTTTATGATTTTTAATACAATTATTGCATTTTTTAATAAAATGATTGGCAAAAAATGCCTATAAAATTTCTATTATTTTTTGGTCACACAGTTCAAAACATAAGGGGAGGGTCACAATTTATGTAACTTTCGGGGCAATTATTTCCAATAATATTCAATCAATCAAAAAAGTTTATTTGAAACCTTACATGTTTTTAAAGGCCTGTCGAATGATGCCACACAGTGATTTTTGCTGTTTTTTTTCAGCTTTTGTTAAATGTATGGAATGCCAAAAAATATTTATTTTTATTATTTACCTATCAAACTAAGTAGTGACTACTACAAGACGCCTTTTCACCAAATTTTATCAATATATTCATTGTGTAGTCTCTGAGTAAAATGCCTGTGACATACGGAAGGACGAACAGACTATTATACTATAAGAGTTCCGTTTTTGGCATTTTGGCTACGGAACCCTGAAAGTACCGAGCAAAGCTCGGTCATCCAGGTACTAATAACTAATACGAAACGAAAAAAAATGTGAATAAGGACCCCGTATTATTTAATAGAATGTGCCAGCAGAGCCCAGAGGCCAGTGCATTTTACAATTTATATGATACTAGCGGCCTGCCCCGGCTTCGCACGGGTGTCATATCGTAGCTTTTTATACCTTGAATTAAATTATTTTAATTTTCGTTAAGATCTCTATTTTTTTACAATAAAATATAGCCTATGTTACTCCCCGATAATGTAGCTTTCTAATGGTAAAAGATTTTTTTAAATCGTTCCAGCAGTTTCGGAGTCTATTCAATGCAAACAATCGAATCTTTTCTTTTTATAATATAAATATTAAGACCACGCATAGGTACTAACTGACTAATAACAACTAACTACTCGTAACAGGGCAAGATAAAAAAAAATGATTACAGTGAAAAGAGTGATGCTGTGTTTTCTACCAGTGATTCCGTTGGTGTAATTGATCGAAGTGTGGCTCAATAAAACTGAATTTGTGGCACATTACTGTACGATTTTAAAACAATTCTAATAATTTTCATTTAATGGGGTAGTAAGGGGTAAGGGTCTGACACTGAAATTAACACTATGAAAGTAATAATTATAACGATATTTAATTAATAATGAAAGTAAATCCATATCCATAGTAATATTATAAATGTGAAAGTGTCTTTACGCTTTCATGCTAAAACAGCTAAACCAATTTAGATTAAATTTGGTATGTAAATTAGCGACATTAATTGTACTCATTCATATAAGTAAGTACTAATAGTAAGTCCTCCATCTGTTCGTATGACATGTCTTGTTTAAGTACATGACATGTTTCAAACGTGAAAGTAATTCAGGGTTATCACCATATTTATATAACGATGATGGCATCACACACACCTGTATGTGATACAGATGTAGTAGGTAGGTACTTAATAAATGCGTATTAAGTAATCATGCTTCGAGGTGGCACAAAATAAGGAGAGTATAGAAGTTAAACTCATATATGTACCATGATTTTCATACCTACACTCGAAGGTCGCACTAGGGCTGTCAACTCTGGCCCACGCAAAAATGTTATAATTGTTAATTTTATATATGTTACAAAAAAAATAAAGATTATATATAGTGACTAGGAACTATGCATAATAACATATAAACTTTCGCGTTGCATGATTATAACTATTTATTTATACGGGAAGTAACGCGCATTGCTTACCTTAAAATTGCTTGACGTTTCAACCAGGTTGCACCGGCCGTGGTCACAAGCGGATTGTCGCAGCGATGTTATGACTCCGTAAGGCCGATGAATCTTCATCTACCCTTACTTTTTTGTTTCTCGAAAAGTTAGGGTCACTGCACACTACACTGATTGTGTCCGTGTTAACTGACTGCGAACTAATACGAGGTTATGTTTTACGAATCACTGTATTCCATGTCACGAATAGTTTAGCATTGATTCTTGTATAATAAATAGTTATATGCTTAGTTATTATTAATTTCTAGCAAAGTCTTATAATAAATAAAAGTATTAATAATGGGGATATTTCAAAACTATGACAAAACCGAATTAGCCCACCCCGACTTCACGCGGTACCTACTTGTTTGTGACACCCCGAGAGTGTTATTTAGAACCGGGAGGCGCGGAAGGAGTGCAGCCTCTGCCCGTTGTAAGAAAGCATTAGAACCACGCGAGGACTGGCACCTATGCTCGCCTCCCCAAACTCGGCTTCCTGGTTTTAATTCACATAATTAAAGCAGTGCAGTTAAGTTTCGTTTAAATCGGCCATTTTTTGTATTCTTGTAACGATCTCAAATACGCTTGCGTCAAGTATGCGTCTCGAGAGCGCAATAACGACTTTCTAGTACGGTGCGCAAGCGTTTTTATACAAAGTTACAAGAATACTAAAATGGCCGTTTTAATCGAAACTTAACTGTACTGCTTAAAATACCCGCTGTGCCGGAGAAGATGCGATTCAAAAGATCTGGGCGATAAAGTTTGACCCGTACAAATTTGACAGACAAATTTCATCATTATTGTTATCAATCATCAGTATCACCATTAATTCCATTTATCATTAATCATTGTCAACCATCATCATCCGTCATCATCAATTCATGTTCGATACTTTTCCTAAGATTAACTACCCATTATGAATAATAGCTAGTGAAAATAATTATTTAATCATATTTACTACACGATTTTGTCATTATTCTCAATGACTAGATATTATACATAATCTAAATTTAACCTTTTTTTTATTTATAACGATGATGGCATCGTACGCACCTGTGTGATACAGATGTAGCAGATACCTAATAAGTGCGTATTAATTAATCATGCTTCGAGATAGCCTCCAGTGCCGGTGGTAAATAATATTATTACCTTTTACAAAAACTTAATTTGCGATAACTTGACCAGTTAATTAGGTAAATATTTTAAAGTGCGTGTTTTATAAATGTTTTCATTCATTCGTCATTGTACTATTTAAATTGTTTAGAGGCAGATAATGATAAAGCATATTAGGTACAGATTCTGAATCAATGAGTAAGGGAGCTCAGAGCGTGGCGAATTTACATAACCTTGCACCCTGGCGAGTATTTCCAAGAAATATTAGCTACCAGTTGGCCGCTAATAAGGGTGTTATTTCTTTATACAATTAGAAAAAAACTTTCATACAAATACAAACCCTGTCCTGACAATAACTACCACAACAAAAAATATCGAATTTGGTGCAGTCCTTCTGAAGTTATGCTTTGCACCTCTGTTTTACATCCTTAAGGGGTGAATTTTCAAAAATTCTTTTTTAGTGCTCCCCTTTTCTATAAAAAAAACCCCTGTGTGAATTTCAAGTTTCTAACCCTTATAGTTTAGGCCCTGCGTTGATATGTCAGTCAGTCAGTTCTCCTTTTATTTAAACAGGATGTAGCAGAAAGGTGTGGTCAAATTTCAGCAGCGGATAGGCGCAATACTGATAACATACACATGTTATCAGTATTGCGCCTACCATGGATCCATGGCTGGTTGCATTATTATAACATTTTTATAAAATATTCTTTTTGTCAAAATTCAGTAGGGAAAGGCGTATGGATTAAACTTATACCTCCCCCGGGTCAAAATTCGATTGAATTATTATGGCACACAACTTTTAAACTCATACTTTTTTAAATTAATAACTTTTCACTATTATATAAACGAATGAAAAAATAATAAATAACAATTTGGGTAGGTACTCTGATTTTGATAAAATTAGGTATGTGCCCTCAGTATCATGGGCACATACCAACCCTTGAATATGACACCTTTCTGTTACGCCTTGTATAGATATAGTTAAGGAGGAGGGTGTACAAGGACTACATTAACATGTTGGGGGTGGTACTGTATTCCTAGCTTGAGAAAAAATCGAGATCTAGTAACATAGTCCAGATAGGTGGTTCGCTTCTGGCCCCGGTTTGGCTACGGAAGTCTCGGGTTCGATTCCTGAGTCTGAATTTAAAATTTTTCTATCTTTCAAAAATGCATTTACTTATTGTATTTGTAAAGTAATTGGCAAGAAATGCCTATAAAAATTACTTCAATATACAGTGTTACTACATCATTTAAAATAAATATATTAGCAGACGTTTTACTAACATTTTAACTAGCGAAGGTTTTGTCTTTGTTTTTTATTCCATTTTCCAAACAGAACAGAAAATGACAAAACATTCGCTAGTTAAAATGCTCTTAAAACTTCTGCTAATTTATTTTCTATTATGAATAAGGGTCCTAACTGTTAAGCTAGACGTCGTGGGTTCAATTCTCATCTAATATAAATATGCGTGATGATCACGACTGTTTATTTTGTGTCTGGGTAATCAAAGATCTTGAAAATCGCTGTTGATTTATAACTATCACGACTTTGTTTTATATTTAAAGATTAAAGACTAGCTGTGCCCGCGACTTCGTTCGCGTGAAAGTCGGGTTTAACTTAAGGAAGTTTATGTTATGAAATAACTTCTGTGTAAATATGTTGGAAATAGTCCTGTCGGGTAAGTCAGTCATCTATTGATAGCTTCAACACCCAAAAGCTTTGTGAAAATAAATAAGTACCAAATACAGACTCTTTAGGTATTCGTTTACTGTGTTTTTCTGTCATTAATTATGTCTTTTCTTTTTGTCTATTGTTATTTTTATTATTTTGCTGTTTTATTTATTGCTTTTTTTATCTTCTGCATGACTTTTCCTGTTAAATTATAATAATGTCTATACATGTGTCTTCTGTGTACTAAATAAAAATCGTTCTATTCTATTATTTTATATAGTTAATTTGGTGTGCGGCTTAAGAAGTGGGTTTTCTGTTGTTTTTGTATCATTCTTTCAACGTTATACCTACTTAATACCTAATAATTTTCAATAGAATTTGTACTAAAATTTTGGTACTTCCCATTTGATCAGATGTTTATCGTAAACTTGTAAAGCCTAAGTACTTAACTGTGATAGTTTTCCTTATAATTTTAGTATTTATACTACTACCGTGAATTTTTTCACATACCCAACATCAACCATTTAGTTGGCAGGGGAACACTTGACTCTAACAAAAATGTTCACTATAAAGCCTAATATTACACAAAGGAATCCTTAAATCTAAAAATAGTCTTCACAAACCCTAAACGCCTTTGAAAAGAACTATCTAATGATACCCCACACGATGGGGTAGGTGAGAAAAAAATCACAACCCCACTTTACATATAAGAAAGTACCTCTCTTATATGTTACAATGATGCAAGTAAGAAAAAAAGACATGGACTCCCCCTCCCCCAGACTCCGCGTTGACAGACAATGAACCCCACCCCCCTCCTCCCGTCATCCGAACTACTCACACTTGGCCGATGAGTCATTCATTATCGTTGAATTGATGAACACTTGATACCCAACCATAACTCCAAATCATGATCCTCGATGCACCTATGTGATGCGTGGTCAAACAAACTGACAGACAGACAAACATTTCTAAAAATGATAGCAATATGTTTCTTTAACATATACGCATAGAACATTATTGAATATAACGCCATTTACTTTCAAAACCAGTGAAGTTTCTTCTAATACTTCATGTTTTTTATTAATTTAAGCAATTTAATTAAATAAATAGGCGAATGTAAGCAAGAAGCGATTACGTCATCGCAAGCACCTTTACCCTAATAAATGTTTTCACAAATAAGGAATTGTTTGATCACGGTGACCAATTTGATTTCATAGATGGCGCTACATGTTTTTTTTTACGTGTGTAATGTCTTTTTTTTGAGCACGAACACGTCAATTCTGGAAAATATCGAATACTTGTTAAATTGTAATGTAATCTTGTTTTTCATTTCTACTATGATTAATTCATTACTCTCAGCAGTGCATGCAATACCTTTAAAATCTTACATAAGTGCATATTTCACTTGATTTTTAATATAAAAAAATCATTATCCCTTACTGCTTAGCCTCTATGGGAAAAAGCGTGATAATTTATAGCCTAAATGTTAATCCGCATCTATCTAGATTGCACGTGCAAAATTTCAACCGAATCTGTCCGGTAGTTTTTGCGTGACGCGTGTTCAAACAAACAGACAGACACACAGACATTTCTAAAAATGCAGCAAAGTGTTTAAATACTCTTTTCGAACATTTCCTAATATTTTCTTTCATTATGTTCTGCCATGTACAGACACGTGAAATTTACAATTTTATTATATGTATATACCTAGATATAGATATAGAAGATAGATAGATAGCATGGTTCAGTATTCACGCGCGATGGCTTATTATTAGCGTATTTCATGTATAACTTTGGTGTTTCTATACCGATGTCTATGAATCTTTTTTATGGAATAGTTAATAATGTTAACTTTTTAATTAGGGATGACTGAGAGTGTTATAAACGCAAGAGTAGACAAATATAATCAGAAAGCTTCGAACTGCTAAGCTATCGGGAGTTACACGTGATATTGTGAGTCAACCATAAAGGATAGACATATGCTATCGTGGGATATTTTTTATATAATTTTAAGGAAAACATTTCCGTCATACATGATTTCTGTGTAGCTTTAACCATTAAGGTTGCACACGCGACGGAAGCTTAAAAAATGGAGTAACATCTCCCGTTTTCCCAACATTTCCCTTCACTGCTCTGCTCCTATTGATTGTAGCGTGATGAAAAGTATACTATAACCAACTCAGGAGTATGAAAAATAACTGTACCAAGTTTCGTTAAAATCCGTCGAGTAGTTTTTGTTTCTATAACGGTACAGACAGACAGACAAAAAATTTACTGATTGCATTTTTGGCATCAGTATCGATCCCTAATCACCCCCTGATAGTTATTTTGGAAATATATTTCATGTACAGAATTGACCTCTCTACAGATTTATTATGAGTTTAGATAGAAGAAGATATAAATGTATTTATTTAGAATTATTTATGTTTTGTTGTTTGTCTGGTCGCTATAGTAGAGGCTATTATAATTGGTTAATAATTGGTTTGATAGACTTGTGTGAGTTGTCTGATAATAAACAAATGGTCGTTACAGAGATCCCGTTTAAAACAGAAATGCTAACGTGCTAATAACAAAAGTAAGATTTAACAGTATTTTTTTTTCTAAGTACTAAAAATCCGACTAAGCTCCTATCATACATGACGTATATAATTTTTTTTAACGATTTGTACATCACCGAGGCCCGAAATGCTTTGGGTAACCACGGCTGGTATGTCACCATTTTGCAACCTGGTTGACGTAGTGCGGTTTGTTTATCGAACTATTTACACACATAAAAGCTTGTACGGAACTCAGTGGCCTAGTGACACTCGCACTTGGCCGATTTTTAAATAGATTTATACATAAATTGATGACGATCGTAATATTTACTAAAATAAATCGATCATTCAACACACGAGCGCATCAGATTAGGTACCACACAAATGGTTCAGCTAGATATCCTCGACCCGCTGATCTCATAATCTGACTGATACATAATGTGCGAAAACGGTCACTCATCTATGAACCGACAGTGGTAACGACACTTAACCCCGCAGATTGTGTTGCCAGGCGTGCGGATAAAGCCGGACATAGTCAGGCTTTTTGATTGCAAGTCCAGCCATAATAAACGGTGTCCGTTTTGTCCGGCTTTTATTAGGCTTTTTACATTTTGCAAAAGAGCGAGCGCCGAACCTATTAATACTGCAGACACAAAATCCTCAATTACAGAGGGTGTCCGGATTTTTTACACAAATGTCAAACTGGCTGGCCTATCCGGCTATTAGGTTTGGCAACCTGACAACCCTACCCGCAGATATCTCAATCTGCTCGATTGCCACTTAGTCAGGGACCCCTCCGCATCCAATTTATTTCAGCTACTTTCTTTAAATAGTCAGTCTATGTACCTAAGGGTCGTTATACATTAACCCCACTCCACTCTAGAGCTCATTTGCTCCACCGGCCATTGGTCCTGCAGCAAATATGGCCAGCCCATTGTCACATAAGCTTGCTTAACGTATGGGCTATGTCGGTAACTTTGGTTCTCTCACGTATGACGCCGTTGCGAATACAACTTCAAGAAACTTCAGGCATAGCTCGCTCCATAGCCCGCTGTGCGACTTTAAATTTGTGGACTAGCCCAACCGTAAGTGTCCACGTCTCAGCACCACAGGTCATAACAGATATGACGCACTGGTTAAATACCTTAATCTTCAGGCAATGCGGTTAAGGCGAAGAGTAGACTCGACGAAGTTTGATAAACGCTACCCAACCCAATCAAATCCTCGTGTCGACTTATTTCTGGAAGTTTCTACGTAACAACCACTATGTTATTCACTATGTTTTTTTTCAATTTCGCGGCAAGCCCGCGCGAATTTGCGCATGCGCGGTGCGCTTAAAGATGTCCGCGCGCATGCACGATGCATTTCTAAGCGCAGGTCTCTATAAACCATTATGTCAAGATTTTGACAGTTAAAAGCGCGTGCTTGACGCGAAAACGAAAAAAAAGATAGTGAATAAGGAAAAAAAAGATACTGAATACATAATAACCTGTCCTAAATAGATATTTTCTTGAATAACTTCGAGCATCGACCCTTTGACATAAATTGGTCTCAGCATGACATCTTCATTAAACATGATTTTGATTTCCAAATTCATGTCGAGGCCAACAGTTCTAGAGGCTTTAGCTGTGCAGCATCTGGCTAAGCTGCTCCAGCGACTCCGTTACTGTGACGATGTCGTCGGCAAACCGAAGGTGCAAGACGTACTCACCGTTTATATTTATGCCCTGTCCAGTCCAGTCCAATGTCTTATAGACGTCCTTTAAAGAAAGTTGGTGAAGAGTTTCAGGGATATGACATCCTCCTGTCTTACACCTCGGCGCAGTTCTATTGGTCTGATTTTGTGGTCCTGAATCTAGACGGTCATGGTGGCGATGTCATACAGGCATCACAAAGCCATATACAGCGGCTGATTGTATTCTTCGGTTTACTGAACAATCTGCCGAACATTAAGAATGTGCTATACAGTGCTGAAGTCTTTTTGAAACCCGGCTTGCTTCGGGGGCTGTAACTCGTTGAATTTTCTCGTAAGACGGTTGGTGATAACTTGAGACACGAGAACCACTTGTAGATGTGACTCAGAAGTCTGATAGGTCTGTAGTTCTTAAGCAAGGTTTTATTACCCTTTGTGAAGAATAGAAGTACCGCACTCCCGCTCCACGCTTGCGGTATTAAACCTTGGTGGATAACCGAATAAAAAAAAAAAACTAAAAAAAACCGCCTGCAGAGAAATAATCTTGTTTCAGTGTTTTTGCAGGCGGGTTTTTTTTAGTTTTAAACCCCCTAAACCCTATTAAATTTACCCTATTTAAATTTAATACCATGCAGTCAGAGGCATGATATAAAGTTAAACATAATTCATTTATGCCTCCGACTCCGACAGAAACAAGATATTGTTTGTCTTTTTGCATTCGGTTTTTCTAGTAATTTAAATTTATTTTTTGTTTAGCACTTTTTAGTCATTGTAAGATAATTAAAAGACAATTTAATAAGAACTATAAGATAGAACGATTTTATAACGATATTTTTACAATGAATTGTCACTTCTAACTTTTTTTAAACATACGGTCATACATAAGGTTAAAAGGAAGGAAGTGAAGTGTTATATAATGGTTTCGCTACAGTAGCAACCGCGTTACAACACTTTCAATCGGCATACTTCAATCGGCCTAATTTCTACATTCAAAAATATTAATATACTCCTAAATAAATGAGCACGATTGTTTATTCTGTGTCTGGGTCCCAGAATAAACAATCGAGCTCATCACATAAAGTTTTATCCTGGGCGGGAATCGAAGCCCGAACCTCAGGCTTATTAGTCAGGATCCCTAAGCACTAGACCAAGAGGTCAGTTATACTCTTAATGAACTAAGAGAATGCACTCACTTTGCTTAGCTTAGCATATGATCTTGAATCTAGTTAACACAGGGTAAGCATTGATCTGTTAACAACATTTGTTTGATAACAAAACAACGATACAATGTTGTACGTTTCCTATACTTTAATATTACTATACTTTCTTCTGATAGTAATTAAAAAAAATATAATGTCAATATTTTAATAAGTATGTACCTACGAGTATGTATGTTTAGGGTTGAGCTACATCTGGCCGCAACGAATTGCACTTTCCTATCCTTTTCTGTCACTTAGAATTGTCATTTACTAAAGTGAGAAAGAGAGCGTGTTGCCGAGCGCCAGATGCAGTTCAACCCTTACAGTCAAAAAGCATCGAAAATGCAAATGGAAAGCTTGATATAACGCGGCATTGTACAAGCGTTCCAACGCCTGTAATTAATAGGGCAACTCGACAATAACATGGTCATCTGATCAGAAACTATACAGCGCGCTACCTAGCTTGGAATCAGATGACCATGTATGAGTTGTACCATTAAACAGCACCCCTAGTAAAGTAAGTGAACATCTCAAAATTATGGGCGTTTTTGTTTTTTATACTTGAAGATAGTTAAAAGATCTGATAACAATATGCCCATAATGTTAACAGATTTTTCAACTGTCTTTTACACAAACAGAAAGTGTAATACATAAGAGATAAATAACAGAGATACATCATGTGTCTCTTTCTCACTACCTTCTCCCACTCCTGCCACCGGCCACCGTAGCGGGAAGATCCCGCTAGAACGAGAGATTTTGCGGAAGCTGAACCGTTCATGCGCTGTTCAATTGGGGTTTTTGCTTTTCGATTGCTAAATTCTGATCGAGAACTGTAAATTTGTTAAATTTTGTTAGCAATAAATAGGCGTATACTAAGTATAGACCATGTTTTGAATCTCAATACCTAGTGTAATAATACAAATAACCACATAAATAAAAGTTCTAATTAATAATAAACAATTTATATAAACCTGAAAATGGTGCTAATTATAAGTTATTATTTCGCGAAACTATAATAAGTCATTCATTTTTACGTTACTATTAGAATCAGAATAGTAAACATACAACATTGTCGCTGTTCGCCTGCGGTTTGTTATCAAACAGACGTTGTTAACGGATCAGTACTTATCATGTTTAAACTAGATTCACGGTCAAATGCTATACTAGAAAATGTAGGACTAAGCAAACTGAGTACATTAAGGGTATCGCCATAATGACCACGCCCTGTCTCAAGGTAAAAGGGAGCCCGGTCAGTTGAAACCTCGTTACCGCAATCGCTGAGCGGAGTTCTACCCTTGTCCTTTGACAATACGTCAACCCTTGTCTTTACAAGGGTTGACGTATTACCGACTCATTCACTTCCGAACGCACTGAGATTAATGCAAAATAGCCCCAACTCACATAGGTGTAGCGTGTCACCTGCAAGGAATTATGATTTTGTGCATAATGCAATATTAATTCTGATACGTTTCCTAAGTGACCTAGTGGAACAGAACCCCTTAATCCTACTAAGTAATCCTACTAATAGGTAGGGGTCCCATATATATAGTGGTACGTTAGCGAAGAAGACAGGTGTAAACCATGACAAACTTAACTTTGCAGTTGGAAAACTATTGTCCCCATCAACATAGGCCGCGCGGTTAGTTTACCAACCGCAAATAAATTTGTATGATCCAACGATTATGGCTTTTACTTGTGCTACTTGTCATGTAGCCGCATTTAAAAACAATAGTTTATTACAAATTATACCAACACATCAAAAATAAAACGGATGAAACCACGAGAAAAGGTAGTTTAAAATAAATAAGAAAATATTGAGGTGCCAACCCTATATAAACAATTAGCGTATGGCCACGACGTGTTACTGCCATGGCATTCACCATATCTTTATGGTACGTGTCGAGATGAAATACGTTAGAGTACTCCTGAATCAATATTGAGTTGTAACTACATTGTTTAGTAGGGTTGTCACGTTTTTATTACCTATTACTGACCCGCTCTGACTTTGCAGGGGTGCAATATACTAATGACGAACTGAGAAACTGAACTTAACATTTATAAAATTATAAAGAATCTAATTCCAAGTAAATATATTTTTTTCAACCACAAAAGCGATATTTTATAGGTCTTTAAAACTGACGGAGTTTTACACAAAGTTTTAATCTCTATTTTATTTTCTTAGAGATCAAAAAGCCAAATAGGAAATATTATATAAAACTAACGAGGTTTTGTAAAAACTTGCAACCCCTAAGAGGGTAAGATTTTTCAAAAACACCGAAACTAGTTTTCTCTATTTTAAACCAATAAGCCAAATACGAAATATCACACATCTAACTTCAAAACTGATGGTGTTTCATATAAACCTACAACCATTATCTAATCCCCTTAGATGAATTTCCAAAAACCCCTTTTTGTCGGTTTTATTGTTATCGGTCCTTGAAAGTGTGCAAAGTATCAATTCAATGCCACGTTGTAAAGTGGGTGAAAATCACGTTCAAAAATTGTATTACTTATATACATACCAACCTAATAAAAGAATTTAAAAAAAATGTTATAATTATAAGACTTATTATTCAGTTATTGTCTTTGAATAATTAGTACTTATCCTAATACTATATCATACTAAGGGTGACAACCCTGTCAGTAAATAGTTATGTACAAATCTTTACAAAAGTAACAGCACGTTTATTCCTATCTAGTGTACAATACGCAAATACCTGTGCGCATAGGCTTATAGTCCAAAGATCAATTAATGATCTTCGGACTATAAGCCTGTGCGCGCAGGTATTTGCGTCACGATGCCTTCGTGATTGTCGTTCTAGATAACGTTATAACGACGATCATTGGTTGATAATCGTTATGTGTGTGCGGTTTCGTTTACAGCAGGTTCCGTATTTTGATATATTACTAATACAGCCTATTGGTCTAGTGGTTAGTGACCCTGACTGCTAGGCCAGAGGTCTTGGGTACGATTCCCACCCAGGATAAATCTTTGTGTGATGAGCACGATAGTTTTTTCTATATCTGGGTGTTATTTATCTGTAGTATGTAAGTAATTAGAAATATTTAAGTACGTTTATTAGTTGTCTGGTTTCTATAGTACAAGCTCTGTTTTGTTTGGGATCAGATAGCGTTGTGTGCGTTGTCCCAAGATATTATTAATTTGATAACAGGCAACAACAAGAAGAGGCACTGTGAAGGCAATGAAATTGTGATCATAAACTTTTATATCATTGGTTAGCGACTGCATAAAGTAAGGCGACTTGATGTGCATGAGTTTCGTTTTGATTGGGTTACGTAGTAAACCATTGTCATGACATCATTTATGTAGTAGTCGTTTACATGCTTTATTTCGGTCTTTGTCATTATACATGTATCTAAATCACTGTTCATGTCATTTACGTACGTCAGGAAGTGTTAAGGGCCAATGACTGGTCCCTGTGCCATTCCTTCAGTAACAGTAATAGTGTCACAACGGGTATTGTCGATTTTTACTTGAAAGCTGTGGTTATTAATGTAACTTTTTCACCAATCCAGTAAAGGACCGCGTATACCACTAACCTTGAGTTTTTTCTGAGCTGTATGTGATTAAGGGCGTCAGACGCGTGGGAAAAATCTATTAATAGGGCTAGTAATCTATAGTATGTTTGTATTTAGAAAATATTATAAGCATTTTTATAATTGTCTGGTTACCATAATAAAGGCCATACCTAGTTGGAGATCAGATAGTCGTGTATGAGTTGTCCCATAATATTATTATTACTACAAACAAAAGGATACGTGACTCAGAGGCGACCGAACATTTAATTATAATAAACTAGCTTTCGCCCGCGGCTCCGCCCGCGTGGATGTCGGTTATCGCGATAAAAACTATCCTATGTCCTTCACCGAGACTCAAACTATCTCCATACCAAATTTCATCTAAATCGGTTCAGCGGTTTGAGCGTGAAAGCGTAACAGACAGACAGACAGACAGACAGACAGACAGACAGAGTTACTTTCACATTTATAATATTAGTATGGATTTAAAGAATTTTTGTTTGTGATTGTGACGCTAAAATATGTGGATACTGAGCCGATTAAGATGAGATTTAAAATGGAGGTAGCTCGAAATTTGTTTAAGTTCTTGGGCCATTTTTTACAGCAATTTGATCTCGGGAAACCAAAGGCAAACGCAAGTAAAAAATATAGAAAAGCTAAGTTGGAGTTAATCCAATCCCCTGCAGAACAAAAATCGATAATAAGAATAAAATAAACAGTAGTTTAGGTAAGGACACAGAGCACATGCACGGAGTTGAAGGTCACCTGACCTTTGATTCGTAAAAACTGGTTTATACTGCAATAAATTTAATCTGTAATGAAGATCGCGTACGTACTTTGTAGACAATGTTACTACAAACCAATTGATTAGAAACGGACTTTAATGAATATAAGTTCTGTGTAATGAGTTCTTTGCCATGTGACCTTTTGGAAATTACATACTGGCTGTAATCATGTACTGGAGAGATAATGCCTTTCATTTTACGCCAGTACATATATAAGGCCTTGTACCCATTTTCAAAGAAAATATCGTCAAATAATCGTTGCCGTACCGTCAGCGTCAAGTCCCCGTCGTTACCGCCACCGCATGCTAACGGCGTTATCACCACAGCATCACGCGTTATCAGAGTGCTTCCCTTATCAGTACGATGGGTGTGTCACGTATGATATCATGTGATCGTGCTATCTACACCAGACCATGCTATTATTTCATTATCATCGTCAACTGATCGTTATCGACTTATTTGTTAAGTGCATTAAAGTAGCAAATAAACAATCGGTTGCTTTAATCATTCAGTCAGGTGTAAAAGTCGATTAATACTGAGTATGAATTGACACAGATCACAGGACATTTTAATTGTCTTCGAAATTTTTTGCCTAGATATCTTCACTAGGTAAAACCATATAAATAGCCTTTGTATAGCAGCATGACAAGGAAACTTTTAGGAAGACCTAGTTAGAGACAAACTCGAAAATATTTATTTCATAAAACCGTCAATTTTGAAAAAAAGAAGTTAAACGACAGATTCAATTGTCCGCAATTTGATTTTTTTATTTTGGTCTGGATGATCTGATATGGAACTGATCTGATGGACCTCATGAATCCTACAGGTAAGTATTATTTTATGGCTTATTAATACCAGGAAAATAACAAAGAAGTGATGATGAACAGTTAGGTAGGCACCGATAGTTGGAGGCGTATTATCAAAACCAAAAAATAACACCTTGTACTTATAAACATATCCGGAACAAAGTCGATTTTTACAATTGCTAACGTTATAATTATAATCATGTGACTCGGTGATTAATTGAGCAAACCAACTTAATATTACATCAGAAATGGCACCACCTTTTCTGATAATCACGCTCAGAATTTATCGGATTGGCAATTAAATATAGGTACTGTTACGTAAGACTGTCTGAACACTTGATACGAAAAAAGACTCTTTGAAGATGTGAGAGTATTGGGAAGGAGGCATTTATGTATGATGCAATCTGTGTTTGTCTTCAGAATGAGCCCGCTTGTATACGTTCGTTGTTTTAGGGTGCCTTCAAATTTGCAGGATTCACAGGCGACATTATAGTGCACAAGTGTATGCGCAGTCGCAAGTGTACTCTCTATTTCCTCACTTTCATAGCCGAATCGACGGCTTTAAGTGATTTCTAAAGCACGCGGTGTGACATTTTACGAAAATGATCACCCATCTATGGTCCGACAATAGTAACACTACTTGAATTCGCAGAAATCTTAATCTGTTCGATTGCCACTAAGTCAGGGACTCCCTTCTATATGGACCGTCCCTCGGTGCAACAGACACCAGTCTGGCGCGGCGTAAGAATGTGTCGTCTATAAAAGTAAATGGATGGTCAGTCCGCTTGTGACCACGGCCGGTGCAACCTGGTCGAAACGTCAAGCTATTTTAAGGTAAACAATGCGCGTTAATTCCCCTATAATAAATAGTTATAAATGGGTGAATGTTAACGCTACCGGGCGATCTCCGTCTGTTGTCCTGTGAAAATTACAGACAAGCACAAGCGGGCTGCAATCCGTGACTTGGTGGGATTCGTTTAACATAATTCGAAGAAACGTGTCGAATTTCCCTACTATCAAACTATGAAAATGAGGGAATAGCGTTAGTTCACCAATAACCGCCGAAATATATTATATACCTATCTAGCACCAAATCTATAGCTGATATATATCTCTGTGTAGAATAGTGGACAGACAGACCAGCACCAGACCGATGGTAGAACAGCTTCGTTAAATAGACGAGATTGCCCTGAATACGAATGTCATCAGAATCATAAAGAACATAATATAAGTTTTAGTTCTTTATGACGGCGACAAAATTGAAGCTGAAGACTATATGAGATAGAAATAGCTATAGTGATTCCCCCAACCCTTCAGAATATATGGATAAGTCCAAGACAAAGCTCCTGGTGATATACCGTTTTGACCGCGCTAACCTCCTACAAGAATATGAGACTATAGGTAGACCAATTTCAATACGTTGGCTCGATTATCAATAATAATAGGTAGCAGCGAGACAAAGTTACGCATACGGATAGGCATGACTAAAACAGCGATGACTCAACTGAGCAAGATTTGGAAATACAGAAATTTAAGCAATCGAACTAAAATACATCTCGTCCGCACACTTGTCTTTTCCATTGCTTTATACGGCTCACTTGGACATTCAAGGGCACTGACAGGCAGAGAATTGGCGCCTTTGAAATGGGGTATTGGCGCCACATGCTGAGAATACCATGGACCGCCTACCGCACAAATATCTCCATTCTAAAACAGCCAAAAACAGAAAATGCTCAGCGGCTGTCTATGAACTGCTTGCAACACATAATGCGATAATGAAAAATAGAAGGCAAAAGACCAAGAGGCCAAAGACCAAATCATTGGTCGGATCACAAAGTACCTACAACAAGACTTGTAATAACAATTTGTGGATCACACAAAATGGTGTCCCGTGTGGGAATCGTACCCACAACCTCTTGCGTGACACTGAGCCAGTCAATTTATAATTTATTTTATTATTATAAAATATATTTTACCTTTCTTTCAGTTTCATATTTTTTTTACGTTGGATACAATATTTGCAAGTATTAACGTGATATATAAGTAATTAATAGCAAATTAACGAAGATAAGAAAGTCATATCGTGAAAACGTAAATTCCCAACTAAACTGATTTAAAGAACAGATCCGTGTGTAACGCGCCAGAATCGCGCTTATCGCTATATCAAACCACTTTAAAATATAAGACAAATGGACTGGAAACAAGTGGGTAGAGTTATCACGATGTAATCAGGTCAGGTGATGACGCGTGGTGACCTCGTGCTATGAGTGATGATCATTTATTTGTCAAGTGAACACGCCTCCTAAGTTTTATTTAATTACTCACTTTTCACCGTGGCTTCGCTCAGGATTATTTTGATTTTTATACCTTATGTCTTTTGTTGTATAAACTATATTACTGTAAAGTTTGATCTAGATCCGTTTAGTAGTTTTTGTTTTAATTCACACAAAGTTTAGGTGTGTAGGATAATGATTAATTCATTGTGGTTTAATAAGGAAGGTCTGCTTGTGTTTTTGACACCTACGTAGTTAGATCTTATCGTGAAAACTAACAACGTCTAGACAATAGATAAAACGTTTAAAAATAAAAAATAAATAAATAGTGTAATAATATCATCTGACTGTAAACTGATAAAGAATGCACGAGAAATAATAATTGTGTCATCAAAAGATGATAGAGAATTTAAAAAATATACCTAAAATATCAAATATTGATAAAAATCCCTCCGGAGCAGTACATTATACTCGCTCACAAGCATATTCGCAAAACATCATATTCCCGTGTTATGATATTATCGCGTCATGATATTCCTACAGTATGATAGTCGAAAAATATGATAATCACAGAACATGCTATTCGCAAATAATTCAATGTACAGTCAACGACACATTTTTTTCTTGAAATGAAAATCATATTTAATTAATAACAGAAGAACTTATTTAATTAATTACCTACATAGCAAACAAAACACAATTACGCTTAGGATACATAAATGAAATTATTATTCTCTAAGTAAATCGAAAAAAAATATGAAAAATGTAATCGTATATCACTGCATTTAATCGCTTAAGGCACTCCTGAACTAAAAAATTGTTCCTCACATAATCATTGACTATGCCTGATATTTTCTTATTCTTTTCTACTATTTTTTTCCTCCTTTTTATGTCAGTGAAATGTAAATTGTTTCGTTTCAGTTTAATATGTTGGAATTTGCTTTCTTTTTTTAAAAGTGATATAAATTGATACATGGTTGGCTTTGTTGGAATTTTCGTATTTATGCGGCGATGCCATCCTTCAACTCCATTTGTTGTTTGGTTTTTCTGGTCATAACAACTTAGAATATCACTGCAGATTTTTTTGATCCATTGACGGTTGAAATAATCAAGAAATTTTCTGATTTTTGGCGAATTTGATGTCATTTCTATTATGGAAAAAAATGCATTTGGTATCATTTTGGATGGCAAAAGAGGCAAGAGTGTACAATATTGTACGATATTTCGGTTTATATCTGAATCTTCGACATTTAATTCCCTGCTCTTCTTAAATACAGCGTTACAGAAATGATAGTAACAGCCTGTAACATTCACAGACGAAAAAACTTGTTTGATAGCTTGAACCACGGCCATTTCATAGTCGCACTTGTATTTGCTCAGATTCAATCCAAATTGGTCTTTCAGTATCATGAAAAACCTTTCGTACGTTCTTTGTTCCTTATTTGGTAGAAGAGCAAATATGATTGGTATAAAATTTACCGTATCTTCGTTTCGTGCTACGTCCACATGCAAACTGTACAGCTGATAGAAAGGTGTAGGCACAATTTTGAAAGTACCGTCTCCGTAGAGACATGTAGTAGACTTTAAATACTCACGCAACTCTTCTCGTTTTAAATATGAAAATAATATAATCCTGTTATAGGAGTCGCAGTCATCGTATAGGAAAAATTCTTCCACTAATTTGTGTGGAAGTATAACATCAACTGAGTTTTTTGCCGTTGCGGAATTCATGCTTAAAAATCTCTTTCGTGATCTGTATAGAGAATCCTTTACAGACGAAAATGCAGGTATTTCATGTTCCGGACCCTTAAATTCGTGATTTAAAATGTTCCTCTCATAAATCTTTTGAGCTGATTCAAAATTTTCACACATCTCTATTTTACACTTATCAACAATTGCATCAATTTCATTACGCGTAAAATCAGGAGGATCACACACGTGCTTAGCAGGTCTTAAAATCTCATTGTTGCTTTTTAATGTTATCGAGGTGCGGCAATCCTTTTGTTTTGAACATCTCCAATTTGTCGTTCCAGATTTATTTTTCATGTAAAGGTTGTATCTGTAGCCACCATGTAATAGTACCGGTTTATTTTTTTGACCAGTTATGAATTTTACTTCACTATTACTTTGTTTATTCATTTTCAATTCTCCTCTATTCACAAGACAAATGCACTTTATAATTGAAAAGGATAAATGTCACTATCACCATTATTATTATGTCATTCATACATATAAATAAGAAGAATAATGTAGCTGGCCAGTCAACAAAGGAGGTAAAAATCACCTACCTAACTTACCTACAAAATAGGACTACCATTTGTACTGGCATTATTTATGGATCCCAGTGTACTTTTTCAAATATGATGTTTTTAACTAGTAGTGTTTTGCGAATATGGTCTTTTACAATAATGATATTTTACGATTATCATGTGATGAGAATATGATGTTTTGCGAATATGCTTGTGAGCGAGTATAATGTACTGCTCCGGAGGGATAAAAATTCACAATTTAAAATAATGGCCATGAGTTTTTGTTGTCAAGGCTCGTATGGTCTCATGGTCGTGTATAATATTCCGACGCATATCGCTGAGACGCAATGTAGGACTCAAAATCCCACATTGCTACTATCTTTTTCTAAAAAGAGCCGGTACTCCGCAACACCTAGTAGGTGTTTTCATAAATAAATATACAACTAACAATAAAATTGGGAGTGTGCATAACAAACTTTGACTCAGCAAACATTATCGAGGAAAGATTTTTGCTAAATCCAACCAAATAGCATTTAATGTCTAGCTATATTTATTCTAAACTCAGATGGTCATAGAAGTTATATTTACCTTATATAATAATAGATTTTTAATAAATATCTTCAAGTATCTGTCAAAATGTATATTGTTTACTAGCTCGCTTTAACTGTACTCATCTCCTTAGAGCTAAAATTTTCATTAGGAAAAAGAATGATTTCAGGAAAGTCGTTCTGAAATCCTTTTTTTTATATTAATGGCTTTGCTCAAGGCTACGTTAGAACGGGCGCACCGAAAAGATGCCTACTAAGCATGCCTTTTAAGTTCTGTCGTTTCCATATTTCCCGGCAATTTTGAATTTGGAACTGTTCTTTATTCGAATGTGTTTAAATTCTGAATCTCAAAACAGTTAAAAGTATTAGGATTAATGCTATTGTTAACTCACAGCGTCGATTGGAATCTGTCAGGTTACGTACGAAAAGAAATCTTTCTAAGGAAAATGTTCGTGCAATAATTTTCTACAACTTTAGAAGAGGCCTGACACGGCTGTGGACTGTCGAACAACAGCGTTCGACAGTCCACAGCCATAAGGCTTCATCACTGAACACAGATGATTGCTCTGAGATAACTAATTTAAACTAGCGAGATTTGTCGCTAACACTAGTTAGCGACAAATCTCGCGAAGGACGCCCAAAATTCGCCTTCACTGAAGATAACATCATTGCTGTGAGATAACTAATTCTCAAGGATCGTCATGTAACATATCGAGAGATAGAGGCTCTATTAGGCATCTCAGGGACAACCATTCAGAAGATCTTGCATGAAGCACTTGGTGTGAGAAAGCTAGTTTGCCGTTGGATACCGCATCTGCTTTCCGACGATCACATGGCGGCCCGCGTAAGATGGTGTAAGAAAACTCGGTTCAACCGAGGAGAGTCAAATAACGTCTACGACATCACCAGTGGTGACGAATCTTGGATCTATGCCTACGATTCTGATTCCAAACAACAATCTACAATCTGGGTCTTTCAAGACGAGCCAAAGCCGACTAAAGTTGTTCGTTCTCGAAGCACTTCAAAGAAGATGGTGGCCACGTTCGTTGAAAAAACCGGCCATGTTGCGACTATTGCACTTGAAAATCGTAGAACGGTTAACGCAGTGTGGTATACCACAGTTTTTTTACCACAAGTCATCGCCGAACTTCGAAAATCTAACCCAAAGCGACGCATCATCCTGCACCACGACAACGCAAGCTCACACAGCGCTCGTCAAACGATTGAGTATTTATAGCAGGAAAAAGTAGAAATTCTTGACCATCCTCCATACAGTCCTGACCTAAGCCCTAACGATTTCCTTACATTTCCTAAAATTAAGAAAAGTCTTCGTGGTCAAAGGTTCCAATCCGGTGAAGAAGCAGTCGACGCCTTCAAGTCAGCCAACTTTTTGAACACCCCCACTTTAGAGTGGAATAAATGTTATAATAACTGGTTTGAGCGAATGGAAATCTTTTGTTAGAGTCAAGCTAGCAGGGGACGAGCCCCCCCCCCCCTACCAGCTCAATGGTTGACGTTGGGTTTGTAAAAAAAATACGGTAGTACCATATATTGTGAAATTAAATGTCATTAAGAGTTATAAAATTGTATATTTTTATTGATATTTTTTTTGTATGTCAAATGGCAAAACATGTAGATATGATAGACCCTAATTTTGAACACCTGTTTTACGAAAATATTTTTTTATTATTATTATTTAAAAAAAAGAAAACAACCCACTTCTTAAGCCACGTTTTTAGGATGGGGGAGAGGCTACGGAACCCTACATTGTGCGGGGCCTGACATGCACTTGCTGGGTTTTTCTTTACTTATAGTAACCCGATTTTTTTTTTTATTTTACTAAAGATTTATTTATGCTGGGAAAATAAAGTTATCCTACAAAACCGTTTAGATGTCAATTCCAGTTCGTAGCGTTCCCATAAGGTTGACAGCATTTCCACGTTAGAAGGCAATGCTTTGTGCAAAGAAGATTTATTAGTTTAAAATTAAAACTGACTACATTTGCCATTTGTGTTTATTATTGTCGACAAGTCTTAGGTATCATTGATAAGTAAATAACTCTAATTAATTAATATAACAGCAAAACTACGTAGCAACGGGTAGTCTGAAAACAAACAATCGTCTCCTACTTATACCAACAAATATTTAAGATAAATGACATCACTGTGCGACTTCATGTTTATGTTATGTTTGGGTTAAATTAAATATAAATAGTTCTCGTTGAGATAACCTGGTCCAACTGACATTACCCTTGAATTAGGCTTCGGCGACCTGAGGCTAATGTTCTCAATGTGAAACACAAAAACAAGACGTAATAACTTTTTAATTTGGACTAACAAGTTTTTGTTATGCCATACCTCGTATTATTTCTCCTTTATCTCCATACTTTGGTAATGACGCAGCCAACGAATCGGCAAGGCAGGGTCTTAAATAGTTACGTATGACCCAGAACCATCATATTCTTGGTAGAATTTTATTTTAGCTGAGAAAAGACCCCTACCCTTAAACAAAATCCTAGCTGCGAAAGAAAACTAAAAACACACATTATATCGATGGCTGATAAACACACGACTCCTAGTGAGTCTAAAGATTCACTTGTGATCTCGCCAGGCGACCCAGGGACAACATGTATGATAACGGGCCAACACCTTTTTCTGAATAGGGATGACCTCTTTGTAGACGAAGCATCGAGGCAGAAAAAACGCCAAAACATGAGCTCACGGAGTGTTGCAGTACAGCAGACCAATGAACACAACTCCTACCATCACCGACAACCCTTCCTGAAGCCTGCAGCTGTTTTGGCAGACTACTGGCGTTTGGGAGTGCCTGGATAAGTATACACGCACAATGACCCAATGAGGAAGATAGGTGCAGTTTTCTTTTAAGCTAGTTAGTTAATTTTCGTCAGTTTTACCTGGGTAAAGCTATAGCTAGGATTAAACATTCATTATGATGCATATAGTCTCAAGACTGATTTAGCTGCATGTGCTTTTTTGATTTAATCGGAATGGTTCTTAGCTAAGTAGGTCATAGCTGACAAATTCAATAAAACAGTAGTTATTATAAAGATATTACGAATATATTACTTTATAAAAAAATCTACAAAACTGTACAACGCCACATAGTTTACATCAGTAACAGCTAATCGATAGATAGCACTGTATTATACTCAGTTAATCTGCGCAGTTCACTTTAAATCATTCTTAAAAGATCGTGTTTCGGAAGTTTATTAAACCACAAACATATTATTGTTTATAAGAATTATTATGTTACTGTTGAAAATAACAGAAAGCTAAGATTAACTTATAATGCCCAATATTGAACTATCAAGGGGTCAATCGGTATTTATCTTTACTTCGTAAAACTTTAATTACAGATATTTATCTTATTTATTGAGGAAATTGTTATGACTGAGCAGATTAATACAACCACAAGGTTAAGCTACGTAAATACTGATATATCCGTAGATGGGTGACCATTTTATTTTACATTATTTTTCCGAAATCAAACCATCGTGAAGAAAGCAGAATGTCCTAGAAACTAAAACCCTAATCAGTGCTTCTCGTGATCAGAAGGCTGCACTCTTCTTTGCACAAAGAATTATCATTGCCATCCAACGTGGCAATGGTGCCAGCCAGAAGGCTGACAGAATTCCTTCCTATCGAAGTCCAAAAAAGGTATCCTAAAAACCATTTAGGCGTCAAAGAATTCCTCTCCATCGGCGTCAACTGGTAACGTTCCCAGAAGGAGAAACTTTTATGGTTGTTTTTTTGTAAATACCTCTACCTACACAATATATTTTTAAGATAGATAGTGATTTAAATATATAAGATGTGTATATATATTAGGTAAATAAGATTATAGCTTCCAAAAATGTTTACATCAAAGGCAATTGAAACCAACTACGTAGGCTCGCGAGTTCGTGACCAACAGATTACTATATCACTTCCTATACACAAAAACAGTTATTGTTCGTATCACCTACTTGTGATATGATACGGTTTGCAAATAATAAGCATACTTACGACCCGATTTGTACTAAGAAGTGATACTGTAGCATTAATCTACTTAAATAAAAACGAATCGCCAAATATATTGCAAAGCGGAAAATAGACAACGGATGGACCAGTTCGGCTATTTAATTGACTATTTAATAATAATAATAATAATAAACATTCTTTATTCACTTAGGAAGCAAAATACTACACTTGTGAAAAGTCGATTCTACATTTACGTGTAATGCCTGTTTGCAAACAATAGGTAAGCCCGATAAAAGGACAGGCAAATAAAAACTCGTGGCCAGTCTTTACAAATTGCCAATGTTTACAATGTTTCTTTGTTTCTAATGGGCTGATACAAAAACAAAAGGTCAAAAATATTAAAAGAAGAGTACAGTACTCCCAAATTAATAATGCACATGCAGATCTTCGCTAATTGTCGTATTCCCGGAAACACTCGAATCATGGAATCGTAAGAGCCCTAAACAAGGCATTTGCATTTTGCACCTTGTTTAAAAGAGATAGGAGTCAATATCATGTGTGCACAATCGAAAACAAATCGGGCGTTCGGCAGCTGTCGCCGGTCAGCGAAATGTCTGTCAGTCGTCTTTATATATTGGTAGTGACTGCACGTGTTCTCTATTTGTGGAAATATATAGAGCTGCTATTACACACCCTTCTTGGTAAATATAATTTCAACATTAATTAGCTTATTCAGATTTAAATAGTATATTTTGAAAAAAGGAAAATAAATAACATATTTCACGTTTTTTTAATATTAAAAAAATAAAATACCTACATTAAATACATATTAAGTACTAGAAAAACATTTAAAAAATGAGATTTATTTAAATTAAATAAATAGATAAACATGCATAAAAAATATATACCTAACTCTGCCCATGCCATTTTCTTTCAGACGAATTCTTCCAAAATGGATAAATTTAAACGTGGAAAACCGCTTAATTCACAAGCACGGCAAATGGTATTTAATGTGTACCTTTATTTCTTAAATGAAGCCAATGTTTTCAACAGAGACCATGATGGTTATTTTAAAAAAAATCAAGACCGTGTTACAAAAGCTACAGGAATTTCGCGACGAACTTTGAGTAATATCTTAAACGAAAAAAAACATAATCAATCAAAGAAATTTTCTACACCGAAAAAAGGAAGACCTAAAAGTAGATTTCGGCTGGTACTTGATGATTTCGACTACTGTGTTATTCGTAATATGATATACAATTTTCAATTGACGCTGAAAGAACTCCCAACTGTAAATAATTTAAGAATAAAGTTGATCGAAGCTATTAATTTCAAAGGCTGTGCCGAGACTTTAAGGTTGATCTTGAAAGACATGGGGTTTAGGTTTCTGAAAACTGATAATAACAGACAATTACTTATGGAAAAACATGATATACGCCTAAAAAGGATCAAATATCTCAGAGAAATACAACAGCTGAGGAGTTCTGGTAGAAACATAGTATTTATGGACGAGTCGTATGTGCACACATCACATACTAAGGGTAAAACTTGGCAAGATAGCAACAAAAAAGGTATCAAACAACCCATTTCCAAAGGAGAGCGAATAATTATTGTACACGCAGGCAATGAAAAAGGCTTCGTCCCAGGGGCTCTAATGTTACATAAATGTGTCGACTCAGAAGGTGACTATCATATAGAAATAAACGCGGAACGTTATCAAACTTGGCTACGCAATCAATTGATTCCCAACTTGCCTCCTAATAGTGTGTTGGTAATAGACAACGCCCCATATCATAATAAGCTGTCTGTGAAACCACCAAACTCAAACACATCTAAACCACAAATGACAGCTTGGTTACAACAACACAACATTCCGCATGACCCAAAGAAACTGAAACCCGATTTGTATAAAATTATACAAAGATACAAAGAAAATTACACAGAATTTGCCATTGACCGTATAATGGAGGAACATGGGCATAAAATTATACGATTGCCACCATATCATCCCGATTTTAACCCTATTGAAAATATTTGGTCCCAAATAAAGCAACACGTGGCCAAGAGAAATATTGCAATGACTGTGACGTCAGTTAAAGATGCTATATTAGAAAAAATCAATAAAATAGGACCAGAAGAATGGAAAAAAGTTTCTGATCATGCGGTTCAATGCGAAGATGAATATAGAAAATTTGAGCCAAGAATCGATAGTTATTCCGATAAACTGATTATTTACACAGGTGATAGCAGTGAGGAAAGTGTAAATGAACAAGAGCATAATGAAACTTCTGATGAATCTGCGATGTCGGGAATAGAGGTCTTCCTCGATTCTGATTAATTTTTTTATAATTGTATTATTTTTCTGGAATGATTAGTGCTGTAAACAAATTTGAACTGAGATTTTGATTATATTTTATGTAAACCTCTATTTGAAAACGTTTTTTTCTCCTTCTAATAAAACCTTATGTTATTTAAACCTTTTCCTCCATAATTACACCAACTTCGGTAAGACACTTGAAAACTAATCACTCCAACAATGATTGTAGCGTTTTCGCTATTTACTTACATGGAATTATCGAATCAAATTTCGTTACAGGTAAATCAAATCTGTTTTAGCACAAAACACATAATATATAAAATTAGGCATAGAGAAATTGCTCTTAACCACTCTATATAAATATCGTCTTTCGACGCTCGGGTAATACGACCGTTGCCGAACAATGACGAAGATTTCCGAAGATTTCTATGCGCATTATTACTTTTGGAGTACTGTACACGAGATTGGATATATCTGCCTCAATGGGCACAACATAGTAGGAGCATCTACTTACAATGTAAAAACTTTACGTGCTTAAATATTGGCCAATTTACTGCTGCTTAATGATACATGTTTTCAAAAGAAAGAAAAGAATGCCTTTTATTTATCACGCAGAATCTTTACTTACAAAAGTAAATCTTTGTCTTAACTAATACCTTAGTAACATTATCAAACGGTGACAAGAATATTCACCTAAGCAAAATACAATAAACTATACAATAAAATACTTTAATAAGTAGCAACGACTCTTTATCAGTTAAATAATCATCGATTGAGTAGTAACTTCTTTCTATAAGAAGTCTCTTGACTACATTCTTAAATTTATTTATTGGTAGACTCGATATGCTGACTGGGATTTTATTGAAAAATCTCACACCTAGTACCATGAATAAGTTTTGAGTTTTATGAAGCCTATCATTCTTGTATTCACAGAGTCAATATCACTGTTTTTGTTATATAAATGTAAGTTTTGTTTTACAAATATAACGTGCGCATATATAGTAATGCTACTATCATAATGCCTATCTCTTTAAATTTTTCTCCAAGGGAAACTCGTGCTCCTAGTTGATATATCGCACGCACTGCACGTTTTTGAAGATTAAAAATAGTTTGTATATCAGCCGCCTTGTCCCAAAGCAATATGAAATATGACGCCGTAAAAATAATCAAAATATTCTAGTCAAGCTGTTTCTACATTCGTAAGCTGTCTAACTTTGCTGACAAAGCACATAATATTTGGATGACTGCAATCTACTGTCTACAAAAAATCCCAAGAAAATAGTAAAGTCGACTAAGCTAACCACTTCATTATTTAAAATTATTTTATTAGTACTTTTGGTAAACTAAACTTCATACATTTTTTTTTGAGATTTTGAAACAGGTTATTCGTTGTAAACCAATCTTGAACTAGTGCGAGTGTTCTATTTATTTCCTCAAAATTTTCTATTTTACTATTAATTTAAAAATAAGGGATGTGTCGTCGGCAAATAAAACGATGTCACAGAAGTTATCAATATAAAATGGTAAATCATTAATATATACCAAGAATAAGAAGTGACCGAGTATTGATCCCTGAGGCACGCCCATACTAATTGGTGATCCAGACGACCTTACTCCGCTTATATCAACGTATTGAATTCTTTCACTCAGGTAAGAGGCAAGTAGATCAAGAGCTGTACTTTTAATACCATAATGCCTTAGTTTCAGTAGAAGTGTCCTATGTGCCACACAATTGAAAGCTTGAAAAGATCACAGAACACATCAATGGCATCCTGTGAATTTTCCCAGGCACTAAAAATATGTTTACATAGCTTAATGCCTGCATCAACAGTAGAGTGACCCTTTGTGAAACCATATTGATCGTTTTGCAGTAGATTATTAAAATTAAACTGTGATTCTAACTGCATAAGTATGGCCTTTTCAAAAATTTTACTAATAGCTGGCAAGATGGATTTTTCGTAGGTCGTTCTTTGATCCGGCTTTAAATAATGGTATTACTTTACTATGTTTCATCAGATCAGGGAACATGCCGGTATCAAGACATTGATTAAAAATTGTAGATAGCTGTGGTGCTATGCTAGTAATTATACTGTGAATTAATTTGACTGAACTGTAGGACCTTTACAGAATTTGAATGTTTGCTGTTACAATATGGCTTAGGTTTAAAAATTAGAAAACCTACTAGGATAAAAAGTAAAACCTGTATAGATAATTTTTTACACAACTTTCGAAAACAATGTAAATCTCAAATTATCGAATTTTCGTTTTCTGATTACATGGGACAATTTGACAATTTGAGTGCCCTATTTAACAAGGTGAAATTAAGTTCTGGCGCATAAAACGACGAAATTATAATTTAGAAAACAAATAAATTTAAGAGCTGTATTAAGAGTTTATCATTCACGGATATATATTCAACTGATAACCCAAATGTAGCATACAATACATTAATGGACACGTTTAAACTCTACTTTAATTTATGTTTTCCTTGTAAAATTACCACAATAAAATCAAAAAATAAAACGAAATTGGTATCACGGGGTCTAAAATTATGTAGTAAGATTAAAAGGAAACCGATATGGTAATATAGACTAAAACCAAATAATGTAAACAAACACAAATAAAAACTATGCACGGAAATCTAAAAATATAATCAGACTAACAAAATGCAAAATATTCATAACATAAAAACCTCTAAAAATGTAATCAAAGCTACGGGGAAAATCATTAAACAGTCAAAACAAAGCATCTCCCCCAATACCATCTCCAAACTGAAGTTAAGTAACAACATTTTTTAGTTTTATATAATGTTTTTTATTATATTATGTTAGTTTATAATTTGTCGTCAGTTGGGTTCATGTAAACAAACAATAGTATACACTGAATAGTTACAATGCTGATACTGCTTAGTCCAATCTGGACACGAATTTTTAATTATTATGTATTAGTGAAAACCTTTTATTGGCTAACTGTTGCATATGTTGTAGTATACAACATAGCAGATTAAATTAAAATCAAATTATTTATTAGTCTTTAAGACTAGACTAGATTAGATAGTATAAAAAATTGCTGTTGGTTTTCCGAACATAAATAAATAAACAAAATAGTTACAAGTCCACAAAGGATAGCTAATGCTTTTAGTGATTATTTTGATAATTTCGGCCCATTTATGTTGGCTACTGTATGTGTGGGAAAAGTGACTTTCTGCCTACAGTGATCAGATGTTAAACCATTACATCGATAAAACAACTACAGTTGCAGAGAATATTATCTAAACAAGTTGCAGAATGTGATGTAATTCTTGTTGGTTCATTAAATAAGTACTGTAGATTTAACGATTGGAATAGGTTAACTAATCTGGTAGTCAAAGATGATTCCTCAAGTAAATTTACATTGAAGTCGCCACATACTACTATATGTTTATTACCATAACTTAAGTACATCTTCCATTACAGATTCAAATAAGTTAAAATCACTCATTGGTGGTCGATATGCACAACAAGCTCCACACATGATAACTTTATAGTACGCTCGACAGACAGATGCACTATATCCTTGCGTTCCTTACATTTGACTCTGTTGCATACAAATATCATACACCCACCATGTATAGCCCTTTCTCTAATAAATGCACTAACCATACAATAATAACTATTATTAAATATCACTTCATTAGATTTCAATCAATGTTTAGTTAAGCAACAAATATTTTTCACATGGCTATTCGTTATATTCCGAAGAAGGTTCGGTATCTTACCGATAGACTTGTTCTTGAAAAAAAAACGTAATTATATTGTCATTTTTTCCTCATAAATAATGGTAAATGTTATATATATTTTTTTTGGCAAATGCAACAACCGCCGCTTTATTATATTCCACTTTAATCATTGCTGTGAACGCATCAAGTGAAACAGACGTCAAGTTATACAATCCTATCAGTTATTATAATTATTTTGATCTAGCTTTTTTAGTATTTCTTTTAAAACTATACTTAGATCCACCGTAAAAGTTTGGTGGCAAACTAAATTCAAAATTTACTATCCGACTAAAAATAAACATAATTTTGTTACCGCCTACCAAATTATACCTACATTCTGTTTTTGATTAACCAACCTTTAAATACATAATATTGTATTTAGTGAGTACAGTATACTTAAATAACATACATTTATCAAAATTGAATACTGTTGTGAACCGTAACTTTATCAGTTGCTATTGAATTTCTTTTAAGAAGCGATAGTAATAGAGCACAAAAAACTTCGTATTACCCACAAAGTTGCAAGAAATTGTTTACAAATTATTGATGGTTTTAACTTCTGTTTATTACTATGTCATTTTATTTATTACCTACCTAAGTTTATGTTTAATTTGTGTTTCTCTTTATAAGTGAATTGTATTCTTTTAGAGAAATAAATGTCTTAAACCTTATAATTTTGTTGATAAATTTTCTTTAAAACAGAGCTAACAAGTAAAATGGTCGCATTTAAGGTAATGGGCCTCTAGTTCGTGATAGTATGTTATTTCGTGAGTTTTGTTTCTGGCGCAAATGTATGACCAATTGTTCAACCACTACAAACCTGATTTTATCGCACGATTATATAATAGAGACCATAGAACAGCATGTGTCGGTAGACGTAGTGTTTACTAACTACAGCGAATGCTTCGACCGCATAGATCACTGGTTGCTGTTAATGAAGTTACAATCTGTTGGTATACATGGCGACTTATATAATAATAGTAATAATAAAAAATCTTTATTCACTTAGAAAGCAAAATAATACACTTATGAAAAGTCGATTCTACATTTACTGCCTGTTCGCAAACAATAGGCGGAGAAAAGAGCATGCAATAAAAACTCGCGGCCACTGTTTTCAAATTGTCAATGTTTACAATGCGCGTCAATTTCTCCTATAATAAATAGTTATAATCATGCAACGCGAAAGTTTAAATGCTACCATTTTATTATACATCATATTAGAGGACTGATGCAAAAACAAGAGGTCAAAAATATTAAAAGAAGAATACACGAGATTGGATATATCAGCCTCAATGGACACGACATAGTAGGAACATCCACGTACAATGTAAAAACTTTATGTTCTTAAATATTTTTCAATTTACTGCTACTTAATAAATAAGTATACATGTTTTGCAAAAGAAAGAAAATAAATTAATTTATTACTCAGAATAAATGTTTACTGACAAAAGTAAATCGTTTTCCTAACTAATACCTAAGTAACATAATCAAACTGATATAACTAGCCATAAATACTGTTACATAAAAACTTCTTTTGTTCAAATTTTTAATTACTTTGAATTTGAAACGCATTTATTATTTTTAAAAGTTCTTTCGATTTCGCGCAATTGCGCATATTTTTTCGTGTTCATTATCAAATTACAGTATGGATTGGGGTGTTAAAGAAAATATGATTGCAGTATTACTCGGTCGCGTATTACAAAACAAGACCTGAAACTCGGCGCTTATCGCCGATATATAGGACATGCCCTAAATCAATCTTCACAATTAAAGAAAGTCAAAATCGATCAAAACACCTTCTGTCGCAATACGCAAGTGAAGGGCACAGAAATATCCTCTTAACCGATAAAAAATGTTCACGATTGAAGAGCACTACAATAAGCAAATTATAAAGTGTACGCTCACAGTTTTAAAGAAGCTGCTCAAGTGGTCGGAAAGGTACAGCGTGGTCATCATCCTGCGTCAATAATGGTTTGGTGCGGCGTGTCATATCAAGGCGTCACAAAGCTACATTTTTGTGAAAAAGGAGTGAAAACTTCAGCCAAAGTGCATCAAGAGACAGTAGATCGTGTAGTGAAACCTCTCAGCAATACACTTTTTAAAAATGTACCTTGAGCTTTTCAGCACGACTCTGCACCTGGTCTCAAGGCACGCACAACCCAAGCCTGACTTGAAATCAACGTTCCGGACTTTATAAGAGCTGAAGACTGGCCTCATCTAGCCCAGACCCAAACCCTTATATTACAACTACAAATTATGGTCAGGTTTAGAGGACATGGCTTGCTCTAAACCACTAATTTGTAACAGAATTTATGGCCGGTATAGGTATATTGATCGTACGCAAGCAGTGCCAAGCCAAGGCTATTTCGTTCCTTTAGGTCTCCCTCAAGGATCAATTTTGGGACCTCTCTTGTTCACACTATTTATTTTTATATTAAATCATGTTTTCAGTATTCATATATACTCTCATACGCTGATGATATGAAATTCAAAAAATAGTTTACAGTATCTCTGACACACAAAAACTACAAGAATTCTTAGTAGATTTGAAACATACTGTAAACATAACAAATTACAAGTTTATGTGTCAAAATGCTTTCATATTATATTTAATCGTATAAATACTGATAAACTCAGTTTATATGTTGGAGCATTAAAATATTACAAAAGTTAACAATATTTGGGATTTAGGACTTACACAAGATAATAAACTTTTGTATGATTTACACATTGAGGACATTATTAAAAAAAACATCAAAGGCTTTAGGCTTCATACTAAGAACATCAGGTGACTATTCTTCTAAGGTATTAAGAATTTTTCAGAGGGGGGAGGAGTTTTCCAGGTGTTAAGGGGCTGGGGGGTTGAACTTCTAACCCCCCACAATCGGAGATCAAAAGTCGATCCGATGAAAAGTTCTCAACACTTGTTACTACAGGCAGATTCTTGCAGTGGGCAAAATAAATGTCAGTACATGATTTTACATTATTATCTATTGAACACAAATTTCCAGAAGTAGGTCACACATTTTTATATTTTTACAAAGATTTTGGATGCATAGAAAAACTTTTGAGAAGAAATAAAAAACAAAATTTAAAATTTTTAAAGAAACCACGACGGGCGTAAAAAGGATCAAATAACATTTTAAATCTCCCGACTAACAGGAGGTAGGTAAGCTGGATGCGAGAAGCCGAAGATAGAACAAAGTGGCGTGCAATTGGAGAGGCCTATGTCCAGCAGTGGACTGCGATAGGCTGATGATGAACAGGAGGTAGGTAAGTAAGTCGGGGTCTGCCATTCGCTGCCCTGTCACATGCAAAAAATGTTTGAGCTCAATAGGGTAGATGACTGTCAAGTCAATACAGTATCTTTTTAAGAAACGTCAAACAATGTGCCTCGTATTAATTTACATGAAATACAAAACGATAGCGTCATTCTTTTGTATGGTGAAATCATGTACTCGTAGTTTCAATGTTTGTTTTGATGTTTATAAATTTATGACAATGTAAAATTGTAGAGAAACATTGTTTTTCAGAATATTTTTGCAAATGCTATTTCCAGTATAGTTTAAAATAATTTATTGTTATTGTAGTCATCTACCCAATTCAAGGCAGTAAATGGCGAACCCCGAAGGATTTTCTTTAGTTACTAAATAAGACTTACACAGAGCAAAAACCGTTTCCAAGAGTGTACTTCTATTACACCTTATATTATTTCAAAAGTTGCAATGATAATGATTCCCTGAAAATATTTTTGCTCCTACCCATTATACTACCGACGTGAACCCACTCCTAACACAAGCCTTTGAACTTAGCTGGAGGGGTTAACATGATTGCTAGTAATGTGGTCTCAAACCCACAATGCTAGTTATCTTTAAAAAAAAAAATACTTGATTGACAGTTAACATTTTTGCTAGGGTCTGTAACTGTTGTAGTGAAATGAAAGCTTAGAATTAAGATAGAACTATATTTACAGAAAAACTTAATAACTACTTAAAATTAAAATAAAACTTATTAATCAGATGAATGTGGCGTCGGCATGCAGAGATGCGGCGCTGGTAGGTAGAGATGCGAGTCCGATAGGGTAGAGATGCGGCGTCGGCAAGACAGAGATGCGACGTCGGCAGGTAGAGATGTAGCGTCAGCAGGCAGCGATGCGGCGCCGGTAGGTAAAGATGCGGCGCCGGTAGGTAGAGGTGCGGCGTCGGTAGGTAGACTCTTAGAGAGCTGTTCCTTGTCTTCGACCTTCTTCTTAGAGAGCTGTTCCTAGTCTCCGACTTTCCTCTTAGGGAGCTGTTCGTAATCTGCCCTTTCTTCAGATTTTTCCTCATAAAGAAAACTCTTTAGAAGCATTCAAAATTTTAAAGCGTATCCTAATTCAAATTTAGGATTTACCTCACCAAATTACACACAGCCAGTTTCGAATTGTAGTATATACTTGACAAAGAACTCTATGCTTATCTGTTGTCATAGAAACCATGAAGATATTTGTCGACATGACAGATTTGATTTATCAAAAATAATTGTTTACAATAAGTATTAAAGAGATATTTATGAAGAGATATTAGTGTTGAAAATGGCGAAATGCATAACTAATGGGATATATACAGAAATGCCACGAAATAACACTACAAAGACATATCTAAAATAGGTAAGAATTATCAATTATTACTACACTGTGTAACGAACTAGAATGCGTGAGTATGTCCGACTGCTACGCAAGAGGTTGTGGATTCGATTCCCACACGGGACACCACTTTGTGTCATCCACAAATTGTTGTTCCGAGCCTGGGTGTACTTTGTGTCCGTGACTTGTATGTTTGTAAAGTCCCCCGCGACACAGGGGTTGTACCGTAGTGCGGTCGTCGTCTTCTTTAAAAAAAAAAAAAGAATTGGCGTGTTTTAAATTCATGAATCAGATAACACCTTTGTCTACTTAGCTCTTCAATTGGTCTCGGTGCCACTCACTTCTCACATCTAATTTTGGAAATTCAAACTCAAACTCAACACCGATTGTTTTTAGCTTGAAAGTACAGTCAGCAATGCAGTAAAATTTAAAAAAATCGAAATTCTTTATTCATTTAGGGACCCTCTCCACGGGCGAGAGAATCGCGACGATTCCGCTCTACTATCGGCGGGTAGTCTCCACGAGCGAGCGATTATTCCGCTAGCATGTCCGCGACGACTCGTTACGTAATTGTCACGTTTTCGCGACGAGGTATTGTGCAAAGGTTTTGTTAAAAGAGTTAACTGAACTCTTTTAACCAAACTTTGACTGAGACTACCCGACGATAGTAAAGCGGAATCGTCGCGATTCTCTCGCCCGTAGAGAGGGCCCCTAAATGAATAAAGAATTTTGGTTTTTTTTTTTATTTTACTGCATTGCTGACTAATGTGTATACATTATTAATGTGAGCATCAAGATGGCGGGACCAAGCCTTGGATTTCAAAACTGCATATACAAATACAAATGCAGTACTTTTTTGCCACTATTTGCTACCTACGCTTGAGTTTTAGCTACCATAAAATATATTTAATAATTAAACAAAATACGACCAAGTTGATAGCCAGCTCAGAGGCTTATCCTTCCTATTTACAAATACTACCTTACCGCTACCTCATGATTTAAATTAGATTTCAATTTCTTTTTTCATGTGTTTAATCGGTCGCGGTCGGCGGTCGCGTCGCAAACGATCTTACACTTGTGCTAGCACAAGTGTAAGATCGTTTGCGACGCGACCGCTCTTGTTAGAAGCCGATTAAACACATGAAAAAAGAAATTGAAATCTGATCCGATTAAACACATGAAAAAAGAAATTTCAAATGCGCTGCATCAGTATGCAGCGCATTTGAAATGAATGACCTAGATTTCGAGTGTCAATCATGTGCTTGTGTAATTATATAAAGGTGTAATTATAAGTGTTTTACAATAATGGGTACGCCTAATAAAGTTGTTCTTAAAACCGAATTGGAACATACATTATTTTCCCGGTATAAAGAAGAGCAAAATGAGCGCACATACTTGCAACAATTGCTCAAAGATCTCAGTAATCGTATAGAGATATAAGGTCAGTTAAAACAAAAACAGGAACAAAAAGGTGTAAATAAAAAACCGAGGTTTCGAATACTGAGAAACATCCAGAAGCCAGAGATGTGTATGAAACTGATGAAGATGATCTGCAAGAGAGACGGAGTGGGTGTGCCAAAAAAGCAGAAAAAAAGAAAGCTGAACACGTCACTGTCCCCACTGTCACAAGGAGCTAGCTCCAGCGAGCAGAAAGCCTAACGTGAAAAAACCTCATACACCGCTGCCTATTGTGGTGGAAAATGTCAAGAACTATCAACAATTCTATGATCTTCTCTCAAGTAAGCTGTATATTTACTATCATGTAGAACACAAATGTGTGGAAGACTTCGCACAAATTTCGAGTTAGAACTGCGCAATATGAAGTCGCTATAGCTGCTATATACTGTCCACCAAAGCATGCTCTTAAACCAGAGCAATATAAACCCTCTTGACAGACCTTGGCAACAAATTCTATTTACGAGGCGATTTTAATGCTTAAAATACCCAATGGGGATCAAGACTGACCTCAACCAAAGGAAAGGAATTACAACCTCACTATGAACATTATTCAAAATAACGCTGTGGAATGTTTTGTATGTGAAGAATCAAACGCCAATAGGGGTGTTAACGAGATTAGTCATTGTGTATTCAAATACCTTAAGAACATTTCAGAAACAGCCAAAGTCCTGAATGTTATTTTTTATTAAAATAACCGTGCTGGTCAGTAAAAAAGTAAATTTATGATTGCTTTGTACTTATTTGCTTTACAAAATCTGCACTATAACACACAAATTCTTGATATAAGGACATACGCCAAATGAGGGGGACTCTGCACATTCTCAAATTGAAAGAGAGATAAAAAGACAGTTGAAGTCAAGATGCTCCTGACGTTTTTATTGGCGCTATAAGAGCCGCAAGAAAGAAAAGTAACCCTTTTTAAGTAAACGAAATGTGTTCTAAAATTTTTATAACGAAATGTGTTCTGAAATTTATCCAAAGATACAGATAACAACAACGTAAAATTGTCAGAAATTAGGATTATTAAAATTGAAAAAGATTATCATAATACAATAGCTTTTAAATATTCAAATGCTGAAGAAGAGTTTAGTAAGGCAATAGTGGTAAAGAAAAAGGAAGATTTCAATATACAATAATTATGAAATGCATTTGCTCAGAAACCAGGTATACCTAAAAGGAAAAAAGAGATCTCAAGGATTTGGTCAATAAGCAAGAAGCTCATTCCGAGATTTTTATGAAGACTTATATATTTTTTTAATTTATATTTTCGTTTATTTTTAATTTTTATGTTTTCATTTTCGAGAATATTTTTAATTTTAGAAGTAGAACTTTTTGTAGTACTTCATGATGTAACCAGTACATGTAATTTTTAGATAATTAAAATGTAAGATTTAGTCATGAGGACTGATGTAATCAGTACATGTACTGATTACATTAGTCTTAATGTCTAAATCTTTATGTACTACTTCTAAAATTAAAAATATTCTAAACTGCACTTTAATACCTCTAGTAGGTATTCGTATAATTACGTGCCATAGTTAAGATTAATAACTTTTTATATAAGTTTAACAATGTCGGTGCCTTATTAATATAAGTAAAAATAATATAATTAGGGTGATAACATTGGCTGTGTCATTTGATTATAACTACATAGTTATTAGATTTGAGAAACAATTACAGGACTGATTGATTTAGTTACTAAGTTATAAAAAATATTTAGATTTTAGCTTAAAAGGTATATTGTAACCCTTTTGATGTGATTGATGTCTTGATCTCAATTTATAGTATCCCTTTAGACACCTCAGCTCTATCGGATATTCTGTATTAATTTTCTTCTATCTTTTATAGGTCTGTTTTTCATAATAGTTGAGATCTCAGTTTATAATTAAAGGTTTTATACTTTGTAATAACGTAAATAAGAACAATGTGTTTTATTAAACCTAATTTAGTACGTTACATTCTAAACATATTTACAGAAAAAATGTGACATCTGTTCCTTTTTTTTTAAATGTTTGATTTTGAATAAGAAAAAAATACAAAATTTAAGTATTTATTATAGATTAATAGTGAAACTCTACAATTATTACCAGTTTTACAAAGTTATCACAATCATTACAATGTTTTGAACATTAAAAAGTCGTCCCTGTAAAATTGCAATTTTCGTAATAACATGTTTTTCTGGTAAATGAGTGACGCGAATGTCGAGGCACTCCGGTTAACCAACCACACGGACTTAGTGCGAAGACATAAAATAATCAAACCGTTTGAGCTAGTGTAGATAAAGTGAACAGCATTTTAAATTTACGCAAGAACAAAGTGTTTTCATTTTATCAGACTTTAACAAAGTGCAACAGTCATTATTCTTAGTAATACAACTAGTGTAAACGTCTAAAATTAAGTTTGAATAAAATTGCTTAATAGCCTTATAGGCTACATCGTAATGAATTGTAAAGAACTCAGTTCTGTTTGCTAAAAAAAAAAACTGTTTCTGTTACATGTATGGAGTGCCCCCAAACTAAGTAGTGGCTACGAAATGACACGTTTTCACCAAATGTCATAAATATTCTTTGAGTAAAATGCCTGTGACATACGGACGGACAGACATACAGACAGATAGACATGAAGAAACTATAAAGGTTCCGTTTTTGCCATTAAAACCCTTAAGTATTGACTTACAAAACTTTAGTACCTAAAAGCATTTTAACGAATATTTTGTTTTTGTTTTTATTGTTTTTTAAATGAAATAGATTAAAACAAGACAAAACATTCGCTGTTCTTCGCAATAAAAAATCTGTTTATCAAAGTGTTATGAATATGGGAGTATCTCTGTCTGTCTGATCAATATGTTCTTTTTGTTCCAGAATAGTAGAATAACATCCAATTTACTTACATGCTTTTGTTTTGAAAAGTTTAATTTTTTTTTTTGAAGCTGCGGTAGCCTAATGGCTAAGGCATCGGTCTCGCAATCGTGAGGTCGCGGGTTCGAATCCTACCCATTACACTACCGACGTGAACCCACTCCTAACACAAGCCATAGCTTAGCTGGAGGGGTTAACAGGATTGCTAGTAATGTGGGACCAAAATCCGACATTGCTAGGTATCTAAAAAAAAAAAAAATTCGCTTAAGAAGCAAAAACAACGCTTGTATAAGTCATGATAAGTTAAAAGTCCTGTCGAATGATGTACCGCACGTTAATGTGAGCTTAGAGATGTATGTAGAGCATGTATGGAGTGCCTCAAAATATTTACATATATTATTTAGCTATCAAACTAAGTAGCGGCTACTACAAGACACGTTTTCACCAAATTTCATGAATGTTCATTGAGTAGTTTTTGAGTAAAATGCCTGTGAAATATGGACGGGCAGACAGACAGATAGACAGGCAGCCATACTGATAGACAGACGGACATGACGAAACTATAAGGGTTCCGTTTTTGCTATTTTGGCTACGGAACCTTAAAAACCCTTAAGTATTGACTTTAGTACCAAACAGAATTTTAACGAATGTTTTGTTTTTGTTTTCATTCTTTTTTTAATTAAATAGATTAAAACAAGACTAAACATTCGCTATTATTCGCAATAAAAAATCTGTTTATCAAAGTGTTATAAATATGGGAAAAAGTCTCTCTGTCTGTCTGATCAATATGTTCTTTTTGTTCCAGAATAGTAGAATAACATCCAATTTACTTACATGGATTTTGTTTTGAAAAATTCAAATTTATTTTTCGCTTATGAAGCAAAAGCAACGCTTGTATAAGTCATGATAAGTTGAGATTGATTGATAGTAATGTTAAGTTCGCGCCGTCCGCGCTACGTTACACGTCGGCGCGGAAGGCCACGGGTACGCTGGCGCGACGAGCTACAACAGTTCCTGGGTATGGGCGTGTTGTGGACGCGCCTCACCCGTAATAAATACGACTGGAAGAGGATTATTCGAAACCTACCCATTTTACATTTTTGTAAGCCTGCCAAACTGCATAGCAGTTTGTCGGATGGGGGAGGCCTTTGCCCAGCAATTTTTACCTTTAGTAAATAAGTAATTTAAATGCATGCTTATACACAAATTGACTAAGAATAAAATTTAATTAAAATGAAATGAAATATAATCAATAATAATAGTTACATAATTAGTTAAATATTAATAATAGATAATATGTACTTAGAATAATGTATGTTAATATTAATAGAATCATTTATATTTTGTAGTGTTAAATGCATGAACCTTTGCGTGCTAATTTTATACATATAATCACACTAATATTATAAAGGCGAAAGTTTGTGAGTATGTGAGTGTGTATGTTTGTTACTTTTTCACGTCTAAACGGCTGGAGCGATTTTCATAAAATTTGGTATGGAGTTAGCTGACACCCTAGATTAACACATAGGCTAATAAACCGCGGGTAACACCGCGGGGCACAGCTAGTTTATAATAATTATACCTACTATAGGAGGGCTTATAATAATAAATAATAAAAATAAAAATGTTAAGTTCGCAAAGCAATAGGCAGACAAATTGCCAAATTTTACAATGGTTTTTTAATGTTTTAACATTAACTTACAGCAATAGTTAAACCGAGCAAGGGGATGTCGGACCATGCGCAGGGTAGGGTTTTGCAGCCGTTATTACAAATAAATGCACTACGAATGAAAAAATACAATGTGAAAAATTGCACCAGTAGAAGCGTTCTTGTTCATGGTACTTGCGTCCTTTTGTTGAGAAGCTCAGTCTTTCGGCAATAACTTAAAGACTTTTTTAAACCATATCCGCACTAGAATACAAGCCCTGTGTCACTGAGGACTTTACATACATACAAAACAAGAACACAAAGAGGTGTCCCATTTGTCAATCGAACCCACGACCTCTAGCTTAGCCGTCAGGATCGCTAACCACAAGACCAAGTGGCCCATGAGTTTTTTGTCAGATTTTCTCACAAGCTTTACACTTACAACTGCCACCTAACAACTTAATTTAATTTTTTTTAAGTGAAAACTTATTTAGCGGCGTTGTGCACTTTTTTTGGTATGGGTAAAAAATGTTAAACTCGCGTCAGGATCACGTGACCCTGTTCGAAAATTCGTTTTACGAAATAATTATATTTGATGTTTGAAACAGGGCAGTTAAGTATCTACATTACGATTACACAACATACATACATGAACCCTGAAATCATTACACTCCTTTTTAAGGCAGTCATATAAAATAAGCTTGAATACGCAGGCGGAATCACTTTTTAGGGTAGTGTAATAAATATAAGTATGAATGATTCTGCATACGCGCCAATTACAACTGATTGCATTGATGATAGTAGCACTAAACTAATTAATATTTGAACTCTACAACTTTTTACGCACTTACCAATTAATACTAATTAAAATCCCTTTTTTTATGATTATATGCATTACTTATCGACATATTTTTATTAATATCTAAAACGGAAATTACGAAAATAGATGTTTACTTCAATCAAATAAAACCTAATTTTCTTTATCTGTAATAAATTTACGCGTAGTTATGTAGTAGAGACCACTCAGTAAACGTATGGTTGGATGGCCCCCAGCCAAAAGGACTGAGGACTTAATGAAGGTCGCTGAGATGGAACTGGATGCGGAAGGCAGAGTACCGGGTGTTATGGCGTAAATTATGAGAGGCCTATGTCGAGCAGTGGATTGATACAGGCTGAATAGCCGGGTCACACCAGGCGCACAGGCTCGCGAGCGTGGCCTCGCGTGGCAGCCTTCAGTTGTTTCGCATCGCCCGGCCGGGCATTAGGCTCGCGAGGATGCCTCGGGAACCATGCTCGATCGGTGTGGATACGGCTATTGAATGATAATAATTTTCCTATATCACTCCAGATACAATGACTTACAGTGGATTAGTGGACGTCTGTCAATCCGTAGGTAGGTGTTTAAGACGGTCTTAAATTGTCACTTTAAGGTAAAGAGTAGCGATAGAAATGTTATTGAGAACGTCTGTTTGCTTCAAAGGTTTATTCTACGGCTGGGTCCTTATTCACTATCTTTATTTCGTTGAATAAGGACCCTGAAGAGTCAAACGAATTTGATAGATCCCCCGACAATAAGTAGAAATGTATTATGCTATTAACAATACCAAAAAATAACATAATTTATGATAATTTACCTTATAGATTGGAACCTGGACTTATAACTGCCGTTATAACAAAAAACCAGGTAAGAGCATGTCAGACCATGCTCAGTGTAGGGTTACGGAGCCATTGCCGTATGAAAAAATCCGATTTCAATAATTGTATCAACAGAACAGCTTATGTTCAAGGCACTTACGCCCTTTTGTTGAGAAACGCAGTTTATCGGTAATAACTCAATGACGGTATGACCGATCATGTCCAAAATAATTTTAGTTTAAAGGATTTTTAAGCTGCCTTTTATATTTTTTTCATATTATTTGGTCACACGGTTCAAAAGTAGTGTTGCCCAAATTCAGTCTTGGTCTTGCAGTCTTGGTCTTGTTCTTGCGTTTTTGCAAGACCAAGACCAAGAACAAGACCGCGTATTTTTAGCAAGACCAAGACCAAGACTGACCGTGCAAGACTTGAGCAAGAACAAGACATAGCCTGCAAGACTCTTGCGTCTTGCAGCTAGGACTTAGCGCTATTTCACTGAGTAGTTAGGTGTAACAGTTCGGTGTATAGGTAGGTACGCTTAGGAATTCTATGAGACGCAAAAAACTGTATCAAAGAATATGAAAAACTGGACCTATGCGCATTACGACTAATACCATAAACATAGCGAATAAAAAAATATCTATTAAAATCAAACTGAGTGCATGCATAGTTATGTTTTAACCATCGGCACTTTGATAATGCGGCATCAAAGGTTTTGTACTTACTTCTCAAAGAAATTTGCCGCTTTTCGGAAGTACATGGTTATGATACACGCGCCGGCGGCTTCTTTTGAAATCTAAAACAATCGTTGCCGCCACGCCGAAATCATAACATTTGACACTATTTGATTGCCGCCATAGGGCGAAGGTATACTCATGCAAAATAATTTCCTAGTAGAGTACCTACAGGTGTTCCAAAGAATAAATAAGTTTCAGAGTGCTTAGAATGAAAATGAATACATTATACTGATCACGCAAGTAGTATTATGATTAGGATAAAATGGTAAGGATAGGTAGTAGATGTCATATTAATTCATTCTAGTAAGTATATATTATAATATTGATTACTTATATGGTTTTAAACTAATTACTTAGGTACTATTATTGTACATTTAGTCATTATATTTCTTAAGTTTTTACAAGAAAAAATAGCAAAAAAGTGTTCAAATATCACCCGTTTAATAAATATTGTAGCCACTTTTAAATATACTTGAAACGTGTAAAAAAATTCTACAAAACTAATAAAATAATATAAAAAGCGTAGGTACTTACCTACTAATAAAATAAAAAGCCTGCGATAAGAGTTTTGTATTACTTACCAGCCCGAATATCTCTGAGAGAGATGATGAGAGTAAGTATTTACTAGCTGTGCCCGCGACTTCGTCCACGAGGAATAGTAACTTTGGAGGTATAGTGACGTTCAGGACTTATTTATTTATTTTAAAACTTCTGTCATCAAACATACAAACGAACTCTTCAGCTTTATAATATTAGTATAGATGTACGCCAAAACATTCACTTATATGTAAAGAATAGTGATTGGCACTAATTCTATTTTATTCACGCGTCGCGTCTGTACAAGTAGGTAATATTTAGTGTGTGTTTGTACGCCGCACGCGGCATTGTTTGATTTGCGGCGGCATCCTTTTCATAGAGCCGGCACGTGGCGAGGCGGCGCGGTAAAGCAAGGAAACGTACTATAAATAAAGGAATTATTTTAATTCCAGTCATTTCCAATTGAGCTGTGCTTCGAGTCTAACTTGATAATTGTTTTTACTAATTCTCGTTGTTTTCTAAAAACGTATCACGTGTACAATTTAATATGAGTGACGAAGATTCAAATTATTCTAGTCCGAGTAACGAGAGTTTGAGTCACAGATCTAAAAGACCCAAAAGCAAATTTGAGGAGTTTTTCGAAATAATTCATGCATCCCAAACTGCCTTCTGTAAATTGTGCCAACATAAAAAGATTGAAATAAAAATGAAAAACAGAAACACTTCAGGCTTAAGGAAACATCTAATATCTTTCCACAAAAAGGAATCAGAAATATTTCTTCCTGTTAAACCAAAATTAAGTGGAGATATCACAAGCTTTTTAGTAACCGCTGGAAGTGGACAGGTAAGAATATTTTTTTAACAGTTAAAAGAATTTTAACTCCGCGTAGCTATTCATGCGATACTTTCAAAAACGCCATTAACTTACGTAAGTATTTTTGAGTTAGTGGTGTTTTCACAGTTTTCATCTAGGGGTGCGACATATTAAGTATGTAATTATCGTCTTAAATATTTTTTATAAACACCCATATTTTCAGTTAATCGGCCAGTAACAACTAAGTACTTTATTTTGGTAAATTACAGTACAGTGCAACCTTAATATAACAAATATCAATTTAACGATTTTCTCGATTTAACAACAACAAACCTCCTCCTCTTATACGCTCAAACCTAATAACACAAGATTTATTGTTTTGTTTCAGTCGGAAAACAGCAGTGACAACATCACGACAGCTACAGTTGATTGGGTGGTGAAAAAATATCTTCCCTTCTCATTTTTCGATGACGAAGCTACACAAGTATATTTTCGACGTATTTGCCCTAATATGGTGTTTCCTAAAAGGTCTACACTTAGAAGGAAAGTCAAAGAGCGATTTGAAGAGCTCCAATTGAATCTCAAGGAACGACTTCAACAATTATCATCTAAAATGTCTTTTACCATTGATGGGTGGACGTCAATTGCTGGTAGGAGTTACTACGGGGTTACTATTCATTATATAGACAACGCATGGAAGTATCAATCTGTAGTTCTTGATTTTATACCATCACGCGGTCGACATACTGGGGAAGATATTGCAACGATTTTCCATGAATGTTTATTGGAATATGGCATAATTGATAAAATACAAGGTATCACGGTCGACAACGCAACTGCAAATACCAAATTCATGTATGAACTGGGCAAACAGCTGCCGCCACACTTTGATTCAGACAATCAACATTTCCGGTGCTTTGCTCACATTTTAAACCTTGGTGTACAAGATTTATTAAAGACCTTAGCATTACACTGTGAGTCTGACACTAACGCGCAAGATCAGCAGTACGAAGACTATGCAGACGAAACTGAGGATGAGGAAGATGAAGAATCTGCACCAAATATTGCTGACTCGCGTACATCTGTAACAAAGTTACGCAGTATTTCCAGTAAAATAAAAAGAAGTGAGATAGTGAAGAAGAAGTTTCAGTCTGCTTGTGAAGCAGCTGGCGTGCCATCAAATCTAAATGCCATTCTTGACTGTCCAACGAGATGGAATTCCACACATGATATGATTGGATTTGGTTTAAAAGTGAGAGCGGGCATTGACATATTGTGCAGTTCTGTCACCGAATTAAATGATTTTCAAATCACAGCTAATGAATGGCAGGTACTCGAAAAATTACATAAATTTCTAATAAACTTTAAACTTTTAAGTACAAAACTTGGTGGAGACAAATATGTTACATTACCGCTAGTCATTGTATCATTCAATCTCTTGCTAGATAAAATTGAATCCATGGTAAAACAGTTAGATGAGAAACCTAATCGATCTGAAGTGGATGAAAGGCTCATTCTAGCTTTCCAAGCAGCTCGAGACAAAATGCTTAAACATTACAAGAAGAGCAACTGGATTTATTGTACTTCTTTAATTTTAGACCCAAGGCATAAGGCTCAGACTTTTGACCTGACAATGTGGGGGAAGCAACTTAAAACAGAAAGTCTGCGCAAGTTCAATGAACTTTATGAAGAATATAAAAGTCTACACTCACTGAACAAATCTCTGGAATTACCAGAAAAAGAAAATAAAGTATGTGATGAAGATGAAGACGTAATAGACTTTGATAAACTCTATGAATGTCCCTCGACGTCATCTGGATCTTGTCTTCAAGGCTTAGTGATAGACGAGTTGGAGGAGTACCTGAGAAAACCAAGAACTGCCAGCTCGGAAGACATTTTAGATTGGTGGAGGACGCATGAGACAGAGTATCCGATTTTATCGAAAATGGCCCGTGATTTTCTCTCAATACCTGCAACTTCAGTACCTGCTGAGAGGTTATTTTCTAAAGCATCATTAGTAATTAGAAAACATAGAAATAGGTTAAGTGATGAGTCAGCCAGATGGTTACTTTGTATTAATTCTTGGTCAAAAAAAATTATATAAAGTATCATAACCTAATGATAAAGCTGTTGATTTGTGTTGTATTTTATTTTTTATTCAAATAAATGATAAATCGTAAACTCTTTTATTAAATTTCTTATAAGTTGAGGGTTCAATCTCTTTCTAGACAGATAAGTATTGTTCTTTAAAATACAGTCAAGTTATTGTAATTAATTTGTTTTTTTACATGTTTTAGCAAATGTAAGCTTATAAATCATAAATGTTTATTAAGAAACAGTTACTTCCATGGAAAACGACATATAGGTCAGTTGATTTTTCGAATTTCTTATCAAATCTTCAGTTACTTATTAATCTGCTTGATCTTTACTATGGCTATGTTAATTCAAGCTCACAATGTTCCAATTCTAATACGTTTTTCTAAGATTTAAAGTAAACTTTAATAAATAGTAATAGACTAATAGGTAATTGCAAGACTTGCAAGACTCTTGCTGCAAGACCAAGACCAAGACCAAGACTGGGAGCGCAAGACCAAGACCAAGACCAAGACCAGGTGTATTGGCGCAAGACCAAGACCAAGACTGGCTAAGTCTCGTCTTGTTCTTGCATTTGGGCAACACTATTCAAAAGATAAGGGTGGGGAGCACAATTTATGCAACTAATCAAAAAAAAAAATTAGAAACCTTAAAAATGTTTTTAAAAGATCTGTCGAATGATGTACCGCACGTTAATGTGTACTTAAAAAAAATCAGCATCCGTTACATGTATGGAGTACCCCCCTTAAAATATTTACATTTATTATTTAGCTATCAAACTAAGTAGCGGCTACTACTAGAAACGTTTTCACCAAATTTAATCAATATTCATTCTTTGAGTAAAATGCCTGTGACATACAGACTGACAGATAGACAGACAGACGGACATGACGAAACTATAAGGGTTCCGTTTTTGTCATTTTGGCTCAGGAACCCTAAAAAGGGCACAATAACATTTTTTTCTAAATTGAGTCATATTCGGAATCAGAGAAAAAATACATAACTACGCCACATTTTATTTTTTGTACGTAAAAAGGGCACATCTAGTTTTTATCAGACTGCGGAGGACGGTTATATGTTTCATCATCATCATCAGCCTATCGCAGTCCACTGCTGGACATAGGCCTCTCCAACTGCACGCCACTTTGTTCTATCTTCGGCTTCTCGCATTCAGCTCCTGCCAGCCGTTTTGCATACATCATCACTCCATCTGGCCATATGTTTAACGTGTAAATATGAATTTCTGTCTATATCTATAACTCCTCAAGGGCTCAACCGACTTTAATAAATGATACACCACTAGATTCATCTTGATGTGCGTGAACATTGCAACGTACACGCACGCGTTGCCTACAGGAACACACACAAAATTATTTGCACTTTGATATTGTAAATATTTCATGATGAGGCTTAATATACGTATTATATGTATCATTTAGGTCGTAGATTCCATTCCCTACCCAAATTTTCCCTTAACGCAACAAGATTGCAAAGGTTAGAAGTACCCGGATTCATCGGATGTTATTCCTCTTATCTGTGTTTAATTAAAATAATATGCTATACGCGACAATTAGGTAGTGTTGACGTACAAACAAATAATATTTTTGGACGATATTTATCTCAGCCGTTAGTTACATGCGTGTACTTCGTGAATGCTTTGATTTTAGACATCATACCTATTTGTTATCATAATAAATATCACCTGTTAGTATTGTACCTAAAATTTTTTTTTTTTTTCAAAGACGGCACCTGCACTAGGGTATAAGCCCTGTGTCGCGGGGGACTTTACAAACATACAAGTCACGGACACAAAGTACACCCAGACTCGGAACAACAATTTGTAGATCACACAAAGTGGTGTCCCGTGTGGGAATCGAACCCACAACCTCTTGCGTAGCAGTCGGATACACTCCCACCGTGCCACAGAGGCAGTCACCACAATATTCTTCTTTAAATATTATTATCCTCTAAAAAAAACGGGACTGGTTGACTGACTGATATCACAGCTCAAACTACTAAACAGAAAAGGTCGAAATTAGGTGCACAGATAAGGTATTGACTTCTAATACAACATGTAACAGAAAGGTGTGGTCAGTGGAAATTTCATCAGCGGATAATGTATGTTGTCAGTGTTGCATTTACCATGGTGCCATATCCGATTGCATTATTATGACATAGTTAAAGCGTTTTCTTTTTATTATACGGGAATTAACGCGCATTATTCACTTACCTTAAAATTGCTTGACGTTTTGACCAGGTTGTACCGGCCGTGGTCACAAGCGAACTGTCAAACACAACCTCGTATTAGTTCGCAGTCGGGAAACGTGGACACAGCCAGTATAATGTGCACCCTGACATTTCGAGAAACAACAAAGTGAGGGTAGGTGAAGATTCATTGGCCTTACGGAGTCTTAACATCACTGCGACAGTTCGTTTGTGACCACGGCCGGTGCAACCTGGTCGAAACGTCAAGTAACTTTAAGGTAAATAACACGAGTTAATTCCCAGTTAAGTTTAAATGTTAGTTTTCTTTTTATAAAATTTAAATACCTCTTAAGTGATTATTATGGCATACAACTAGTCAAAATTTTTTGATTGATGAGTTTTTCATTAATAGTTAAACGAAATTTTACAGTAGTCCGATTTCGATAAAGTAGGTATGTGCATTAATTCATAGGCACATCATAACCCTTGAATTTGACTACACCACGTTCGATTCGAGGCGAGCCTAGGCTGCTGGGCTGCGGCAGCCAATCGATCGTATGACTGGCTGAACTTAGGCCGGAGGTTATTCGACCCAAAAACAAAAACTCAACACGACAGAAGGTGTATGCTGCGATGAGCAGGAAGAGTCACTGTCAAAGACAAGGTGCGCAACAAACATATCCGGGTAAGTTTCGAGGTTGCAAAAGTAACTAGTTTTTTTATTTTTTTGCGTACGATTAGTACGACGTCATCGAATTCGCGGAACGAATGTACCTTGTCTAACCCCCCAGGTCTGTGGTACCTACCATAATATTGCATTGTAACCAAAGGTACGCAAGTGTACAAAATTTAAGTCCAATCATAAAATCAAATAAGTGGTGCCAATTTAGCTTCCAAGATTTGACACAGCACACTAACAAACAAACTGACTAACAGGATAAGTTATAGAAAAACTTGGAATATAAAAATGAGGAGCAAAACAAATAGCGTTGCATGATTGAGAAAGCCGACCTCGCATAATGGAATAAGGCGAGCCCAAAGAAGAAGATAGGTGTAATTATTGTTTTGAAACTTTCGCGATTTTTATACATACTAGATATATTTCGGGACTTAATCGCGTGAATTATTTTAAGGTACGAACCTTTTATTTACCCGACGTTTCGATCGAATTGCACTGATCGTGGTCACAAGTCGAAACGTTGGGTAAATAAAAGGTTCGTACCTTTAAATAATTCACGGGATTAAGTCCCGATTTATATCTAATAAGATAGGTGTAATCTCAGAACATATGAATAGTATACTATCAATGTTCTATGGGTCTTATGACGGGAAAATCCCTTAAAATGGACTTTTAAAAATGTTACCCCTAAAGGGGTGAACCTTTAAGAGAGAAGACGTATAAATATAAAACTTGAACATCCTTTAGTATTGACTCATGATTCTTATTGACTCATGAAATTTTAGTAACAGCAATTTATCCAATGTTTTGTCTTGGTTTTTCATTTTATTTTTAAATAAAATAGATTAAAACAAGACTAAACACTTGCTATTATTCTCATTAAAAATTATGTTTATCAAAATATTATGAATATGGGAAAAAGTATCTCTATCTTTCTGATCGTTTTTTTCTGTTTGTTCCAGTATAGTAAAATACCATCCAATTTATTTACATGCTTTTTAGGGTTCCGTAGTCAAAATAGCAAAACGGAATCCTTATAGTTTCGCCATGTCCGTCCGTCCGCAGCTTAGCTAAGAGACTGTTAGTGCTAGGAGGCATTAATTTTGCATGAATGGAAAGAATAAAATCTTAAATAACATTTTTTTTAGGGGATGTAATTTTTTTTCTCACCTACCCTATCATGTGGGGTGTCTATCATTAGATAGGTATTTTAAAAACGTTAAGGGGTTGTTTGTAAAGACTATTTTTATATTTACGGATGCGTTTGTGAAATATTAAGCTTTAAAGTGCGAATTTTTGTTAGAGTCAAATGTCTGTCCCCCCTGCCAGCTAAATGATTGATGTTGGGTATGTGAAAAAAACACTGTAGTATATATATAGTGAAATTAAAAGGTAAACTATCACAGCTAATTACCCTTTACTAGTTTACGAGTACAGCTGATCAAATGAGAAGTAACAAAATTTTCGTACAAATTCAATTGAAATTTATTATTAAGTAGGTTTAACGTTGTAAGTATGAAACAAAGACAACAGAAAACCCACTTCTGAAGCCACATTATTTAGATGGAGGGGGCTACGGAACTTGCCCTGTTTTTTGTTTTCAAAAAACTAAATTTATTTTTCGCATATTATGAGCTTGATCCAGATTGACTGTGTAACGTGTTGGATTAGCGGCCTTGATCAGATCACGATCCGGGTTGGGGCTGCCTAAAGGTACACACGATCACTTTTAACTGTCACTTTTAACTGAACAGTTTTATCCGACAGTGAAACTGACGCCCCTTGTTCACTGAACTGGCAGTTTTCATCGTACACACACTCAGTTTTTACTTTCAGTTTAAACTGTTCAGTTATAAGTAATCGTGTAGCCACTATTAGTCATGATTAGTTGAGATTGATTTATAGTAATGTCCAGTTCGTATAGCAATATGTAGTCAAATTGCCTATATTTACAATGTTTTAACATCCACTTGAGAGCAACGGTAAAAAATATATTGGTTTTGGCCAATATACACACATCAAAAGTGTCTAGGGATCAAGCATTTTTATGCGGATTTCTTGAGATTGAGATGTGGCTTTGTAATAAATTTATGATTTTATAAATTTATATGGATCCTTTTTGGTGCATTTCATAATTTGAATCAGGAACTGTGAATCAAATTCGAGTAAAAGATGAAAATCAGCTGTCAATATTTTCCCTATAAAAACATACAACGCATTGAAGACATTATTAGTGCTACTGTTTCCCTACTACTGATTAAAACCAACGTTATTATGGAGCGGCGACGTCATTTAAGCAGGGAAGAAATGCTCAGAGCCGTGGGAATGATAGAAGCTGGTTCCCGGCAACGTACTGTGGCTTTAGCTCTGAATACAAGTCAGAGTGTTATCAGTCGACTTTGGACACGTTACCGAAGCACTGGTACCGTGGCTGAGCGCCATGGAGGACGGTATCGCTGCACCACACGGAGACAAGACCGATACATTCAAATCTTAACTCGAAGAGGTCCAACAATAACCGCCATGATGTTAGCCGTGAGGCTTCATCACTCTTCAGGGAACTTAATTAGCGACCAAACAGTCAGAAACCGCTTGCATGAAGTGAACCTTCATTCCCGAAGACCGCTACGGGTACCACCTATAGCAATGCACAATCGTAGGATTCGATATCAATGGGCTCTTGAACACAGAAATTGGGCAGAAGAACAATGGCGTTTCGTGTGCTTTTCTGATGAGTCTCGTTTTGGTATGAGACCGGATACAAGACGTATACGACACTGGAGAACCCCTGGACGCCAACAGCGATTAAAATCCTGCCAGGAAGTCCATCCTTATAGTGGTGGAACCATCATGGTATGGGCGGGTATTTGGATCGGCGGAAGAACTGAGTTGATTTGGATCAGAGGCAACCTCAACGCTCAAATTTATGCTGAGACGATTGTATCAGACGTCATCGTTCCTCTACAAGTGCAAATCGGTCCCTTATTTCAGTTAATGCATGATAATGCACGACCGCACACCGCAAGAGTTGTAAGACAGACTCTCGCCGCAGCTAACATCAATGTCCTGCCCTGGCCTGCTCAGTCGCCAGACTTGAACCCGATTGAGCATGCATGGGATATGCTACAGAGAAGAGCTCTGCCGAATATGGAGGGTATCCAGTCGCAAGAAGACCTTTTTTTGTTGTTGCAACGAACATGGGCGGCCATTCCACAGCGTGATTTGGATGAACTCATTTTGAGTATGCCAAACCGATGTTCTTGTGTTGTTAGTGTTCGCGGTAGAAACACGGATTATTAATTGTTTAAGTTACCCAATAAAATTTTAAAGAAAACTGTTATTTCAGTCTTTTTTTCGAACTTTAATGTTAGTGGTTCAAATGTCAAAAATCCCTTTATTAGGAAAATGGCAAATTTCTTTATTAATGCAAAGGTGACTTGGTTTATCGTTACTGTGACAAACGAAAACACTTTATTTGATGAATCCTTAAAGAAATAAAATCAATCAGGAGAAAAGTTATTGCAAAAATATATGTTGATCCCTAGACACTTTTGATGTGTGTACTTATGTATTTTAAAAGTTAGCTTTACTTAAGCGGCGGCGGCCTAATGGCTAAGGCACTGGACTCGCAGTCGATTACTTTTGAACTTTTAATTTTTTTGCCTAGGGTTCAAAGCCCAGCGGACGTCTATTACTTTTTGAACTTTTAAATTTTATTTTTAACAACCATTTATGCAACAAGTTAATGCAATGCAAGTAATATACTCTATAGCTGACAGCCTACCTGAGCAAAACATGATTTACGACACCGATTATGTCAGGAACCTAAAGGTTCATTTCGGTTACGACAAGCGTCTGATGCGCGCAACCGATACGACAATAACACCAACGACAATAGTCACCAAGTATTCAGAGTATCAAATTATTCTACTAGAACACAATTTGACATGTTTGTAAATTATTGTACGTTACGACAATGTAATAACATAAGTTATGAATATGAATGCATCTTAAATTTGGTTCCCACGACTTCTAACCCTAGTAACATCAAAGTACTATCTGATGCGGAAGCTTTAGTGCCACCAGATCGTATCACTAATTCTACTACAAGCCCATCATCTCAAAGTGAACCAAATAGGATACACTTTCTTAATCCCGAGTGGAATTTTCGTAGAGCGAATTTTCTGTTTAATGAACTTGGATAAAACCAAGGTCATGTTCAATGAACATGTACTACCGGAACCGACAGCGGTGCACGGCGCCGTTCTCGAAGTTGTTCAAATATATGTGTACCTCGGGCAGTCATTGCAGTTAGGTAGAAACAACTTCGAGGACGAGGTGAACAGGAGAATTCGGTTGGGTTGGGCAGCGTTTGGTAAGCTACGTCAAGTCTTCTCATCGTCGATCCCACAATGTATAAAGACTAAAGTCTTTAATCAGTGCGTCCTACCCGTCATGACATACGGAGCCGAAACGTGGACACTGACGGTACGGCTGGTCCACAAGTTCAAAGTCGCTCAGCGGGCTATGGAACGGGCTATGCTCGGAGTTTCTCTTAGGGACAAAATCAGAAATGAGGTGATCCGGCAGAGAACCAAGGTTATCGACATAGCCCACCGGATTAGCAAGTTGAAGTGGCAGTGGGCTGGCCATATTAGCCGAAGAACCGACAACCGTTGGGGTAAACGAGTTCTTGAGTGGAGACTGCGGCTTGGCAAACGTAGTGTAGGACGCCCTCAGGCCAGGTGGAGTGATGATTTACGCAAAACGGCTGGCAGGAGCTTGATGCGAGAAGCCGAAGATAGAACAAAGTGGCGTGCAATTGGAGAGGCCTATGTCCAGCAGTGGACTGCGATAGGCTGATGATGATGATGAATTTTCATGGACTATGGCGATATTGAAGATATAGAAGTATTTTTTATAGGCATTTCTTGCCAATTACTTTACAAATACAATAATTGCATTTTTGAAAGATAGAAAAATTTTTTGAAGTCCAGTCCCAAGAATCGAACACGAGACTTCCGTAGCCAAACCGGGGCCGGAATCACTCGCGAGCATCGAACCACCTATGTGGACTATGTATGACCTCAAATTTTTCTATCCTTTGATCGCTTTGATCGCTTGCGAGCATCAAAAGATAGAAAAAATTAAGGTCTAGTAACATAGTCCAGATAGGTGGATCGATGCTCGCGAGTGATCAAAGCGATCAAAGGATAGAAAAATTTGAGGTCTAGTAACATAGTCCAGATAGGTGGTTCGATTCCTGCCCCGATTTGGCTACGGAAGTCTCGGGTTCGATTCTTGGGTCTGGCCTTCGAAAAAATTTTCTCTCTTTCAAAAATGCAATTATTGTATTGAAGATATAGATTGAACGGACCTTTTGCAACAGAAAGATGTTTGTGTATCTGTTGATACAGTCTATGATAAGCTATGTAACTCTACAAATGACCATGTCCCACGTAAAAAAGTATCATCAACTAAAAAGTTTGAATACCCACCATGGCGTAGTGAATTATTTCTCCAGAGTACGGAGAAATAATTCACTACATAAAATTGAAGTATTACATTTTAAAAATGTTCAAAATACTGGAGCTTGAATTTAACAAAGAGCTTTTTAAATTCTATAGGACTAAAATAAAAGAACTTATAAAAGAAGTTTTTAAGAATTATATAAAGAAGATAGGGAATAGAACACATGATGACCCTTCAACCTTTTGGACATATGTCAGGGAAAAACGTAAAAGTAGGCAACAAAGTAAAGAGTTTGTCTTTAAAGATAGGACTGTTGACGGTCAGGAAGCTGTGGATGCCTTTGCCAACCATTTTCTATTGTGGTATTCCACGGTTAGACCCGGTAGCGGCAAAGCGAGATGCAACTGAACAAGGTCACGCGTCCCAATTAAGTATTAGACACATTAACTCTACAGAACTGAAATGTGCGGTACGCCAACTAACAACATCATCGGCTTATGGCCCAGATCCTTCCTGCATTTTTAGTGAAGGACTGTCTGTCAGTTCTAAATGAGCCCCTCTTATACTTGTATAACCTTTCGCTTCAACTCGGTTCCTATCCAGCAAAGAGGAAACTCAGCAGAGTGACGCCAGTACCCAAAACAGAATCATTAAACGACGTCACCGACTTCAGACCTATAGCAGTATTATCGGTGTTTGGGAAACTGTTAGAATCATTAATAAATGCTCACATACATGTCTAAACCAATAGATTATTAGATGATTCCCAACACAGATTTCGTGCCGCACGCTCTACCTTAATCAACTATACTCGATTTATTGATTATATACGAACTAATATGACAGCGGGGTGCAAAGTAGATGCGGCATATTTCGATTTTAAAAAAGCTTTTGATCTCGTGGATAATGACGTTTTGCTAAAGAAAATAGCGCGATGATATATATTCTATAATTTAATTCGGGTGTTAGTGATTATACTCACAAAATTTGAATAGAATCTGACCAGTAGTGTTTGCGCCAACCCCGAGCAAACATTGTTTGTTTGTTCGAGGTTGGCGCAACAGACACGAAAAAACCAAAGTATAGATTTGAACTCAGAAACCCCTAATTAGTCGATTTAAGTTAGTTTTTTTTTAAATATCTCCAATGTACAGACACAGTTACTTTACAATTTTATAATAGTAGAGATATATATATTAGCAATCCGTACTCCTTTTCTCTATAAAGTACTGGCTAAGTCACGCAACTTCGTCTCTGTCAAATTTCCCCGTTTTTGCAACATTTTTCATTGCTGCTTCGCTCCTATTGGTTGTAGCCTATATATAGGCTTCCTCAATAATGGACAGTAGTTCCTAAGATTATAACAAACAAAAAAATTCTCCAGCTTTATTATAAATAAGTGTGCGAAATTTCATACTCGATAAAAGGGGTATAACCTTTTTACTTCACGTATTAATATAAAGATAAGGTAGTCCAGTAGGTACCGCGTGTTCATTTGCCCCCTATCCTATTAAAAAGTAGGTAGGTACTTAAACTTATAAATAATATCACATGACTTAAAATCGCTAATTACATGTACACCTATATTATTTTTACAGTATCTATACTAATATTATAAAGCTGAAGAGTTGTTTGTTTGTTTGAACTCAGCAATCTTAGGAACTACTGGTCCGAATTGAAAAAATATTTTTCTGTTGGGTAGCCTATTTATCGAGGAAGGCTATAGGCTATATAACATCACGCTACGACCAATAGGAGCGGAGCAGTTATGAAAAATGTTGCAAAAAACGGGGAAAATGTACGCATACGAAGTTGCGCGGGACAGCTAGTGTAATATAGATAAACTATGAAATAATATAAGTATACATGTAATTAGCAATCAGGTTGGTATAATTTCGTCAGTTTATCTGTTTAATTACGCAACACAAAAAAGGTTGAATGAGGCATAACTATCGCTTTAATCTTCCGTGCCTATTCTTACAACAAAATTGGTTCCGGGGCTTTCCGTGTTTTGTTGTGCACTCTTAATCAGCTTTTAAATTTTCCCATTACTGCGACGCAGACCACCTCTCTGAAAGAGTGTACGGGCCGAAAACCCCCACGTGTGGTAGTTTTGGACATGATTTTGGCTTTCCAATTTTAGGGTTCCATACCTCTGAAGGATAAAACGGAACCCTTATAGGACCACACTTTCTTGTCCGTCAGTCTGTCTGCCCCTTTAAGACACAAAATACTCTTTATGTTGGGAACGCGTGGAGGTATTAAGTTGAAATTAAAACCATAGACTCAAGTCTACAAGCTGCGGAAAAATAAAACTTCTAACGGCCAGTCTCAATAGTCTATCTATCAATTGATTTGGCTACTAGAGATATTAGAAGTATACTAGAGGCTAGATTTGACATAAGCTCCATACAAATTATGTCAATATTCTACCTCTAGTAGCCAAATCTATAAATCCATCGAAAAATAGATTAAAGAGACTGGCTGTAAGTTAACGTTAAAAAAGATACGGCCGTTTATCTTAAAAACTGCGAGATTCGAGTCCTAAACTATTTATTATACGTACCTACAATAGAGACGGGGATCTCTGGGCCCCATTGTAATAAGTTGAAATATGGCTTACAAATGCGTTATATTTTTCTGTTTCAAAATATAAAAAACTAGCTCAATCCACATACACCGGATGATTGAGTCAATCAAAATAAATAAATAATACATTAAAATTAAAATAACCAGTATTAAAAACAAATCTAAAAATCGATGTTCGTTTACAGATCTATTTATTGTTTGTCAACTGTATTTTTAATCTGTGCTAACTGTGACAGCTCCCTGACTTTCAATCTATGATCACTCACTCGTCCTGTACCGAATAGTTTATAGATTAATAAATGTTGGTATAGTTTGTTGTCAATTTGTTGCATAACCTCACTTTTACTAAATCTCTTATAACTCTGCTCTCAGATTGCCAAAATCAGCAGAATTTTCAGAAAATGTTTTATAATATTCACGACACCACTCTCATCTTTTTACATCTAGGCCCAAGAATGTATGACAGCGTATCCGTCCCTTTTGTACGGAACCCTGATGGACGAGTCCGACTAGCATTTGTCCGGTTTTATGGTTCTAGGATGCCGATTTCCTCACGATGTTTTGGCTCGCCACAGCTCAAGCTTGATGAGGCAAAAACTTCTGACCTTAGCACTCCGGGATTTAAACTTTAGATCGCATTTTTTCTAAAACTATTATAGCTAGCTTCGCGGGAGTTTTTTCCCGCATTCGTGATATTTTTCTCCATTGAATCAGCTAAAGAAAATAGGCTACAAAAATGAGGTTTAAAAAAAACACAGTAATAAAAACCTGTGTTATAAATAGTCCAGACAGCGGGTGGAAATTAACGCGAGCAAACATAAAGGTACGTTTGACCTATGAGATGTCTTTGACATGTTATTGTAATTATTAATAGTATTAATAAATTAATAAGCGATTAATTACGCTGATTGATTGCAGCTATTATTTGTTGTGTGACATAGGTGTTTGTTGGATATTATACAGGTAAAAGCGCAGAAGTTTTAGTTCGATCAAGCTATATTTGTTGTAACATTGAAGTGATTTTCTTTAACTTTCGTAGTCACTCGTCGTTAGTTGATGGTAGATAGGATAAGGTTGCTTATGTCGTACCCCCTAAGAGAAAAATGCTGTAATATCAAAGCTAATTGAAATTAAACTAATTGTTTTGCGTCCATTCAGCCATTATATATTAAACTATTAAAAAGTTAATGGATCAAAACAAAAATATTCATGTTGGAAGTTATTTTAGGGTTTTTAAGAAAAGTATCTTTGGTACGACTAAACAACTTAAAGCCTAAGTCGTACTTAGAAATTTAGAAAAAAAAATCGTTGAAACCGTTGCATCAAGTCATCGATGTTGTTTCCAGAATGCGCAAGGATCAAGCAGAATGATCTTTTATATTTATGTAGAACTATTATTTTTCTAAGTACATTATGGACAAAATGAAATGAATGAGGTGCCGAACCACATCGTTTTTGACTTTGTGAACCAAAGTTATCGACATAGCCCACCGGATTAGCAAACTGAAGTGGCAGTGGGCTGGCCATATTAGCTGAAGAACCGACAACTGTTGGGGTAAACGAGTTCTTGAGTGGAGACCGCGTCTAGGACGTAACGTAGTGTAGGACGCCCTCAGGCCAGGTGGAGTGATGATCTACGCAAAACGGCTGGCAGGAGCTTATTTTCCTGATTAAAGCGATATTTTTCTGCAAGCTCCTTACATCAGTAGTAATCATACCGGTACCACTAAGGAATTAACCATAATTTACGAGTTAGGCAACGATGTGTTCAAAGTTTCTAACCAAAATTATTAACATAATATAAAAGTTTTTATAGCTTGGTTAGGTTAGTAGGTTTTAGCTAAAGAAACTCCAAAATACCACGAAAAATAGAAATGAGGCACTAAAATAGCTAATTATTCTATTTGTCATCGAAGAGGCTTACGAACGAGCCTGTGGAAACAGTAAAGAAACTTACTTTTAAAATATTTTTCGATCACGGGTGGCAGCTTATTATACTTACTTGTCACTAGGGGGCATTGTCACATGTCAATAGGGGGCATTTTTGATTTAGATATGAGACAAGATATTGGTGTGGTACGACTTAAGTGGCAGTACGAGTAAAGCACAAATAATTGTAATAACCACACATGTACATTCAGTCAAAAAAGTATCGGGAATGGAATATTATTTATGGTTAGAAATTCAATTTTTGTTGTTAGATTGGCACACCTGTTTTCAATTTTGGCGCGGAGTTTGAATTGATAATGAGTGGTACAAAGCGTTCAAAATAGGTCGAAGATTTGCCTCGCTGTGGTAGGCCAACAACGTCTTCAACGGAAGTTAACTTTACAAAAGTGAAGGTAATAGAGACTGACAATACTCATTCAAGTTTGAGAGAGATAGCCTCTGAACTTTCTGTGTCTCACGAGTCGATCCGTACCATTTTAATTAATCAATTGGGTATGAAATATGTTGCCGCTCGTCTAGTCCCAAAAGACTTGAATTTTCTCGAAAAACTCAATCGCTTAAGAGTCTTTGAGGACATGCTAGGACAGGTCCAATCCAACCCGACATTCATGAAATGCCGGTGACAAGACCAACTGAACCGATACTGAAAAAACCACACCCAAAGTCGGTCAAAAGCCGAAGTCATGCTGACTGTTTTCCTTGACTATAAAGATGTTATGCACTCGGAATTCCTTCCGAAAGGTCAAACAGTAAATAGACTGTAAATAGAGAATTATATGGGCGTTTGAGAAAGCAAATTCGACGAAAAAGGCAATTTAGTGGAAAGAAAATTTTTGGATTTTGCACAAAACAATATTGACAAAAAACATAACAAATACATTTAAGCAACCACCTTATTCACCAGGTATGGCTTCAGCCGACTCCTTTTTTTTCTTAACTCAAATTACCACTTCGTGGCACCCGTTTCATTCGGTAAAAGACATAAAGGAGAATTTGCGGCGAGAATAAATCTCAATTCCGATTAAACTCAAAAGCGTTTTAAATTTTTTTTGATGAATGGATTATTCATTGGAGTATGTGAAGGAGCATACTTTGAAGGCGATAAAATAAATTAGGATGAGCAACTAACATTTTGCGTATTTTCGATCGTTTCCCGGTACTTTCTTGAAGAGTAGTAAATATAAAAGAGTCGCTAAACAAATTTGTTTTAAGCGCAAAACTTGAAATCAGCTGAAACAATTCAGTTTGTTTTGGCAAAACATTTGTTGAAGTTCTTATGAAAAGAAAGTGGTCCTGAAAACCGTATTTTTCTTTTTTCATCCAAACTGTGCCTTAATGCTGTAAAGTTATTTGATACACAGATTGTTATTGTGACGTAGGCATCCACTAAAGCGGTTTTGATTGAAATGCAAACCGAGGTTTTGAATTTCAGTGAAAATTTAACTTACGTAACGCGGGCGAAGCCTTGGGGAAATGTTAGTACCTATAACGTTACCACTAAGTTCCTCCCGTGTAGGAATCGAACCAATAACCTGTTCCTCTGGAGTCGCATACACTACCACTTTGAGAGGAAGTTTAAATGATAAAATACAAAGACCGGTCAAGTGCTAGTGGGACTGGCGTACTGAGGATTCCGTACAAACCTATAAGTGAGTAAATAGTTCGATCATCACAAGAATTTCTATATTCACATGGTACTGTATTAACCAAGTTACAAAAGGGCGACACACCGTGGTTACACGAAACATTAGGGCCACGGTAATGTGCGACCCACATTACAGCGCTTGTGTACACCTAGTGCATGATGTAAAAAAATCTTATCGTTGTTGTCAATTTTTTTTTTCAAAGACTACTTTCACCTGTTAGGGCTAAGCCCTGTGTCGCGGGGGACTTTACAAACATAGAACTCACGGACACAAAGTACACCCAGATTAGGAACAACAATTTGTGGATCACACAAAGTGTTGTCCCGTGTGGGAATCGATCCCACGACTTCTTGCGTAGCAGTCGGACTCACTCCCACCGCGCCACAGAAGCAGTCAATTGCTCTATTGAGTAACAAATAACAAACCATTAAAAAATAATGTATGATAGGAGAACGATTTATGAAACTTCTAAAAAACCTGATTTCCTTAACTTTTTGCCAACTTGGCATCACGGGCGTACCCAAGATTAATTTTCGGGAAAGATTTTAATTTTTTATATACCTACTTTTTACGATCATAACTATGTATTGTATTTTTTCCAAAATATTATGCTCAGTAGCTTCGGAAATTACGGGTATTATTTTAATTGATTTTCCTTAACAACCAACTTTAAAAATAATGATAATAAAATGAATATAGCGGCGGTAGCTTAATGGCTAAGGCATCGGTCTGACAATCGTGAGGTCGCGGTATCGAATCCTTCCCATTATACTACCGACGTGAACCCACTCCTAACACAAGCCTTTGAGCTTAGCTAGAGGGGTTAACAAGATTGCTAGTAATGTGGGACTCAATCCCACATTGCTAGTTATCTTTTCTTAAAAAACAAAACAATTTTTTTCAAGCTATTGCATAGCTTCTATCGCGGGCCTTGAGCGCGGGGACCGAATCCAGAAATTCCGTAACGAAAAAACCTCACGCTCCCCACTCCGACGGGCACAGCGGTGACACTTTTTAGTTTTGCCATCTATTGATGAATAGCAGAACTTTTAATTACTTTTTTTTTAAATTTAAAAAGAAAAAAAAAAATCAAAATATTTTATATTAAAAAAAAAACTTAAATTTTTTTTATAAGCTTTTTAAAAAAAAAATTAAAGAAAAAAAAATTAAAAACATTGTTTTTTTTATAATTCAAAATAAAAAAAACATTTTTAATTTTTTTTTTTTTTTTTTAATTGCTTAAGTTGATAAAAATTCTATGCAATAGCTTTACCGCGGCAGTCCCCGAGTGCCACATATTTTTTTATTTTTTTTTTGACGTGGTCACAGCAATCCCTTTCATTTAATATGCACAGTTTGGCAAAAGTGGCACTCAAATTCAAATATCTTTTATTTACGCTGTTTTTGGGTTACAGAAATAAGTACATATCTGTACCAAATTTGAACTTCATCAGATCAGTAGATTCTGAGCAATCAATTTGCTGACAGACGGACAGACAGAAACACGAATGATCCTATAAGGGTTCCATTTTTTCCTTTTGAGGTACGGAACTCTAAAAATTCTTTGGAATATAAATTTATTAAAAACACTGTATTATATATGGCTAGTTGGCATTTGTGGAAATTGTAGCACGATTTATTTATCAGGCGTTTCAATTTCTGATTGCCTCGATGGCGCAATGATAGTGCACTGGTTGTGGAAGAAGTTGTTAATTCGATTCCCACACGGTAGATCCAAACTTTAGTTTTGAGTAGATATAGGTGTACTTTAAGTCCGTGCATGTACCTTTATTTTCAAAAATACAGTTATTATTATTACAACTATTTATAAAATACAGATATTGTTCTAATATTATAGAAAACTAAAACTAACGAATTATTTACAACTAACATAACTAAAACACTGCGCTATACAAAAAAGGTTAAATAAAAAAGGAAGGCACAACCACACAACCGGTTTAGGAATCTAAAAATTCCTCCCCATTGACGTTAACCGGTATAGTGCCCAGGAGGCTGGCAGCATTGCCACGTTGTATGGCAATGCTTATTCTCTGTGCGAAGAAAAGGCCAGCCTCTGGTCACGAGACGCACTTATAAGCCGCTGCGAAATTTCTTTAAATAGTAGGCGAGTGCTCGGACCCTATGGCCCTAGCGTTTCGACTCCAAGCGGCTCAGATACTCGTATGTAATCTCCTACTAGGTTTCTACATTTGCGCCGTTTGAGAGCCTCAGCAGATGTTGCAGCAGCGTGAGCACGTTTGGAAGATGGGAAGGCGTTAAGGTGTCGAGGCAGGTTGCATCCAACACCAGAGGTCGGCCCATCTTCCAAGGTACTAAAGACAGGGCCTCATGCCATCGCTGCGCGTCAAACCATTAGGTTCAGCAATAGCTGGCACGCCAGCGCTGACAAGAGCCCGTCGGATTGTATCATTAATACAAGCGTGTCGTGATATGCGACCTACGCTCCTTCTGCATGATAGGCCATGTCCGAGGTTGCCTACGGCTTCTCCACAGTGACATCGATGAGGAGAGATACATGGGGCACTCAAACGCAAGCAAGCAGCAATGCGGGATGTAGTATCATCCAACATAGTGCGTTGTTGGACGATGGAAGAGCCTGAAGCCATATACCTGATTCCCATTCACCCACAGCCAGCAGGCGAGCTCGCTCCGCAGAATTTGCAGCTGTATCCAAAACATGTTGCTTAGTAAAAATACATAGCGGGCTGTCCCACTGTCTCTAGGCGAACAGGTTGGCGGGCAAATCAATATTTGGGCAAGCCATTTTTGAAGCACTGCACTTCAGAATGAACAAGTTTAGGTGCTAAAATCTTCCTGTTTATTCTTCAGTGCTGTGAAGTGAGGACAACAACGCTGGTAAACTGGTATCGGAAATTTCGCAAACGCCGAAGCCGCTAAAGTGAACAGGCAAGGATACTTGAAGCCACGCTCGGTTGTTCAAAGCTAAATTAAAAATTTTGCAAAGGGTCTTAAGTATAATTTAGTCTAGTTTTTCATAAAGCGCCGGATGCTTCCACAGTTGAGTAGATCTGTCTTTGAGTCCTTCAGACATCTGTTACGATATCTATGGTCGTCAAGAGCGCGGAAAATCAGAACAAAACGGACCAGAGACAGGGCGAGTGCCACGCTCACGCGCTGCGGATGCTCATATTAAACGTCCGTGGGAGTGTAGATTTAGCGTTCCCCCTGAACTACCTTCGTTTTGTGCTCGTACCCTAGTGCAGGAGTTGTTAAGTACCAGAAAATAAACTTCAGAAGTCCTTAAAAGAGGACGGACAATTACCTGTTGCGATATTTCTGATTTATCTATATATTGTACAAGTCACGTTGCTAATTAATTCATTGTAGATAGGAAAATATTGAAGACCGTTGTGATCTCAACGTATTTAAAAATACATTTAAAGATTGACCTTTTTTCGTGATAAACAAACATATGCAAGTCACACCAAAAAAGATATGTCAAGTCAAAGTCAAGTCAAAAACACTTTATTCACTCAGGTTATGAACGTCTGAATTTAGACTTTGAATAAGTCTACATTGAATGCCTACTGACTAGTGACGACGCTTACCAGCGTAGTAAATGGCGCCTAAAGATTAAAAAAGCCGACCCCGAGAAAATTGTTGTGCCAACTTTGAGCGTAGGTACTTTATGTCCATGATTGTAAAGTGTTGCTGCCCTTTCCATATGACAATAATATTTTAATTCAATTCAGGGCAGTAAATGGCAGACCCCTACGGATTATCTTCGGTTGTTTACCTCGTGTTAGTCACTAGATGTTAAAATATTATCTATTTGTTCGTTTTCCTAATAAAAAAGTTTACCCCCGCCGTGGTTTTATCTTTTTTGGATTGCGTCCCTCAAAAGAAAAAAAACGGAGCACTTATAGGCACCGCCACAGAAACATTTTGCACCGAATGTTCTGGATTGATTCAGTTCAAATTTGGTACACATAGATATGTGTTTCTATGATCCAAACACGGACGCAAAACGTAGGTAAGTAGAAGAATTTTGAAATTGATAACCATTTTTGGGAGGCAAACTAGGAAATTAAAATCAAAAGTTTCGCAAACTGTATTGTGTAACATATCAAATGAAAGGGCTTGTTGGAAATCAAATATAATGTAAATACTTTCGCGATTTGTACACATTATATCTTTTTTAGAAGCTACGGGTCTTAATCGCGTAAATATTTAATTTTAAGGTTAAATACCTTTGTTTTATTGCCGGACGCCATAGTTTAGCCATTTACAGTTTTAATATTGTTATTTTTAATTGCGAAAAACCTTTGCGAACTAATGTATGATGAGAAAATGGAAGAATTAGGTTTTAATAAAATGCTTGGAGGAATTGAGCGAAAATTGGGAAATTGGGAAAGGTATAACCCGACTATGACATAATACCTATCGTAAACTAAAAATTGTGATTTTATTCTTGGCCTACATATGTATCCAGCAAGTATTATATAGTGGTGTAAAGAAAATAGCCGTGGTCGCTAAAGCTAATAGCTGCCCTCACCTGGAACCCGAATCCCAAGTAGGTATACACCTAACGTTGTCGATAAAATTTATACGTAAGTCCCGCAGTTAAGGTCAGGTAAAATATTGTTATTTAATAAATGCGACTTAATGGGTATGAAATACAGAAAAAGAAGGGCGCTGTACCTACTCCCGATTCTCCATTTTTGGCTAAGAGGCCCAAAAAATTGTCCCCCTCTTAAAATATCACTGCGTGAGTGGAAGTTTTAGAATATGGTATCTGCGTTAACGGATGGTGCGAACTTTGACGACATTGCGCGATTGCTAGGTTATGTTCGGTTGATGGTTCTAGGGGGAGGTGGGGGGAGGGGTGGGCAAGGTAGGGCACCGACCCTTATGGCAATGACTGGAGGCGTCAAACGCGCTGCAAGACGATTTTTTTGAACATATAAAATGTTTGATTTGAATGTCCCCGCGTAGGTACCTCGGTTGCAGCAGGGCTATTGTTAGTTTTTGTACCTTTTGTGCTGCCCATTTGATCTGTGGTCACAGTTGCAGGTCACCAGCCGATGCAATGGCGTTTAATAATTATATATATAATAATATCTTGGGACAACTCACACAACGCTATCTGATCCCAAACTAAGCAGAGCTTGTACTATGGAAATCAGACAGCTGATAAACATACTTTAGATAAATAACACCCAGACACAGAATAAATCATCGTGCTCAGCGCACAAACTTTTATCCTATGTGGGGTTCGAACCCACCGTACCAACAGCTTTGGCGTGTGGATTTCCCGTATCGCCCGTTCGTGTATATTCGTTTTCTCATAGACTTCTAAGTTCACGCTGTGTTCCTCAGCTCGCGCAGTGGTTTCTATGTTTGGGCTGGAACTTGTTGTCCACGCAGTAACTTAATTTTTAGTCAGAATGGTGGCTCTTAAATTACATTGTGTCCCTTTCCTCATATTCAGTATTTTAAGACTACGCGTTCCCTGATCGAGCTTATCTGTTTCGTAGTTGACGCTGCGTTCACCATCTCTAAGACTCACACCTGTTCCTGATCGCTCAAGGGCTTTTACCCTTACAATGCTCCTCTCTGTCTGCGTACTGACTTTTAAGGTTGCGTTGGGCCCCCACTCGCAGTGGCTGTTAAGTCATATTGTGCCGCCGGAAACTGCCTTTTTCGTCGGAGACTTACTGTTATGACAGAGCGCTTCTAGTTCGCTCAATGGCTTCTTTGTTTGTTTTTAGGGGCACAGTGCACCTCTCCCTAAGCGCAGGCCAGATCGCCAGCTGGCGAGCGAGAGAGCTGGGCGAGCAACGTTTCACCTCTTTTCATGTATTGGTTCACACCGCGAACTACAGAGAAAAGCTACGTCAGCGATTCAAACGTTGCGAACGAAATATCCAACGATTCCAGCGAACCTAGTCGCTAGCATAGTTAGTTAGTTAGTTAGTTTTACCTGGGCGAACAAGAAAACCGCACTTAGCCTCACAATTGGGCCATTGTACGTGTTCTACTTATCTATCTGTCACTCCAGCCAACCGATGCACTCCCAAAACGCCAGCAGCTTGCCCAAGTTGCTGCAGGCTTCCTGAAGGGATGTTGGTGATGCTAGGAGTCGTGCCCGTTGTTCTGTTACACTGCCACACTCCGTGAGCACGTGTATTGGTGTTTCTTCTGCCTTCATACATCCTCTGCAAAGGGGACTATCCGTCACCCCTATCCTGAAAAGATGCTTGTTTAGGGGACAGTGGCCTGTGATAATGCCTATGGTTTTTCGCAAATTGTCCCTGGTCAGCCTGATGAGCTTGCGAGTGAGTCTTTTGGACATCATTGGAATCGCCTCTTTCGTGTGTCTGCAGTCATCGGTATTGTTCCATTCTGCTTGGTGGGAAGTCTCAGTTTTTTCATGCAGCCATGATTTTATTTGAGAAATGGGCAGGGGGAGTAGTGGTTCTGGTCCGTATGTGATTAAATTAGATCCCTGCCTTGCCAGTTCATCTGCTGCGTCGTTGCCTATTGAGTTGCTGTGCCCTTTGATCCATTGCAGGGTCACTGTGTTGGGTCCGGTGATCTCCTGAAGGGCCATGTGACAGTCCATGACAAGGGCTGAATTGATTGTTCGGTTTTGTAGTGCTAGGAGTACGGAGGCACTATCCGAGACAATTTTTATGTTGAGACCCTTGATGTCTCTTGCCGCAACCGCTTGGGCCGCTCTGGTGATTCCAATACATTCGGCCTGGAATATTGTGTTCCTTTTGTCTAAGGATGTTGACAGTCTTATGTTGAGGTCGTCCGAGAACACACCGGCTCCGGTTCCCTCAACAGTTTTAGACCCGTCTGTGTATATTCTTACCGTGTTTGTGCCTGAGCTGTCTTTCGCTTCTGGCATCAGTTGGATTCTGTATCCTCGGTTAAAAATATATTGTTGTGGTATTTTATCCACTGGGGCATCAAGAAGAGGTTTCTCTTTAGTAATAATAATAATAATAATAATATATCTTTATTTCGAACAAACAGTCCATAGCGTACAAAAAATAAAAGAGACAAAAAAGGTAAATAAAAAACAAAATTAAATAGCAGCATCATCGCACGTGGGCACGCAGGTAGGTCTTCAGTATATCTGAGTCGTACCTGTCGGCAATGATCTGCAGGATGCTATTAGAGCTGCCCCGTAATCTGCTTATAGATGATGTTAGCCTCTTGCGTATAATAGCATGAAATCCATCTGTTCTTTCTTTGGTAAACATACCCGAGGCACTGCAGAATCGAGGCAGCCCCAACAACATCCTGAAGCCATTATTGTATTGGACACGCAGAGCATTAAACGATCTTTGAGTATAATTGAACCACAGGCTGCACGTGTAGAATGTCTGGCAATAAGCTTTAAATAAAGTGATTTTGACTTTAGAGCTACAACGTGCAAACCTGCGGGTCAACATATTACTCTTGATCGCCAACGCCCTGCGTTCCCTCTCTATGTCTACTTGGTCATCGAGTCCCTCGGTAACATAGTGACCTAAGTATTTAAACTGTTTTACCCGTTTCAGTTCAATACCATTTAGCTTTATGGCGGGCACTATTGACGGATATTTACCCGCGGCCCCGAAAACCAAGTATTCACTTTTCATACAATTATACAGCAGTCCATGATTGTGACTGTATGTTTCACATATAGTAAGCAGTTGTCTCATTGCGCTAACAGATGGGGTCAGCAGTACCATGTCGTCAGCGTAACTAAAATTGTTCATGCAAATGTCATCAATTCTGCATCCAACACTAGTACTGCTGAGCCCAACTATCAGCGCATTGACATACAGGTTGAAGAGCTTTGGAGAGGTCAGCCCACCTTGCCTTACCCCGCACTCCAGCTCGTATGAGTCGGAACAACTGTCCGCCCATCTAACACAATTTTTCTGGTTACGGTACCAGTACTGAAACAGGTTTTGCACCTGTGTATGCACCCCTGTCTTCGCCAGTTTATTCCATAAGACATCATATGATACTAGATCGAATGCTTTGGAGAGGTCGAGGAAGCAGGCGTAGACAGGTGTACTTCTCTTCGTGTAGTATCGTACAGTGTGCTTTACACTCAAAATAGCGCTTTCAGTCGAGAGTCCAGCTCGGAAGCCAAACTGCGCATCGTGTATATTAAGATGCTTATCCAGCTCCGTGTCAAGCACACTGTCCAACACCTTCGCCACCACCGTAGCTAAGGATATCGGCCTATAATTATTTTTATCGGACAAATCACCCGTTTTGTTTTTAACAATCGGTACTGTAATCGATTTTATAAGATCATCCGGCAAGTACGAGTGACTCAAACATATGTTAAAGAACATAGCCAACACACGCGGTAGATGCACTCCCGCGTATTTTAAATGTTCAATACTGAGCCCGTCATGCCCCGGTGACTTACCCCTGGACATTTTACTAACTATTCTATGAATTTGTTTACCTGTAACAAGATACAAGTCACCGGTCATGACGGCCTCAGAATTATTAGTCGAGGGACCGCGCGGCGATTTCACAGTGAAATGCTCCTTAAACAATTCTGCAATATGTTTGCTGTCACTTACACCTCCTACGCTCACAGGGAGGCCCGCCTTTTGGTTTAATTTACCCGTAGCTTTCCAAAAATCCGAGAACCTATTAGAAGCATGATGTTCCGTAATTAAATCTTTTTCTATCTGTTCTTTATTATTTTGACACCACTTTAATTTGTTCTTAAATACTTTACGACTTTCACGCATCTCATCATATATGATACCAGATTGAGGTTTATCATGGGAAACCCAACATAAAAATTTAAGCCTTGCCTCCCTGTGCGCATCATATACATATTTATTCCAACCACTCACATGTTTGTTATTTTTGCTACGACGGCGGCGCTCATTAATTGTACTCGACTTGATAGCCGAATCAGTTAACACTAATATAATCTTTTTATATAATTTATCTATTACATAACTATGGTTATTATATTTACAACAATTATAGCTACATTGCCTAAGTTCAGTCAGAAAATCTATTACTTTAAGTTTAGAGTTACACATTTTATTATAACTTTTTATTTGTTCTTTAGTTCTATAGCCCCAAATGGCTTTGTTTTGCTTATTATTTATCCTTACACTAGCTTTCTCAGTAATCATATTAAGTTGGCATTCAATAACTAAGGGTAAGTGGTCAGACCAATATGTGTCGTATTTTATATAGACATTGGTAACAGTTTGTCTTGCAGAGTGTTTAGTGATGCCCGATAAAATTTTCATGTGTGTTGGTCTGTTGTCTTTTTTCCATAGTTTGTTTGACCTAAGTCTGAGGGCCGCTGCCATTGCCTCTTCCTGAATGACCAGGTGTAGTGGTTTCAGGTTTAAGAGGCATTCTAGTGCTGCTGATGGGGTGGTCCTCATACATCCGGTTGCCGCAATGCTGGCCAGGCGCTGTAGGCTCTGGAGTTTGTTTCTCGTGGTGATCAGTTGTGTTCTGGGCCACCACACTACTGAACCGTATGTTATTGTTGGTCTGATAACTGCACCATATAACCATAGTGTAATCCGGGGATTAAGGCCCCATTTTTTACCAATCAATCTTTTACACTGCCAGAAGGTTATGCAGGCCTTTTTCAGTTTTGTTTCTAAGTGACTCGCCCAATTGAGCTTGTTGTCTAGGATGACACCCAAGTATTTAACTTGTGTAGCTAGGGTAAGTTCGCTTTTGAAGAATTTAGGTAATTGTAGCTCCGGTAATTTCCTTTTGTTTGTGAAGAGGACTAGTTCCGTCTTCTTTGGGTTTACTGAGAGCTCGTGTTCAGCGCACCATTCTTCTACTAGTTCAAGGGCGGAACGAAGTACCTTGCAAAGTACATTTTCTGCAGTCCCATTTATTAATATGGCTAGGTCGTCTGCATAGCCAATGGTTGTGTAGCCTCTTGCGTTCAGTCTTCTTATCAGACTGTCCACGACTATGTTCCATAGTAACGGTGACAGGACTCCTCCTTGTGGGCACCCCTTTGTTACCTTGGCTCTTATGGTGGAATTCACCGTTACCTGAACTGCCCTGTTGCTTATCAGTTCTGTGATCCAGTTTCTTATGACTGGTTCCACATTAAATTTCTGTAGGGCGTGATTTATGCTCTTGTGCATGGTTTTATCAAAAGCTCCTTCAATGTCAATGAAGGCGGCTAGTGTTGATGCCTTGTTTGTGATAGCTGTTTCTATCTTGTGAACTACTAGGTGCAGTGCCGACTCCGTGGATCTGCCTTTTCTGTAGGCATGTTGTTGGGGGTGGAGTGGTCTTTCGATCAGCGCTCCATCCCTTATATGTCTGTCCACTAGTCTCTCGAGTGTTTTTAACAGGAAGGAGGTTAGACTTATGGGTCTGAAGGATTTCGCTTCAGTGTAGTCGTCTTTGCCTGGTTTTGGCAGAAAGACTACTTTTGCTTCCCTCCACTGTTTTGGTATGTATTTGTATGCGATGCATGCTTTGTATATTGGTGACAGAATTTTTGTCACCTTGCTGATTTGCCATTGCAGCAGTGCCGGGAATATGCCATCTGGTCCCGGTGATTTGTATGGTTCAAAGCTGCTTATGGCCCATTCGATTTTCACCGTTGTTACTACTCTATCAGCATCTTCCCATTCTAAGGAGCTTGGTTGGGTGTGGGGTTTATATGGCCATCTTTGTTCTTCATCAAGTATGCATCCGGGGAAGTGCGTTTTGAGTAGCATTACACTGGTTTCCTCATCGGACTTGGTGTATGTTCCATCATCTTTCTTAAGGCAGCCCAGAAGTTCTGGACAGCTTTTTGATAGTATCTTTTTGGCCCTGACGGCCTGGTTAGTTGTGTTGATGCTACTGCAAAAGTTTCTCCAGGATTCGGTTCTACGATATCTGGTTCGTTTTTTGTAGTGCAGTTGTGCCTGTTTGTAATTATCCCAGTCTGTTGTCCTTCTGGTGTTCTTCGCTCTATTGAACAGTGTCCTGAGTTTGTGACGTAGACGTTCGAGCTCCGATCCCCACCACGAGCTTTTCTTCGTGTCTTGTGTCACTATAGGGCATGCTTTTTCGTAGCTTTCCACTAGTGACCTTGTTAGAGATTGGGTGCTTATTTCAATATTTTCGGTGTTAAGTGTTGCGTCTACTGTTTGTGATTCGTTCAACGCTATGTTAGTGAGGTTGATATATCTTGTCACATTTGTTTTGCGGGGATTGCGGAATGGGACAGGATTTGGCAGTTTTAGATTAAGTTGAAAACATATTCGGCAGTGGTCCGCCAGCGATGGTTCATTAGATACGTGCCATCCTTCTATGAGGTCCACGGCCGAACATGTCGCCAAAGTGATATCTATTATTGTTTGGTACCTCGAGCTTACAAAGGTGGGTTTCGTTCCTTTGTTTATGATGCTAAGGTTGGTTTTGAAGAGGAATTCAATTAGTGACTCACCTCTTTTGTTTGTATCCTTACTTCCCCACAGATGATGGTGTGCATTGCAGTCTGCGGAGATGATCAGGTTCCAGTTGTTAGCCTCGCAGTGCTGTACCAGGTCGACTAGTTCCTTTGAGGGAATTTCGCCGTCGCTGGGCATGTAAGCTGATGCGAGTACTAATGTTGATTGTTCTTCTGTGAGTATTTTTACCGTAGTAAGGTCTCTAGAACAGAATTAGTTAAGCATGGTTGTTGTTATGGTTTTAGGCATGTAAATACAGGTTCTAGGTCTTTCCACAGTTGCGTCTAGAAATAGCTTACCGCCAATGTTGTTGAGACCGCAGACTTTATTGTTCCTGATCCAGGGCTCCTGGATCAGGGCGACGGTCTTGTGGTTTACCTCCAGCACTCTGCGTAGTGTGGCCGCCGCGATCTGCTTGTGCTGGAGGTTTGTTTGGATTACTGCTATTAAGTTAGGGGGAGCGCAGGACGTCATCTTCGTCACTGGTCCCTTCCTTACCTAGTTTTAGGGGAATTGCTACCTTACCGTTATAGTCGCTAGCATACGTCGCGGTTTGAACCAAAGTATGAAAAGAGGAGTGGGGAGGGGGTGGGGGCCGCAACCAATTTAATAAACTTGGTAAAAGTAAACGCGGTAGGACTGTGTACACAATCTCACTACCGAAGCAGTCAACATTTTTATAAAAAAAAAAACAAGGTACCTTGCTTTTTTTCAAAAGCAAGCTATCGACTGACTAAATCGGCACCCTGTATAAAAAAAGACTGTAAATAACTTGTGGACCCTTGTCCTCTCACAAACTCACTAAAATGATTCTAGAACTCTACAAGCAAGGGTGGACCACCCATTGCTTGTAGAGTTCTACAATTATTTTGCACTTGATTTGACTTCAATCAATCAATCAGCTTGTATCGGTCCACTGCTGGACATAGGCCTCTCCTCACTTACGCCACAACATCCGATCCTCCGCCTTCCGCTTCCAATTCATTCCAGCTACTTTCCTCAAGGGCGTCCTAGTCGATGATTCTACCATACAAACGAGCTTAAGTGATTACTCCTCTGTTTAATTTTTTTAAATAACGGCTTCCTACAGACCTAGTTTATGATAAAACGAATTGGTATTAATTTTAGGCTTTGACTTACGACTTTTAACACTTCAGCGTGCTATGTCGGTAACTTCGGTTATTTGTCAGATGATTTGACTTGTTAGTCATTTACTACTGGAATACGACTGGAAACGTCGAAACGTATTACGCAATATATGTTCGTAAACTTTCGCGATTTGTATAGATTATAGAATTTTATAAGCTACGGTCTTAATCGCGTAAATATTTTATTTTTTAAGTGTATACCTTTGTTTTATTGGCCAACGTTTCGACTGTATTCCAACAGCCGTGGTCACGGGTAGACTGACAGAGTCCTTAGCCGTCGAGCAATAAAACAAAGGTATTTAGCCTTTAAATTAAATATATAGATTCAGACCCGTAGCATAAAATTCTATAATGTATTACAAATTTGTATTGAATATAATTATAGTTATTCCTAACTCGCGTGCAGGAAGGATAGAAGAATTTTAGGTTTAGTAACATAGTCCCGGTTAGATGGTTCGATTCGAGCCCCGGTTCGGCATATGGAAGTCTCGGGTTCGATTCCTGGATCTGGACTTCAAACATTTCTATCTTTCTCTGTGGCCTGTCTCTCTGGCGCGGTGGGAGTGTCTCCGACTGCTACACAAGAGGTCGTGGGTTCGATCTCCACCCAGGCTAAATCTTTGTGTGATGAGCACGATGGTTTATTCTGTGTCTGGGTGTTATTTATCTATAACATATATGTATTTAGAAATATATAAGTATGTTTATAAATTGCCTGGTGTCCATAGTACAAGCTCTGCTTAGTTTGGGATCAGATAGCGTTGTGTGAGTTGTCCAAAATATTATAATTATTATTTCAAAAATTAAATTATTTTATTAACATAGTTATGGTGTTATATGTAGGAGTCGTCATATCATTTAATTTTTATAAAATGAAAATTCACAATGTTATTAATACATTAATTACCCTACGAACTAATTATACACAAACTATTAACATTATTTACAAATTACATAGAAAACTACAAAAAAAAAGGGGGGAGTAACAACCAGTTTAGGCGTCGAAGAATTCCTCTCCATCGATGTCAAACGGTATAGTGCCCAGAAGGCTGGCAGCATTGCCACGTTGTATGGCAATGCTTATTGTCTGAGCAAAGAAAAGGCCAGCCATCTGGTCACGAGATGTACTGATAAGACGCTGGGAAATATCTTTGAATAAAAGGCGAGCACTTGGACCCCATGGCCCTAGCGTCTCAACCCCAAACGGCTCAAATATGTAATCTCCGACTAGATTACTATATTTGCGCCGTTTGAGAGTCTCCGCAGATGCAGCAGCAGCGCAGGCACAGCTCGCAGTGTTTGGAAGATGGGAAGGCGCTAGGGTGTCGACGCAGGTTGCATCCCACACCAAAGGTCTCCCCATCTTCCAAGGTAGTAAAGACATACCATCCGGCCTCTTGCCATCGCTGCGTGCCAAACCATTAGGTTCAGCAACAGCTGGCACACCAGTGCTGACAAGAGCCCGACGGATGATGTCATTAATAAATATCTCATTCCCTTCAACAAAAAAAAAAAAAAATTATATAGTTTTTACTGAACTTGCCCTGTTAGTTTATTATGTGTGGGTCGAATCTTGAAAGCAATATTAGTAACACTTCCTGACGTTCGATTGGACTCAAATTTTGAACACTAGTAAGTACTACTAGTATCTTAGGTGACAATGCAATATTATGGTACCACAGACCTGATCTGATGATGAAGTCAGAAGGTGGCCATTGGAACTTATTAACTAAAAAAGAAACCTACAGTTGGATCAACGTAACTAGGCCGGACTGAAGTAGGCAACAAGTGGTTGGGCAAATGCATTTTTTGGAAGTAAATGGTGACACGAAGCGGGGGGTGGGGGCGGTAACTAAACCAAGAGAATTAGAGATGCGATTACGCATTACATTGTACTTTTACTAGAGGTGTCCTGCAAGGATCAATATTAGGGGCCCTATCTTATTTATAATTTTTACTAACGACTTAATATATTATACAGGGTGTAACAGAAAGGTGTGGTCATATTCAAGGGTCGTCACATACACATGATAAATAGCGTGTGTACCTAATATTATCAAAATGTAAGAACCTTAAAATTTCACGTCATTTTTAATCAGTCCATAAATTGTTATGCAAAATATCGCCACGAATAATGCTACATCACTAACCAATCATTCAAGATTTTCATCGTAGTATAGTAGTAGTAGAGAGTTCAATTATGTTGGATGACCCTGCACAATGATCTCTTATGTATCACTGCGCGCCTGGTACCCGTCACGCGTCGAACATACGGACGTCCGCGCGTCCGTAAACCAAAGAAACAAAGGCAAACAAATGAATACCAACTAACTACTAACCTCTGTACGTTTTCCGTCGCCACCGGCTTTCACGACGACCACATCGAACGGACAAATGTTAATCACCATCTCACTGTTGTTGGTACCTACTTTGTTATCACATCTGGTGGACGATCATTTGAATGCACTTCACGGTACAAAATAACGTACTAGGTACCTACGTTCGACTTTTACATCCCTACATTTTTGATATTAATGTATTTAGGGTTCGGGGAAGTACCTACCTACCGTTTTTTAAACTTCAATAAGAATGAGATTTAGGTATTTACATACTTTAAGTTACGAATACACAGTATCACAATTCACAACACATCAATTTAGCACTAACTTCAACGCGCACTTGTTTGTTCGAATTGATAATACCTACATAATGAAAATAGGCGCGAAACTCGGTGACGCTTCCCCGCATTCCTGGCACCACTACATAACTAAATCGGTACCTACCTATCGGTCAACAAAAAATATTTGTTGCGTTCGCCGAAAGTGGTAAGTACCTACGGGTTACGGGTCACGCATTACGGGCCACCGTTGGATCCCTTAAGGTACGTTTTGTCCAGGACCGAGCAGACTGTTTCTATCAACTTACTTGGTACCTAACCTACATCACGTAGATTACGATCGCGTCATATGCAATTGATACACAATTTCGAAATTATTCACTGTTACTAACTTAAAACAAAATTTCTTTATCAATTTCACATCACTTCCACAAAGAAAGACAAACAAAAACCAAGAAACGAAATTGATCGAACCGCTTCGGGCTCCGCGTCGAAAGCACTGACGGACAGTGACGGAATAAATAAGCAACACCAAGAATGAAACAAAGAAATGAAAGTGCCTAAAAACTTAAAACTTCTAAAATTACAAGAAAATGTATGTAAATTATCTTAGAAAAGTTTTAATATAATTAATGGCAATATCAAATTATTTTATGAATCATAATAACAACAAAAGAGTATTAAAAACTCATTTTGAAATTACAATAACTTCCGAATATTTCTGCCGAGCTTCCGGTCAAATACCGAATTATTTATTGCACACGTTTTGTTTATGACGCCACGGCCTTGAAATGTTGGTGTCTCTGTCTAACTAGGTAATAAAACCAATAATCGGCCAGTTTGAGTTTGAGGCACTGATATTTGTTTTGAATAATTATTTTGTTTGGAAAGCTAATTTCCATGCATTTGACGTTTTTGAAAAAATCTTTACGTGTTTAATGCAATAAGTTGTAATGCGTTAATAACGCGGGACTTCGCCATGAGTGTTCGAAGTTGAGCCGTGAGTTTACGATTTTATGTTTGTTGCAAATCAACTGTTCACCTGAATGTCTGTGTGTTTGTCAATTACTTTTCAACACAAAATAATGAATATCGATTTAGATTGTAGATTGTTTTATTGTTTGTGGTATTATTTAAACTATTAAAAAACTACCTTAACACCTCAATGATTTTAATCCTACAATGAAATAAATTGTTGGATTTTGTGATATTATGTAATTCTTTTAACAATCGTTAAAAGAATTACATAATATCACAAAATCCAACAATTTATTAAATAGATTTAAAAAGTGTTCTCTGACAATAAAAAAAGACCAAAACGATGATTCATGTGAGTATAACATTTTAGAAATCGGTCACCCATCTATGCACCAACTGTGGTAAGGTTGCTTAACTTACGCAAACATTATATCATAATAGAAGTTGGTTCAACTTTGAGGTACACCGACAAGTTACTATAAGAATAACAAATTCGTATAATGTAAACAGTGTGTCGTCGCCGACTAGGGTCAGTAGGTACCTTTGTTTATTTGTGATGTAATACCTACCTACCGTACCCTGGAAGACGGGGAATTTTGGAAGAAAGTTCGAAATTATGGTGTGAGCGGTAATGTTCAAGTTACAAATAATGTACGGTTTAATGCTGCCTGAATTCGTTACCTTGTCAACAAAATCAATGAAAATATTTAAATGACTTAAGTATCATATTTTATTACGTAGGTAATTTAAAGTGTCCTATTTAAAGCAATAGATGGGCGTCAGGCGTCATACCTGTTGTTCCCAAGTACTCCTCACAATGTCTGTTACCTTGGTACTCCGAACATTGGTTTTCGGGTTACCTACGTATAGTGTTTCTGTGTGTGTGTCTACATTTGTGTGAGTGTGTAGGTATACACACACTCACACAAATGTAGTCGACCAGATAGATTATTGTGTGACAGAGATAAAATATTTTTATTAATGAAAACTGCATTTATTTTACTCTTCGTCCATAAACAATGATAAAGAACGAGAGGCAAACTACGGAAGAGTGAAACAAGATACCAAAGGACGAATGAGAGTTAAAATGATAGAACGAGACTAGCTTGTCTCACTCACACATCATCACTTGTTTCATCTTTGCAGGAACAAAAGAGTGAAACAAAATGAAAGTGGGTGGTGATTTAAGGTCAAACCTGAAGTTCATTGCAGTTCATTGGAAACAGCTGATTATCTGTTAGTGTTGGGTACCTATCGGTAAAGTCGTATTTTCAGTATGTCGGTGTTACGCACTCGATAAGAAAGAAAATTCTTTATCTCAGTCATACTAATAAAATCAGAATTGGTACCCCCGCAGATGTTATACTTATACCTAACACTGTTCATTGCTAAAATATGACCACACCTTTCTGTATGAATCGCAGCCCGATATTAATGTTTTTGTTTTTGCTGATGACACAAACGCTGTATTAAGCGCAAATAGTATGCAATTATTAAGTACTAAAATAAATACAACACATAAGCTTTTTCAAAATTGGTTTCAGACTAATGAACTTAAAGTAAATACGCTAGTAAATATGGAGAAAGCTCCCGGAGAAAACACTTAAAAAACAAAATAAATCCTAAACTGGATATTGTCAGACACAGTGCACAATTTCAAGCTGTAAAATTATTTAATTCTTTACCTTTTGCCTTAAAAAATTAAGTTTACAACACACAAATGTTTTACAAAAAGACTAAAGGACTTCCTATTAGAAAAATGTTTCTATTCAGTAGACGAATTTATAAATTTTAATCAAATCGTTTAAATTATTCAGTTAATGTTTTAATTTTATTTAATTACTTATTTAATTCATTACATTAGTATATTAATGTATTTAGTTATTTCATTACTTATTTAATTCATTACATTAGTATATTAATGTATTTAGTTATTTCATTACTTATAAAGAAATGTTAGAGTTATTATTTTTAATTATGTAAGATGTATTTTTTATTTATAACTGTTGTTATGTATGCATGAACAGAATTCAAACACAATTGATATATTGTTCTTGAATAAATGAATTAGTATTACTAACTCATGTTTTTTTATGATTAGTTTCGTAAAGAAATTGTTTTTCAAACTATCTTTAGCATTTACTGTAACTGTTCTAAATTTAAACTTTTATGAACTCATATAAATAGTAGATATTTTTATATTGTTGAATTAAAATTTTGTTAGTATTTTAATCGATTAAACATAAATTAATCGTATTCGTAAGTAATTTTAGGGTCGCATCTCTATGACATGCGCGAAAGTGATAAAAACCTAACCTCAATCCGGTCAAGTTACGTTGATCCTACTGTAGCAAGTTTGGGCTCATTTCATTCATCTTGAAAAGTACTCCGATCCTAAATGATTATAATGAAAAAGAGTGAAGGAATAGAGAGTGCATTTGTGTCTGCATATACACTAGTGCACTATAGTATTTCCTGCGTAGTTGGTTAGTCTCTAACGAGATAGTCTGCTGTAACCGAAATCAGTTTGGAATTCATTATTATCTTTAGGTAGTAAATAAAAGCCACATATTTAATCAAAAATTGTGTAATAACAAATAGTCTTAATACTAATTTGTATATAGTCAAGTCTCGGTGTAATAGTGGGGTGCTATTTGCAGCAAGGTTGGTTTTTCGATGGTGAGCATGTCTCGCATGTAGGTCTTGTCTCCTGTACTTTGTACGCTCGTGAATATTACCCTGTGAATATAAAAATATTGATTACTAGCTGTGCCTACGACTTCGTCCGCGTAAAGCAGTGCTGCTCTTTCTTTATAGGCGATAGCGTGATGATAAAAATAGCTTGGATACTTTTTATTAAGATAACCGACATCCACGCGAGCAAAGCGGCCTAATGGCTAAGGCATCGGACTCGCAATCGTGAGGTCGCGGGTTCGAATCCTACCCATTATACTACCGACGTGAACCCACTCCTAACACAAGTCATCAAGCTTAGCTAGAGGGGTTAACAGGATTGCTAATAATGTTGGACCACAATTCCACATTGCTAGTTATCTTTTTTAAAAAAAAAAAAGAGCGGTGTATAGTAAGTCTTCTATACAAATAAATAAAATTGTAGTGTATGTTTCTAATATCATAATAACTGTTTATTACTATCATCATATCAACCGATATGATGTCCCACTGCTGGGCACGGGTCTCCCCAGTAGATCATACATATTGTAGATCCTGGGGGTAATTGCCATAATCGCCACGCTTGGCGAGCGGGTTGGCGATCGCAGTAAGGCTTTAAAGTACGCAGAGGATGCTGCTGCCCACTTGTATTCTTCGGTTTGAAAACCGTTCGTCGCCTTGACGATATCCACGAAAAGAGATGGGGTGGCAAAAAGTTAATAGTGTGGTACCGGCTTAAGAATAGTCTTAAGCCGGTATCAGACTTTTTACTTTACTAAATAAGATATAAGAATAATATATGGTAATTATAACAAAAAGCTATTTTTTTGGCAGTTTGTCTGTTTGTTTTAGCTAATCTCCGAAACCGCTGAACAGATTCGGACGGCACTTTCACTATCAGATAGCCGAGGATGTAAGGAATAACTAAGGCTACTTATATTACCACGCTAACCTCTATAGGGAGTGAGTAGCACTGCAACTTCACGCGGACGAAGTTGCGAGCACAGCTGGTCTCCCCTATTATTATTATTATTAATAATAATAATGACAAAATTTTTCATTACTGCTCCGCTCTTTTTGATCACAGCGTAATGTTATACAGCCTCGATAAATGGGCTATCCAACAGTAAAATATTTTTTCAATTCGGACCAGCAGTTTCTGAGATTATTGCGTCCAAACAAACAACCAAACTCTTCAGCTTTATAGTATTAGGATAAAATAAAATAAAATAAAAAATAAAAATAGCCTTTATTTCTCCGAAAATGTACAGTAATAAAATGATTTTAATTAAATAATGCAACTAAATTGTGTCTCTAATTTCGGAGTGCCTATTGGCAAAGGCCTCCTCTAATTCTCTCCAGTGTGCTCGATCAAGAGCCACCCTAGTCCAGTATGTACCAAGAGTATAGCGGAGCTCGTCCTCCCAGCGTCTTATGGGGCGTCCTCGATTACGCTTACCATCCCGTGGGTACCAAAGGGTAACTTGCTTGGACCATTTTTCGACCTTACAGCGTAGCATGTGGCCTGTCCATCTCCATTTTTGTTGGTCAATTCGATTGAGTATGTCAGGGATTTTGGTATTTTCTCTGATCTCTGAGCTAGTGATTCTATCTTTAATTTTTATCCCCAATATACTTCTCTCCATTGCCCGCTGGCACACTGCTAATTTGTTTCTATGTTGTTCAGTGAGGGCCCAGGTTTCACAGCCATAAGTTATACAGGGCAAGACACAGGTGGTATAAGCTTTCCTTTTAATGTTTATGTTTAGCTCCTTGCTTTTCATGATCTCCTTGAGAGACCAGTACTTCTTCCATCCATTTGCCACTCTTTTATCGATTTCTTTGGTCATCTGGTCCCCAGGGGATATTATTTGTCCAAGGTAAACATATTCGCTTACATATTCAAGCTGTGTCCCATTTAGTTTATTTTCTACCTTAGACGAGTTGGTCATAACTTTCGTTTTTTCGAGGTTCATTTTTAGTCCCACCTCCTCACTGCTCCCCGCTAGCTGTTGAATCATATTTTCGAGTTTTTTAGGGTCGTTTTCTAGGAGGACTAGATCATCTGCGAATCTAAGATGGTTTAAATTTCGGCCATTTATATTGATACCAAAGTCGTCCCAGTTCATCTTCCGAAATATACTTTCCAACACTGCTGAGAACAGTTTTGGTGATAATGGATCGCCTTGTCTGACGCCTCTGTTGATTGGGAACGGGTCACCTGTCGATTCTAACCTTACACTACTTCTGCTGATGCTGTAAATATTTTTTATGAGGTTTATGTACGTCTTGTTTATACCTTGTTCTTCCAGACTTAACCAGATGAAGTAGTGGATCAAGCTGTCAAAGGCCTTGGAGTAATCAATAAATGCAATATAGATAGACTTCTGAAACTCATTATATTTTTCCAGAATTTGTTTTATGGTGTGAATGTGATCTATGGTGCTGAAATTTTTCCGAAATCCTGCCTGCTCAATGGGTTGATTCTCATCTAATATTTTTGAAATTCGGTCCAGTATCACTTTTGCAAAAACTTTGTATACATTTGATATAAGACTTATCGGTCTATAGTTTTCGATATCATCTTTTGCGCCTTTTTTGTGGATAAGTATGATGTAAGAATAGCCCCATTGGCTCGGTATGTGGCCTGTGCAAAGAGTCTCATTAAATATTTCAGTTAATGACAAACTTATTTCTTCAACGGTGCCTCTCATCAGCTCGTTAGGGATGTTGTCTGGCCCTGGTGCTTTCTCCATCTTTTGTGAGTTTATAGCCCTCTCCACCTCTGACCTTAGTATCGCTGGTTCCGGTTCAGAAATAGTTTCAAATGCCATATTTTCCAGTAGTTTGTCTGTATGTTCTAAGGTATTTTCGTCCGAATAGAGGGTTTTATAAAAGTCTGTAGCTAGTTTTTGTATTTCTTTTCGATTTGTTATGTTGGTTTTTCTTGTTTTTAGTTTGGGGACCCATTCTTTACCTTTTTCTCTCAGTTCCTTTAGAGCTTTCTTGACACCTCCTGTTCTTAAAATGTGTTTTTCTAATGTTTTCAATCTTTTTTCTTTTCTATCACTTTTCATACTTTCTCTTATTTGTTTATTAAGTTTTGCTACTTTACTTAGAGTTCCTTCACTTTCCTGTTTGTTTATTAGCGATCTTCTTTTCTCCAGTAACTCCAAAGTTCTTCCACTTGGTTGGTTAGGCTTGTTACAGTTTGGGTTACGTTTTATAACTTCTTTTAGTTTTGATTCTGTTTTGTTATATTTTTCTTTAAAATTTAGACTAGAATTTGCGATTTCCAATATTGACTTTACAGAGCAAGTATCAACTTCGTTAGAATCGTAATCACGAGAGAGCAGTTGTTTTCTGATAATATGTTTTCTAGATATTTTTGATGGTTGTAAGGTTAAACAGCTGCGCACCATTCGATGGTTGGTGTTGAAGTTTAGTTTTTGGATAACATGCGTATTTTGGAACGATTTCACGTTATTGGTTAGTATAATTATAATCTATTTCGTTTTTGTAATCGCCTCCTGGGGATCTCCACGTCCATTTAGATTTAGGTTTCTTCTTGAAGAATGAGTTTAGTAATGACAGGTTGTGTTCTAATAAAAAGTTTATTAATAGTTGGCCATTGGCACTTCTTTTCCCATGTCCGTGACATCCCATTATTAATTCCTCTCCCATTTTTCTAGTTCCGACTTGAGCATTTAGATCTCCCATGACTATGAGGTGATTGTTAGAATATTTTTCTACCAAATCAGAAACTGTGTTATAAAAACTTTCTATGTCACATTTGTCGGCCTTTTCTGTGGGCGCATACACCTGAATAATTGTCCACTCTTTTTTATAGCTGGGGATGCTTATATGAAGGATAGCTATTCTATCTGATATACCTTCAAATTTCTTGATTTTTGCTTTATGTTCCTTTTTTATCAAGAAACCAACCCCGTAGAGTCCAGCTTCCCCGCCTTTGTGGTACATAATAAAGTTTTCTCGCTCTTCTATTCCTTCTCCTTTTCTTCTCATCTCACTTATGCCTAATATATCCCACTTTATATCAGTTATTGCGAATTCTAGTTCTTTAAAGCTTTCTTCTGACATCAATGTTAAAGTATTGAGTGTGCATATGTACAGTGACTCTTTTTGTCTTTCTTTTACTTTTACTTTCCTTTTTAGAGGGCGTTGGTCATACTTCTCCTCGGTGACCGGCCGGCTTGGAGAAGGGGTGTAAAATTCTGTTTGGTTTTTGTTTTTTATTCTTTTGTTGGTTTCTGGCTTCCGGGTGGCTTGTATTTGTTGCTATTGTTTGGTATTCGCATTTGGACTTGCGTTGTGCTCGGTCAAACTCTATCTGAGTTTGACCGAGCACAACGCAAGTCCTCTCGTTCGTTGATTTTCTTCATAGCTTGCCTTATGTCTTCACGGTCGCTGGTTTTATTCATTTTGGTTGGGGCTGTTATTTTGTCATCCGTTTTGCGAAGGCTATCTTTAGGTGAGCTTGATGGGGAACGCTTGCGTTTCTCTGTTGGTTTGTCTTTTATTATTAGCTTATCATAGCGAATGAATGCTTGTTTTCCTCTCTTGATTTCTTCTTGCTGTTTGTTTTTTAGCTCCTTTATTTTGGCTAATACTTCTTTTGGAAAGTCTTCTGTTATATACATGTTTTTGGGGAGTCCTTTTTTGTTTCTGAGCAGTTCCATCCTCCGCCATTCCAGTGTAACTGTTATCAATACAGGCCTAGGTTTCTGCTGTAATCTTTTCCCGATTCTTCTAACGTAGCTAATTTCCCACTTGTCCCAGTTATTCTGGCTGTCTTCGATGGTTTTGTTAAAGCTCTCTAAAACCATATTTACGAGTTCCAGATAGCTTTTCTCATCTTCATTTAATCCATGTAGGATAAGATTATTCTTTCTTGAACTCCTTTCCAGAACATTAATCTTGTTTTTTAGTAATTCTACTTCTTGCTTTAATTTTTGGTTTTCTTCGACAAGAGGTTTCAGTTTTTCTTCGATCGTGCCCACTAGACTCTTGGTTATGTTTTCGGTGACAGTCAATGTTTGTTTTTGAAACTGCTCCTCCATTTTCTGCATCAACTTTTCCATGAGTTCCTCCATTTCTCAAATTTGGTTGATTTGGTTGAAATTTATTTCACCTGGCAACACCGAAATGTCAGATGGCAGGTTGTTGTCTATGGTGTGGATGAACGAATGTATATTTGACTGTCACTTTCGGATAAATTAAAACGATAAACTTGGCGGTACTTAGCTATAACTATGGATGGATGTAAAATTTGAATGGTTTTTTGATGTTTTCTTGTAAGATGGTGATGATTTTACGATAATTTATCACTTCCACAGTTCACTATTATGGGGCTAGTGTTTTCGTAATGTTTTTTCGAACGTTTGCGCGGATTTAGTGCACTTTTTCACGATAAATGTTGGAGAGCACAAAATTACGTTGTTAACTTGACAGACGTCAAACCGGAAGTATTAGGATAAATTACATTAATAATCATAAATTATCCTCACCATTTAGGCTGTTGCACTCTAAACAAGCAGCTATCAGGTGATATATATAGTTCAGCGCCACGGATCCCGCGGTACGCTCCGCTCGGTCCCAGGTACGCTGCCTGAGCGAAGTAACCAGATACTACGCACTTTATTATACGGGATAGTTTACCTGGAACGAAAGAAATGTTAAAGTTAATATATATTCGACTGGCCTGTTGGTCTAGTGGTTAGTGACCCTGACTGCTACGCAAGAGGTCGTGGGTTCGATCCCTACCCAGGATAAAACTTTGTGTTATGAGCACGATAGTTTATTCTGTGTCTGGGTGTAATTTATCTATAATATGTATGTATCTAGAAATATATAAGTGTGTTTATCAGTTGTCTGGTTGCCATAGTACAAGCTCTGCTTAGTTTGGGATCAGATAGCTCTGTGTGAGTTGTCCCAAGATATTATTATTATTATAATTGAATTAAATTTCACAGTATCTGTGGCGCGGTGGGAGTGTGTCCGACTGCTACGCAAGAGATCGTGGGTTCGATTCTCACACGGGATAACCACTTCGTGTGATCCACAAATTGTTGTTCCGAGTCTGAGTCTACTTTGTGTCCGTGACTTGTATGTTTGTAAGTCCCCCGCAACACAGGGCTTGTATCCTACTGCAGGTGTCTTTAAAAAATAATAATATGTATTTGGTACTAGCAGCCCGCCCGGGTTCGCACGGAGTTTTTCCACTATCTGTACACATACCATTTAATAATATGCATGTATTATACACTAGCTGTCCCGCGCAACTTCGTCTGCGTAAATTTTCCCTGTTTTTGCAACGTTTCTCATTGCTGCTCCGCTCCTATTGGTCGTAGCGTGATGTTATATAACCTATAGCCTTCCTCGATAAATGTGCTATCCAACAGTGAAAGAATTTTTCAATTCGGATCAGTAGTTCCTGAGATTACCGCGTTCAAACAAACTCTTCAGCTTTATAATTTTAGTATAGACTAGCTGTCCCACGCAACTTCGTATGCGTAAATTTTCCCCGTTTTTGCAACATTTCACGTCGCTACTCCGCTCCTATTAGTCGTGGCGCGATGTTATATAGCCTATAACCTTCCTCGATAAATGGGCTATCCAACAAAAAAAGTTTTTTTTAAATCGGACCAGTAGTTCCTGAGATTAGCGCGTTTAAACAAACAAACAAACAAACTCTTCAGCTTTATAATATTAGTATAGATATAAACCACACACATATATATGTAAGAAATTGTCTGAATGATATTGAAAACCTCATCAAAATCTATTCAGTGGTTTTTGAAATTATCGCGAAGATACAGACGCGGCGAGAGCCTTTGATTTTAACTGCCTTTAAAAAGGTGGTTCTCTGGTTGACCCGTATGTATGTATGCTCGCGATTTTCTCAGAAACTACTGAACCGATTTTGATGCAATTGTTTCCACTATTTTATTGCACATTTTTCTAGGAAGGTTTAAGTGTATAAGACGTTGTCCTAGCTTATATAACACCAGAGATATACACTAAAATATAGGAGTGAGTAAGCGAAATTTGCATTCGGTGATGTGCTTGATAGTTTATTTTCCTTGAAGGCGGTTTACTTTTCTTTAAAAAGTTATATAATATGAATAAATGTTCAATTCGGTCTGTAAAGGCATTTTTTTTAAGATCATGTTCAGAAAAAAATATAAAACTGGTTATTTACCTGTCCCCAAATCCATACCGTCAACAGGTTTGTTCTCCATCTGGAATTTATTTTTGACTAGTTTCTCCAAACTTTCTCTAATTTCACACGCCTGCAAATAAAATAATTGAAATGATTTGTCTTTTGATAGAAATTCGAACATAAATATATATTTTTCATATTATTTATTAAGTACATTGGGTTACCAACAGTAATACATTTAAAATATGTAGTGTAATTACAATTTTAGTGCATATACCAACCATTGAATATGACCACACCTTTTTGTTACACCCTTATAATAATAATAATATTTTGGGACAACTCACACAACGCTATCTGATCCCAAACTAAGCAGAGCTTGTACTATGGAAACCAGACAACTGATTAACATACTTATATATTTCTAAATACATAAATATTATAGATACATACACCCAGACACAGAATAAACCATCGTGCTCATCACACAAAGTTTTATCCTGGGTGGGGATCGAACCCACGACCTCTTACGTAGCAGTCGGATACACTCCCACCGCGCCACAGAGGCAGTCAAAACATTGTCGATGCTACGTCAACGATTTCTTAAAACTAAATGTTGCTAATTTAAATAAACAAAATAATAAGTTAGTAGTATAGTTGGTAAAATATAAAAATGTAATATAAATAATTTAAGACACAATAGTTATTTGAATTTTTATGCTGTCAACTTTGATCTGTCGATGTCCCCAAAATTAGCTTTATCAGGCGCAGATCCAAGAGAGGACACACGGGACACCACTTTGTGTGATCCACAAATTGTTGTACCGGGTCTGGGTGTACTTTGTGTCCGTGACTTGTACGTTTGTAAAGTCCCCCGCGACACAGGGCTCATACCCTACTGCGGGAGTTGTTTTAAAAAAATGAAACATCACTAACCTTTTCCATAACTTTAAAATTGATGTAATACTTCTGACACCACTCTTTGCACAGTTTCTTGGCTCTCTTATCTTCCTGAGATCCTCTCAATTTGAGATACGCGTCCATTATGTTCAGATACATTATTATATCACCTTCGGCTACCTACAAATTTAAATATTATATTTAATTGTTAGAAAAAGTAAAACACGTTCGGAAACCATTACAAGAAAGAAATAGGTATTTGATTTACAAAACAGGTATTTATTCCAACATTTATTCTGGCACAGGTTAAAAAACGAAAAATCATAAAAACGCGTAGTAGGTACTATGTACTATGCGTTTTTTGTCACCCTTTGACAATATAATCAAAAAAACCCGACTGCCTAAAATTAATAACAGAAATATTTTGTCGCCAATAATTCGCCATTTAATTTTTTCTAATTTCAATGTACTTAGTGTCGCTCTTACATCTGAGACGAACATAACGATACCTCTCAAGCTTAAATCCATCAAGCTAGGCTGTAGAGCGTGCCAAAGAAATATACATCATATACTCGAAAAACATAACTCTTCTTTTGCTCAGTCGGGTTTGAAATGCCTCATAACAAATAATCTAGATCTTTTTCTTGACGCCCTGACCGATACTATTACTTCGCTCGGAAATGTTGACCATTGTGTGCTGGTGGGCGACTTTAATGTGAACTATTTAAACGGGTCTGACAGTAGAGTGAAACGACTTATTGATTTTTTACGTTGCTTAGGATTGGTGCAGTTAGTTAGTACACCGACACACTTTACAGAAACAAGTGAAACCCTAATCGACCTAGTCTGCACTAATCTCCGAGCCAAAAAAATTGCAGTGGAGTCATTTAAAAAATTAAATAGTCATTCAGTTATTGCTTGTGATATATTCTCAAATTCAAATTACCACATTTACGCTGATGATATTCAAATATACATATCTTTTAGACGCAACGAATACCATAAAGCTGTAGCGGACCTAAACGAGGATCTTGGTAGGATTGTGAAGTGGGCCGAAAGGAACACCCTGGTTTTGAACCCTATCAAAACTAAATATATGCTTTTTGGTACTTCAAAAGAGTTAAGGCTTTTACCTAGCCTTAATATAACCCTTATGGGCCGGGCTGTTGAGAGAGTAGATGAGGCACGTAATCTGGGTTTATACGTCGATGCTAACCTTAGGTATGAAAAGCATGTCGCTGAGCTGGTCCGTAACTGCTTTTACAGATTGCAAGTACTGTACAAAATGCGTTCATACCTATCGGAAAATCTACGCATACGTTTGGTCGAGGCCTTGGTACTCTCAAAGTTAAATTACGCTGATACAGTGTATGGGCCGCGCTTGCTGTCGCGCACTGATCGTTTGATACAGAGAGTTCAGAATGCTTGCGCTCGCTTTTGTTTTGTGATTCCACCCCGATGTCATGTAACGCCATTCCTCAACAATAATTTAATATTAAAAATGAAATCGAGACGTAAGCTACACTTGGCAACTCTCATGTTTGGAGTTCTTAGGTGTCAGAAACCGCTATATCTATATAATAAATTACGTTGGGTAAACAGCGGGCGGGACTGTGCGACTAGACAGTGTTCAATACAGCTCTCTATACTGCCACATAAAACCGCGGCTTTCAGAGGTAGTTTCCGCTATGCCGCTTCTAAGGTATGGAATAATCTCCCACCGCCAATTAGATCACTGGAAGTCGTGGGCACTTTTAAAAAACATTTAAAGCTCTACCTTATTAATGCTCAGCGGGAGCGGAACATGATAGATGTAAACACGTCCTTCATATGAAGGACGTGTTTCACTTATATAAGTGAAATCGATCTTCTTCATAAGTATGCTAAAACGCGCATATTAGTGTGACTGTGTATGTGTGTATGTGTGTGCGTTTATTACTTTATTTTCCTGCTTTATTTCTTTAGTGACCGTAGGTACGTCGTGCACGCGTGGTACGAAGACGGGTGTATATTAATATTGGGTATATAGTAGTTTAAAAGGTATTAGTATCAATATGGTATTTATTATTTTTATTTATTCTTACTATAAATTATTATTTTATTTATCTTTTCTGTAATTTATTATAATTTTTATCTATTTATACTATTAGTAAGTATATTTATAAAAAGGGGCTAGTTGAAAACCAGCGTCAGGCTTCTTGCCTGGCATATGCTGAACTAGTTCCTATTTTTCGACTTAAACTCTTCTTAATGTTGTCAACTACTCATTTTAATTTTTTCTGTTTTGTCGAAAATAAATTATTTTTTCTTTCTTTTTCTTTCTTTTCTCATAAAAGAAAAAATAAATAAGTGGAACTAACCTCAAAGTTATTCCTCCTACTAACTCTGGCCGCAAGCGTCTCTTTACCTCCGCTAGGTTTGATGAACACACTATCTACTTGCAACATGGCCGCTATCGATAACGCTTCCTCTATACATGCGTATTCACCTGCGAAGTATATACATATTAATATTATAATCACACTAATATTATAAAGGCGAAAGTGCAAAAGTGTGTGAGTGTAAATTTTATTAAAATCGCTCCAGCCGTTTAGACGTGAAGAAGTTACAAACATACACATGTTTGTTACTTCTTCACGTATAAACGGCTGGAGCGATTTTAATAAAATTTGGTATGGAGTTAGCTGACACCCTAGATTAACACATAGGCTAATAAACAGGTAATACCGCGGGGCACAGCTAGTAGTAAATATAGAGTATATAACTGTAAGTAAAATGACATCTTAAAACTATTAACTTAATGATTTTAAAAGAGTAGCTTTACCCGCGGCTTCGCCTGTGTTAATTTTGTTCACCCCTATACACCTCGAATAGGGTTTGACTGAAGTTAAATCATAATCTCTTTAACACTTCTTGTAGCGCGGTGGGAATTTATTTATTTATTTTATCCAACTTATACTAACAGATTATCTAACCATATAAGTTTTAAGATAAGTACATGACATATTACTTAGTATAAATTTATGAAATTATACAATAATGTGACATTATTTTTTCTTTTTTATAACTATTTAAGATACATAGTTACATGGAATGTGACCAGCTGCTATGCAAGAGGTCGTGGGTTTGTGACTTGTATATATTATTATGTACCCCGCGACACAGGGCTTGTACCTTATTGCGGGAAACGTCTTTACAAAAACAATCCGTCTCTTACAAGTTTTTATGAAATGATAGCATGTGTCGCCACGTTTTCTATGGCCAAATCATTTACTTTTAATATTTCTTTTCATGCTTAAAAATTAATAAACATGTAAAATTATAGATTAACATATTTTTTCGGAACACTTTATGACTTATATATTGCATGGTTAATATAAAATATTTTATTTTAATAGTAATCAAATACCCAATTGGGTAGATGACTACAATAACAATAAATTAATTTTATACTATACAGGAAATAGCATTTGCAAAAATATTCTGAAAAATAATGTTTCTCTACAATTTTACATTGTCATGAATTTATAAACATCAAAACAAACATTGAAACTACATGATTTGACGATACAAAATAATGACATCATTGTTTTGTATCTATACTAATATTATAAAGCTAAAAAGAGTTTGTTTGTTTGTTTGAACGCGGTAATCTCAGGAACTACTGAACCGACTTGAACAATTCTTTCACGGTTGGATAGCCCATTTATCGAGGTAGGCTATAGGCTATTTAGATAACATGGGATAACGGTGGGAGTGTATCCGACTGCTACACAAGAGGTGGGTTCGATTCCCACCCAGGATAAAACTTAGTGTGATGAGCACGATGGTTTATTCTGTGTCTGGGTGTTATTTATCTATATTATGTATGTATTTAGAAATATATAAGTATGTTTATCAGTTATCTGGTTTCCATAGTACAAGCTCAGCTTAGTTAGGAATCAGATAGCGTTGTGTGAGTTATCCCAAGATATTATTATTATTTGTTCTGACTGACTAATCGATGGATCAACGCACAGCCTAAACCGCTGATCGTAAATATCTGAAATTTTGAAGACGTATTCTTTTTATGAAGCACCGATAAAAAATGATTTTTCATTTATTATTGCCTGCATAAACCCTGGACTTTACCAGAGGTTTCCTTTGTAGAGGAGATAGGATCTTAGGCTTGGGAATTATCAAAATAAAATATTTTGTATTAAGGGGGCATTACACTGAGATAATTATTTATTTAGCACTACGGACACAGCGACACGATCGCCGGCCTCGCTCTTCCGCACACAACCATTACTTCACAGTGCGCAGGAGCGCAGGTCAAAATAAAGTAGAATATTCGTTCGTACATATGTTAGATTACGAACGCCATGACTATGACAATACGAAAATGCTCGTTTTTGCATTTTTCCGCAACTTCAAGATTTATTTGCGGGATCATATTAAGACATATCCTTAAATTTCTTTATTTCATCTACTAGAAAAACTCTTTGACACGATTTTTTTCGTGTCCCAATATTTACGTTTTCTATATATTTTTTTAAGAGTGCCGAACCCTGTTTCGCGTAATCTACCCTTAACCATGCAGTACAAGAATTGCTCGTTTAAAGGTATAAGATAAGATAACTATGTAATTTTTTAATTGAGTTTCTTTTTTTATATAATTTCTTGAAGTATTAGGGTGAATAGTAGTGTGTTGGAATCCCACCAGAGCGAGCAAGTTTTTTTTACATATTAAATAGTCTTGTTTAATACTAACCGCTATTCCCCAACATAGCCGCACACATAGGTCTGAGCGGCAGTTCGGCCACTTGCTGCCCGAACTCAGTTAGCTGCCCTCTTCTGTCAATAGCCTTTAGTGCGTATAGTGTTTCTAGAGCAGCCAGTATACTCTTAGCTGGCGGCGGGGTTGGGAATGTGAATCTGGAATTATATAATAATAATGATAATAACGTACGGTCATTTCGGCATATTATATATAGCTATCCCGCGCAACTTCGTATGCGTTAATTTTCCCCGCTTTTGCAACATTTTTCATTGCTGCTTCACTCCTATTGGTCGTAGCGTGATATTATATATCCTATAGGCCTTTAGCCTTCTTCGATAAATGGGCTATCCAACAGTAAAAGTATTTTTCAATTCGGATCAGTAGTTCCTGAGATTTTCACGTTTAAACAAACAAACAAGCTCTTCAGTTTTATAATACTAGTATACATAGAGTAGGGGAGACAGCCAGCTACAGTTTTCTCTCTCTCTTTCTATTCTTATATCGATTTTCAGTCTTATCCTCATGCCGTTAATTTCGATATTGATTTCGCGCATGTGTTGCTCGAATATACCCTGTCTGGTTACAAGCAGAAATGAGCATTTAAACGAAAAGCACTTTACACATTTCTTTTTCTCTTTCTCCGTTAGATAATTAATATAATTAGTATAGTTAACCTCAACAAGTTGTGAATGCCGAGCGCCTTAAGTTGCAGCAACAAGGAGGAGAGGTCGCTGCGACACATCTCTGGAGGAACCGATAAGGGAAGCTTGTTGTATTGCTCCTCTGTGTATAGTCTGGAATATTTCAAAACATTATTAATGCTATTTGACTAATATTATAAATGTTAAAGTTAATGATAATTACATTTTTATACTTTTTTAATAATAATTATATTTATTTATTTCAGGTGAAAACCCATCTTACAATTATTCATTAAATTTTTACTATAATTATTAATATTAAATTGATAATAAATTAAAATGATAAATTATTTATTATCATTTGACTTAACAAAAAATCAAATAAAATAAAACAATAAATAAAAGAAAACCAGAATACATTAAAATAACGAATCAAATTACTTCCGGTTTGGGCTCAGATGGACGTCAAGCCAATTTTAATTAAGAGACAAGTCACGGGGGACTTTACAAACATCCCTTTGGGAAGGTTACAAAGTTGAATGGTTTTTGAAGATTATTGAATGGTCAAAAGAATATACCTCTGAATACCATTTTTTTTTAAAGAAGACTCTTGCAGTGAACAACCCCTGAGTCGTGGGGGACTTTGCTGGGGACTTTACAAACATACAAGTCATGGACAGAAAGTACACCCAGACTTGGAACAATAATTTGTGAATCATACTAAGTGGTGTCCCGTGTGGGAATGAAACCCACGACCGGTCGAAGTCCAGTCCAGCATGGTTGTTTGTTGCTCTTTACGCAAAAAGTACTAAACAGATTTTGATGTAACTTTACAGTAATGTAGTTTGTTCAAGGTGATTTGTAATACAAGATGATTAGGCCTTGTTTATTGACCCAAGAGAGATTAGGCGCAGGACCAACGGCGTAATGTGCTTTATAGGTTTCCCAAAATGGGTTCCAGAACTGTTTAGTTCTCATTTTATTTGAATACAAATGAAATAAGAACTATCATAACTGGACATTTAGAGAAATCTACTGAGGTCTTTGTGTCACATTATCCCCCCCCCCCTCCCCCGTCATGAACTTGGAAACCACTGAAAGTTTGGAAACCACTGGACTAATGCAAAGTATAGGTAAGTAAGTATTTGACCACCTCGGTGGCGCGGTGGGAGTGTTGCCGACTACTACGCAAGAGGTCGTGGATTCGATCCCCACCCAGGATAAAACTTTGTGTTAAGAGCACGATGGTTTATTCTGTGTCTGGGTGTAATTTATCTATAATAAGTATGTATTTAGAAAAATATAAGTATGTTTATCGGTTGTCTGGTTTCCATAGTACAAGCTCTGCTTAGTTTGGAATCAGATAGCTTTGTGTCAGTTGTCCCAAGATATTATTATTATTACAGATTTTCAGAGGGTTCGATTCCCACACGGGACACCACTTTGTGTGATCCATAAATTGTTGTTCCGAGTCTGGGTGTACTTTGTGTCCGTGACTTGTATGTTCGTAAGTCCCCCGCGACACAGGGCTTGTACCATATTCCGGGAACTATCTTCCTTGAAAAAAAAGTGGTGTCTTTCTAAAGAGAAATGAGTAATACTAAGATAAATATAATTGACCTGTAGCACTTCCCGCGACTAGTCCTGCCGGCCCGGCCCGCGCGCTGTGTCGCGTTGTTGCGGGACGCGGGCGTGAGCGCGAGGCTCTCTACTCCCAGCGCCGGCTCGAAGTATGGCAGCTTGTGGAAACCGCTGTCTATTACTGGAAAGTTATGAAATAGGAATTAAATTAATGTATATTAGATATATTTTGGGACTTCTGCCTCTGTAGCGCGGTGGGAGTGTATCCGACTACTACGCAAGAGGTCGTGGATTCGATTCCCACACTGAACATCACTTTATGTGATCCACAAATTGTTGTTCCGTGTCTGGGTGTACTTTGTGTCCGTGATTTGTATGTTTGGAAAGTTCCCCGCGACACAGAGCTTGTACCCTAATGCGGGATAAAAATCGCGAGAATTATTTAAAGGTGCGAATCTTTAATTTACCCGACGCGCACCGATTTCGAATTGCACCGATATTAATATTATTATTATTTTTATATTATTCGTGGTCACGGGTCGACTGATTAAGTGCCGAAATATGTCTAATATATTCTAGTATTTTTAAAGAAAAAAAGATAACTAGCAATGTAGGATTATAGGTCCCACATTACTATCAATCCTGTTAACCCCTCCAGCTAAGCTCAATAGCTTAGTTTGTGTTAGGAGTGCGTTCACGTCGGTAGTATAATAGGCAGGATTCGAATTCGCAACCTGACGATTGCGAGACCAGACGCCGCAGACGTTCAGTTTCCTGATTAGGTTTCTCGATAAGGAATTCAGATTTGGGAACCTAAATTCATGATTGAGAAACCTAGACGGCAGACGTTCTTATTATTTCAGTGCGGAAAAAACCTAACGTTCGTTTTCGAATTCTCGCCGTTCGTTCGGGTAGAAACAACAAAAAATACCTAATGATAATAATAATAATAAGCATTTACTTGTCCTTTATATACAATTACATTTGACATATTGTACACAAACAATAAATAAAAATAAAAGACAAAAAGGTCCTATAGTCAGCAGCACAAAACATGCCGACCGCTGATATTCTGTCCAAGCCTGGTGTAAATGGAGCACTATTTATATAAATACGTTTTCGGTTAAATTTTTAAATATTTAGCAGTAAAAAAATAGAAACTTATTGAGCTACCATTAGATACACACAAGTACATTTCCTCTCTATGAGACATTAGCTGTTGTAATAATAGTAAATATTTTCTTCTTTGTTTTAAATTCCAAAGATGTAATATTCCAAATATATGTCACGTACGTAATGACATCATCCCTAACGCAGCACCCGTGTACATTTTGGTTCTTTCCCGCACACAAACGGAAATTTTCATTCAAAACCGCGTTGGCGCTGACTCGTCCCATTTTTATTGTTTAACGTAACAAATGAGTGAGGCTGTTAAAAAAAATATCCATGCATATGGTATATTAATAAAACCAACTATCACCAATAGACGTTAAGGATTTAGCTTGGGAGCAGATTTATAAAGAGGTTTTTAATGATTGTGACACTATTTATTTCATCTCGTATACCATTTTGAAGCTCATAAAGGATTTCATAGAGAAGAATTTGAAGAACTCGTCTGGATGTGTTCGCAATTTTGCTCTGTTCAAATAGATTTTTTTTATAAATAAAAAAGACGACTCCCGCAGTTGGGTATAAGCCCTGTGTCACGGGAGACTTTACAAACATACAAGTCACGGACACAAAGTACACCCAGACCCGGAACAACAATTCATGGATCACACAAAGTGGTGTGGGAATTGAACCCACGACCTGTTGCGTAGCAGTCGGACACACTCCCACCGCGCCACAGAGGAAATCTAATATCTCTTGAGTATTCTACGAGTGTAAATACGACGATTCCTCTTCTTCTTCATAAGCGCCAGTAAAATTTCTCGTCGTCCAACGCGCTTCCACGAAAGCATCACTATACGTACTGGTCGTTTATAATTCGTAATACAAAAACCGGGTGTATGCGCTAATTTCACGGAATTCCAAATCTGAATTCCTAATCAGCTAGACTAATAGTAAAACTTTTTATGACGTGACATCGTCTTATAATTCGATGGAGCCGGCTGTACGCACGAAAAAACATGACTCATGAGGCGTTACCTCGCTCTGAGGCGTTCCATTTAAGTGCAAGCGAGAGCGCGGAACGAGCGACAAAGAGGCACAATCGGCCTCCGCGTTCGGCAGCGTTCGACATCTGTCTCTCTCCTACTTGAGTGAGCGATGCGTTTTCGTAAAAACTATGTACATTACATAGTTTTTACGAGAACGCGGACAAATAAACAAAAATTGAGATTGGTTGTATTTATGCGTACAAATAAATGTAACTTGATCAATTCAATTGTGATTTCCATTTACCTCCTTCTCTATATCCATACAAAATATCTATCAAACAAATAAAATTAAAATTTTCTTTTGAAAAATGAAACCATTCTATTAGTATTTTCTTATGACGTTGTCACGTTCAACTATCGTCAGTAAACCGACTTTACAGACAACCGATTTTTTTAAAGATAACTTCTTCCCACTAGAATACTTAATAATAAGTTCTGTTTCGCGAGGGACTTTACAAACATTAAAAGTAGGAACCGAACCCAAGTCCTCTCGCACATCAGTCGCAGACATTCCCATCGCGCCATCGAGGCAGTAACATTATATATTATCCAATATTATAAAGCTGAAGAGTTTGTTTGTTTGAGCGCGATAATTTCAGGAACCACTGGTCCGATTTGTTTAAGTACAAACCACTAAGAATTTTTGGAAATTAGTGCCACAAGGGTAAGAAACGTGTTTGTTTATTTATTTCATATTCATATTTATATGGATATTCGTCAGTTTTGATGGTAGATCTATAAAATTGCAAATGTTGCTGTTAAAAATATAATAAATTTGACTGCCTCTGTGGCGCGGTGGGAGTGTGTCCGACTGCTACGCAAGATGTCGTGGGTTCGATTCCCACGCGGAACTCCACTTTGTGAGATCCACAAATTGTTATTCCGAGTCTGGGTGTACTTTGTGTCCGTGACTTGTATGTTTGTAAAGTCCCCAGCAACACAGGGCTTGTACGCTACTGCGGAAGACGTCTTTTAAAAAAAAATGGTTAAACATTATATAAAAATCTGTAAGCTTTGAAACTTAATAAGTACTTATTACCCCTAAGTAGGTTTATGACCATCACACGCGCGAAGCCGCGAGCGATGCTAGTAATATACTAACCATAAACGATGCCAGGCACAGTAACACTGGTCTCAGCAATATTAGTAGCTAGCAACACCTTCCTAACGTTGTTGTCAGCTCTCTGGAACACTTTGACTTGCATGTAGGACGGCAAGCTGCCGTACATCGCCAGCACCAACATGTTGGCCGACTTGATGCCGGATGGGAATTGGCTTCGGTGTTTGTTCGTTAAATTGTTTTGCTCCGCGTATGTTTGTAGTGTTTCTTGAGCGGAAAGGATTTCTTTCTGTAATTTAATAACAAGAATATAATGACCCTCCTTCTTGCGCAGTCGGATAAATAAGAAAATTTAAAACCCATTTGTTTTTGTTACTAACACAAAACCGCTATCGACTTAACTACTTTATAAAATTATATATATACCTACTACCGGTCGTATTTGTACACATTTTAAATATATTTCGGGACTTAATCGCGTGAATTATTTAAAGGTACGAACCTTTTATTTACCCGACGTTTCGATCGAATTGCACCGATCGTGGTCACGGGTCGACTATAAAAATCGCGAAAGTTTAAAAACAATATTTGTACACATTGTAAAATTATATATATTACTCTCTACTCTACCTTAATATTCACGCGATTAAGTGAATATTTTAAGTAGTATATATTATAAATTTTACAATGTGTACAAATCGCGAAAGTTTATCAACATTAAACTTATCTACTGTTTACAAGGTGTCTATCGATGTCATGTGCCTGTGCGTGCGTGCGTGCGTGCGTGCGTGCGTGCGTGCGTGCGTGCGTGAATGCATGCGTGCCTGCTTGTTACAACTTGTATGGGTGCGTGCTTGCTTGCGAACATGCGTACGTGCGCGTCTCCGCATCCACATCGCTTTTAAAAACAAAACTAATACCGCCAAGAGCGAATTCATTCGATTGTTGTAAACCACGACAATTGTTTAACTTGTTTTTAAAAGATGACAGTATACCCAAATTTAAAAACGCAGAGCTGTGAAAGTTATGACAGTTCATTTTTCGTTGTTACACGACTGCAAGGAAGGGTTATTTTTATTGCGCGTATCTTATATGTATATATTCTTTATTACTTCATACCTTTCAACCATTGGATGGATTTATACAAGTACGATGTCGTTAGATTCGTCTTGACCGCCCAAGTGTTCTTAGATATGTGACGTTTGAAAAAAAAAACATACATGGTGGTTGTGAGATGTCAAAATAAAGAGATGTGAAACAAAAAGTTGTTTTGGGAGTTGTAAAAATGGCGTCAAACTGACCTGCCGTTATTTTTACAGTTCCGAGTTTAACTAGTATAATTTGTAAAAAAATGAATTGAATGCGTGATAATTAGTTATAAACGAGACTTTGTGCAACTAAAGCGTACATTGAATACTTAACCCTTGCAGAAATTAGCCGTTAAAACGGCTAGATTGCCATAAATTTAACGAAGAAGAAGTTGTTTTGTATACTTCAATATGGATATCAAATTAAAGGGCTTATCGTAAGGATTTCAAAAAGGTATAAAGAAAAAGTTAGTAAGCAACCATTCTTTTTTGAATACTTGGTAATTGCTGCGTTAAAGTTAGTTGTTATATACTACAACCACTAAAAAGAACTAAATAAAAATATAAATTAATGAAATAATAATTCCCTTTAAAAAAAGATGCAAACAAGATCTTGAAGCTCCGACTGCAAAAAAATATAAATTAAAAAAAGATTTAAACAAGATCCCCTACGTAGATAATATACGTAGGGGATCTTCATCATCAGCCTATCGCAGTCCACAGCTGGATATAGGCCTCTCCAATTGCACGCCACTTTGTTCTATCTTCGGCTTCTCGCATCCAGCTCCTGCCAGCCGTTTTGCGTAAATCATCACCCCACCTGGCTTGAGGGTGTCCTACACTACGTTTGCCAAGCCGCGGTCTCCACTCAAGAACTGGCTTACCCCAACGGTTGTCGGTTCTTCGGCTAATATGGCCAACCCACTGCCACTTCAACTTGCTAATCCGGTGGGCTATGTCGATAACTTTGGTTCTCTGCCGGATCACCTCATTTCTGATTTTGTCCCTTTCCATAGCCCGCTGAGCGACTTTGAACTTGTGGACCAGCCGTACCGTTAGTGTCCACGTTTCGGCTCCGTCATGACGGGTAGGACGCACTGATTAAAGACTTTAGTCTTTAGACATTGTGGGATCGACGATGAGAAGACTTACCAAACGCCCAACCCAACCGAATTCTCCTGTTCACCTTGTCCTCGAAGTTGTTTCTACCTAACTGCAATGACTGCCCGAGGTGCACATATTTTTGAACAACTTCGAGAACGGCGCCGTGAACCGCTATCGGTTCCGGTAGTACATGTTCATTGAACATGACCTTGGTTTTATCCAAGTTCATCCGTAGGCCGATGCGTACAGAGGAGTCAGCCAGGTCATTCAGCATTCGTTGCAGGTCCTGCAGCGTTTCCGCCATGATGACAATGTCGTCTGCAAATCGCAAGTGAGAGAGCCCTTTCCAGTGCAGCGTCTTGAACATATCCTCCATTGCATTTGTGAATAGTTTCGGGGAAATAACGTCCCCTTGTCTCACTCCTCGATGCAATGGTATAGGTTTTGTTTGCTGATTCTGTACTTGGACGGACATGGTGGCGGCTTTGTAGAGACATCTCATCACTTGGATATATTATATCTGGTGAGTCCTTTTTAATTAAAATGAGGGCCGGAGATAGCGTAAAAATAAATGTAAGTAATGGTGAGTCCTACAGGCAGATTTCTAAGATATTACTAGAAAATAACTGTATTTGGCATTCTTATGAAAATAAGCAAGAAAGGCCAATCAGAGTGATGGCTAAAAATCTGCATTCTTCATGCACCTCTGATAGAATAGTAGAAAATTTAAAGTCTAAAGGTTATAACATCCAAGACGCCGTTAACAAGCTGAACTGGAGGACCAAGGAACCTCTGAACATGTTCATGCTTTCATTCGACAAAAATGAAGATATCAATAAAATTTACAGCATCAAGGCTATTCTTGGATGCAAAGTAGAGATCGAACCATTAAAAACCTCTAGATTAATCCCGCAGTGCAAAAGGTGTCAAGCTTATGGGCACACACAAAAGTATTGCGCCAAAGAGCCGCGTTGTGTCAAATGTACAGGTAAACATTTAAGTAAAGACTGCAAAAAACCTGCAGACGTTAAACCTAAATGTGTTCACTGTGGAGAACCGCACCCTGCTAGCTACCGAGGGTGTATGGTAGCCAAAGAGTTGCAAAACATTAAAAATAAAGCTACTAAAAAGGTACAATCAGCCTCTTCCAACCAGACACTGAAGGGCAACCCTGCAAAGAAAACAATAGGCAATCAAATGGTCACTAAAACCCAGTCTTTCGCACAAATAACAAAAGGTACACAAGCGCAAACAAAACCTCAACCAGGTGAGGAAACAACATCGACTGTAGATGCAAAATTGAATAAAATATTAAGCATAATTACATCATTTGACGAACGTATAAGAAAATTAGAAAATAGGAATAAAACAGCTATATCCAAAAAGCACAATGAATAATTCTTTACAAATTATGGCATGGAATGCTAATGGACTTCTTCGACATCAATGTGAGTTACAAGCTGTCCTAAATATAAAAAACATAGATGTGTGCCTTATATCCGAAACACATTTTACCAACGAATCTTACATCCAAATGAAAGGTTATACAATTTACCATGCATTGCACCCACATAATAAAGCTAGGGGAGGTAGTGCAATTATAATAAAAGATAACATCTGCCATTACGAGAAATTTAAACATGAAGAGGTCGAAATACAAGCTGTCGCTATATGTGTTAAAACCAATCGTTATACTGTCACGCTGTCTTCAATTTACAGTCCGCCAAGGTACTCATTGAAAGCTACATACTACAAAAATTTTCTAAAGCAACTCGGAAATAGATTTATTCTTGGAGGGGACTTTAACGCTAAGAACACATACTGGGGGTCGAGACTAACCACTACAAAAGGAAAAGAATTGTTAAACGCAATCAGAGAAATCAAATGTGACGTTATATCAACAGGCAAGCCTACATACTGGCCTACTGATCCACACAAAATTCCTGATTTAATAGATTTTTTTATATACAAAAACTTGCCATTAGATCTTCTTAACATAGATGGCAATTTTGATATGAATTCCGATCATTCACCGATAACATTGACCTTAAGTGAGCAAATATTGCAAAAAGAGAATTATCCCACCTTATTTAATACTTTTACTGACTGGATAAGCTTTAGACATGATTTAGAGTCGCTCATAAACCTAAAGGTAGCTTTAAAGCACCCTGAACAACTGGATATGGAAGTGAGAAAATTCATCACAGATATTCAACAATGCGCCTGGAATAATACACCCGAAATGAAAAAAAAAGTTAGAAGTATCAACTACCCACTCAAAATTCGGAATCTAATAGCTGAAAAAAGAAAACAGAGGCAAAAATGGCAGCAAAGCAGATTTCCCGCTGACAAAACACTCTTAAATAACCTTTCAAAAAGACTCAGTAGACAAATTAAAAAATATCACGACGAATCTATGTGCACCTACTTAAGTCAGTTATCTGGTGATCGTACCACAGATTACTCATTATGGAAAGCTACTAAAAGATTTAAAAAACCTATCACTCAAATCTCACCAATTAAGGAAGAGACTGGGCATTGGGCCGTAAGTAATGAACAAAAAGCTATTAGATTTGCGCAGCACCTAGAACAAATATTTCAACCAAATGACGCTGACAGTGATGATGCAACATTTGACCTCACCTCACCTATACAAAACGATAATACAGAAATAAAATTGACAACCCCAAAAGAAATCAGTAAAGAGATAAAACTCTTACATAAAAAAAAGTCTCCTGGTTATGATCTCATTACTGGAGTAGTCCTACAAAATCTCCCACGTAAAGCAGTAGTGAAACTGACTACCCTTATTAATGCAACACTTAGATTAAAATACGTACCTGACGTGTGGAAAATAGCTGAAGTGATAATGATACTAAAGCCAGGAAAACCTCCTCATGAAGTATCATCATATAGACCAATTTCGCTTTTGCCAATAATATCTAAGCTGTTCGAAAAATTACTTCTTAAAAGACTGAAGCCAATCATTGAAAACAGAAACCTAATTCCTGATTACCAGTTCGGTTTCAGAGAAAAACATTCGACCATAGACCAAGTCCACAGAATAACAAATATCATAGAAAAAGCACTGGAGAACCAGCAAGTTTGCTCTACTGTTTTCCTTGATGTAGCTCAAGCTTTTGATAAAGTTTGGCATAAAGGCCTGATGTATAAACTAAACAAAATGCTGCCGAAACAGTTCACAGATATTCTGAAGTCATATATATCTAACAGAATGTTCAGAATAAGACAAATAGATGCATATTCAGAGCTTAAACCCATTAAAGCTGGAGTTCCACAGGGAAGTGTATTAGGTCCGGTCCTGTACTTATTATACACTTGTGATATTCCAGAAATAGAAAACAATACTCTTGCAACCTTTGCTGATGACACAGCCATTATGGCTGTAGGGGCAACTCACAAGGAAGCTTCAGAGAAACTACAAACTGCAGTCAATACCATCACGAAATGGACGAAGAAATGGCGGATAAAGCTCAATGAATCTAAATCAATGCACATAAATTTTACTAACAAAAAGACAAATTATCACCCGGTACTTATAAATAACCTGACTGTACCCTATGTAAATACTGCCAAATATTTGGGCATGACACTAGACACAAAGCTCCGCTGGAAGGCTCATGTCAAAAAGAAACGGGATGAATTAGAACTTCGTTACAAAAAGATGTACTGGTTACTGGGAAAACACTCAGCCTTATCAGTACACAACAAAATACTTTTGTACAAACAAGTCCTTATGCCAGTATGGACCTATGGTATCCAGTTGTGGGGATGTACCAAACAGAGCAACTCGCAGATGATTCAACGCTTTCAAAATAAAGTACTCAGAGGCATCGTAAACGCGCCCTGGTATATTAGAATGGACGATCTCCATCGGGACCTTAAATTGGACCTCGTCACCAATACTATAAAAAAAATAGCCGAAGCTCATGAACAACGACTTCATCACCATGTGAACATTGAGGCTATCCAGCTCCTCGACAACACGGACATAGTGAGAAGACTGAAAAGGACAAAACCTTTTGAGTTAGTGTAGTGACCATAATATAGTGTAACAGTGCAGTGCAGTGTAGTTAAAGAACACAAGAACAAAGTGTCTTCATGTTATTAGAAACAATAAGAATGGTGTTAATGGACATGATCTTAAAATAATATTTTTTGTAGTTTACGTCAAACTCAAATTACTTATTAGTCTCTGTAGACTAGATTGTAATTACAATGGGGAACATCACGGTTCAACATTACAAAAAAAAAAAAAAAAAAAAAAACTTGGATATATTGCCAATCTACTTGGCATCGCTGCAGAGACTCCAGAACGGACCAGATTTCAATCGAGTCAAAGGCCTTTTCATAGTCCACGAATGCTAGACACAGGGGCTGATTATACTCCTGGGTCTTTTGTATAATCTGCCGCACTGTGTGGATGTGGTCTATGGTGCCATATCCGCTCCGAAATCCAGCCTGTTCCGGTGGTTGGAATTCGTCAAGTCTTCGCGCAAGGCGGTTTGTGATGACTCTTGAAAACAGCTTATAGACGTGGCTTAGAAGAGAAATAGGTCGGTAGTTCTTCAGCCGGGTCTTATCTCCTTTTTTGAAGAACAAGACGACTACACTTCTGCTCCACGCGTCCGGAGTTCTCCCTTCAAACAGGACAGCATTAAAGAGCTTTTGGAGCTCCCTCAGTACGGGTTTACCTCCAGCTTTTAACAGCTCTGTTGTAACGCCATCCTCTCCAGGGCCATTTCCATTTTTCAGCTGTTTAAGAGCCAGCACGATTTCGTCAATGTTGACTTCTGGCAGATCTTCGGTGTAGTGGCGTGTTAGAGTGGCTCTAGGACCCTCATTTTCAGGATCAGGTCGAGATGCATGCGAAGCGTATAACCGGCCATAGAAGCTTTCCACTTCGGAGAGGACTGCCGGCTTCGAAGAAACGACTTCTCCACTTGTTGTGGTCAACTTCGTCAGGTGGCTTCTTCCAAGAGATTGTACGAACACTTTTGACCCCCGGTTCTGCTCGATCGCTCTTTTAATCAAAAGAGTGTTGGAGCACCGAAGGTCGTGTCGTATAAGCTTGTTGATCTCTTGGTTTAGAGCGCGCTTTTCCGACGAAGTGACGGGTGGGTTTTCACGTCGTTCCTTCATTAGCCCTAAAGTCCTTTCCGAAAGCTTTGACTTCTTGCCCTTACGCTGCATTTCACAAAATCTCGTACCTTCTTCCCTGAGTATCCGAACCACATTTACGAGCTTCTGGTTTACGTCTGTTGTGGTTTCCATGGCAGCAAATCGGTTATCCAGGTTTGACTGGAACGCTTCGGATCCTATCATGGTTTGGAGCAAAGTAGGTCGAAGCCTGGACCTCATCAGACGGGCACGTTCCGCCTTGAAGTCGATATTCAGATAGCCTCGGACAAGTCGGTGATCACTACCGGTATTAAACCTGTTGATCACGGTGACGTCTCTGAATATATGCTTTTTGTCCGTCATGATGAAGTCGATCTCGTTTTTCGTCATAGTGTCGGGGCTTTGCCACGTCCACTTCCTTTGGGGCCGTTTCTTGAAAAAGGAGTTCATTAAGAAGAGGAAGCTGACTAGCATTTGCCCCCTATGATTTCTGCTTCCAAATCCATTTCCAATACCAATTCGCTGCAATTTTGTACTCCCACTTTAGCGTTGAAGTCCCCCATAACAACGTTGTAGTGGGTCTTAGTGGTGGAGTGGAGGGCCCTCGATATGTCATCGAACATATCACTTCGTCGTCTGGATGTGCCGAGGTCGGTGTGTACACTTGCACTACCTTGAGGCTATACCTCTCGGTGAGCTTGATAATGAGGTACGCTACCCTGTTCGACACGCTAGACATTTCCACAACGTTGTCAGAAAGGGACTTATTTACCAGAAACCCAACACCACCTTGGGATTTTTGGTCTCCCTCGCGGAAGTACATAAGGTGACCTGACTCGAGGGTTATGGTGTCCTCTCCCTCTCTTCGGACTTCACTTAACCCGAGGATATGCCACCTAATCTTCCCAAGTTCAACCTCAAGTTGTGCCAGATGCGAGTCTAGCCGTAGCGTGCGACCGTTATACGTCGCCAGGGTCAGTCGGTTGTGGTGGCCTTCCGTAGCCCGGAGATTCTTAGCACCCCCCGCCACGCCGTTACCGTGGACGCCACCATGTCCAGGAATAGCGTGACTGCCGGGAACTGGGGGCCGTGGCCTAAGTGCTTCGTGCATTTGGGGTAATGCCCATAATCGCCACGCTAGGCAGGCGGGTTGGCGATTGCAGGGCGTAGCTCTCGCATCAGTGACGCTGCTGCCCGTCACTGACCTATTACTTTAGCTACGCCTTAAATTGGGATGGTTATACCGCCACCAGCCGGTCGCCAGAGCCTCGTTCGTTGTACAGCAGGATGTACCGCGTGCAGGTGAGGTTGGCTTGGAGCGAAAGATGGTGATGCGCGGATGCGCCCCCTTACATCTTGTTTCCATCTTTTCTTTATTTATATTTTTCTGTTATTTTTTTACGTCATAACACTTACTTGTGAGGTAAGAAAAACTAGGATATCGCCGAACGGTTCGTTTTCATGTATCTTAATCACTGTATCAACTGATGCCTTCACGTAGTCTGGTACTGGCTCTGAAAAGTTTTATAAATAAAAATATTACAGAATAATTGCATTTTTTTTTCTTTTTTTTTAAGACTCCTGTAGTTAGGTGGTATACAGGGTGTAACCGTACTGTGTTACATGCGATTATTCCATAAATTAAAGAGCTATCAGAAAACTTACTTTTTTAATTTTTAAAGTACTTTTTTGATAATAATAGAGGAAATATTCGTCTCAGACGAAACTTGACTTAGCTTGCTTGACAAGACTTGACTTAGGGCCGGTACCTCTAAGGACGCGGGTTCAATTCTGAGACGAATTTTCCTACAAATATTTAAATATTATCAAAAAACTTTAAACTGATATCGATTAATAATATATTTTATATTCCGTGAGCACTAGGTGGCGCTACTATCTATGCGCATTTTTTCCGCCATTATTTGTATGACAGTTTCGGTGATGATGATGACAGATGACAGCGGTTTGTTTATATTAGTTTTATGTCACGTGATATACAGATGAAAATACTTTTCTTTTTATTTTATAAAACAATCATGTTCATTTATGACTACAAATTAGAATAAGTATCTATGTTTATTTCTACATATATATTTTTTTTATTCAAACTATTTAAATATATATTAAAAACTATATTTAATCTAGAAATGAAGACTAATTAAAACTAGAATATATTCAAAAAATTGGGATGCTTCCACAAATACTGGGGGAATTTCCTCGCTGTATAGCAATGCTGATGCGTTGTGCGAGGAAGCTGCCAGCTCTACGGTCACCAGTGGAGTCGACCAATTTTTTGGATAGATCTTTAAATAAATGTTGTGCTCTGGGACCCCGCGGGCCAAGGGTCTCGACGCCGAATGGTATAAATGATCATATCATAAAGAGAAGTGATTTGACGAGAAACAGCAGTGAGGTCATATACCGATATTTGTATGAGATTTCCTTATAAAATCTGCGTTTTGACATTTCTTTTGACGAGTTGGAAACTAGCCTATTGCTCTACAAATGCTAAAAAGAGTTAATCTAGAAATTATAAAATAGCGACACAAAACTAATCTATGTTACCTTCGGAATAAAACACATCAATAGGATGCGTCCTCCCCTGCATAGACATAATAGTGGCAGTAGCTCTGTCTCGCTCCCTCTTGTCAGTAGTGCTAGCTCCGTCCCGCTCCCTCTTGTCAGTTATGTTAAAGAAATCTCTTAGAAACTCAGCGTCCATCGTCGCTGATGATATTACTAGTTTGAGATTCTTACGTTTCTGCAAAAAAATATATAAAAAAAATATATAAAAAAAAATTTATAAAAAAATTGTAATTATTATTTATTTATTTTAAAAAAGACAACTCCAGCATTGGGATATGTTGAAATATAATAAAAAAATATATAGAGAAATATTAAAGTAGATATTACACAGAAACAAAAAACATTGTACAACAAGAAAATCGATTACAAGACATTTTATATTTTTTAACAGAATACAAAATTGATTACAAGGGAGATTTTACAAACATGCACTACACAGATTGAGAACAACAATTTGTGATTATCACACCTTGTGTCCCGTGTGGGAATCGAACCCACAACCTCTTCAAGAGCATTCGTACACCCTCCCACTGCTCCACCGAGTCAGCCCCCTGTTATCATACGGAACGCGGTGTCTTAATAAATACCATACATCGTGTAATCGCATCGTATCACATTTTCACTTGACGTAGGACATAATCACATTATCTGATGTCGGTTACAGCGGCTAATCTCATCATCAGAGACTACCCAACTGCAGGAGATACTGTATTTTAGAACAAGTGTAGGCGCAAACACAAGTGCACTCACTATTCCCTCACTCTAATAGCCCGATGGGACGAAAATCCGACACGACCGGAGAGTTATAGGGCGCGGGACTGACGGCTTAACATGCTCTCGGAGGCACGGAGGGTTGTGACATATTCATTCATATTATGTGAAAACAGTCACCCATATATGGACTGTAAATGGTAATGTTGCTCAACCTCGCAGATATCTCGGTCTGCACGGTCGCCACTGAGTCGAAGAGCCTCTTCACTAAATAACCCTAAAATAAAACTAAAGCACACGATAGTTGCTTCATGTCATATACTTACCCAGCCATACAAACTCTCACACACACACACACACACACACACACACACAAACAAACGCGCGCGCGCACACTCACGCACGCATGCACGAACGCACACACACATGCACGCACGCAGGCGCGCAGACACACACACACACACACACACACACACAACATAGTCTATGGTTGACACAGTACAAGTATCATCCTAAATGTAAATATAAGTAATATTAACTATCTTATGATTTTGCATGCCATCTCTACTCTAGTTTCAATTTATTTAATTTTAATGTGTTTTTCGTAATTGGCGTATTGTTCAGTTTGCATTGTGTAACCAATAAGTTTATTGTCAGCTGTGAAGAATCTATGATGAAATAAATAAATAAATAGAATATTTAATAAGATATACCAAACCTTAATAATCTTTTTCAATAATCCCATTAGGACGTCTGTCATCTGTGATCTCTCGTGAACCTGAAATTTAGATAATAATGTTTTAACATTCTATTCAACGTCAGTTTTTTTATTACAGTTTCATCATCGGCCTGTTGATCTAGTGGTTAGGAACTCTGACTGCTAAGCCGGAAGTCGTGGGTTCGATCCCAACACAGGATAAAACTTTGTATGATGAGCACGATGGTATATTGCAGGGATGTTATGGAGCACCGTAACCGAAACCGAATTTATCGGATATCCAAAATAAAAAAAAACTATCCGTAACCGTAACCGAATCCGATATAAAAGTTTCGGATAATTTCGAATATAAAATATATTCGAAATAAAATTCGGGCGGAGTATAAAATGTATACCCCTCATCAAAAACCTGGTTTTTGGTTTTGCGGGCGAGTCGAGATACTAGCGCTTTAGCGGCGCGTGTCTCTTGCAGACTGATGATGTTTTGTAATAGCTCATAAAAAGATATTGAAGAATATAATAGAAAACAACTAGATATAGTAGAAGAAGCGGTAGCCTAATGGCTAAGGCATCGGTCTCGTAATCGTGAGGTTGCGGATTCGAATCCTACCCATTACACTACCGACGTGAACCCACTCCTAACACAAGCCTTTGAGCTTAGCTGGAGGGGTTTACAGGATTGCTAGTAATGTGACTCAATCCCACATTACTTCTTTTTCTTTTAAAAAAAAGATGTAATAAAGATGTAATAGTCATAATTTTCTTACAAATTTCATCCAAGTAGATAACTTAAGAAATGTGTAGATAGCTATAATAATTACTTAAGTAAACGATTGATTGTATTTTTTTTTATTACTTGTTAGTATTTTACTTAGATTTCTCAAAAATCCAATATCCGTAACTAACGTATAATCCGAAATAATGTTGAAACCGAAACCGATATAATATTATTCTTATATTCGTATACGTATCCAGATCCGAAATGTCAAATAGATGGCTTCTTCAAATTAGAAATTTATAAGGGAAATCGCTTTAGCAACATACATTTTAAAAGTGTTTCGGGGTGTAATACAGCACCCCGTCGTCCTACAGGAAGTTAGGTTGTGTGTCCCGAACGAGTATGTGGGCCGCCGGCGGAGGCCGCTCCTGCTGGCGGGCGCTGCGAATGCTCAACGTCTCATGCTCACTGAGCGAATTCATACGGGCTACGTACTTTATATTGTGTACTTAACTAGATATTTTAAAGCTATTATTGTTAATTACACTATTGCATTAGGTTATATAAAAAAAAAAAATCCGTAACATCCCTAGTTTATTGTGTCTATCCATACTAATATTATAAATGTGAAAGTAACTCTGTCTGTCTGTCTGTCTGTCTGTCTGTCTGTTACGCTTTCACGCTCAAACAGCTAAACCGATTTAGATGAAATTTGGTATGGAGATAGTTTAAGTCCCGGGGAAGGACATAGGATAGTTTTTATCGCGATAACCGACATCCACGCGGGCGGAGCCGCGGGCGAAAGCTAGTACTTAATACAAATAAATAAAATTGAAATGTCTGTTTGTAATGATATGTTATACATATCATTACAAACAGACATTTCAAGTTTTTAACTAAATGCATAAATATGAAAGTACCTATATATGGTACTCATAACAAAAACACAATTTTTATTTATATTTGTCTGTCTGTCTTTCTATCTGTTTGTTCCGGGTAAACTCAGAAACCGCTTTACGGATTTTGGACTTTCACTGGCAGACGGCTGAGGATGTAAGGAGTAACTTAGGCTACTTTTTATCATTACGCTAACGGAGAGAGCAGCACTGCAACTACATGCGAACGAAGTCGCAGGCACAGCCAGTCTATAATATGTATTTTTTTTAAAAGCCGACACCCGCAGTAGAAGCCCTGTGTCGCGGGGGACTTTACAAACAAGTCACGGACACAAAGTACACCCAGACTCGGAACAACAATTTGTGCATCACACAAAGTTGTGTCCCGTGGGGAAATCGAACCCACGGCCTCTTGCGTAGCAGTCGGTTGCCATAGTACAAACAAAGCTTAATTCGGGATCAGATAAAGTTGTGTGAGTTGTCCCAAGATATTATATTATTTATTGATATTATTTTAGCCACAACATCCGGTCCTCCCACATAGTCCTAGAGTGGGGACTGCGACTTGGTAAATGTAAGGCATATAATATATAATGAGTGTTTAAAGATACTAAAACATCAATTGGAAAAGAAGAAATTACATTTCGAAGAAATTGAGAACATCATCAGTTTATTGTTTTTAAGCTTTCGCGATTTTTATACATATTAGATATATTTCAGGACTTAATCGCGTGAATTATTTAAAGGTATGAACCTTTTATTTACCCGACGTTCGTCGATCGAGTCGACCCGTGACCGAGATCGAGAGGCGAGTCGACCCGTGACCACGATCGGTGCAATTCGATCGAAACGTCGGGTAAATGAAAGGTTCGTACCTTTAAATAATTCACACGATTAAGTCCCGAAATATATCTAATATCATTAGTTTAACTGAGCTTTGTATGAAACAACTATTTTCAGTTTATTAATGAGTTCTTTTTACAGAAGGAGGGTCTAGCTATGGGGTCACCTTTAAGTCTATTGATGGCAGACTTATTTATGGATTACTTCAAAAGGAAATGTGTGGTTAACGATAATAATATTCTATATTACAACAGATATGTTGATGATATTTTACTGACTTGGACAGGAAAATTTAAACGACAACTCCACAAATTTGTTAATGGGGTAAACAACAAGAATAAAATTCAAACTGGAAATCGAACAGGACAGCACAATAAACTTTTTGGATCTGTCTATATCAAGGAAGAACAACATACACATATTCGGAATCTACCGGAAACCGACATATACAGACACTACTATTCCTGCATCATCATGTCATCCCTGGCAACACAAACTAGCCGCGTTTAACAGTATGATCCACAGGTTATACAATGTGCTCCTAAGCGAAGAAAGTTACAGAAAAGAGCTCAGTATTATTTTCCACTAGCTTTCGCCCGCGGCTCCGCCCGCGTGGATGTCGGTTATCGCGATAATAACTATCCTATGTCCTTCCCCGAGACTCAAACTATCTCCATACCAAATTTCATCTAAATCGGTTCAGCGGTTTGAGCGTGAAAGCGTAACAGACAGACAGACAGGCAGACAGACAGAGTTACTTTCACATTTATAATATTAGTATGGATTAGTATGGATATAGCTCAATCAAATGGATACAGTACGAGATTAATCGACTCATTGATTAAGAAAAAACGGCACTATGGTCAACCATATGTTGTATACATTCCAGAAAGAAATGTGTGTATGTAACTTGTACTTCCAGTTTGACTTATTTTGGAGATATCACAAAACGTGTGTCGAAGGTATTGAAGGCTAATGGTATTTTTTCAGCTGAATATTGCAAGTCAAGGGTCCGGAGGTGCCTACCACTCGACTTGGTGAGAGTACCTGTCACTATTTTTTTTTTGTTGCAGGTCTCTCTTTTTGAGTGCAATCTGTCAATCTATATAGATTGTTGTATTAAGGGCATTTCCTTACTACTTCAATCGTGGTGATTCACAGATCGAGGGTGGGTGGTGGGATTCCTCGCTTATAATCTACTGAAGAGGGATTTCCGCCATGTGACTCCTGGATTCAATCGGTTAAATGTAGGGCGGTCGTCCAGCAGTACATTTACACAGTCGCGGTCTCTCTAGGACTCGTTTACTCCAAGGACCATCGGTCCTTCCCGATCATGTCCGAAATAATTTTAGTTTAAATTATTTATTAAGCGCTACCTTTGTAATTTTTTCATAATTTTTGGTCACCCGGTTCAAAAGATAAGGGCGACACACAATTTATACTACTTTCGGAGCGATCATTTCCAAAAATACTCATCCTAATCAAAAAAGTTTATTTAAAACCCAAAAATGTTTTTAAAATACCTGTTGAATGACGTGCAACATGTTGTAGTGTACATGTATGGAGTGCTTCCCTAAAAATACTTATTTTAATTATTTAGCTATGAAACTAAATAGCGGCTTCTACAACACACTTTTCATTAATATTCCTGTGTAGTCTATGAGTAAAATGCCTGTGAAATACGGACGGGCAGACAGACAGACGGACATGAAGAAAGTATAAGGGTTCCGTTTTTGCCATTTTAGCTACGGAACCCTAAAAACATGAAAACAAACAAAATTTGATATTAATAGTATTCTTAGTTTTATGGCATACTAACCTCGTCAAGAACGATACATGAATACTGCATCAGAAGCGGCGACGCGAACATTTCTCGAAGTAATACTCCTTCTGTCATGAACTGAAACAAAAATTGAGGTTCTCATTAAATAAAGGTAAAATTAAAAAACCTATTTATTAAAAAGACCAAAGAAAATCGATCCGAAGAGAAAAATTGCCAGAAAAAAACGGGCAAGTGCATGTCGGGCCACAATGTAGGGTTCCGTAGCTGCCCAGCACAATAATGCGGTATAAGAAGTGCGTTTTCTGTTGTTATGTACTTAAGTCATTTTCAATGGAACTTGTACTAAAAATGTGTTACTTCTCACTTGGTCGGCTGTTGCTCGTAAACTTGTAATTGCCTACTTAGCTGTAATAGTTTTTCTTTTAATTTCATAATATTTACTATTACCCTGAATTTTTTCGCATTACTAAAAATAACCTCTCTAAAAATAATTTAAGAGATAGGTTATATGGTAGTTGCATCTCAGTATATATTTACAAACAGTTTGTTAAACAAAATGTGCATTTATTTCACAAAAATAGTGACGTTTACTCGGCGAACACGAATATAAGCACAAATTAGTAGGTCAATATCATAGGTTACATAAAACTCATAATTCATTTATGGGTCTTTCTGTTAGAGTACTTAACAAGATACTAGCTAGTATTATGAATCTATCAGAGCAAAATTGTAGTAAAAAATCATCTTTTACGTAGAGGTTATTAAACAGTGGATGAATATTTAAATGAAAAAGAAAAATGGATCTAGTTGTTTGCTCCTTGTTACTTTATTATGCTTGGGAGAATTTTGTTGTGACTTTGTTTTAATTGTCACATTGATTAAGAGCATGATTTGACTTTTGTAAATAAAGATTTTGCGTGACGAATAAAGGAAATTCTTTTCTTCCATTTGATATCAGGATTAATATTTTATATTTAATCATTCGTTACAAGTACTTTCGCCCCTATTTAAGAATATATAGTTTTTACTTTTGTTGTAAGTAGATGCGCCTACTACTATGTTATACACACTAAGGCTGATTTTAATTTATCTCCTGTTTGAACTTTTCAATAATATAATTTGCATCAGTCCTATCCCATGGTGTATAGTACATTAGTCGCAGCACCTTACTCCTATATCAAGTTTATAAACATTCAAACATTGTAAAATTGTAGAGTGGCCGCGAGTTTTATTGCCAGATACTTTTCTCCAGCTTTACTTATTGTTTGCATACACTACATATACATTTACATGTACATGTAGAATCCCGACGTATCACAAGTGTTGTTTTGCATCCTAAGTGAATAAAGAATTTTGATTTTTTGAACCATTTAGCTGGTATGGGGAGGGGGAGAGGGTATACTTAACTCTATTTGCACTTTAAGTCTTAATATTTCACAAACGGTTTCCTAAATCGAAAAATGATATTGACAACCCCTAAATATTTGTCTTTAAATATAATATTTATCTATAATCCTATATTTACCTTTAAAAAAAAATTGTCAAAATTTTATTTATTTAACCACTTTCTCGGTGTAAGTAGGTACTACGTATATACATGCAAAATTACAACTGTCTAGTACTAACCGTCTCTGAGCTTAGCTGCGGACGGATGTTCGGACGGACATGGCGAAACTATAACTGTTTTGCCATTTTGGCTACGGAACCCTAAAAATGGATAGTCCCATTTTCATATACGGTCGGGGCAAAAGTATTTTCGTATTTTTCATACAAAGAAAAAAAAAATATAATATGTATGTGCCGTTTTGATCGATGACTTGTTGCCAACTTGTGGATAGTGCCTTGATCCATTGCTTAATCGATAGTTTTACCCGGCGGCAAAAGCTCATAGTGGACGATTTCTTTCCAATCCCACCATACACACAGCATCACTTTGTTTCGAATCAGGCTGGGCATTGCCACGGTCTGTGGGATTTGGCCATGCTTCGACCTCGATCTTTTTCGGACATTCTTATCGTAAGTGACCCATTTTTCATCACCCGTAATCAACCATTAAAGAAATGGGTCGGAATTGTTTCCTTTCAACAAAGAAACGTCGCATTAAGTTTCTCTCAGTAAGATCAGGTGGTACCACGTTTTTTCTTGTACCCAGACTTTTGTAAATGACGTAAAACTGTTTTGTGATCAACATCCATTTCCTCAGCAATATCGTAACTACTACTTGCTCTACTTTTTCAAAGATGGCACTAATTTTATTCGTGACAGAGCGTCCAGAGCGAGCCTCATCCTTCACACTAAAGTTTCCAGACCTGAAACGCTTGAACCACATTTGTGCGACTCGTATTGATACCGCATTAGATCCGTAAACCTCAGAAATTTTAAATCGCGGCGCGGCGTTCGTCGCATTTTTACCTTTTTTGTAATAAAGCTTTAAAATGTACCAAATTTCATCGTCACATACGTTCATTTTGCTTGCTTAAAAAACAATTAAAAAATGGCGGGAACTAGTTTTTTTTTATTTATTGCATCTTCAGAATGTCAACATTTTTAAAAATAACATTTTTTAAAACCAGCCAGTTACATTTAGTACAACCAAAGAGGTTTGATTACGAACAATGCATTCAAAATACGAAAATACTTTTGCCCCAACCTATTATACCACCACAATCCATATAAGCTAGTAATTAAATAGAAATATATGTCCATTTTCATTTTAGGTACAATGGAAATAACTAATTTATTATAGCTACAAATTAACCAATTTTCCTTCCGCCCAAAAGCCTACAAATATTATTATTAAGAGGAACATTAAGAACATTACTAAACATTACTGTTTATAAAATACAACGCTTTACATTACTACTTATTTTTTATATCTATACTAATATTACAAAGCTGAAGAGTTTGTTTGTTTGTTTGTTTGAACGCCTCTTTATAAGACCTCAACCCTTTAGAATACAAATGATGGACAGTTTTAGAGGACATGGCTTGCTGGTCTCATAAAAAATCTCTGGAGCAAGCAGTGGCCAAAATTTCCAATGGAAACAGTGTGTAAATCCATAGATTCGTGGCCAGACAGCTTAAAGGCCTAAGGTAGCCATTTTGAATAGAAAATTTGTTTTTAATTTTTGCTGAGACTTTAATTAATATATACATATAAGTTTTAATAATATTACATTACTTCATTTAAAAACAATGCATTTTCATTTGTAACAGAACTTATGGTCGGACTAGGTGCATACCGCGTCGGGGTGCTAAGTGCCGGAAAACCTCCTCGTGGTGCACCCTGGGCAACGGACGGTGATCACTTTTTGAACGCCGGACGGCTAATGTTCTGGCAAAGAGAGGGGCCCGTATTCGGGCTACTCGGGGCGTTTCTCCCTGTGCCCCTCTAGTTTTATTTTCTTTTATTCTATTTTGTTTTACCTTTGTTTAATTTTAGTTTATTTAATTTATTGCAATATCCATTTTTACATTTTTACTTTTACACCTTTTGTTTTGGTTCTTATTCTTTATTTTTACATTCTGCTTTTCTTTTATTTTGTTTGTGTTTGAGTGATGTGACGGGCTCGGCGTGCTTTTGCTTTTGCATTGCCGCCGGGCAAACAGGGGAGGTTGTGGTCCATCCCTGGGCCTTTCTGAAGAAGGGCGAGGGGCGGCGGGTTCGCTGTCTATCTATAGACGTCGGACACGGTCTGATACAGACCACTGACCGGCCCGACCCGTAACCCTGAATTGACAGGAACGGGGGCTCACACTTTGTGGGCTGCGGGGAAGTAAACCCCTTTAAAAAATACCCTAATCCCATGCTTGTGGTGCCCGGAAATGGGATGAATGGCTGAGGGGATCTCAGTCCCGATGGCTACCCAGACGGAGGTCTATAAACTTAAAAAATTATGTTGGTGGTTAATACGTGTAAAACTACCCAGGAGGGTCCCAAGCGCACTTCACTCGGGGAATCCCTTGCGGAGCCAGTCGGCTCCGTCTGTCCCACGTACTCTGGGGGGGACACCCAACGACCCACCCGTCCTGTGCCGAGCGGTATATTCGGCACCGAGAAAAGCGCGAAGGTCGCGCTTCGATCTTCGAACCGCAGTGCGGCTCTCAAGAAGGGTCGAAAGACCACAAGGAGGGCTAAGGCAAGTGGGGATTCATCCCCGTTGCCGCCTAAAGTCCCGCGGAAGGGGTCTCTGACCGCTTCTGAGTCCTCCATTACGGACGTGGACGTAATGGAGGATACCGAAGTCCACGAAGAGGGCGTTGTGTGTGGCGAGCAGCCAGGTAGACTCTGGGCTTCCCAGAAGCGTAACCGCAGCCGTTCGCCGCAACAGGAAGTGCCGCGGGTCTCTCAGACTCCTAGCAAAATTCCAACTGCCCGCAGAGGAGGAATTGGCGGCTCAGTGTTCTCCAGCAGGGAGAAATACCTACGCACGCGCACGGAGGGTTAGCGCACACAAAAAAGGTACATACGCGTCAACAGACAACCAGACAAATCAACGTACGCTCGTATCGTATCGATATCGGAACGGGGGAGTCCCCGCACAGTCAAAAATATTGTATACCTGTCGGTAAACGGTCTGTGTAATTTTTTAGTGTTGATTATTTTGTGGCAAATCAACACATTTCACTGTATTACTTAAATAATACAAAGTTAAAAAAAATAAGCTAAAAAGCAGTTAAGCAAGCAGTAACGGTTTAGACGTCAAAGATTCCCCCCCCCCCCCAGCGATGTCAACTCGTAAGGTTCCCAAAAAAACTGATAGCATTGCCACAAAGAAGCGGCCAGCCTTTTGGCCTCTGGCCTCTGCCTTTTTCAGCTATGGACCGATACGGGCTGATGATGATGAGTCGGGTTTCAAAAGAACTGGTTCATAGGTTTCGCCTTGAAAATCAAACAGAGTTCCATTCGCATGCTTTAGCGTGGACATGGATTAAATAATCTTATCGTTAATGGTATGATTTAACCCTGACCTTACATGTTACGATTTATGATTAATGGCCTCCGCCCAATGCACCGTACCGTCACGAAATACCGGGTAATAAATAGGTCAACTAAGGATTAAATGAAATAGCGGACTACTTGAGATACATTAGAATGAAAGAATTATACAAAATAAAATTTGGACAGTACGCGCGCGCGTCGAGGGTATGTTCGAACTGTCGAAGAGAGGGGGGCGCGCACCCACGCATTCTGCGACCGGCCTGATGATTGTTGGAGAGACCCGAACACACTAGATCTGATAAACCGGTGGCCGGCGTAGGCCATTCAGCGGGATTCGTCAATCGTGACATAACGTGAATGTCGACCATCTCGTCTCAAAATCGCAGAATTTTTAAGAATCACTTTGATTAAATATTACTAACGAGCAGTCCGCCCTGGCGCCTAGAGTTTTCTCTACTAACCTATAGCAAAAACCGCATCGAAATTCGTTGCGTACTTTAGAAGATGTAAGCGCACTGAAAGCGGGCAGTTACTTTATTTTATACTATAGAAATAAATTTATTTTGTCCTCAAACAAAAATACAGTAAGTAGTACAAAATCAAATATTAGTAATATTGAGAGACAAATATGTTACTACTGATTGCAACTCCGCTTAATTAGGAGCTGCGCTGGTATTCTGCTAAGACCAAGGTGACAACACGAACATTAACCGTCACTAGGTAGGTAATAACAAAGTATAAAATAAATATAAACAGAAAAAATAAAGTTTATATAAGCAAGATTATATTTAAATATAGTAAATAAAATATTAATTAAGAAATAAAAAAGCATGAATAAAAAAAGGGTAACCATTAATAACTATTAAGTTGTAAACAGCAGATGAGCATTAAAATGTATAAAATTTGCATGATTTATCACTAGAATGCTAGCAAGGAGCGCTCGTTGAATAAACGGCATAATATCAGGTATTATTAGGTCTATTGTTTCTGTAAGTTTAGCAATTGTTGTTTATATTTTTTGCTAAAAGTATACACAGATTTCAGTGTACGTAAAGGCACACACGTTTTTATTATAAAGTATATCTGATAGATACATAATCTATACTAATATTATAAAGCTGAAGAGTTTGTTTGTTTGTTTGAATGCAGGAAGTACTGATCCGAATTGAAAAAATATTGTTCTGTTGTGTAGCCAATTATCGAGGAAGGCTATAGGCTATATAACATCACGCTACAAGCAATAGGAGCGGAGCAGCAATGAAAAATGTTACAAAAACGAGTAAAATTTACGCAGACGAAGTTGCACGGGTTAGCTAGTTTATAATAAAGTTTACCAACTCTTATCATCATTTATCTCCTCTACAGATAGGTAGTGAGATAGGTGGTAGTGGATCATGACAGAAATCGCTCAGGCGATCATTATTATGATACGGTGTACTGGACAAAGACCTTTATAGTTCAGCTGACCCGTATCGCATTAACGCTGTATAAAAACACGTGGACAATGAGTTCTTTGTGTCAAAGCATTTCACGGCATTATAGACAGTTGATTAAGTTTTAAACTGTAACTATTTCACAATAGAGTCGTTTGAAGAATGCTATTCAGTATTATAATGGTTAGTTTTTGAATTAACAATGCTTTTGTCAATAACAGACCTTAATATTGTAGTGTTTGACTGGCCTAGTGACCCTGACTGCTGAGCTGAAGGTCGTGGGTTCGAACCCCCCCCCCCAGGATAAAACTTTGTATAATGAGCACGATGATTTATCCTGTGTCTGCGTGTTATTTATATAAAAAAAAATGTGTGGCACTCGGGGACTGCCGCGGTAAAGCTATTGCATAGTATTTTTATCAACTTAAGCAATTTAAAAAAAATATATATATTTTTAAGTGTTTTTTTATAATTAGTTTGAATTTTTTTTCTTTAAAAAAATTTTTTTTTTTAAATTTAAAAAAAGCAATTAAAAAAATTTTTTTTTTTAGTTTATAAAAAAGTTTTTTTTTTAATTAAAAAAAAAACATTTAAAGTTTTGCTATTCATTGATAGATGGCAAAAGTAAAAAGTATCACCGCTGTGCCCGTCGGAGTGGGGAGCGTGAGGTTTTTTCGTTACGGAATTTCTGGATTCGGTCCCCGCGCTCAAGGCCCGCGATAGAAGCTATGCAATAGCTTAAAATGTAATATTTAGATATATATAAGTATGTTTATCAGTTGTCTGGTTTCCATAGTACAAGCTCTGCTTAGTTCGAAATCCGATGGCGTTGTGTGAGTTGACCCAAGATATTATTATAATGTAAGCAAGAAGGGTCTAAATTATCAGGGCGGTTCTCCTCAAAATGTTTTTTTCGCAAATCTAACTACATATTTTGTAAACCCTACAATATCAATATCAATCAATTTTATCTTAAACTCGTAAGGGATTTGAAACATAATACTAAGGAAAAAAACAAACAAATGAAATATCTGGATCTAGCGTATGAGATTGTCGACATGTGTGATGTTGATTCGGCCATCATTATACCAATGCAAGCTCCTTGATTTAGTATTAGTAAATGTCCCGACATGTAAGGTATTTGAATCGGCACCCTTGAGTACTATCGACAGTCATCATCCCCCATTAGAAATACAATTGTCAATAGAGGCGACCACACGACTCGACTCAAACAAAAACTCGCAAAAGCGAAACTTTCATATAGCTGACTATACAAAAGTGAATGAATATTTAAGTAATCAAAATTGGAATAAAATATTTAGAGATTGTCTGAATGTCGATGATATGGTTGAAAAATCTATCTATACATATAATAAAACTGTAAATTTCACGTGTCTGTACATGGCCGAACTTAGTGAAAAAAAAAATTAGGAAATGTTCGAAAAGAGTATTTAAACACTTAGCTGCATTTTTAGAAATGTCTGTCTGTCTGTCTGTCTGTCTGTCTGTCTGTCTGTTTGTTTGAACACGCATCACGCAAAAACTACCGTACAGATTCGGTTGAAATTTTGCACGTGCAATCTAATAGATGCAGATTAACATTTAGGCTATAAATTATCACGCTTTTTCCCATAGGAGCTAAGCAGTAAGGGATAATGTCTGTAGCTATTTTTCGTTATAAAACAGTAACTACTTGACGGATCTTTATGAAAATTTGCAGTTTTATAGTAAATACTATAGGACATTATTTACACTATGAATCATTACGCTAACGTCTATGGGGAACGAGTAGCAACGTATTTTTTGTCGCACCATAATGGTTTATCACAAAAACTTCCACAATTAGACATTATCTATAATTGTAACCCGTGGAATGCATAACTTCACGCTAAAACTAAAAGGAGCTAAACACAACATTTTTAAGTTTCATAAGAACAGTTATTTTGACGTGTAAAGTAGCTAATAGTATAGCCTCGAAGCTATGCTAGCGGACTTTGACGACGAAGTCCCAGGCTCGAATCTGATGTCTGAATATGTTCTTTTTGTATTTATTTAAATTGTCTTTATCCTTTTTTAATATTTTTCTGAATGTTTTAGTTATTTTTTCGACCGTAGGTAACTTATTTACTTTGGTTATTACTTTTTATATTAAAAATCAAGTAAATTATGCAATTAATTATATGTATTGCATGCACTGCTGAGAGTAATGAATTAATCGTAGTAGAAATGAAAAACAATATTACATTATAGTTAAAAAGTATTCGACATTTTCCAGAAATGATGTGTTCGTTTAAAAAAAAAGACATTACACACGTAAAAAAAGTACATGTAGCGCCATCTATGAAATCAAATTGTGAACAACAAAACAACGGCAACATTCTTGAAAGTAGATGGCGTTGTATTCAATAATGTTCTATACTTTGTAAAAGAAGTTTTAAAAAGAAACACATTGCTATGATTTTTAGAAATGTTTGTCTGTCTGTCCGTTTGTTTGACCACGCATCACACAGGTGCATCGAGGATCATGTTTTGGGGTTATGGTTGGAGATTACGTGTTCATCAATTCAACGATAATGAATGGCTCAACATCGTTCAAGTGTGAGTAGGTCGTTGTTTGTCAACCGTACCTTTAGGGATATCTGACATTTTCGCGGGCATGACACACATGACACGCTCTGTGTTTGCTTACTAAAGTGTTACAGCAGTTTTATTATTAGTATTGCGTTGTAACACTATATGAAATACACCCCATTTTTAGCCAAAATGACAAAACAGAACCCTTATAGTTCCCTTATGGCCGTCCGTCCGCAGCTTAGCTCAGAGACTGTTAGTGCTAAGGTTGCAACTTTTGCATGAATAAATTACTAACGCCGATAAAGTGAAAGAACAAAATCTTGAAAATCATTATTTTTTTAAGGGTACCTCTCTTATAAGTAAAGTGGGGATGTGATTATTTTCTCACCTACCTACCCCATCGTGTGTGGTATCATTAGATAGGTCTTTTAAAAAGCGTTTAGGGTTTGTGAAGACTATTTTTAGATTTAAGGATTCCTTTGTGTATAATATTAGGCTTTATAGTGAACATTTTTGTTAGAGTCAAGTGTCCCCCTGCCAGCTAAATGGTTGATGTTGGGTATGTGAAAAAATTCAGGGTAGTAGTATAAATACTAAAATTATAAGGAAAACTATCACAGTTAAGTACTTAGGCTTTACAAGTTTACGATCACATGAGAAGTAACAACATTTTCGTACAAATTCTATTAAAAATTATTAGGTAATAAGTAGGTATAACGTTGAAAGAATGAAACAAAAACAACAGAAAACCCACTTCTTAAGCCGCACACCAAACTAACTATCTAAAAGAATAGAACAGATCAATTTTTATTTAGTAAGTATTTAGTCAACAGGACTGTTTCCAACATATTTACACAGAAGTTATTTCGTTACCTAAACTACCTTAATGTAAACCTGACTTTCACGCGAACGAAGTCGCGGGCACAACTATTATGAATATATATATATTACGGGTCTTAATCGCGTTTAGGTTAAATACCTTGCTTACCTACCTACGTTTAATATGCATGATAGTTTAAGTATAATTTAATTTAAAGTCATCAAGTATTAAAATAAACTTATCCAGTTTTGAAAATAGATGGCGTTTAAATACAAATTAAACAGAATCAGGTAAACTGATTTAAAAAATAAATCTGAAATTCTTACGATTATGTATTATATATATATTATTTACGGATATGAATTTATGATGATCTTAATTAACGACAGGTTCATCATCATCATCATCATCAGCCTATCGCAGTCCACTGCTGGACATAGGCCTCTCTAATTGCACACTTTGTTCTATCCTCGGCTACGACAGTAGTTTAGTATTTAAACTAAACGTTTCTAAAAGATATACTAATTCACTATATCTTTTAGAAACGTTTGAATGTTGTCTGTTTGTTTGAACACGCATCACAGTACCGCGGGAATGCAATGTTTTAAAACCAGGATATTTTTTTAAAAACTTATCTCACACTAGCCCTATTTCGCGCGAGTACTTGGGCGGTTTCGGGCTTCATTTAACCCGAAACCGATAATAGTAATATTCGATGTGATGCAAATCATTTTGGTAAAATACTATTATAATTTGTCTTCTAACCGTCTGGCGCCATAAACTTTGTCGCCCTTCATTTTGCTGCACTGGGCATTTGCTTGGCTTGCCTTGCCATAGGTCGGGCCCTGATTAGAGCTAGGCCCTAATATCCATAGATGCCACAGATCATTGTGGAGCATGTTTCCAATATGCTTTACACAGAAGTTAAATTGTAACATAAACTACCTTAATATAAACCCAACTTCCACGCGAACGAAGTCGCGGGCACAGCTAGTTTTATAATATTATCGAAACGGCCATAAACACGTATATTCCACTGTGTCGCATAAAAACATCAAAGTATCCAACTTGGTTTAGTGCCGATCTTATAAGGTTATTAAAGGAAAAGAATAAGCTCCGTATTAAATATAAAAAATATAAAAACCCATTAGATGCCCTATCACTTAAACTAATTAGTAAACGTTGTGATACAGCCGCAAAAGAATGTTACAAGGCGTATATTGTTAAAACGGAAAAAGTCATTGGTACGAATCCCAAGTACTTTTCGACGTATATCAAAGACAAACGCAGACGAGAAAGCAACTATCCAGCCACTATGACTCTTGGTTTGTCTGTATCATCGGATGGTACTGGAATATGCAATCTATTCGCTGCTCATTTCACCAATGTCTATACCATTGATACGGAGATACTAGACCCACAGTATATTGACCAACTAAATAGGTCACATAATATGACATGCGACACATTCTCATTCTTTCAAGTGAATGAAGATATGATCCTTAAAAAACTACGCGGATTGAACAAATCAAAAGGGGCGGGCCCTGACGGTGTTTCACCATTATTTATTGTGAGTTGTGCGCAGAGTCTAGTGACCCCTTTATCGATAATTTATAATAAATCGTTCAGCTCAGGGCTGTTTCCTAAATCTTGGAAGATAGCCAAAGTGGTACCTATATTTAAAAGCGGTGACAATAATATGGTAAATAATTACAGATCGATATCTATTTTATTAATATTTGGGAAAGTCCTAGAATCTCTGTTGTGTCCGTATATGCAGCGTTATTTTGAAAGGCTCTTTTGTGTAGAGCAACATGGATTTATAAAATCACGATCGACGTGCACAAATCTCGTATCTTACGTAGAGACATTGGCCGAGTTTTTAGACAAGGGAATGCAGGTTGACGCTGTATATACGGATTTCAGCAAAGCATTCGACAAGGTACCCCATAAACTACTTATAAAAAAATTATCAATTTACGGTATCCACGGACCACTTCTTGGCTGGTTTCAATCTTACTTGGCAAATAGAGATTTTTACGTTGTTGACAATGGATATCAGTCGTCACATCACATAGTTGCTTCCGGTGTACCACAAGGATCACACCTAGGCCCAATCTTGTTCAACATCTTTATAAACGATGTTACTGACTGTTTTAAAAGCACTATACCATACCTTTTTGCAGACGATATTAAAATCATAAAAACAGTAACTTCTCAACAAGATGCTATATCTATGCAGGAGGATATTGACAGACTAAATACCTGGTGTTCTGTGAACAGTATCTTGTTAAACTGCAAAAAATGTAGTCATATAAAATTTTCGCGGAAATTGCATAACACAGATACAGGTTACAACATTAACGGCATACCCTTAACCGAAGTGGGCTGTATCAAAGACCTAGGTGTCACGCTGGACAGTAAATTAACACTCGTGCCGCATGTAAATGACATTGTCAAAAGAGCTTTAAGAATGTTAGGATTCGTAATTAGGAACAGCAAACTTTTTCAGAGTTCACGCACAAAAATTATATTATTTTGTAGTCTCCTGCGTAGCATTTTGGAATACTGTAGTGTTGTCTGGCGTCCACATTTTGCCGTCCACTCCTTGAGGATAGAAAGGGTTCAAAAAAGATTCTTGAACTACTTGGGGTTCGCAATCGGAGGCAGAGAGAGGCAAACGTCTTATATCGAAAAACTGACAAATTTTAAGATGAAGTCTCTCGAGACGCGTAGGGACATTTTAGATTTAAGATTCCTTAATAAAATTTTTAGAAATAAAATCGACTGTCCCCAACTCTTGTCCAAGTTCTCTCTTCGGGTTGCCCGAAGGCCACCGCGTAAACCAGTAACGCCCCTGGTTCCACCCTTTCGTAGAACTAAGTTTGGAGCAAGTTCGCCTGTTCCTAGATTATGTAAGCTTTTCAATGAAAACAGTGCTTCTACTGACCTTCACACAGATGGTCAGTTCACACTCATCCGGAATGTTAACATCTCTCTCGACCAGGGCTCGGAACCGGTTTATAAATAGCGGTTATTATTGGTAATAAAACCGGTTTAATTGTGCCCGTCGATTAACCGGTTAATCAAGATACCGGTATTAATCATAAACGAAAACGAAATAATTTTGATTACCGGTTAAAACAGAGAGCGTAATGCTAACCGATAATGTGAGCTGAATTAACCGGTTAAATTCAAACAAACGATTCGTGACGCAAGCCACGGTCGTTCGGTCTCGACCTCACGTCATTGAAACTTAGTACTTTTTCTTTCCCACATGTATGGGTTAGACCGTCGTCGTGCGTCGTGTTAAATCATGTTCCCTGCAAATTTACAAGCATGCGGCCGTTATTTAGTGTAGGTTAATTATATTTTGTGTGTATATTCATCATGGGAAAAAGAAAATAAAATAAGATTTAATCTATGTTCGCTTAAAATTAAGAGACCAATAAATCGAAATGTTTGATGAAAGGTTGTAAACACCACGCACGCCTCCGTAAAGCGCGGGTTCCGGTACCCTCGCTTGATTTTTATCACTCACTATTACGAAACTGTCGGTACTTCGAGACACAACACTAACGACATCTGCACACTGGCGTGTAATATTTGTTTCGACGGTGTGTACACTTAATCATCGCGGGATTTTACGATATTGAGAAACGATATCCATCTTCTAGGTTGAAATTGACGTGTTTTTTTATTTTAACCTCTGCCCGCGCCATGCGGGAGTAATAGTGACGGTCAGTGGAGAGGATCTGTGGTTCGTGTAGTTCAATCAGTTCATTATTGAATATATTCGCGATTAAGACCCGCAGCTTATAAAACTCCATAATGTGTACAAATCGTGAAAGTTTACGAACTAATAAGCTTAGGACTTCTTTAGAAGTGCTAACCAATTACGAAATAAAGTTTTTAATTATTACATGGTCACTACATTACACTTGGCCAGCGGAACTTACATACGTATCACTAAATACAAAATTTTGTGAGACATGAATCATTTAATACATCTACTGTTGCGTCTACAGACGAATCCGTTAAAGTGGACGATGATGAAAGGATACAAAAGCTCACTACAACGTTGCTATGGGAGATTTCAATGCTAATGTGGGAGTACAAAAACGCGGCGAAACGAAAATTGGACCTAACTGCGTAGGGCGCAGAAATCACATGGCCCAAATGCTCGTTAATTTTCTACGTTCGTCGGAGCTTTTCTTATTGAATTCTTTCTTTAAAAAGAAGCCTCACAGAAAGTAGACATGGCAAAGCCCTGATGGTGTATTAAGAAACTAGATAGATTTCATAATTACGGACAAGCTGCAAATAATTAGAGACGTCTCGGTGATCAACAGGCTCAATACTGGCAGCGATCACATATTGGTTCGAGGGTCTCTAATTATTAGCTTCAAGGTCGAAAAATTCCAAATAATGAGGCCCATTCTCCGACCTATTGCCCCCCAGATAGCCTCATGCCCCGAAAAGTTATAGTGGGAGCTTCAAAACCGTTTCGCATCGCTGGAAACACAAACGAGAAAACCGACACTGGTCAAAACGCTACAGGATGTATCTCGGAAGTTGTTTCCCGGAAAACGCAAAAAAAGGGAGTCCGAACTCTCACTCGAGATTCTTGAACTAATGAGGGTAAGACGAGACACGCAGATGTCTTTGTCAGATATGAGAGCCATAAACCTGAAGATCAGGAAGCTGACATGACCTGACCTCCTACGCTACAGCACTCGCAACATTGAGACGGCGATCGATCGAAATAGAGGCACTTAAGTTTTCTCACAGCAGCTAGGCAGACCCTGTCTGACAATACTAAACACAGCGAGTGGTAAAACCTCAAGGCTGGAGATATTTGGGGAAATCGAGAGTTTTTATGGACATGTATGCATCACGGATGGCTTAACCTATGGGACTTAGCGTCGATGATCACAGAACCCCACTCACGTGCCACTATACCGAGGGCATGTCGGATGTCGATCAGGGCGAGGTCGGGGCAGTTTTCGAGCAACTTAAGAATGACAAAGTGCCCTGTGATGACAGAATCATTACAGAGCAGGTGGGACCCCAGTCCTGAAAGAGCTAGCAAATCTCTTCAACTCCGTCATCCACCAAGGCTTAACACAAGCGTGTGGCGGGAGTACGTGGTCTGTTCTTAAAAAAATTATAACCCCATGCTGAAGAACTACAGACCTATCTCATACCTGAGCCACGTCTACAAGTTGTTCTCGAGAGTGATCACCAACCGCCTCTCTAGAAAACTCGACGAGTTCCAGCCCCCGGAACAAGCTGGGTTTCGAAAAGGCTTCAATACCGTGGACCACATCCATACATGACTGCAAGACGAATTCAGTAGAGCGTCATATCCCCGAAACTGTTCACCTACGCTCTCGAAGACATCTTCAAGACACTTGATTGGACTGGATAGGTCATAAACATAAACCGTGAGTAAATCTCACACCTTCGGTTTGCCGACCATATTGTCGTAGTAGCGCAGTCGCTGGAGCAGCTCAGCGAAATGCTGCACAGCCAAAATGGAGCCTCTAGATGTGTGGGTCTCGGCCGTAGGTAACTTTAATGTGAGTTTGATTTGTTTTCAGTTTGGTAAAAGCAACTTCGAACAAGAAGTCGATAAAAGGATTCAATTGGGTTGGGTAGCGTTTAGCAAACTTCGTCGAGTTTTCACTCCGCCTTAACCGCAATGCCTGAAGGATCAACGTAACCAGTGCGTCCTACCTGTTATGACCTACGGTGCCAAGTCATTTATTACGGTTGAGTTAGTCAAAAAAAAAAACAAAATTGTGCAGCGGGCTATGGAACGACGTATGCTTGGGAGGATAAAACTCGCAATAAGGTCATCCGACAAAGAACTAAAGTTACCGGCATAGCTCGCAAGTGTTGGACATAGGCATCTCCTAATTTTTGCCACAACAGCCGGTCCTCTGCCTTCCGCATCCAGTCCATTCTAGCCACCTTATTTAGGTCGTCGGACCTGGCTGGGGGCCGTCCTACCTTACATTGAGTACTATCTCAATGTGGCACAAGCTTTTGATAAAGTCTGGCATGAAGGCTTGCTATATAAACTGAAAACCATGTTACCAGATCAATTTGCTACTGTCCTAGAATCTTACATTTCTAGTAGAGCATTTCGAATACGCCAAGAGGATGTTTGTGCTAAAAATAAAGAAATAAAAGCTGGAATTCCATAAGGCAGTGTTCTAGGACCGGTCCTGCACCTTTTATACACCCGTGATATTCCAGAGCTCGAAAATAATGCTATTACAACCTTTGCTGACGATACAGCCATCATAGCAGTAGGAAATACCCACAACGAATCAGTAGAAAAGGTTCAAGTAGCCATCAACCAAGTCTTAGAGTGGACGACAAAATGGAGAATAAAACTTAATGAGAGTAAGTCCGTTCACGTTGACTTCACAAATAAAAAAGGTCAATACTGCCCGGTGCTTATAAATGGCCAACCAATACCCTACTTGAACGAAGCTAAGTACCTCGGTATGACGCTTGACGCAAAGCTACGCTGGAAAGCACATGTCAAGAAAAAAACAGAAGAGCTATCCCTACGCTACCAGAAGAAGTACTGGCTACTGGGAAGACACTCTTCCCTCTCAGTATACAACAAAGTCCTGCTATATAAACAGGTGTTAATGCCAGTATAGACTTATGTAAACAGCTTTGGGGCTGTACCGCTCAGAGCAATCGACAAATAATACAAAGATTCCAGAACAAAGTGCTCAAGAATATTGTCAACGCCCCTTGGTACTTAAGAAACTGCGATTTCCACCGGGACCTTAAAATGGATGACATAGAGACAGTTATACAAAAAATAGCTGAAGCACATCAAAGCAGGCTTCAACAACACGTGAACGTCGAGGTAATCCAGCTCCTTGATACCACTGAGTTAAAAAGAAGATTGAAATGGCTGAAGCCGTTTGAATAAGTGTAATATAATAGTGACATATTAAATGTAGTGTAAGTGCAACGTAAAAGAACACATGAACAAAGTGACTTCACATATGTAATAGAGACAATAAGATAAGTGTTATTGGACACATTCTTAGGTTTAAGTCCTTATAGCAATTTAGGTCATAATTAAATTACTCATTAGTCTTTAGGCTAGATTGTAATATATATAAAGTATTGTAATAGATACTTATATAAAAAAAAAATCGAAGTAGTAGTTCCTGAGATTGCCGCGTTCAAACAAACAAACTCTTCAGGTTTTTAATATTAGTATAGATAGTATGTTACTTTTTAGATTTAATTCAATTGTTTTACTTTATTTCACTGTATGTTTACTTACTATCATCTGTATCAGAAAGTATATTTTCGGCAACACCAAGAAAAAGCGGTTGACTTCATTCGTTGATAAGAATCTATAGCATTTTTGTATGTTAAGAAATGTACTGATATTCACAATTTCACTCAATTATTATTTCATTTATAATTCAGTGCGCAAACGTAAATGTTTAACTATACAAATGTAAACATATACAAAATACTCTGTGAATCTGAACGTTGACTAAACAGACGAAACACTCGGTTCAAAAAATTAATAGAGATACGCGTACTCACTAATGTCCTTGAAACTCAAATTAACCGGTTTATTTCGCTGAACAGTATCGGAATTTGTGAAAAACCGGTTTTAACCTTAACCTGAATTCATTTCGGTTCGGGGTCAATGACCAAAACCGGTTTGGAAATTTAACCGGTTTCCGAGCCCTGCTCTCGACAAACCTAATCCTAAATTATATATGGTCACAGAAGGCCTTTAGTGGAACCATGTTAAGTTTTTGTATGCCTTCAAAAATAGAAGTATACACACTTACTATAGTTTCAAAATAAAATTTTACTAATTTTATTTGTACATAAGTTTTTTTTTTGTAAATCACTTTGCATGTAGTGTTTACCTATAATTAGATGTACAGTACTCATGAGATTTACTTATACAGTTTTTTTTTTCTTTTTAAGTATTATCTGTAACATCTGTTGGTAAACCTTAAATAAATAAAAATAAAAAAATAAATAAAAAAATAGTCTTATCCGTTAATGGTCTGATTGCCAAGAGCCTCGACCAACACCTTGAGAGACTCGCGTTAGGCGGTTGGATCAAGCGCTTGGGTGCAAAAAGCGGTACTTCTGGCCACGGCCCGCATAGTGAGGACAGGATCCTTTCTCTGGTGCCGTAACCACCAGCAGCTAGATGCCTGTACCCGATGCCGGTGGTTTTATAGACAGGGCCATTTGTAATATACTAATAACTCCCACATACAAACACAAATATACTCCCTCCGTGGCCGTCCTCGTGGCTTCTTTTCAACCGACTTCAAAAAACCTTAAGAAGAGGTTCTCAATTCGTCTGTATGTTTTTTTTTGTATATTTGTTCACTGATTACGCAAAGACGGCTGGACCGATTTGAAAAAAATATTGTTGTGTTTGAAAGGGTATACTTCAAAGTTGGTCCCATTGTCGTCAGATCACGATCTGATCATGGGATCCTGGAGAAATCGAGAGAACTCTTAAAATATTAAAGGCACACCTACAGTGATTTAGGTATATTTCATAGTGATTCGTGCATTTACTCTCAAAAAGCACCAATTGGTGAAGTGAAACTGATGATGAAGACCACAAATGACGAGCCAACCTATTCAATATTTCACGGTTCGCGATTCAATTACTTTAATATGACTGTATTCTCGTAATAGACACTATTACACAATGTAATAGACCTGATAGTGAACTATCATGTGAACTCCTCAACAATTAACGGCCCTGCATTGTGGAAAGCAATATTTTGTAAAAGCATTTAAGCAGTTGACATAAACCTTTTTTTTTTTTTGGTCTGGCGGGAAAAATTCCTGACGAACACCCCCACCGCTCGGGGAAGACGGTGGAGGTAGTGTGGGGTTTACACCCACTAAAAAACACGCCGTGTATCGCCCGCCACATCGCGAACGGGCCGCCGGAATTTGTTATACCGTCGGCGACCCGCCCAGTGGCAATGCCCGGATGCGATGTTGTTGCGTTCCGGGCATTTCACACCTACGCGGCTCCTGGATACACACAGGGCGCCGCGCCTCCACGGAAGGCCACGGGCGGGGCAGATTACCCCGTACGCCCGCCCGCAGCCCCACCTAAGGCGGCATCAGGCGCAGATGTGCGCGCCGACGCCGCCCGGTTCGCCGGCGACGAAGCGGATCCGCCAGGGAGCTATCTTCCCTGACGCGCTCCGCCGCCTCCTTCTGTGAGATGATGTCCTCACAGAAGGATGCGACCGCATTCTACGACCCCTCGCTCCGGACCATGGACAGAACCACGGCCGGCAACGAGAGGTCACTTCCGACCACTGCAGTGAGAACTCGACGTTGCCCCTCCCAAGCTGGACAATGCTGGAAGGTGTGCTGCGCCGAGTCCTCACTGCAGTCGCAGTGGTGGCAGGCGGGACTCGGTTCCCTCCTAGCGACCGTGTGCAGGTACTGCCCGAAGCACCCGTGCCCGGAGAGGACCTGCGCTAGCCGGAAGGAAAGGGTCCCGTGCTGCCGCCCCACCCACTCCTCCAGGACCGGCTGGAGCGCCTCCACGGTTCGAACACCTGCCCGTGGAGCCTCTAGCCGGCCCTGCCACCGGGCCATGATTGCCCGGTGGGCCTCACCGCGCCAAGCGCGTAGCTCCTCGGGCAGAGGCACCGAACCCCCTGCCCGAACAGCCACCGCCCGCCGATACACTTCAGCGAGCACTTCCGCCTCCAAATCCCACGGGGGTGTACCGGCCAATGCGCACGCCACCTCTGCAGACACCGTGCGGTGTTGACATAAACCTATTGTAACGTAAGTGAATTACAAACCAACCCACTAAAAAGTGAGAAATAAAAAACTTTTTTACAAAAAAATATTACCGACTTCAAAAACAAATTAAACATTTTGAAGTTGGTGCCGCTTTTTAGTTGCCTTATATTTATTTCGATGATTTTGTTTTAAGTCGGTAATATTTTTTTGTAAAAAATTTTTTTTTATTATACCTACTAAGTAACTTTGTACTATCACTTCTTTTTAAGATAACTAGCAATGTGGGATTGAGCCCCACATTACTAGCAATCTTGTTAACCCCTCCAGCTAAGCTCAAAGGCTTGTGTTAGGAGTGGGTTCACGTTGGTAGTTTAATGGGTAAGATTCGAACCTGCAACCTCACGATTGCGAGACAAAGGCATCGGCCTTAGCCTTAGGCTACCGCCGCTTTTGAAAAATACCTAGTACATTAAGACGATGCAATCGTGTTTTGTTCATTTTCATTGTACCGTCTTGCATCTTGTAAAGGCAGAAACAAACTACTGTGTCGTGGTGTGTCGCGACGCGTTATAGCGTCTGAGGGCGTGTGCACACTAATAACGCGTGGTACCACGCGTTCTGTCGTTTTTTCTGTACAGTGTCAATCGAAATGTCGGATGTCTATTTATAAGTTTAACTACTTACTACAATACCAGTGTCCACGCTCCTCTGGCTGGTCATAGCAGCGGCGTACCCAACATTCTCGCCAACCTGCTCGCCGCGCTCCTCCGCGACACGACACGCGAGCGACACGGCCGCCGCAACCCTCGGCTGAGTCACACACACGCGGTGGCCGATCTCGTAGAGATACTAGAAAAGAAAAGGAAAACTATTGAATACAATTTCAGAACGCAAATTCAGATCACTGGGAGAGGTTAGGTAAAAAAAAAGATACGGCCGTTTATGCCGCAAAAAACGTACATTTCGACACTCAAGGGAATTAAAATTTATAGGCTATTTTCCGTTGACCTAGAACTATGAAATTTGGCAAGTGCCTAATATATACCTACAAATTTTACCCTTTTAAATCAATCGATACAATATATTTCTTGTAATAAAAGTTGGCAACCCTACCCATAGGCCATAACGTTCCTCGATAAATGGGCTATCCAAAATTAAAATATTATTTTGATTCGAACTATTAGTTCCTGAGATTAACGCGTTCAACCAAACCAACAAACAAACTCGTCAGTTTTATAATAATTACATATCTACTAGAACTAAGTAATTTTAATTACGGAAAAGAGTAAGGTGTATATACATATACGTATATTGTTTCGGTTGTTGTGGTATAAGCTTGTTAATAACCATGAGTTGCATAAAATAAATATTTAAAAACTACTCAGCTATTACAACATAACTAATATCCCGCTTTCAATTCCAAACGACCTCTTGACCGCGTTTCCAGTAACGTTTTTTTATACATCCAATCTATGTGATGCTCAAGAAATTGGCGTGATGCCAACTACTTTTGTTTACAAATACAATAAATGCATTTTTGAAAGATAGAAAAATTTGAAATCCAGACTCAGGAATCGAACCCGAGACTTCCGTAGCCAAACCGGGGCCAGAAGCGAACCACCTATCTGGACTATGTTATTAGATTTCGAATTTTTCTATCTCTTGTTGCTCGCGAAATTTAGGCCTTCGCAGTGACATCTAGTCGTTAGTTAAGGAACTATCACGGCTTTTGTTATTGCTTCGTTACAGAGAGCATTTTAACAAATTATGATGTCGCTGGCCGAATATTGAAGTAATTTTTATAGGCATTTCTTGCCAATAACTTTACAAATACAATAAATGCATTTTTGAAAGATAGAAAAATTTGAAATCCAGACTCAGGAATCGAACCCGAGACTTCCGTAGCCAAACCGGGGCCAGAAGCGAACCACCTATCTGGACTATGTTATTAGATTTCGAATTTTTCTATCTCTTGTTGCTCGCGAAATTTAGGCCTTCGCAGTGACATCTAGTCGTTAGTTAAGGAACTATCACGGCTTTTGTTATTGCTTCGTTACAGAGAGCATTTTAACAAATTATGATGTCGCTGGCCGAATATTGAAGTAATTTTTATAGGCATTTCTATTTATTATATTGTATTTGTAAAGTTATTGGCAAGAAATGCCTATAAAAATTACTTCAATATTCGGCCAGCGACATCATAATTTGTTAAAATGCTCTCTGTAACGAAGCAATAACAAAAGCCGTGATAGTTCCTTAACTAACGACTAGATGTCACTGCGAAGGCCTAAATTTCGCGAGCAACAAGAGATAGAAAAATTCGAAATCTAATAACATAGTCCAGATAGGTGGTTCGCTTCTGGCCCCGGTTTGGCTACGGAAGTCTCGGGTTCGATTCCTGAGTCTGGATTTCAAATTTTTCTATCTTTCAAAAATGCATTTATTGTATTTGTAAAGTTATTGGCAAGAAATGCCTATAAAAATTACTTCAATATTCGGCCAGCGACATCATAATTTGTTAAAATGCTCTCTGTAACGAAGCAATAACAAAAGCCGTGATAGTTCCTTAACTAACGACTAGATGTCACTGCGAAGGCCTAAATTTCGCGAGCAACAAGAGATAGAAAAATTCGAAATCTAATAACATAGTCCAGATAGGTGGTTCGCTTCTGGCCCCGGTTTGGCTACGGAAGTCTCGGGTTCGATTCCTGAGTCTGGATTTCAAAAAAAATTTTTCTATCTTTCAAAAATGCATTTATTGTATTTGTAAAGTTATTGGCAAGAAATGCCTATAAAAATTACTTCAATATTCGGCCAGCGACATCATAATTTGTTAAAATGCTCTCTGTAACGAAGCAATAACAAAAGCCGTGATAGTTCCTTAACTAACGACTAGATGTCACTGCGAAGGCCTAAATTTCGCGAGCAACAAGAGATAGAAAAATTCGAAATCTAATAACATAGTCCAGATAGGTGGTTCGCTTCTGGCCCCGGTTTGGCTACGGAAGTCTCGGGTTCGATTCCTGAGTCTGGATTTCAAATTTTTCTATCTTTCAAAAATGCATTTATTGTATTTGTAAAGTTATTGGCAAGAAATGCCTATAAAAATTACTTCAATATTCGGCCAGCGACATCATAATTTGTTAAAATGCTCTCTGTAACGAAGCAATAACAAAAGCCGTGATAGTTCCTTAACTAACGACTAGATGTCACTGCGAAGGCCTAAATTTCGCGAGCAACAAGAGATAGAAAAATTCGAAATCTAATAACATAGTCCAGATAGGTGGTTCGCTTCTGGCCCCGGTTTGGCTACGGAAGTCTCGGGTTCGATTCCTGAGTCTGGATTTCAAATTTTTCTATCTTTCAAAAATGCATTTATTGTATTTGTAAAGTTATTGGCAAGAAATGCCTATAAAAATTACTTCAATATTCGGCCAGCGACATCATAATTTGTTAAAATGCTCTCTGTAACGAAGCAATAACAAAAGCCGTGATAGTTCCTTAACTAACGACTAGATGTCACTGCGAAGGCCTAAATTTCGCGAGCAACAAGAGATAGAAAAATTCGAAATCTAATAACATAGTCCAGATAGGTGGTTCGCTTCTGGCCCCGGTTTGGCTACGGAAGTCTCGGGTTCGATTCCTGAGTCTGGATTTCAAATTTTTCTATCTTTCAAAAATGCATTTATTGTATTTGTAAAGTTATTGGCAAGAAATGCCTATAAAAATTACTTCAATATTCGGCCAGCGACATCATAATTTGTTAAAATGCTCTCTGTAACGAAGCAATAACAAAAGCCGTGATAGTTCCTTAACTAACGACTAGATGTCACTGCGAAGGCCTAAATTTCGCGAGCAACAAGAGATAGAAAAATTCGAAATCTAATAACATAGTCCAGATAGGTGGTTCACTTCTGGCCCCGGTTTGGCTACGGAAGTCTCGGGTTCGATTCCTGAGTCTGGATTTCAAATTTTTCTATCTTTCAAAAATGCATTTATTGTATTTGTAAAGTTATTGGCAAGAAATGCCTATAAAAATTACTTCAATATTCGGCCAGCGACATCATAATTTGTTAAAATGCTCTCTGTAACGAAGCAATAACAAAAGCCGTGATAGTTCCTTAACTAACGACTAGATGTCACTGCGAAGGCCTAAATTTCGCGAGCAACAAGAGATAGAAAAATTCGAAATCTAATAACATAGTCCAGATAGGTGGTTCGCTTCTGGCCCCGGTTTGGCTACGGAAGTCTCGGGTTCGATTCCTGAGTCTGGATTTCAAAAAAAATTTTTCTATCTTTCAAAAATGCATTTATTGTATTTGTAAAGTTATTGGCAAGAAATGCCTATAAAAATTACTTCAATATTCGGCCAGCGACATCATAATTTGTTAAAATGCTCTCTGTAACGAAGCAATAACAAAAGCCGTGATAGTTCCTTAACTAACGACTAGATGTCACTGCGAAGGCCTAAATTTCGCGAGCAACAAGAGATAGAAAAATTCGAAATCTAATAACATAGTCCAGATAGGTGGTTCGCTTCTGGCCCCGGTTTGGCTACGGAAGTCTCGGGTTCGATTCCTGAGTCTGGATTTCAAATTTTTCTATCTTTCAAAAATGCATTTATTGTATTTGTAAAGTTATTGGCAAGAAATGCCTATAAAAATTACTTTTGTTTATTATCTCTATAGGCTAAAATCGTTGATAAGTGGTTTTTGTAGGCATATAGTGAACATATTGGTCGCTTCTTCTTAATAGTAGATGATTCCTGCGGCTACACACGAGTAGTTGTTTATTTATTTATTTCAGATTGCATAAATACAGGTAGGGTTAAAAGTTATTACAAATTGTTAAGTATCACTGTACTTTACCTCACGGCATACAATTTAATACAAAATAATAATAATAATAATCGGAATTAAATACAAACACAAAATAATAAAAACATTACAAAAAAATAATATATGAAATTAAAATTCTTACAAGCTACGTGAAATATATTCATCTACGGATTTCATGCAGTTGGAGACACTTTACTAAGTTCATCGAGATTCATTAATGCCCCCGACTGCATGAAATTATACAATTATGTAGTGGATCTTGTTTCCATCTTTTTTGTGCAGGCAGGTTTTTTAATTTTGTTTTTGTTTATTTTTTTACTCCTAACACCCAGACTGGGAACAACAATTTGTGGTTATGAAAAAATATATATTACGGGTCTTAATCGCGTCGGTCGAACGTCGGGAAATAAACAAGATATTTTACCTTAAATTATTTACCCGATTAAGACTCGTAATATAAATATTTTCATAATGTGTACAAATCGCGAAAGTTTATCAACATTTATAACAATTTGTAGATCTCACAAAGTGGTGCCTCGTGTGGGAATAGAACTTACAACTTCCAACTCAGCAGTCGTTTATACGAGTACTCCCATGCGGCTTTGTAGAGGAGATGGAAACATTACATAAAAATGGGTTTATGTATTTTCTTTTTTTATTAGTGAAACAATATTAATATTGTTTTTTTTTTATTTCAAATGTATGGAGCGAGAATTTGCATTGTAAGGCTGAAAAAAATATAATATAATACAATTATTCATATTGTGTAATTAATTTTAAAAAAAATGTATTTTTTTCGTATTATGCATATGGTATTATGAAACAAATTCAGCAGGTATTAAACAAAATAACATTTGCATGTCTTTGACTGAAGTTGTAAGAACTAAATAGTTTATAAGACTTTAGATGTAGCAACTTTTATGCAAATAAAGATTTTAAAAAATAGATATAAAAAATAAATATTTATTTTTATTATTTATTTATTTCTTTCTTTCTTTCTTTCTTTCTGTCTTATACCGGTGAGCTCGGACTGGGAGCAATGATGCATTGGTCGCCCGTCGTAGTAAACATTGAACCTACCTACCTTATTAATAGTATTAATGTATCTCAATACCCAACTAATTTGTATTATGTACATAGATATAAGTCTCGTATTTTATGTTGCTTAGCATATTGTAACTGCAGATTGTAAAGCATTCCGGACAAACCCTTTAGTGGTTTTTGGATTGCTATTTTATACTAAATGTTATGAAATAATGAAAATAAATAAACTAAAAAAAAAAAAAAAATTATGGAAACAAGATCTCCTACATGGGTGCGTGAAATTATATATCGGAGAAGCAGTAGGTGAACGGTCACTTATTTTGATTAGATTCTACATTGTTGGCATACAGGGCAACAGAGGCGAAGAGTTGTTGGACATGATTTTTGTACCTATAATACTAAGTAACTACAATCCAAAGGGAAACCGAAAGTAATTCGGTACAAACGACAGCTAAACCACTAAACGGCAGTGCACATGAAAACAAACTAAGAAACGCGAGACAGTTTCAGGATCTCAGCACGCCTCGACTGTCGGAACTAAACTTGAACTCACTCACATGTGAAGGGTTGAGTGTATGCCGTTAGGCTATGTACACCCTTGCGCGATCGTGCGACGAGCGTGTCCTCCTAACCTAAGTGTACGTCGCCAAACTTCTGTTAGCTAAACTTTGACTACGGCGATATTAGTGAGTGTGACCTTCCTTCTGTCAACCTGCTCTTATTTATGGACTTGCCGGGAACCACCACTCCTTGGTTGGTACTGTGGCAGGTGCGTCGGAGACTCGACCGGCCGCTCGCATAAAGCCTCATTACTTGTTAACTGTTTGTCTTGACGTTCCAAAAGTTTGAAATAATGAGGAAGAAGAAAATGAAAAAACAATCGAGAGAATTGAGGGAAGCGTTAGGACGGTCTGGAAAAAGAATAGAAGTGTAAAAAGCACAAATTTAAATATTTTTAAATATATGTCGTTATTGGGCTAATGAAATAGCTTTTTATTCCTGATTCCCTGGAGTAAGGATCCTGGCTACGCACCCCTAACCCAACATTACACATTACAGTGCCTACCTGCGTTCCTCATATTTTTATTATTTATTTTTATTATCTTTTTATTTCATGCAAGCGGACCATGCTGTCGTGATGCTGGTTGATGCCTGACTAACTGGAATTGCGGTAGTTACCGTGCATTTATGTTGCCTATAGTGCGGTAAGGCGTGTCTATATATAAAACGTAATTGTACAAAATTATTAAAAAAAATCGGGCAAGCCCGCAACCAAGGTATGTGAGTGAAGTAACAATCCGTTAACAACTCCTATTTTTTCACCCTTGCAATGCAAAACCAAAGGAAGTTATGACGAAAACTTCTAGCTCCATACATTTGAAATAAACAAACCTATATTTCATATTATTTAATTAATTCACGTAAATCCTATGAAAAGGAGCGTCGAATTAGGCACTAATGTGAGGCGGGCCGTTTGTTTCTCTCTCAAAAAATAGGTACCTTCCCTGGTACAAGATTATCTATACTAATATTATAAAGCTGAAGAATTTGTTTGTTTGTTTGAACGCGGTAATCTCAGGAACTACTGGTCCGAATTGAAAAATTCACTGTTGGATAGCCATCTATCGAGGAAGGCTAGGCTTTAAAATATCACGCTACGACCAATAGGAGCGGAGCAGCAATGAGAAATGTTGCAAAAACGGGGAAAATTTACGCAGACGAAGTTGCGCGGGAATGCTAGTGACTATATAAAGAACATGCTTGTTTCCTAGATAAACAAAAAAATCTAAAAGACTAATTAGTAAATAAACCTGACGTGTAAACTGCCAACAGTTAAATTCCGATTAAATTTTATGTTAAATTGATTTTTTATCATTGATCATATCATAAAAACATGTGAATTGGCGAGAAAAAGATAGTGACGTCATAGACCATTATTTGTATGAGATCTCCATATAAAATCTGCGTTTACATTTCATAAAGAATTGTTTTGATTAGTTAGAAACTAGCCCATTAGACCAACACTTATCTGATAGTAATCGCTGTACAACCTTTAAATAATAAAAATAATCATACTGGACCGGTAGTTACAGAGATTAGCGCACTCAATATATTTTTTTTATTGTATCATATTTAGGGACATTTAAACCGCAAAGCTTTTATTACATTACACTGAATCAGGAACCCTGAGTCCTTAAAAGAGCGATGTAATAAGAGTTAGGGCCCTGATTCTCTAACAAATTTTTACCACCTCGATTTAGGGCCCTGATTCAGGGTAGTGTAATAGCCGTTTATGTTAGTCCCATTCGTATCGCATATACGATTCGCAGTAAATCTTAATTACATTAAAGTAACCATGAACCTGAACAGGGCTTCTGCAGCAACGCTATTAGTGTTAATAAACTTTCGCGATTTGTACACATTATTAAAATATATATATTACGGGTCTTAATCGCGTGAATAATTTAAGGTAAAATACGTTGTTTATTGCCCGACGTTTCGACCGTATTGCAACGGCCGTGGTACAAGGTATTTTACCTTAAATTATTCACGCGATTAAGACCCGTAATATATATATTTTAACAACGCTATTAGGTTGAGACAAAACTTGGTGGAAAGTGCCTTCATCAGATCTGTTCAGGTTCAGGGTCGATACTAAATTACTTCTATCAGGCTCATATCGAAGGCATCACTCAAACAATGAACTCGTCAGCTTAATTACGTTTAACAAGAATGTAGATAGTGACATGTAAATATATGCGAAATAAATACACAGTAATTAAAACGTGACATTTTCCGTTAACAAATTAATTAACAAAAAGCATTTAATTAATGAAGGCGTTGATATAAGTCGAGTAATTAATTAAAATGTTGCACCACTCACTATTAACCATTAGTTAATTAAAGCAATTAAATATGTCTCGTATAGTTATTAGTTGTTTAGGTAGCAATGTTCTGTAAGTTGTTCAACTATGTACTTTTAGTACCTACTTAGTCATATTTTGTTTTTTACGTATTGCTTTGCAAACGGGATTATATGCAAACTTTACATGTAACTTTTAAATGGAATAATCTATACTAATAATATAAAGCTGAAGAGTATTTTGTTTGTTTGAACGCGATAATCTCAGGAACAGATCCGAATTGAAAAAATATTGTACTGTTGGATAGCCCATTTATCGAGGAAGGCTATAAGCTATATAACATCACGCTACGACCAATAGGAGCGGTACAACAATGAGAAATGTTGCAAAAACGAGGAAAATTTACGCATACGAAGTTGCGCGGGTCACAGCTAGTAATAAATAATGTCATTAAATATAATTTCGAGCATTTGGTCGTATGTACGGCTAGCTCAAATGAAGTGTAATCGTGAAGTCCAATTCTCGATAACTTCATCAAGTAACTGAGGCCAAATATCAGTAATAACATGGAGAATCTTGACTTCCAAAATGGTCCAACGTCTCTAGTGTATGTAGACATATCTTCATCGACATTACATTCCCCAAAAGAAGATAATGTAAAAATCTGAGATCACAGATTCATTACACGAAATTCGCGCTCAACAAATGTTATCCTTTTGCGCCAAATTGTTGAAACCAAAGCTCAGTGACTTCAATGCCATTCAACTGAGAAAGTATTACAACAAAATAACTGTTATATTACAGATGCCAAGGTTTAAATAATTGAGAAAATTCTCGCAGAGAGAAAAGTCTGTAGGCCCAGCCTAGCGATTTAAAAAAAATATTAATATACAGGCTGTTTAAAAGATCGATGCAAATCCGTTTAGCGGAGCTAGTATAGACTACTTAGAACCATTTGAACTAAACTTGTCTTAGACGAAGTGAGACTTTTTTTTAGCAAATTTTATTAATTTTTATGACAAAACCCAAAATGTTGCAGTTAGTTGCGAATAAAGGTCTACAAAGCAGTGTTTAAATGGTTCTAAATAGTCCATACTAGCTCCGCTTTACGGCTTTGCATCGATCTTTCAAACATCCTGTATACTGCCCCAATAAAAAAAGTGTATCGTTTTCATTTTCTAGTTTATGTCGGTATATGTATGCCTGTGAGTTTCTTTATTCCGCTACTAGCTTTCGCCCGCGTGGATGTCGGTTATCGCGATAAAAACTATTCTATGTCCTTCCCCGGGACTCAAACCATCACCATACCAAATTTAATCTAAATCGGTTTAGCTGTTTGAGCGTGAAAACGTAACAGACAGACAGACAGAGTTACTTTCACATTTATAATAATAAAGTATATATATAGTATATAGTATGGATAACTTCTTAGCACCGGAATGGATTCAGATGATTGGGGAATACCCCATTTAACAAACACAATAGTTTTAATCGTTACATTACACCGAGTAACAAAGGCCAAGTTAATTTTAGAAAAAAGCAAAATGGATGCCATAAGACTTGTATAAATTCTTCTTTTATGGCAGAGAATGAGTAATAGTACCTACTACAGTAGTTCAGGTCATTATGAGCATCAAATGTAGATCACATAGGTATGTATAGGAATTTCAGGAATTCGGGATCGTGTTAGTTATAAAGGTAGGCGTGTTTTTTGATTTTTAGGGTTCCGTAGCCAAAATGGCAAAACGGAACCTTAATAGTTTCGCCATGTCCGTCCGGTCCGTCCGTCCGTCCGTCCGTCTGCACCTTTGCTCAGAGACTGTTAGTGCTAGGAGGCTGTCATTTTGCATGGATACACATATTACTTACGCCGACAAAGTGAAAGAAAAATTTTTTTGGGGTACCTGCCCTATGTGTAAAGTTGGGCTGTGATTTTTTTTTCTCACCTACCCCATCGTGTGGGGTATCATTAGATAGACCTTTTAAGAACATTTAGGAGTCGGAAAGACGATTTTTAGATTTAGGGATCCATTTGTGAAATATTAAGCTATAAAGTGTATTTTTTTGTTAGAGGGGGGCCATTTGGTATGTGAACAATTCACAGTAGTAGTGCATATAGTGAAATTAAAAGGAAAACTATCACAGCTAAGTAGGCTTTACAAGTATACTAGTAACATCTGATCAAATGAGAAGTAAGAAAATTTTCGTACAAATTCCATTGAAAAATATTAAGTAGATATGTAACGTTGTAAGTATGAAACAAAAACAACAGAAAACCCACTTTTTAAGCCACATTATTCGGATGGCGGGAGGGACTATGGAACCCTACATTGTGCGTGGCCAGACATGCACTTGCCCCTTTTCTATACATATAATAAAACTGTAAATTTCACGTGTCTGTACATGGCCGAACTTAGTGAAAAAAAAAATTAGGAAATGTTCGAAAAGAGTATTTAAACACTTTGCTGCATTTTTAGAAATGTCTGTCTGTCTGTCTGTCTGTCTGTCTGTTTGTTTGAACACGCATCACGCAAAAACTACCGAACAGATTCGGTTGAAATTTTGCACGTGCAATCTAATAGATGCAGATTAACATTTAGGCTATAAATTATCACGCTTTTTCCCATAGGAGCTAAGCAGTAAGGGATAATGTCTGTAGCTATTTTTCGTTATAAATCAGTAACTACTTGAGGGATCTTTATGAAAATTTGCAGTTTTATAGTAAATACTATAGGACATTATTTACACTATGAATCATTACGCTAACGTCTATGGGGAACGAGTAGCAACGTATTTTTTGTCGCACCATAATGATTTATCACAAAAATTTCCACAATTAGACATTATCTATAATTGTAACCCGTGGAATGCATAACTTCACGCTAAAAATAAAAGGAGCTAAACACAACATTTTTAAGTTTCATAAGAACAGTTATTTTGACGTGTTAAGTAGCGAACAGTATAGCCTCGAAGCTATTCTAGCGGACTTTGACGACGAAGTCCCAGGCTCGAATCTGATGTCTGAATATGTTCTTTTTGTATTTATTTAAATTGTCTTTATCCTTTTTTAATATTTTTCTGAATGTTTTAGTTATTTTTTCGACCGTAGGTAACTTATTTATTTTGGTTATTACTTTTTATATTAAAAATCAAGTAAATTATGCAATTAATTATAGGTATTGCATGCACTGCTGAGAGTAATGAATTAATCGTAGTAGAAATGAAAAACAATATTACATTATAATTAAAAAGTATTCGACATTTTCCAGAAATGATGTGTTCGTCTAAAAAAAAAGACATTACACACGTAAAAAAACATTTTTGTTAGAGTCAAGTGTCCCCCTGCCAGCTAAATGGTTGATGTTGGGTATGTGAAAAAATTCAGGGTAGTAGTATAAATACTAAAATTATAAGGAAAACTATTACAGTTAAGTACTTAGGCTTTACAAGTTTACGATCACATGAGAAGTAACAACATTTTCGTACAAATTCTATTAAAAATTATTAGGTAATAAGTAGGTATAACGTTGAAAGAATGAAACAAAAGCAACAGAAAACCCACTTCTTAAGCCGCACACCAAACTAACTATCTAAAAGAATAGAACAGATCGATTTTTATTTAGTAAGTATTTAGTCAACAGGACTGTTTCCAACATAAATTTACACAGAAGTTATTTCGTTACCTAAACTACCTTAATTTAAACCCGACTTTCACGCGAACGAAGTCGCGGGCACAAATATTATGAATATATATATATTACGGGTCTTAATCGCGTTTAGGTTAAATACCTTGCTTACCTACGTTTAATATGCATGATAGTTTAAGTATAATTTAATTTAAAGTCATCAAGTATTAAAATAAACTTATCCAGTTTTGAAAATAGATGGCGTTTAAATACAAATTAAACAGAATCAGGTAAATTGATTAAAAAAATAAATCTGAAATTCTTACGTAGAGGGATATGAATTTATGATGATCTTAATTAACGACAGGTTCATCATCATCATCATCAGCCTATCGCAGTCTTGTTCTATCCTCGGCTACGACATTCGTTTAGTATTTAAACTAAACGTTTCTAAAAGACATACTAATTCACTATATCTTTTAGAAACGTTTGAATGTTGTCTGTTTGTTTGAACACGCATCACAGTACCGCGGGAATGCAATGTTTTAAAACCAGGATATTTTTTTAAAAACTTATCTCACACTAGCCCTATTTCGCGCGAGTACTTGGGCGGTTTCGGGCTTCATTTAACCCGAAACCGATAATAGTAATATTTGATGTGATGCAAATCATTTTGGTAAAATACTATTATAATTTGTCTTCTAACCGTCTGGCGCCATAAACTTTGTCGCCCTTCATTTTGCTGCACTGGGCATTTGCTTGGCTTGCCTTGCCATAGGTCGGGCCCTGATTAGAACTAGGCCCTAATATCCATAGATGCCACAGAGCATTGTGGAGCATGTTTCCAATATGTTTTACACAGAAGTTAAATTGTAACATAAACTACCTTAATATAAACCCAACTTCCACGCGAACGAAGTCGCGGGCACAGCTAGTTCCTAATAAAGTATGTTGGCGCTTACCTACCTGTACGGCTACCCTCTTTCTTCAAAACGACAAATCTTCAACTTAAACCTACCCAGTTTCAAAACTGAATTAGTTTAGATACAGACAGCACAAAGTAACAAGTCACAGTTACAAAATGGTAACAACCAGTTAGTCTCATGGTCGTCGAACCACGTCTAGTCATATTTAGCTTGACTAGTCCCCTTCATATGGGCACTCGGCAACATACAACTTCTTTAACACACGTTTTTAGGTTTAGTTACGTATTATTTCAAGGTAGGTAAATACTAGGCAATAAACAAAGGTATTTAGTCTTAAAATAAAATATTTACGCGATTAAGATCCGTAGCTTATAAAATTCTGGCAGACTCCGCGAGTCAGTAGTGTCTATAAAATAATTTAATAAAAACTTTTTTACAAAAAAACAAAAAACACTCCCAAAATAAATAAAGTGTACCTAAAAAAGCAAAAATAATATAGGAAGGTACAACAACGAAGTTGGTTGAAAATGTAGTTTTATGTTTAAGGCACCAACTTCAAATGTTTAATATTTTTTTTGTTCTTGTGGCTATATTATTTTTTGCTTTTTAATTGCCTTATATTTATTTTTTAAGTCGGTAATATTTTTTTTGTACCTATAGACAATTCACCCGCGCAATTGATTTTACCCCCTGAAGAGTTGATTTATCGCTTTTCATCATAACGCTAAAACTCGTGTTACCTTATTTACAGCCACAAAGCCAAATACAAAACTTCCCAGATCTAACTTCAAAACTGACGGAGTTCTATACATTTTGCAACCCCTATTACTAACTAAAAAAAGATGTATTATACAAGAACGCTGAAAATGTGTTTCTTTATTTTAAACGAAAAAGCCAACGAGAAATTTCACACATCTAATTTCAAAACCGCCAGAGTTTACTATTTTACCCCATTAGGGGTCGATTTTTCAAAAACGCTAAAACACGTGTTATTTTATTGCAAAAATCCGAGTACGAAATTACACAGATCTAACTTTAAAATAACAGAGTAGTACATACAAACTGCAACCCCTATTTTACCCTCTTAAGGGTTGATTTTCCAATAACCATTTCTTTATTTTACACGAAAAACCAAATATGAAATTTCATACATCTAACTTCAATACTGACGGAGTTTCATACAAACTTGCAACCCCTATTTTACCCCCTTATACTTTATTTTAAACCAAAAATCCAAATGCGAAATTTAACCGATCTAACTTCAAAACTGACGGAGTTTTATAGAAACTTGCAACCCCTTAAAAAAGAACCATAGAAAAAAGTGTTTTATTGAAACTTTCGTACACAAAAATAATGATAGGTAAGGAAATACGAAAATAGCCTACATTTATAAAGTCGTTAACCATTAGAAGTTCCAAATATAAAGCTAATACTAATGACTCATCAACATTGTCGCTTCAGTAGATAAGTATTTACAGTTGACGATACGACGACGAGAAAGACATGAATAATATACCAAGTACACACAGATTACAGATTTGTCATTAAGGGGGCATGACACTAAGAGAATTATTTATTTAGCGCTACGGGCACAGTGACACGATCGCCGGCCTCGCTCTTCCACACACAACCATTACTTCACAGTGCGCAGGAGCGCAGGTCAAAATAAAGTAGAATATTCGTTTGTACATATGTAAGATTACGAACGCCATGACTATGACAACACGAAAATGTTTGTTTTTGCATTTTTCCACACACACTACAACTAATAGGAACAGAGCACCAATCAGAAATGTTTCAAAAACGGGGAAAATTTACGCAGACGAAATTACGCGGGACAGCTAGTATAGTATAATTAAAATGATGTAATTGCATTGAACATATAAAACCGAAGTCGTCTAATATGATAGCACTCAATTTACATAACGGAATGTGATGTCGTTCGTCACAATATATTATGTAGATACTATCATTAGGTGTTCGTAACGGTTCACATTTATCAATCGAATGTAAGTAATCATTGTAATGTAATGAGTGTATGACCTTACAGCCTGGCTGATGACTTGAGCGATGAACGACAGCGAATTTATAGAAAACTAGCTTACATTTAAACCGTGTGGTACCTACCGGTTTAAGAATAGTACCAACCCATCTCTTTCCGTGGGTGTCGTCGAGGCGACTAAAGGATTTCACTTCGATTTTTCGTGTACTTTAAAAGCCTTACTGCGATCAGGCGCGGATCCAGAATTTTGTTCTAGGGGAGAGGAGGAGCAACATTTGACTCAACCAGTGAAGTGTGAGTCGGGGGGGGGGTGCACTTGATTTAACACCGGTACATCATTTCCACCACCACCGACATGGGGGCCAATTGCTTGCCTAAATACTACGATCTAGTGTTAAAAATCTCAAATTTCCCAATAAAAGGCATTCAGACGAGTCTGGGGGGAATTGCCCCTGTTGCCCTGATCCGAAGTTGCGATCGCCAAGCGTGGCGATTATGGCAATTATCCAGGATCTACATATAATAAGTAAGTTCTACTGGAGAAACCTGTGCCCAGTAGTGGCATATCATATGGGTGGTTAAGAGCTTTCATTGTTTCATTTCACCCCCTCAAAGGTAAAGGTTTGAAAACACATAGATTTTTATACATATTAGATATATTTCGGGACTTAATCGCGTGAATTATTTAAAGGTACGAACCTTTTATTTACCCAACGTTTCGATCGAATTGCACCGGTCGTGGTCACGGGTCGGGTAAATAAAAGGTTCGTAGGTACCTTTAAATAATTCACGCGATTAAGTCCCGAAATATATCTAATAAACACATACCTAATTTCAAAATAATTAGGTATGTTTTAAAATAATTATTTTTTATTTTAAAGATCTTACTTCTAAACTTTAATAAGGACTTCATCTTAGCCCCTTAAGGGTGCTTTTCCACCAGAAATGCAGCTATGCTGCGAGTTTGTTAAAGTTAAGCTACGAAACTATGTGACCGTGTCCACTGATGTTAAGCTATGTTTGCATATAGCTACACCACTCGCGACAATCCATAGCACACATCCTTCCATATAAAAAACAAAGCTTAGTTAAACTCGTTTCCACCAGTGCTAAGCTATAAAGACGCTAAGCTATAAAGACCAATGAATATGATTGGTAGATACGAGTATCAAACGCATCTATAGCACCGTAGCATAGAACATCTCTGGTGTAAAAACACCCTTAGGGTGCTTTTACACCAGATATGTGCTATGCAACTATGCTGCGAGAATGTGAAAGCTAAGCTACGAAACTATGTGACCGTTTCCACTGATGCTAATCTATATAGCGGGGCGAGTAAGATGTGCTATGAAGATACGCCACCGCGAGCTTGAGTGCTCGTTGCGCAGCTCGAGCAAGCGATGTATCGACAGTATGGGAAGGCACATAGCTACACCACTCGCGACCATACATCGCATCGCATCCAGAGCACGCATCCCTCTGAGATACACTGGAAGGCAGGACCATGAGACATGACGTCAAGCCGTGTATGACTGTTCTTGTCTTAAATGCACTTTAAATTAGAAATTAGAAAGAGATCACCTGAGTTTGTTAGTCACGTTTTAAGCTTGACATTTGTAAGTTTGGATGTATTTTATAAGTGCAATTTGTGTATTAAAAGTGCAATACTTATACACTAACTCTCTAACCTCATAAGCGCCATTCATTATTACGTAAGGCGCTTTAGGGGTCGACCATGTCTTATTATCCAACGGTAAGGTAGGGTTATGTTTTTCGCGCGTATCTTGTATGTATTTATGAATGTTTGTATGTAATATTTTTTATTACCAGATATCTCGCAATCCACAGAACGGATTTTCACAATTATGACGTCGTTAGATTTGTCTTGATTGCCCAAGTGTTCTGAGATATGTGATGTTTGACAAAAACAAACATGGCGGCTGTGAGATGTCAAAATAAAGAGTTGTGTGAGAGTGAAAAAAATTTTGTTTTGAATACTGCAATAATGTCTAAATCAAAGGGCTCATCTTATGCATTTCAAAAAGGTATAACTTGATTATGACTGTAATACAAAAAAAGTTGGTTAGCAACCATTATTTTTTCGATTTTCGATATTTGACGATGGCTGTGATAAAAGTCAGTTGTAACATTAAAATAAATTATATAATTATGTAGGAGATCTTGTTTCCATCTTTTTTTGTGCAGGCTGGTTTTTAATTTTTATTTTTTCTTACATGTACAAGCTATTGGTAAAGCCGGAGAAAAGAACAAGGCAACAAAAACTCTTTTCAAATTGCCAATGTTTACAATGTCTTTTTGTTTAAAGACTGTATTATGTAGGTAAGGTGCTGCCACCATTGTCTGACTTGATAGGTCAAGGAACATAAACTTGTGTAATGGACCGTAGCTAAGTTAATTCATGAGCAAAGAAACGTTATTACAACGGTACAGAGTTCAAGGGTGAATTAGATTAAGAGGGACTGAGGGTTCAGCTGAACTGGTTGTTGTCAACTGTCTGTCGAATTTTTGGTACTAGTCAATTTTTTTTTATTCTTGGGTATAGTATATATCGTAATTAATTGTAAAGAACATAGTTCTTTACAATTAATTACGATCTAGCATATAAGGCTAATAAGCTATTTTACTCTAATTTTATTTTAAACGTTTGGTACTAATCTAATGTCTAATTTATAGACAAGTAGTTTAGTATTAAATCGAATAGCTGACCTGCGCAACTTTGTCTGCGTCAATTTTCCCCGTTTTTGCGACATTTTTTATGTTATGACCTACGGTGCCGAGACGTGTACACTTATGGTTGGGCTAGTTCACAAATTCAAAGTCGCGCAGCGGGCTAGGGAGCGAGCTATGCTCGGAGTCTCTTTGAAGGATAAAATTACCGACATAGCACGCAGGTTAAGCACGCTGAAGGGCGAATGTGCTGGAGGCACATTTGCCGAAGGGCCGACGGCCGATGGAGCAAATAAGTCCTAGAGTGGAGACCGCGACTTGGTAAACGTAAGGTAGGACGACCCCCAGCCAGGTGGACTGACGACTTAAAGAAAGTTCGGCGGAGGACCGGTTGTTGTGGCGTAAGTTAGGAGAGGCCTATGCCCAGCAGTGGATCGATACAGGATGATTCATTGATTGATTAGAATATAGGTGCCGCTACTTAGTTAGTTTTTTTTTGTGTTGTGGATCCATTGGGCTCCTTCTTTAAAATTACGATCTAGTTTTAAGACTAATAAGTAATTTAGTTATATCTTAATCTGCTAAGTTCAATATTTCACTGTAAGAATTTGTACATTGACACTTTTCTATCTATCAAACGTCTATCTAAGACCTCTGTCCAGGCTATCAGGGTCACTAATCACTAGACCATCAGGATCAGGCCAGTCAAAAAAGAAACTTAAGTATAAAGGCAGAGGATTAATTTCTAATTATTCACAAATTTAAATTAGTGGCGTGATCGACATAGTACTAGCCAATCGGAACACTAGTACAGCTCGTGCGACAGCAGAATGAGAGAATGGATAACTATAAATGCGAAAGTTTGATTCTCGTGCTCTCTTATCAAATTATGTTCCAAGCTCAACATAAATTAGTGGCGTGATCGTAATGACAGCCAATCGGAACACACGCACAGCTCGCGCGACAGACGTTAGCTACCTTAAAGTCAAACGCATGGAGATCAGGGGGGTTAGACAAGTACCTACATTCGTTCCGTGGCAAATTCGATAGAGGTGGGTTCCACAAACTTGGTTAACAAAATTGTCATGTGGGAACATGACAATTTTGTTAATCCCACTATCCTCTAGTAAATTGCTTGTGTTCTGGCTCGAGTCTGTAGTACCATGAATGCGATTCGAACCTTTCGCTTGTGAATCCAACCTTTCGCTTGTGAACCACTCGAGTCTAGTGGTCTACTCCACTAGGATCTAGTGACTAGACTACCACTGAAATTGCCATACATATACAACGAATGATAAAATTATGATTTAATTGAAAACAAACAAAATGTAGTTAGGCGGCAGTTCCAAGTGTAAAACTCATGACAAGAAGCTGCACAGGAAACTCATTAGTCACTATTTTAAAATCAGCAAGTTTATCTTTACATTATAAAATTATATATTCTATAAATTTTAATCGCGTGAATGATTCAATCACTTAGGAAGCAAAATACACTTGTGAAATATCGATTCTACATTTACTTGTAATGCCTGTTCGCAAACAATAGGTAAAGCCCGAGAAAAGAATAGGCAAAAAAAACACGGGGCCAATCTTTTCAAATTGCCAATGTTTACAATGTTTCTCTGTTTATAAACTGTAAATGCAGGTAAGGTGCTGCCACCATTATATTATACACCATATTAGAGGACTGATAAAAAAAGATGTTTATAATATAAGAAGAGTACACTAGATTGGATGCATCAGCCTCAATGGGCACAACATAGTAGGAGCATCCACTTACGATGCAAAAACTTTATGTGCTTAAATATTGGCCAATTTACTGCTACTTAATGAATAAGTATACATGTTTTGCAAAAGAAAGAAAAGAAAAACCTTGTTTGCTACCCGTGACCACGGCCGGTGCCATACGGTCGAAACGTCAGGCAATAAACAAGGTATTTTACCTTAAATTATTCATGCGATTGAGACCCGTAGAATATTTAATTTTATAATGTGTACAAATCGCGAAAGTTTATCAACATTTATCTTTACAGTAATAATTTTCACAAAGTGAGCGATCATCTGCTTGTACTTTGAACTCGTAATCACGGATTGTAAGTTGCAATCTTTACCGGTATTCTACTAGACAATCACTATAATGTAGGTACAGTATGATGTAACATGGTGCGATGATTTATCATTAACCCACAAATAATTCGCACCATTATCAGCCGTAAACGATAACCTATATAAAAAAAGACCATTTTACAATATATTATCTAGAATACCTACCCTCGATATTTTGATCTCAGCGGGAAGAACCGCTTGCCTCCTCGCACTTTAAACAAAAACCTGGATTCGCATCCGCCACTCATGGTGTGTTACCTTAATGGGTCAACTGTGGCTCGGTGGGAGTATGTGGGTTCGATTCCCACACGGGACACCACTTTGTGTGATCCACAAATTGTTATTCCGAGTTTGGGTGTACTTTGTGTCCGTGACTTGTATGTTTGTAAAGTCCCCCGCGACACAGGGCTTGTACCCTAAAGCGGGAGTCATCTTTAAAAAAAAAAAAAAATGCCCCATGGGGCAAGTGACAATAACTGTCTTACTGTGATAGAGAGTGATGAGAGTGATATTTGTCCAACCGGTCCAATGACGGCAATGAGACTAATGAAACCAAAATATTGTTGTCACTTATTTCATGGGATTACAAAAACAAATATGTACTTTGCTTTTTGGGGTTCCGGTTCTCAAAAGGAAAATAACGGAACCCTTATAGGATCACTTTGTTGTCCGCCTGTCTGCTGTGCCCTTTATCTCAGGAACTCGTGGAGGTATCGAGTTAATAATAATAATAATAAGCCTCGACCAACACCTTGAGAGGCTCGCGTTAGACGGTTGGATCAAGCGCTTGATACAGAAGGCAGTACTTCTGGACACGGCTCGCATTGTGAGGAGGTTTCTTTCTCTGGGGCCGTAACCACCGGTAGCTTGGTCCCTGTACCCGATGCCGGTGGGACAATAATTTTTATATTATTAAACATTTATTCGCATTTGGTCGGATTCGCAAATGGTCGGATTCTCATTTCGTCGTATTTCAGTTGAGAAGAAAAGTGTTATCGAGTAATTAAATTAATTTATTAAAAATTAAAATTAACCTAATGTACATAAACGCTGCAAACAATCAATTGCGCTGATTTTATTGCTTATGCAGTCCGATATGATTGCTTGAATTTGAACATCTTTTTGAATGTCATTTGGACGACGTTTTTTCATTGAACAATGCAACTGAATACGTTTGAGCTTTGCATCATAAAAGGCAGCTTCTCTCTTAAGTAACGACAAAAATAAATGCAACGTTGGCTTTTTCGGAATCTTCTTATTAAGACGATTGTGCCATCCTTCTATCGCATTTGTGGTACGCTGTTTTTCACCAAAGCAGGTAAACGTATCACAAGTTATTTTTTCCATCCAATATTTTAAAAAATATTTTTGAAATTTGCTGAATTCATTAGTTTCAGGAGCTTGTTCTAATATAGCAAGAATCGCTTCTGGGATTATTAAAGGTGGAAGCAGTGCTAACTTTGAATATAAAGTAGTGACATGTCGACCTTCACTAGATGAAGACAAACCAAGATCTTTCGATTTTTGCCAAACTGCTTTAGTGAAATGGTAAAAGCAACCGTTAATGCACACTTTTTGAAATGTGTTTTTCATGCCATTTATCGCAGCTAATTCGTAGTCACATTTATAATATTCTATATTTACATAAAACTGATCGCGTATCAAAGTGAACAATCTTGTGTATGTTATTTCTAATTTATCCGGGAGCAGGGCATAAATTAATGGAACTAGATTGTTCGTATCACCATCAGTGCCGATATAGCCATGCAGGGAATATAGTTGATAAAATGGTGGCGGGCTAGATTTGAAAGTTCCGTCTCCGTAAAATTTATGACATGTTTTTATTATTTGTCTTGCTAAGGGAGTTGCAAAAATTAATATTTTATTGTCCGAACCATCGTCATAAGCAAAAAAATTGTTAACAATGCGTTCCGATAACCGTACTTCATGTATATATTTAAATTTACATTTGCTTAAGTTGAGTGATTTTTTTCTATTTCGGTACAGTGAGTCTTTTTTTGATGTAAATAATGGTATTTTATGCTCTTCTATGTATGTTTCAGTTTCTGGTAAATTTTTATTATAGTAATGTTTTTCAAATATTTTAGGTATTGGTTCCATATTAGACTGAAATTCTTGTTTACATTTATAAAAAAATTTATTAACTTTGTTACGGTCGAAATCTGGTAAACAAGAATGAACAGCTTCTTTTATTATATTGTTTTTGGAGTCTAATGTAATAGACGAATAACAATCTTTTCTATTAGTACAGCGCCAATTTGTTGAACCAGATTTATTAGAAACGGCAAAGTGATACCTGTGTCCAGCACGCAATAATTTTTTTTTGCCTTTACTGCTTTCAATAAAACACAATTCACTCAAGCCACTACTTCCTGCCGCTAGATTCATGTTGAAAAACTCGATAAACTACTTTTTCTCACTATATAACACAAAACAATGACAGGCTAGGACACAAGTCAAATGTGATCTATTTTAATTTTTATTATATTACCACCATAGAGGTAAGTAACCTTTTCCTTTAACAAATAGGTTCTTATATACCCAGGAAAATAAGTTGCCTACGAATATAATATAAATAACTGACCATAAGTGCGACAAGTTCAAAAGCAGTTATTTTACAATTAATGTTTATGTTCTCATTTGTACTGAATCCGACGAAATGAGAATCCGACCATTTGCGAATCCGACCAAATGCGAATAAATGTTTTTAAATATAGGTATTTAATTTTTGTTACTGTTTGTTTTAATAAAGAAAACAATAATTATAAAAATGATTTATACGCTTAGGGAGCAAAATACTACACTTGTGAAAAATGGATTTTACATTTACTTGTAAAACGACTATTACACTACCCTGAATCAGGGCCCTAAATCGAGGTGGCCTTGAAAATTTGTTTAGAGAATTAGGGCCATAACTCTTATTACAACTCTCTTTTTAAGGGTTTAGGGTCCCTGATTTAGTGTAGTGTAATAAGCGCATAATGCCTGTCCGCAAACAATAGGTAAAGCCCGAGAAAAGAACAGGCAATAAAAACTCGTGGCCACTCTTTTCAAATTGCCAATGTTTACAATGTTTCTCTATTTAAAAACTGTATATGCAGGTAAGGTGCTGCCACCATTATATTATACACCATATTAGAGGACTGATGGAAAAAAAAGAGGTCAAAAATGTTAGTTGAAATGATGATGACATATACTCAGGTCTACAGTCCTTTGAAACTGTGAAGACATCAAACTTCTTAGAAGACGTAAAAGTTTATGACGCAAAAAACATATATTTCGAGACTCGGTCCTGAACTATTTATAATATGTAGGGTAAACGTAAACCACTCAATTATAGGCACTTTAAGAACCCATTATTGGCACTTAAGGAAATGTCAGATGTTGTCCTTGAATTCCTAAATAGGTTATTGGTATAATGTTGCTTATTTTGAACAGAAATAGAACTGAGAGTCGACCCGTGACTACGATCGGTGCAATTCGATCGAAACGTCGGGTAAATAAAAGGTTCGTACCTTTAAATAATTCAGTTCGATTAAGTCGTAAAAAAGAATACTATTTTACTTTTTAATGCATACTGAACTTGAAATCAATGGTTTCCTTAAAAATTTTTTTAAAATAAAATCTAAACTTTATAGAATTTATAAGCTACGGGTCTTAATCGCGTAAATATTTTAAGACTAAATACCTTTGTTTTTTGCCCGACGTTTCGACCGTATTGCAAGGGCCGTGGTCACGGGTAGACTACAAAACGTCAGGCAATAGGTATTTAGCCTTAAACTAAAATGTTTACGCGATTAAGATAAAATTCTATAATGTGTACAAATCGCGAAAGTTTACGAACATATATTGTAAAATCTAAACTGCCAATAATTGGACAAGTGCCAACCATTGGGTGGTTTACCCTACCTTTAACTAAACTTATACGGTAGGCAATTTTGAATTGAACATGTCTGTTTTTTTTAAGACAAAGCTCTGTGTCGCGGGGGACTATACAAACATACAAATCAAGGACATAATTACACCCAGACGCAGAACAACAATTCGTGGATCACACAAAGTGGTGTCCCGTGTGGGAATCGAACAGAAACACAGCGTCACAAAACAGTCAGGGTCACGAACTACTAGACCAACAGGCCAACCATAGTGACAGTTGTGTAGTCTCGAATATGATCTGTAACCCAATATGATCTTTACAATTGACAATAAAAAAAATAATTGTAAAAATAAAAAAAATCCCTACATATATCATTTCATGCAGTCGGAGGCATTAATGAATCTCGATGAACTTAGTAAATTGCCTCCGACTGCATGAAATTATATATGTAGGGATCTTGTTTCCATCTTTTTTGTGCAGGCGGGTTTTTTTATTTAATACTTTTGAGTAGTTGTAGGATGTAACAACAAACCTTTATCACACCTATTGTCAAGTACTGAAAATTAAAAAAATGAAAATGGTTGCTAACCATTTTTTTTAGTATTACAGACATAATAATGTTATACCTTTTTGAAATGCTTAAAATAAGTACCTTTAATTTGATACCCATATTGCAGTATTCGACACAACTTTTCACACCTCTTTATTTTGACATCTCACAGCCGCCATGTTTTTTTTTCAAACGTCACTTATTTATGAACACTTGGGTGGTCAAGACGAATCTAACGACGTCTTAATTGTTTAAATCCGTCCAGTAGTTTGTGAGATATGAGGTAATAAAAAATATTACATAGGTACATACAGATGTATGTATGTAATATTATTATAATACTAATATTATAAAGCTGAAGTGTTTGTTTGGTTGAACGCAGTAATCTCAGGAACTACTAATTCGAATTTTAAAAAAAACCTTTCAATGTTAGATAGCCCATTTATCGAGGAAGGCTATAGGCTATAAAACATCACGCTACGGTCAATAGGAACGGAGCAGCAATGAGGAATGTAGCAAAAAGGGGGAAAATTTACACAGACGAAGTTGCGCGGGACAGCTAGTACAAGCTACGCGCGAAAAACATATCCACTCCTTACAGTCAGGTAATTACAACATCACTCTTCTAACCTCACAGTTCTATCGATCAGCTCGGTGCTTGCGTCACTGAACCCGCTGTTCCAGTCAATAACCCTGTATTTACATTGTTGGTACAAAATACCGAGAGTACAGAAGGATACCTTCAAAAAAATAAATAAACCCGCCTGCGCAAAAGAGATGTAAACAAGATGCCCTGCATATGTATGTAATATCATGCAGTCAGAGGCAACAATGAATCTCGATTAACTTAGTGTTCCTCCGACAGCATGATATTAGGGTTAGAGGATCTTATTTGCATCTTTTTTGCGCAGGTGTTTTTTTTTTTTAAATTTATATTTTTATTTAATACTTTTTGTTGTTGTACTACTAACTTTTATCACAGTTATTACCAAAATTTGATAATTGAAAAAAGAATGGTTACTAATTGACTTTTTTAGCCAGTACTATAGTCATAATCACGATATACCTTTTTGAAATGCATTTCACACCTCTTGTTTTTGACATCTCACAGCCCTCCATGTTTGTTTTTTTCAAACGTCACTTAATAACAACGCTTGGGCGGCCAAGACTTAATTAAATCCGTCTTGTGGTTTGAAAGGTATGAGGTAATTCAAAATATTACATACATACATAGATAAAAGATACGCGTGAAAAACATAACCCTTCCTTGCAGTCGCGTAAAAACTTGATATTAAGCAAGTCAGCTTGTGACCACGGTCGGTGTAATACGGTCGAAACGTCAAGCATATATGAAGCAATCAATCAATCAGCATGTTTATTACGTACTGATCTCTTTTAAACTACTAGTCCGCAATGATTCCATTATAGTTTGACACTAGCTGTCCCGTGCAACTTCCCCGTTTTTGCAACATTTCTCATTGCTGCTCCGCTCCCATTGATCGTAGCCTTCCTCGATAAATGGGCTATCTAACAGTGAAAGAATTTTTCAATTCGGATCTGTAGTTCGTGAGATTACCGCGTTCAAATAAACAAACAAACAAACAAACTCTTCAGCTTTAAAATATTTTTATTTTGACATTAGGATGACAAGTTGTCAAAATTAAATGGATGTCTATACTTGTGTCTAACAGTTATGACTGATGACTGGCCTGTTGGTCTAGTGGTTAGTGAACCTGACTGCTAAGCTGGGGGTCGTGGGTTCGATTCCACCCAGGATAAAACTTTGTGTGATGAGCACGATGGTTTATTCTGTGTCTGGGTGTATCTTATCTATATTAAGATGTATTTAGAAATATATAGTATTTTTATCAGTTGTCTGGTTGCCATAGTACAAGTTCTGCTTAGTTTGGGATTAGATGACGTTAGTTACAAGTACTTTGGCCAATATTTAAGCACATATAGTTTTTACCTTTGTTGTAAGTAGATACTCCTACAATATTTAAGCACATATAGTTTTTACCTTTGTTGTAAGTAGATACTCCTACAATATTTAAGCACATATAGTTTTTACCTTTGTTGTAAGTAGATACTCCTACAATATTTAAGCACATATAGTTTTTACCTTTGTTGTAAGTAGATGCTCCTACAATATTTAAGCACATATAGTTTTTACCTTTGTTGTAAGTAGATACTCCTACAATATTTAAGCACATATAGTTTTTACCTTTGTTGTAAGTAGATACTCCTACAATATTTAAGCACATATAGTTTTTACCTTTGTTGTAAGTAGATGCTCCTACAATATTGTACCCACTAAGGCTGATTTTAGTTTATCTCATGTTTCAACTTTTTGATAATATAATTTGCATTAGTCCTTTAACCTAGTGTATAGTATATTAGTTGTAGCAGCTTACCCCCATATCAAGTTTATAAACATTCAAACATTGTAAAATTGGCAATTTGAAAAGAGTGGCCGAGTTTTTATTGCCAGGTTCTTTTCTCCGTCTTTACCTATTGTTTGCGAATTTGGCATTACATGTACATGTAGAATCCCGACGTTGATGAAGAGTTGTTTTGCATCTTAAGTGAATTAAGAAATTTGAATTTTTAAATCCAGAGTCGATGTCTTTTTGTCTTTTCTCGATGACCTCTGTGGCGCGGTGGGAGTGTATCCGACTGCTACGCAAGAGGTCGTGGGTTCGATCACCACCCAGGACAATATTTTGTGTGATGAGCAACGATGGTTTATTCTGAGTCTGGGTGTTATTTATCTAAAACAAGTATGTATTCAGAATTATTTAAGTATGTTTATCAGTTGTCTGGTTTCCATAGTACAAGCTATGCTTAGTTAGGGATCAGATAGCGTTGTGTGAGTTGTCCCAAGATATTATTATGATTTCCCCACTGTGTTCCTGCAGTGGGAACAGTATAGTGCTGATTATAATGACGAAACTAAATTCCCGATAAGAGTATATTATAAACCAAACAAAAAGGCATTTGTTACTGTTATCAACTCCGATTATAAAATATCCGTTGAACCCGGATATCGAACCCACACCATTTATCGCATAATACAAAGGCATTTGATTCTTTTGTAAAAGCGCCCCTCATTATTAATTTACAAAGCATACTTATATTCAGGTAGAAAACCATTTATTTACATTTTTACTATCGATAGAAGTACTCAACAAATTCCTTTGTGTTTATGGGACTGGCTTCGTATATTGACACAATGGGACATAATTTTATGACTAGGCACAATAATGGTCTTCCAACCGATATCGGTTATGACGGCCAATCAAAAGACTAGCTGTCCCGCGCAACTTCGTATGCGTAAATTTTCCACGTTTTTGCAACATTTCTCGTCGCTACTCCGCTCCTATTAGTCGTAGCGTGATGTTATATAGCCTATAGCCTTCCTCGATAAATGGGCTATCCCACAAAAAAAGATTTTTTTTTAATCGGACCAGTAGTTCCTGAGATTAGGGCGTTTAAACAAACAAACAAACTCTACCGCTTTATAATATTAGTATAGACTAGCCAACTACGCCTGCGTATACACTTGGGCACTATAATATCTGGATCTATAGTGCCCAAGTGCAGCATAAACAATTGAACTCTCTATTCCTTCACTCTCGTAGTCAGATGGGACGGAAACTGACACGACCGGAGAGAGATTGGGATCAGCGTCAGAACGGCTGGTCGCTTATGGCAAGTGGCTTCAAAGGTATATTCATGAATTGCTACCCAATTACTTTTATTTGCTTCATATCTTCAGTAATTGCTACATATGATACTTTTAGAGAAATTTAAATATTTTTTTGACCAGCCATTCTGACGTCAGGATGGCTGGTGGCCCCCTTGATCAACATGAAGGATGCACATTTCTTTAAAGTTTTTTGTATTAATAATTGCTGAAAAAAATATACCTATTATTAAACTGACGAGATTGGGCTCTGAACCGACGGCTTAACGAACTCTCCGAGGCACGGACGTGTGACATTTTTTAGAAGAATACGTACACCCATCTATGGACCGACAGTGGTAAGGTTGCTTAACCGTGCAGATTGTCGATCTACACACTTTTACGATTATCACACTACACTAAATCAGGGACCCTAAACCCTTAAAAAGAGAGGTGTAATAAGAGTTAGGGCCTTAATTCTCTAACAAATTTTCAAGGCCACCTCGATGAAGGGCCCTGATTGAGGGTAGTGTAATAGCCGTTTAATCCCTAAATACTCCAAATGATGCTCTCAACTTGACTACAAAATGCCCAGAGTGCAATGGGTAAGCTTCATACGCTAACACTCGACTGCTCAAGCAATAAGAACATCTATACCTACTTCACTACATAGTATAAAACAAAGTCGCTTTCTCTGTCCCTATATCCCTATGTATGCTTAAATCTTTAAAACTACGCAACAGATTTTGATGCGGTTTTTTTGATAGATATAGTGATTGAAGAGGAAGGTTTATATGCTATTTTTAGGTATTATTTATAGGTACAGCTAGTTATACATATAAATAATAATAATTTTTTTTTTATTATTTATTATTATTTATATGTATAACTAGCTGTCCCGCGCAACTTCGTATGCGTAAATTTTCCCCGTTTTTGCAACATTTCTCGTCGCTGCTCCACTCCTATTAGTCGTAGCGCGATTTTATATAGCCTATAGCCTTCCTCGATAAATGGGCTATCCAACAAATAATAATAATAAAAATTATTTATTCACTTAGGAAGCAAAATACTACACTTGTGAAAAGTCGATTCTACATTTACTGGTAATACCTCGAAAAGAAAAAAAGAATTTTTCAAATCGGACCAGTAGTTCCTGAGATTAGCGCGTTTAAACAAACAAACAAACAAACATACTCTTCCGCTTGTTATGCTACGGTGTAATAGGCAGAATTGCTATACACTTCGGTGTAATAAGCGGACTGCTAGACTGATTGCTGACTGCGCGACACCGTTTACCTCATTGCAACAACACGGCGACGCGAGGCGCCAACCGCCTCAGCAAAAGTGGCGATACGAGGCGGCACCAGACGCTGACTCGACAAAGACGTCATTACCCATATTTCTAGAAATATTTCGCAATCGTTTCCGTAGTAATTTTTAATTAATAATTATAATAAAATATTCACTCTTGGTTCTAGCATCGACCAATTGACATCTCTCCTAGTTAAGTCGTTAGTCTTAGAACATTTTTATGTAATACTAGCTGTCCCGCGCAACTTCGTATGCGTAAATTTTCCCCGTTTTTGCAACATTTCTCGTCGCTACTCCGCTCCTATTAGTCGTAGCGCGATGTTATATAGCCTCGATAAATGGGCTATCCAACAAAAAAAGTTTTTTTAAATCGGACCAGTAGTTTCTGAGATTAGCGCGTTTAAACAAACAAACAAACAAACTCTTCCGCTTTGTAATATTAGTATAGATTTCTATTACAATTAATTAGTTTTGGGGAATTGGTTTTTCTTTTGCAACCTCCGTCAGCAACCTACGTAATTCGCTTTATAATATTAGTATAGATAACATCCATTAAATAGTGGAGAAATAAAGAGCGGAGCAGCAATAAGAAATGTTGCAAAAACGGAGAAAATTTACGCAGACGAAGTTGCGCGAGTCAGCTAGTATATTATAAAGCTGAAGAGTTTGTTTGTTTGAACGCAGTAATCTCGGGAACTAGTGAACCAAATTGAAAAATTATTTTACTGTTACATAACCCATTTATCGAGGAAGACTATAGGTAACATCACGCTACGACCAATAGGAGCAGAGCAGCAGTGTTAAGTTGAGAGAGAGAAATGTTGCATAAACGGGGAAATTTATGCAGACGAAGTTGCGCGGGACAGCTAGTTTTTTCATTTACGGACATGGAAATCCAGATGATTTCAGTTTGTTCGGAAGTCGTATTGAGATTCCGTATCCAAGATGGCGTACGTATGCGTTGATCGAGCATGCGTTGTATTAAGCATTTTTCTGTACCTACAAGGCATTTTGTGCCAAAGTTCCCAAAGCCAATGTCGTAGTTTGCTCGTAACCCGTATCTATGTTATCGTCATCACTAATGACGTCATACTCATTATCGGCTCCCAAGTCACAAACGATCGTTCGGCAAATACGTTATCTCCTATCATATAAATCGATATTGTTGCCAAATCTATAACTACCCACGTAACTGTTAATATATTTTCGATTTTTAAATCAAGTCTACTGAGCATTTAAATAGTTTGTCCCTTTCTTAACCTATACCTACCTATTGTTTCATTGTTGGACAATGGTCTTTCTTGCACACTTCCAAACTCTGTTAAATCTTGTGATTTGATTTCAAAAGCACGTATAACAACGGTTTCCTTAAACAGCCTGACTTACAGACAGGCAGAGACAGAAGAGTAACAATGATCAGGCAGACAGTTAGGATTCAATTTCTAAATCCTCAAAAAAATCTAAAAACTTTAGTAATAACCCTTTGTTAGCAAAGATCACTTTGAAATTAACGGCTCAATTGTTTTTAGGTTATAGAATGACCAGCCACTTATTATACATTAGCTGACCCGCGCAACTTCGTCTACGTAAATTTTGCCCGTTTTTGTAACATTTTTCTTTGCTGCTCCGCTCCTATTGGTCGTAGAGTGATGTTATATAGCCTATAACCATCCTCGATTAATGGGCTATTCAACAACAACAGAATTTTTCAATTCGGACCAGTAGTTCCTGAGATTATCGCGTTCAAAGAAACAAACAAACTCTTCAGCTTTATAATATTAGTATAGATACGAGTATATCCAACAATCTAATCACTGAAGTCTTAAGCATACGGGATCTTGGTGTTGTGGTTGATACGAAGTTGGACATCCGCAAACATATATAGAGATTCACAAGCAACGGAGCACTTCTTCGGTTTCATTATTCGCCCATTAAGTTTTTTAAAGATTACTTAAGAGCAATAGGTACTTGAACTACTTGAGATTAGCGTATTCAATCATTAAAATGAATATTAATTTTATTCATAAAGATCACTCACGGCCGTTTTTAATGTTCTATCTTTCGATCGATTAGGCTACTAGAGATATATACCTATTTGACATAAGCTTCATACAAAATATGTCAAAATTTTATCTCTGGTATACTAACATTTAAACTATCGCGTTGCATGATTATAACTATTTATTAAACAGGAATCAACGCGCATTGTTTACCTTAAAATTGCTTGACGTTTCGACCAGGTTGCACCGGTCGTGGTCACAAGCGGACTCATTTTGTATACGGAAATTAACGCGCATAGTTTACCTTAAAATTTCTTGACGTTTCGACCAGGTTGCACCGGCCGTGGTCACAAGCGGAGTCATTTTATATACGGGAATTAACGCGCATAGTTTACCTTAAAATTTCTTGACGTTTCGACCAGGTTGCACCGGCCGTGGTCACAAGCGGAGTCATTTTATATACGGGAATTAACGCGCATAGTTTACCTTAAAATTGCTTGACGTTTCGACCAGGTTGCACCGGCCGTGGTCACAAGCGGAGTCATTTTATATACGGGAATTAACGCGCATAGTTTACCTTAAAATTTCTTGACGTTTCGACCAGGTTGCACCGGCCGTGGTCACAAGCGGACTCATTTTATATACGGGAATTAACGCGCATAGTTTACCTTAAAATTGCATGACGTTTCGACCGGCCGTTAATTCCCGTATAATAAATAGTTATTTATCTCTGGTAGCCAAATTCATTGATATACAGATTATTGAAAACGGCCGTCAATGTAGATACACGCTAAAAATACCTACTAATTAAATACCTAATAGGTATTTGTCGGCTAATTTTGTTAGTAATTGTTTATCATGGATAATCACTTTATTTATCTTTGAAATGATATCAAAAGAATGTAATAATACTAGATAATACTGTATTTTTAAATTCTAATGAATTTCGTGTCTTCTATAGATTAGAGTAGGTAATAAAAATTAAAAACAATATTAATATTGAAATAATAATAATAATCAACCCCTAGGGGCTAGTCGTTATCTTCCTATATAAGATTAACGCAACACTCTGAGCATAGTAGCAGCTCTTGAAATTCTTATGACACCAATAAAATGTCTCATGAGGGTGAAATAAGAGTACCTACACAAACCGCACGGCAGCTTTGTGACGAACTGAATGTGCGTGGCGACACTGCGGTCCCGATGCCTCAGAGAGTCGGTCAGGGCCTCGTCTCCTGCTTGCCTTCAATAGCGGAAGTGGAACACCAAGAGCGCCCGCAGGACTCTCAACTCTGTCTTGCTTTAACCGGCCGGCAGAGAGAGGACGCCAAAGATTTTATGCTCGGAGGTGGAAGTGTCATTTTCAAAGGCATTCACCTCCATAACTCAGTTTCTTAGTTACCACTTTTTGACAATAGTTTTTACACTAACCGGGGATTGTCGTTGGGTATATTTCTATAATGTATACAGCAATAATCGCCGGTTTGTGTCACATAGCCTTTAGATTGAAGTGTCAGTGTCAACAGGCATCTACGTGTTGGCTTCGGCCCCACGCACGCCTCCCAAATGACCGGGCTCCATAGTCCCATGATATAGAAACGACATATATAATATTTTTTTTTAATCCTAATCCTAAAAATCCTAAAAAAAGACAACTCCCGCAGTAGGGTACAAGCCCTGTGTCACGGGGGACTTTACAAACATACAAGTCACGGACACAAATTACACCCAGACCCGGAACAACAATTTGTGGTTCACACAAAGTGGTGTCCCGTGTGGGGATCGAACCCACGACCTCTTGCGTAGCAGTCGGACACACTCCCACCGCGCCACAGAGGCAGTCAACTATTTAAAAATATAATAATTATTATATTTTTAAATAGTTTTCTTTTTTATGTGTATATGTAAAATAACATGGTTTTACAATTAATAAAGAGCATAATAATTAATATGCCGTGTGGTGCCGGCTTAAGAATAGTACCACCCCATCTCTTCCCGTGGGTGTCGTCAAGGCGACTAAGGGATTTCACTCCGGAGGACGGGCAGCAGCGTCCTCTGCGTACTTAAAGCCTTACTGCGATCGCCAACCCGCTCGCCAAGCGTGGCGATTATGGCAATTACCCCCAGGATCTACTGGGGAGACCCGTGCCCAGCAGTGGGCCATCATATGGGTTGATATGAAAGAGCATAATAATAATATCTTCTTCTTGACAACTCACACAACGTCATCTGATCCCAAACTAAGCAGAGCTTGTACTATGGCAACCAGACAACTGATAGGTACACATACCTAAATAATTCTAAATACGTACATATTTTAGCCTAATGGCTAAGGCATCGGTCTCGCAATCGTGAGGTCGCGGGTTCGAATCCTACCCATTATCCTATCGACGTGAACCCACTCCTACCACAAGCCTTTGAGCTTAGCTGGAGGGGTTAACAAGATTGCTAGTAACGTGGGACTCAATCCCACATTGCTAGTTATCTTTAAAAAAAACACCTAGACACAGAATAAACCATCGTGCTTATCACACTAAGTTTTATCCTGGGTGGGGATCGAACCCACGACCTCCGGCTTAGCAGTCAGGGTTAACTACTGTTAAGCCGGAGCCGAAACTAACCACTAGTCCAACAGGCCAGTCAAGGCTATGTTAGGAATATTTAACTGGTTAGGAATTGATTAATTAGTTTAAAACTAGTACAGGATGTAGTGATGTAGGTATGCTTCAAAATCCAAACGATGGAATCGTGTTATAACTTTCAAAGGTTTTTTTTTATTTTAACACTTCGGTTATTAAGATTAAAGATATTCCTGAAAATTCACAATTCAGTATTTTAAACTTTCAGAAAACGATTATTTTTCTGAACACCTATTTTCTGGAGAATCTCAGAAGAAAAATCAGGAGCAAGTGGCCTCAATTCCACCAAGTATAATCGCACTCTCAATAATTTAAGATTGACTATAAAATAAAAAGGCATACAATTTTCTTAACATATTTTAATCTTATCCTCCCAAACTGTTGACAAGAAAGTACAATAAAATCTAAAATTAAAACAATAATGACAATTATAGGCACATTGCTACGTCTCACTTACAAATAACCTTACACTCAACGATAAATAAATACTAGTATCCAACATTTATTTCCTTATATCTATCTAATTATGTAAATAAATCAAAATGTAAGTAAACTACCCGCATTTACAAACAATTAATCACAGATATTAAAATTAAATACAATGACTTATGTTCAAGATATGATGGCATACTTAAAATACTTTATTTAAATTCGCAACTAACTTTTAAAAGTTAAATATATATTTTTTTATTTACTAAGAATTCAAATTCAAAAGAAATACAAATGTTCATGAACAATGTATTTCATTATAACAGTTATTTATGTGAGAAATGCTCGTACTATTTACACTGAACAATTGATATGCATATATAATAATTGATTAAATTAATATAACTTGAAATACATTTATTTTAATTTAAAGCCATACTTCGACTTATCAAAACCGGATTACCTTTATGTACAAAGTTCACCAAATAATGGCGCGTGGCTGATGTTTTCAAAGTTATAATTTGATATTCAAAGAGCGCCCAAGGTGAATTAACATAAGAATTCATTGAAGTTGCAATAAAAAAAAATCCAAAACATATTTTAATTTTAGATTAGTAACGTCAACCGTAGACCAACATAGAAACATAGCTTGTAACAAAAATCAATTATTCTATATTCATTCCTTTAGTATCGGATTATAGGTTAACACAATTAACCCAATATAATATTTCTGCCTTCAAAGTGCCACTCCATCAGTTGTCAAGTTATTTGAGGGCACTAACTTGTCATATCTAATGACATACGAGTTTATGACAGCCAAAATCGACCCCTTTAACATTCTCTGAAATGCCTACCCATAAACTATAGGTAATTTTGTGGTTATAACTTTCAAGCCAAACGGCTTGGAAGTTAGATTTAACCACAAAATTAACGCGTTCCGTTTGTCTGTTGATTTTCGTAAATATTTACATTATTATAGTCTAAACAATATAATTTGTTACATATCTCTTAAAATTACTCTTAAAAGTTAGTTGCTAATTACACCACAATCTTAGTTCGCGAACAACAAAACACGCGGGCAAATTTATGTCGTCCAACAAACACTAAATCTATATGCTTATTCAAATACAAAAATACATCAACAAATGTACTGAACTTGACAATTTGTTTTAACAACAAATATATAGCATTTAAACCTCATTTGCTATGAGACGCTTCTCGGTTCTAACATCTCGCTGTCTCATTTTATCTCGATGAGACAAAAAAGGACAGCGTGGAACTTTCTTAGAGAAACTATTCTCGAGCAAATAAGCCATTTTACACAAATGCAACCAACAACTTTCTACACCAAAATCAGTCGAAAATCTAGCGTAACATTTGTATCTACTTGCCAGAACAGATATTGGCACAACGAGTACTATCACAAGGCATCAATACAGTTCAATATTTAGAGCTGAGTGTTATCTTCATACAACAACATAATTTAAAATTGCAAGAAATCCTAAACGCGCTGACGAAAGCTTTACTCCTTTTTAAAAGACTGATCTCTTATGTATGGTAATTGGAAGGATACTTTTAAAGAGAAAAAACCCATAATCCGAATAGAAACGTACAAACGCTGTTTAGCTATTAAACTCAAACTGAAATTTGATTCCTCTCAGAAGTTGATAAAACACCTAGCAAGATAATGCTAGACAGAATGTATAAACACATACGTCTAATTGTCATTGTTTGAAATGTTTCATTTATACGAACAATAACATTTACATTGGAAGCATGACTGTGGATCATTCTTAGGGATTTTTTTGAAAACATTATATTATATTCGCTATGATTGACACACGAAATAGCGCCAAGGAATCTAAAAACGAACGTTATAAAAAACCTACGGCAGAGTTCTTATCCAAAACAGATAAGTGCATTACGTAGTTACTTATATTGTATGGAGATAACCATCAATTCGCAACTATCTATCATTACTGCTATAATACTTTAACACGCGATATGACATGATGAAAATATGTATAAAACTGTGTATTTATGGAACAACATGTGCGGACATGGGCACGCCAGTCAACAATTAATTATATGCAAGGACGTAGCTTTGGGCTTTATCATTGACCCTAATTTTAGGAGGAACCATCAATTTCAAAGTATTTCCGGACAAACGGTGTTTTAGGAAACGTAGACAATTTATTACTACGAGAAAATTCTATACGAAAACAGTAATTTTAGGATCAAAATATCTACGAGTACGTTGGAACTTGCTACGGCTTTTGGGTATTTGTGATCCATTTTAACACTGAATTGGTACTGTAACGGACTACTTATGACGCCTGTGGCTGTGGCTCCAATAGAGCCTAGTAGTTTCATAAACTAGAAACTTACATTAAATGCTAAGTGCTTTTGTTATGCAGGTTTAGGGTAAACTATTATCACATCCCATGGGCGGCAAGAGAACCTGTCCAATTATATTACATACCATCTATCTCGAATGTATGTGAACACTTACATATATATAAGTATAGTAAAAACCATTTAACAGTCAAAAATACAGCATATTTATTATTAATATTTTCTAACTCCATGCGTCAGTGAGGGTAGTCATCCAATCACTATTCCTGTTTGGGAACCTTCCGACCTTTCATTGAGTTTACTTTTATTTAACACAATCCTCAAATTTAAACAAAATTCCTAAAACTAATATAGGTAAGTTTTTCATTAATTTTTCCTTCCCTAAACGAAGACTTCTGTTTTAATCATTCGAAAAGTAATACAAGGGAATAACCGCGTTCAAGTTCCCCTTTCGTATTATTTGTATCAAAGAAAGTTCAAAAATAATTATATGCTTTTGTTTTGTTATCATTTTGAGGATATTTGTGGTAATTTTATCAGTTCGGTTGGTTAATCCAAACTAATAAAATGGTTTATGCTAAATATTTAAACGTTATCAAACGATAACGGACGGCATAAATGTAAATGCAAATAAAAAAGATCCCAAATTAGGGACATGTTTATCTTTATTGTCGGACCAGCCGTCGGTTCCTTTAATCAAACATTAATTTTGTTCAGTCATTTCAGAATGTTTAGCTGTCTCATCGTTAGTTGATATTAATACGTACGATTTAAAAATTAGTCAGACAATTTAGAAAAGATTCAGTACTAAACACGTGTTTAAAGAATACCCTAAGAAGTACAAATCCTTGTTAAATATGATATAGGTGCTGTTTAATTCTTAACAGAAGTTCATATTTGCACTAACGTAAAACTATACTCAAAACATAGATTTGCTGTACCTACAATATTTTATAAACATGCGTTTGGCACATACCTAAATATTTGGTACTAAACATTCATTCTGTGCATCGACCAATTTGAACCTGTCCAAAAAACGAACCCAAGTAATGTCGACAAGAGCGTTCATATACGAAGTTAACTTCGTTTGGAATTGTGAACATCGTCGTCACAATAGAACTAGGTCGCATTAGTCAGTTTCTAAGGATTGCTCGGCTGGAATATTTTATTACCTGTGGGAAAACGCCTATATAACAGATATGCGCAACTGGAACCTTTCTTGATAAAATGAATGACTCTGGAAATAATGATTCATATAAAAATACATAGACAAATTACCTTAGTATGCAAGAACGTATCATCTAATTACCGATATCAAGTAACGACTACCTACTGACCATGAAATCAGGAAAATCCTAATAAAAATGTCTACCAATTCTATGAAAGAATGTTCAGGAAAATATATTGACTATTTCTAATCTCAAACCAATTGCGCACTCGGTGTTATGGCTTCCTGTAGCATTGCGAGTACATGTTTTATAATAACTAATATACATTATGTTTAATTTTTATACTTATGTGCGTTTAAGGACATTTTTCAACTGGCATAATTACGTGGAGTTTATTATGAATGTCTATTTCGGCAAATTTTCAAATAGCATGTAAGAAGTTGCGTCTTTTTTAAACTCGCAAAGGAGTCAATATGAGGAAGACTTAAAAACGCTGCTACAACTTTTTTAACCCGATTTTTATTTGGAGGGCAATATTTTTTTTAGTTTTAGTTAATCGTACAACAATTTAGAGTTCACTGATCCATTTGACGCAAACTGTGTGCGGTATGTCTTGCAGTTCTATAGTCAAAAATGTGAATCCAGATAAGTACTGGCGCACTGTGAGCTGTGGCCACTAAGCCTAGTAGTGATTCAGTGATTGTGTAAAGATAAAACAATCTCTGTCAATAAAGTCTATCTTAGCTGTATAATGTATGACAATATTTTAGTTTAGCACGTTTATTAAAACGAAATTTAGAAAATCTTGATTTGTGCGTATTTCTTAACTTTTGTAACGATATGATTCTGAAAATTGGTTAGTATGAAATCACCCTTTTTAAACGTGAAATCATCACTTCGTAACACGTGTTCACACGGAGCTAAGCTGGATCTGATTTTTGCAGGATACGGTTTAGTCACAATATAATTTATATGTACTCCATGTGAACGTAGACCAGCCGGAAAATGACAATTTGTAACACAGGAATAAACGCGGTGATGCATTATTTACTTTCGATTGCTAACAAATCTTGGCAAAAACTTGGCATTAGATGAAATGAAGACGTCAATTCTAGTCAACTTTTTCTGACGTTCATATGGTTTGCGTAATCGTAAAGTATCTATTTGTAGGGCTAGATGAAGAATCTAACTTGAAATAGAGTCGTGACATCGTAGATGAAGAATCTAACTTGAAATAGACTCGTGACATCGAATTAGTCAGCTTGTAACCACTGTTAACGCGAACTATGGTTGAAACATCAAAGGTATAAAGAATACTCAATAACCTACGTCAATTCCCATATCAAAGTTACACGAAATAGAGGCGCATTGAGTCATATTCCGATGCTATTAGTAAGAATATAACGGTACTGACTATAAACTCAAAGCGTTACAGAAGATCATTGAAGCAAAAAAATATGACAAAAAATTCCTTGGTATATTAAGGGCATGGGTTAAAAACTTACCGCAAAAAATCTCAATGGCCACTAGTATATTTTTTTTTAGACCAAGGCACCTCTTTAGAAGGTCTTTAAATCATCGTTAACTAAAGTCCAAAGAGTTTGTACGGTCTTGTGATCAAATGATTTTGCTACATATAAATGTTCAATGCTTTTAATAAAGTAACTACTGGCAATGTAGGCGGTCTATTGCGGATGCTCAATCTGTTCTTCCTGCCATACATTATAATGTCCTCTATATTTATAAGTTTCATAATATAGTACGCAGTCGTGCCACGGGCCTATATTAAAACATGTATATCAGTATATATATGTTTTAATATAGGCCCGTGGCAGCATCAAGGCCTCCAAAATCATCAGATCAATGGTTTTACACTTATTATGATAGTAGACAAAATGTGTGAAATAACGAAATACTTTTTTTTTGTTGCTTTTAAAATACAAATGCAGGCCCCACCAGTGTCTTAGTGACACAGGACTTGTAGCCTATACAGTTTTACAAGATAGGAAAGGAGGAAGGGCATCCAAAGTCAGAACGAATATTGGAATTCCTGTCTATCTATTCTCTCTTCTAAAAAACGGACACTGACATGTGTGTTATGCGCGATTAACCTATTTTAAATTTTTCGCTGCATCTCCAAATAACTAATATTTAATTAGTCGAGCTAGCTAGCTGGATGTTGAACTAAAAATATGTTAAACGTCAATGAGTTTCGTCGGTGTCATAGCAACAGAAACCGGTTTCTATTCATAATAGCGCATACGAGCCGGAATCAGAAACCTGTTTGAATGATTGTTACCTTTACTGCGGACCTTACACGGTCAATATTATTGGAGCTATATAATATGCCCTCAAAAGACTCTGTAATACTGATCAATATACTCCTTACGCGTACAATATATTTATCAATATCGATTAGGTATTGACAATAATATTGACCGTGTGTGGTCCGCTTAACAGTCCTCTGCACAAAATACTACTAAATTATAAATTAATATAAGCTTCGCCCGCATTAGGGTACAAGCCCTGTGTCGCGGGGGACTTTACAAACATACAAATCACGGACACAAAGTACACCCAGACTCGGAACAACAATTTGTGGATCACACAAAGTGGTGTCTCGTGTGGGAATCGAACCCACGACCTCTTGCGTAGCAGTCGGACACACTCCCACTGCGCCACAGAGGCAGTGCAACGGCCGTGGTCACGGGTAGACTGGAGAAATACGGTCGAAACGTCGGGCAATAAACAAAGGTATTTAGCCTTAAAATAAAATATTTACGCGATTAAGACCCGTAGCTTATAAAAATCTATAATGTGTACAAATCGCGAAAGTTTACGAACATATAATACCTACTACTAAATGTCTGCTTTTATAAAAAAAGCGGTATCGTAATAAAAACTTGTATATGAAATCCACTCGCAAAAAATATAGAATCACTTTTCGGATCAGATTACGAACCCAATAAAGCTAATATTTGCTCCAAGTTTGAGCTTTGTATATTATTATATTGTACATATCACTTTACCAGGGAATCATGTAATATTTTGAAAGGAAATTCCTATTAGTGTGTTTTTGTTGGTTATTTTTTCAAGTTTATTAGTCAATTTTATTAGTTCAAGAGCAAAGAGCGGATTACAAATCTCTGTTTTAGTAAAAGCGAAAGCTGTATTATATCCTCAGTAAAATTACAACCAAGCGAATTTGCGGATACAACTAGTATTTCATATTTAATGTAGTCATCTATTCAATGTGAGTATTTTGCCCCAAAAAAATGGCTTTATACAACCTTGAACAAGGTAAACCGAGTAAGAAGTTTAGCTGCGTTGTAAATCACCTCGACGAGCGTGACATTCTGAAGGTTACCAACCAAAACTGGGCTAAGATTCTGTATGACATTTTCTACTATCGAACCAACGGAATCTTGACCATATAATTCGTTTGTAATGTCCAAATAGCAAGTCTTGCTTTTAGAAATGGATTACGATTCAATTTTGTCGATAGGACGTTACAGTAACGTAGTTAAATCGAGGGATAGAGGTTGGGCGTAGTGAATTGCGTCACGCCAATGGCCTGGGGGAATACCTTTACCTAACAGTATACCGCACTGAAATAAATGAATGCTATATTTCCGTAAGTGAGTTTCTATTTCCATCGAGCGTTAATTTATTGACAACTAGCTGTCCCGCGCAACTTCGTATGCGTAAATTTTCCCCGTTTTTGCAACATTTCTCGTCGCTACTCCGCTCCTATTAGTTGGAGCGTGATGTTATATAGCCTATAGCCTTCCTCGATAAATGGGCTATCCAAAAAAAAAAATATTTTTTTAAATCGGACCAGTAGTTCCTGAGATTAGCGCGTTTAAACAAACAAACAAACTCTTCCACTTTATAATATTAGTATAGACTAGCTGTCCCGCGCAACTTCGTATGCTTAAATTTCCCCGTTTTTGCAACATTTCACGTCGCTACTCCGCTCCTATTAGTCGTAGCGCGATGTTATATAGCCTATAGCCTTCCTCGATAAATGGGCTATTCAACAAAAAAAGATTTTTTTAAATCGGACCAGTAGTTCCTGAGATTAGCGCGTTTAAACAAACAAACAAACAAACTCTTCCACTTTATAATATTAGTATAGATATAGACATTACATAGATATAGGCATTACTTGTCTATATGTCTTGTCTATGGTTACGATCTTTTTAACGGGGCAGCCCCAACCGCTATATATATTACATGAGACGTCTTCCCACGTCTTTAAGTACGGGTGCACTCGATTATGTAAATTTCTTCTGCTAAATCAAAAATACGCAATATGCCCCACATTTTTATAACATCTGTTGTAATGTGTTTCCGACTACCATCTGAAATAAACCAGGTTATCTATACTAATATTATGAAGCTGAAGAGTTTGTTTGTTTGAACGCGGTAATCTCAGGAACTACTGGACTGAATTGAAAAATTCTTTCACTGTTGGATAGCCCATTTATCGAGGAAGGCTATAGGCTATATAACATCACGCTACGACCAATAGGAGCGGAGCATCAATGAGAAATGTTGCAAAAACGGGGACAATTACGCATACGAAGTTGCGCGGGACAGCCAGTAAATAATAAAGGTCTTACAAATAATACGTTGTTTTACGTAGCGGCCATACCAAATAACGGCCCAGACCTTGTAACATGACCGTAAACTTTATCGGCAAATATCAGCGTTTACCATACTATTTAATGTTCTTTTACTAAGAAAGCTATAAGTGTTTCATTCACGCGAACTGGTTTCTTGAACCCATTCGTTTTTATTTCAGCTGTTTACGTCACACTTGTAACAGATTGGGCTCTTTACAACGCAAAAAATCTTAAGATTTATGATAGTATATAACATAGATCAAAAAGTAAATAATGTGAATACCGCCCACTTTGGGCCGCTTTGTAATTTTGTATCCCTTTTTTAACGATAGTAATAGCTTACCATTAGCCGAGTCGTATATTAATACTAGCTGTCCCGCGCAACTTCGTATGCGTAAATTTTCCCCGTTTTTGCAACATTTCACGTCGCTACTCCACTCCTATTAGTCGTAGCGCGATGTTATATAGCCTATAGCCTTCCTCGATAAATGGGCTATCCAACAAAAAAAGACTTTTTCAAATCGGACCAGTAGTTCCTGAGATTAGCGCGTTTAAACAAACAAACAAACAAAGCAAACAAACTCTTCCGCTTTATAATATTAGAGGGTAACCTATATTGGACCGGCGCGGCGCTTAAATTGGACCTCTTGTGTATTTCTACCAAATGACACCATTTTTTTACACTGGCAACACAAAAAGAGGCGACCGCAGCGCCACTGACAGGTCGCCATTTTGTACCGACGTTCGACAGATCGTATGACGCTAAGAGAAAAAAAAAGGTTTTTGACTGAATTGGTGCTATTTTTGCGTGTTTTGTGTAAGGAGATTGTTCATGAACATGGTAAGTCTTAATATTGTAACACATGTCAGAATGCAGCATGTTTTATATTGTTTTAAGTGCCAGTTAATAAACACGAATACGTTGAGGTTATGTTTTTGTTTTCATGACTAATTATAAATTTGTCTAGGTCCCTATATCGAACCACTCACGAGTTCCGAAATTGTACCGGTCCAATTTATGCAACTGCTTTTGTTTTTAATTTAATTTAATTTGAAATTATTTTAGATGGCGTCTGCTGATGGTGAGAGTAAAAATAAATATTATAAATGGAGTAAAGAAGACTTGCAAAGGGCGTTAATTGCTTATGAGAAAAAAGAAATGGGCATCAATGCCATTTCTAGACAATATCAAGTACCAAAAGCCACCATATTGCGTCACGCTAAACTGCTTAATAAATTTGCTAATAGTGATGTTACACAGAAAGGAAGACCGACTATTTTCTCGATTGAACAGGAAAAGGAGCTTGTAAACCATCTTTTGCTTCTAGAAAGTCATATGTTTGGGTTGACGATTAAAGACGTGCGACGTTTAGCTTACCAGATTGCAGAACATAATAAAATACCTCATTCCTTTAATAAAGAAAAAGAAATGACAAGTAAGCGTTGGTTCTATGCCTTTAAGAAAAGACATCCACAAATCAGTCTTCGTCAACCGGAGAGTACTTCGCTAAATAGAGTTAAGGGGTTTAATCGTGAGAACGTGTCAAGTTATTATGATTTACTGGAGAAGATTGTGGACGATAACTCTATCCAGGCTAGTAGCATGTTCAATGTTGACGAATCCGGTATTTCCACGGTCCAGAAAAAAGCCCAGAAAGTGTTAGGATTGAAAGGAAAAAAACAAATTGGAGCAGTCACAAGCGGAGAGCGTGGGATCAACACAACTGCGGTATGCTGTGCCAGTGCAAGTGGTCAATTTATTCCACCGATGTTGATTTTTAAAAGGAAGAGAAATTGTCCGGAATTAGCTGATGGTGCACCACCCGACAGCGTTGTCACAATTTCTGATACTGGCTACATTAATTCGGCTTTATTTGTGCAGTGGCTAAAACATTTCATCGACGTTGTGAAACCAACACAAAATAAAAAGGTGTTGCTTCTGTTAGACGGGCATACAACCCACACAAGAAACCTTGAAGCGCTAACGCTGGCAAGAGAAAATGGAATCAATATGGTTCAACTTCCTGGGCACACCACACATCGATTACAACCTCTAGACGTATCATTTTTTAAGCCTTTAAGTACCTTCTACATACAAGGAGTAGAGAAATGGCTTCGAACAAACCCTGGAAGATCAATTACTCAATACCAAGTAGCAAGATTGTTCGGAGAAGCTTACGAACGAGCCGCTACCATAAGTAATGTGACAAACGGATTCCGCTATGCTGGAGTTTGGCCAGTAGACAGAAACGTGTTTCCCTCACATCTTTTTGAAGCAGCAGATGCTCTTAATGAAAATCCAACTGAACAGATTCAACCGGCTTCTGGTTCTATGGAAGATAAAGAAAATGATGAATATATTTTGCACAATACCACCGAACCCCAGCCCTCTACGTCAAATACAAAAATTACAAAATCATTGGCAATTTTGTCACCTGTTCCAAAGAACAAAGCTAACAAAAAGAGGACTGTACAAAAAGCTGCAGAAATTACATCATCGCCGTATAAATTATCTTTAGAAGAAAGCATCCAAAGGAAGGGAAAAGCTTGCAAAGCAAAAAAACAAGGCGCAACTAAAACATCCACAATTAAAAAAAGAAAAGTTGTGTAGAAGTCTATGAAACGAAAAAGGTTATTTTCCAGCAGTTCAAACGATTCCGATATTGCGATCGAACTTGACGACGATGATGACGATGAGGAAGATGATGAAAATGTGTGTGCTTCGTGTGGTAAGCACTACTTCGATAAAAGTGGACCCCAAGTGGACTGGCTACAATGCGTGCGGTGTAAGAGATGGCTACATGACACCTGCACTACAAACCCTGACATATGTGATGATTGTTTGAATTAATATTTTTAACAGATTGTTTTAAGGAGTAATATTTTTATTACCTAAAAACCCTGACATATGTGATGATTGTTTGAATTAATATTTTTAAATGATTGTTTTAATTACTATTTTTATTAGCTATAATATTCACTAGAAATATTAATGTTGTTTGGGTTTAAGGTTCATTGTGTTCATGTGGAGTTGAAGTAAGATTTCCAGAGTTCCTAAAGTAGCATATGAGTACTTACCTTGTACCTTTTTGACATATTGTTTATGTGATATAATACAAACAATAAATATATATGATAATGATTCTAAACTGTCCATTTTATTTACAATTATATCACATTTTTACATTTGGTACAATTTAGGGGCCTAGTGGTCCAATTTAAGACACCGATACCGTTAATTGGACCGACGAACAATCTTTACTAAATACATATATATAACTAGTTTCAACAATGCTACAATATTAAAGGATTTATATTGTGTAGCTAATGAAATAAGCTGTATTATGAGTTATTTTGTATTTTTACAGCTTCAAAGGATTCGGTGATATGTGTCATTATATCAAAAGTGGTCCAATATAGGTTACCCTCCCCTATAGATGAATCTTCATTCTCAAATTTCATGTTTGGTTTAAATAATTTTAGATCTAGATATTGCAGTTATTGTTTTTAAACTCTCGCGATTTTTAATTAGATTGCACCGATCGTGGTCACGGGTCGACAGTGACCCGTGACCGCGATCGGTGCAATTCGATCGAAACGTCGGGTAAATAAAAAGTTCGTAGGTACCTTTAAATAATTCACGCGATTAAGCCAAGAAATATATCTAATAGATATTGCAGATTTGTCTACTAGTAATTTCATTAGCTAATACCAAGACTCAATTAATTTGGCTAAAGTCCAGATTCTTACACATTTATCGTGATTTGGTTACGAAAATATTTAAAAGATTTCTAGTTTCATTCATTTTTCTAGTACAAGTGTACCGGTTGTCTAGAGAATTCATTGGATTTAATGCGTTAGCAACAAGACTTCTTCGAAAGACGAATTCTGATCGTTTCAGCTCAATTTCCGATTGTAATAATATACCTAAAATTTTAAAAAAATGAGTCTTTAAATTGATTGATTTACATCTATGCAAAATATGAGTCGGAGACATCGTTCGACTCAATATTTGAACTAAGCTCTCAATATTTGAATTTGGCCGGTCTCAATATTTGAACTAAGCTCCATACAAAATATTCTTTGTTTTTTTTCTAAAGAGACTTCCACAGTACAAGCCGTGTGTCGCGTGGAACTTCACAAAGATACAAGTCACGGACAAAAAGTACACCCAGACTCGGAACAACAATTTGTAGATCACACAAAGTGGTGTCCCGCGTGGGAATCGAACCCACGATCGCTTGCGTAACAGTCCAACACACTCCCACCGCGCCACAGAGGCAGACTTAATTCACACATAGTTGAAATATGTCAATATTCTACCTCTAGTAGCTAAATCCCTCGATAGATATTGAGGCCGGCCGTTAGACATAAAATATGTCCTGCCCAATGGCATCATCCACTTAAAATAAACGCATTTAGAATTCTAAATTGAAATCCAGAATATCAAAATAGGTCAGTCACCTAAAGAAATACCGTTCTACTGAGCTTACTATTCGGTTCGTTCGTTTCTAATCGTTCTAATCCGAAACTCGTATTTAAATTCAAATTTTCGTATTTAAATTAAAGAATTTCTACAACAGGATCTATTGCAACGAATGTGGGTAGCTAGGAAAAGCCTCCGTTGACGCAAAGAGGAGAGCTTATCAAACTTCGCATTGTTGAAAACTATGTTCTATTGTGTTCAAATAAGATTTACTTTTGAACTTTCTCTGTGAATCTACCCACATGATATGACATCCAGAAATGAATTTTGTTCAATTTGAACAAAATTCATTTCTGGGTGCTAAGAGATCATCCAAATACACAGATTACGTAATCGCCAAATTGAACAGAGAGAGAGACCATTAATTAATTAAAAAATGAACCACGTGGGTGTTTCGAACTCCGGGGTCTGTAAAGCATTTGTATCGATGACATATGCCGCTAAATATGTCTAAAAGGTCATATTGCAGTCAATTAGGCCAATTATAAGTTGCTTGCCGTAACAAATTGAGATGTTATCAATGGCACGCTATTGAAATTGCAGTATTGTGTGAATTCAAGTATTGGTAAGGGATTTTAAGGCTTATTAATTTGAGTCTTAGTAATCTATAGTAATAATAAATCGGAAGAGTTTATTTGTTTGTTTGAACGCGATAATCTCAGGAACTGGTCCGAATTGAAAAATTATTTTACTGTTAGCCCATTTGTCGAGGAAGGCTATAGGCTTTATAAGATCACGCTACGATCAACAGGAGCGGAGCAGCAATGAAAATGTTGTAAAACAGGGAAAAATTACGCAGACAAAGTTTCTCGGTTCAGCTAGTGACAAATAAGTGTCTATCAGAATCCTGTGCGGAATTTACAGATAAGTAAAATAAACTGAATCTTGGGAAGTTTCTTTGATACTCTTAGTAACACAAGATGACTACTTTTGCCAAGTATGAAAATGCACTATTACAGTACAAATTGTTATCCAATGACCATAAGAATTTATAATAAAATACCTGAAACTATAAAGGAGTCAACAAATGACAACATTCAAAAATAGATTATATATGGTCTGCGGAAGAGTTTTTATTCGGTTAGAGGAGGAAGCGGTGGGAGTATGTCCAACTGCTACGCAGTGTGAGTATATATTTTTCATAATGTGTACAAATCGCGAAAGTTTATCAACACACATTGTAATAACTTGATGTTTTTCTGTATCTGTGTAAAATCGTCATACTTTAGGTTGATTTCAATATTACTAGTCCGGATATCTATCCGAGCTCCTAATATTGAAACTAACCTAAAGATGTCCTACATATGTGGGACATCTGTCCTATTATTGAAACCATTATTTTCAATTTTTTTTCACAACAACGGCGACGGCACTACATTTTAAGGATTAGGTTCTGTTTTTTATATTATAAAAACGAAATTAGAGTTAAAAGTACATCTATATAATGGTCATCATAGAGTTATTAGAGAATAAAGTATTGTTATGAGAATGCTATGAGGAAAAATAAACCAATTTCCTTGGTGTATTTCTTTTTAACGATAACTAGCAATGTGGGATTAAAATTTCACGTCACTAGCAATCCTGTTAACCCCTCCAATTAAGCTTAGTGGGTTCACGTCGGTAGTATAACCATATAATACAACCTCACGATAGCGAGCCATTAGGCTAGCGCCGCTTTTAATTTAACACTGCACTATATGAGCCATTAAATTAAAAATTGCCCTGACTATCGTCAAAAATGTATCAGTTGCCTGCACAATCTATCTGAAACAATAGTGTTGTATCATCTTATAGTCACGTGACTATATTTGACTCAACCACGAAAATTAGGTCACGCTTCATCAAACTTGATGGCATTGGGTGTTACTTCACAAGTCGTGTTCTACAGTTTTACTTGTGACTCGTGATTGAAGGGAAACATTTAATAAGTTGAGCAAATATGTGTTGGTGTAGAATGATCAACAGAAATGAAGGATTTCAGAACTGAAAACGTTATGGAATTTATGGATTTGTGTTGAATACGTAAAATAATAGAGAATAAAGGATATTTGCCTATGGTAAAACTTATAATGGCATTGATAATTTAATTTCTTATTGCAATAATTTAAGTCTTAAAACATCATTGATTATATGACTGACCCATGTGCGGTGCTCTCAAAAATGTCCACCGCGCATACGCGATGATGCATTTCTAAGCGCGGCTCTCTACTGCGCATGCGGGGTCAGTTTGCACGGGCTTGTCACGACAACGAAATAAAGATAGTGAATAAGGACCCAGTTCACTGTTAGAATCTAACACGTATTTCAATACAATTGTGATCTTTATCTTTTTTATACATATCTCAATCACAGATATATTTTAAGGTTACACATCTTTTTATTCTGGGATTTTTCGACCGAATTATTAGCTCTAGTAATGAATACCAGTATCTATAAACTGCATAATGACTACAGATCAATAAGTTAAGCATAATTTGTAAAAAAACTTAGAAAAACAACCTTGAGTATGATATATTAGAATGGAATAATACAAACGGATAACAATTTAGAATGACAGAAACTCACGTGAAACACTCTATAAATATAAACAAAACATGTGGTGACGAAAATTATTACTCATATTATAAAAACTGGTTATCTAACACTTCAAAAGAAATTGAAGTGGCGGTGTTAACACGGAATGTCGAAATAGGTCAATGCATCATCGTTCGAGTATTTCCTTGATAAGATAGCGATAGCGACCGACAAGATCTAAAGATCACTTGGGTTAAGCAACGTTACCTTCGTCAGATCCATAGATGAGTAACCGTGATTAGAAAACTGTTGCAAGATGCAACTCTCCGCGCCTCGATGTCTCCTCAAAGAGCAAGAAGAGTTAAGCTCCGATCTTGTTGGCTTTCTGTCTTATAGAAATACTAGCTGTCCCGCGCAACTTCGTATGCGTAAATTTTCCCCGTTTGCAACATTTTTCATTGTTGCTCCGCTCCTATTGGTCGCAGCGTGATGTTAAATAGCCTAAAGCCTTCCTCTATAAATGGACTATCCAAAAAAAAAAATTAAGAATTTTTCAAATCGGACCAGTACCTAGTTCCTGAGATTAGCGCGTTTAAACAAACAAACAAACTCTTCCGCTTTATAATATTAGTATAGATGAGAGTGCGGTAATAAGAGGAACTCTGGTGTTTGCGCCTATAATTTTGTAGACTATATGGCTATACTTTATCTCCGCTAAGATTGGCCGTTACGACCGAAATCGGTTAGACAATTATCATTTTTAAAAGAATGTTTAGCGCTGAACCGATTTGGATACAATTTGTTAGGAACGAAATGAAACCACATCTAAATACGTCCAACCTTTTGAAAAACATCATGACTAGAGACGCACGTCAAATTTAGGTATTAACATCTCTCAGCGTCAAGGGTCAGAAATAATACTTTCAGACTGCCTCTGTGGCGCGGTGGGAGTGTATCCGACTGCTACGCAAGAGGTCATGGGTTCGATCCCCAGCCAGGATAAAACTTTGTGTGATGAGCACGATGGTTTATGTGTCTGGGTGTTATTTATCTATACTAATATTATAAAGCGGAAGAGTTTGTTTGTTTGTTTAAACGCGCTAATCTCAGGAACTACTGGTCCGATTTGAAAAATTCTTTTTCTGTTGGATAGTCCATTTATCGAGGCAGGTTATAGGCTATATAACATCGCGATACGACTAATAGGAGCGGAGCAGCAATGAGAAATGTTTCAAAAACGGGGAAAATTTACGCAGACTGTATGTATTTAGAAATATATAAGTATGTTTATCGGTTGTCTAGTTTCCATAGTACAAGCTCTACTTAGTTTGGGATCAGATAGCTTTGTGTGGTGTCCCAAGATATATAAGCGTCGGTATTTGACTACAAAATAAATTCAGAGTTAAGGTTAAAATCACCGCCAAATAAATACAAACTGTAGATAACAAAGCCCCGTTGTTACGTCAGGGTCAAATGGAAGATAAAAAGTAACAAGCTTGGCAATCCGCCAGGGATATTTGGCAGGACTGAACCAACGATATGGGAAATACGACTCGAATTTGCGGGTAGAATTACAAGTGCCAATTGATATTGCGTACAGACTAACCTAGTTCGAAAACGATTTCAAAGTTGGAGAAATTTACGAATTTGGAAGCAAAGTAGGCGTTTCGGTTGTTAGGCGGGTTGGGTTGTTTTCAAGGATGCTGTATTTAGAGTAGCTTCGTATAGATGTCGAAGGCAAATAGCACAACACGGCGTTATTCAAAGCGTCGGCATTTTATACATTTACAAAAAGCCTTACGCCGTAAATGTAAACTGTCGCCGTTTTTTAAAATGCTACTAGACATTATTTACCACCATTTACAAATGGCCGCGGACAAGATGTTGAGTTGTGCATGAAAACTGATATCCGTGAAATCTGTATCATCAGACTAATGTCTAGCACTTGTCTGGTGATACAGATTGTAATACTTGTAATAGTACATAGAAATAAAGAATATATAAGTACCTATTTCACAAAATCGATTTGGTTAGACTAGGTTAGAACTGCGGCCACACGCGCACAAGGCGAGCGAGTGAAGCGGGCCGCAGTAGCGGCCGCCGAGGGCCAGAAACATCAAATTAAAGTTTTAATAAGCAAAACATACAGTTCTCAATTATATTATTTCATAATGCCTACTTCATTATCGTCATTATTATGTATAAAGTCATAACAAAATCATGCTTTATTATCATGGTGACTCTACTACAACATCGAAGTAGACGTTAATACACGGAAATATACATCTACAGTTTACTTTAGACATTTTGTAAAATAATGTAGTATAAAATACCGACGCCGTTTATACAAAGCCGTGTTATGCTATTTGACTGCGACATATCCATATGTATATCTTTTTTTTAAGAAAAGATATCTAGCAATATGGGGTTGTGGTCCCACATTACTAGCAATCCATTTCACCCCTCCAGCTAAGCTCAATGGCTTGTGTTAGGTGTGGGTTCACATCGATAGTATAATGGGTAGGACCCACGACCTCTTGCCAGACCGATGTCATAGCCATTAGGCTGCCGCCGCTTTGAACACATAGGCTTCACATTCTTAGATTAATCTCCTATCAAAACTCCCAAACGATATTTCATTACTTTGGGGAAATGTTGCTGTATTAGGTACTCCTAATACATCAACTACGGTATCATCAACCTGCATGCTGGGTAGAACTCTAGACCTCACTTTACTTGATACTTATTTGACTTAACTACTGCGCGATCCTATCAATTCGACATCGAGTTACCGTATTACGTAGTTATAACTAAGCGACTTATTCGTAAATCCTCACGCGATATAAGACTATGTCGTAATGAAGCAATAAAAACATATCAGTTTCTTATCTTGTTAATCAAATAGGTGGTGTAACAACACGATTCGTTCTGCTTATACTGGTGTTAGATATTACCATCACCATAGGCATGACAAATAGATCGAATTATGGACAAAGCAAATAGCATTAACTATTATAGTAGAAGACGGAGTTAAACCTATGTTCAGACGAATGTGCGTTTAACGCGCGTTTGTCGCCAGTTGTACTAACGCGCGAAGAACAATTTGGAAGAAATTGTAACTACTTCCAACCGGTATATATTGTTAACAGGTATATTGTTCTAGGCGTTCACAATCATGCTTATAACGCGGCATGAAATTATAGACGTCTGTCAAAGCTCGCTGAACGCTCCTCATCTGCACATGGGCTAAAAGTACAGTCATGGCACAAATCTGATGCTTGTTTTTAATAGCGCGTCAAGATTTGGTGCTTTTGCTTCCAAATGTATAAAGAATTTTGAGTTTATTTAGACGACAGCAAACCGCGACGTGTTTAAAAATAACGGTAAGGCTAGTGTACTCTTCAAAGTGTTCACTTGAACGTGTGTTTGCTTACGCTTTGTTTTTCTAGTTACATGTAGTTTAGGTGTAGATAAGCATTTACTAGCAATAGCCACTGCAAGGTTCTAAGGGCGTTTTCTCACGAGACACGACACGACACGATTTACGAGCGACGAATTCAACAGCGACGCAGCAGTTGTGTCGTCGTGGAGTAGTTGAAGATGTTCAGCATATCTTGATGGAGTGTGTACGGAACGAAGTTATGAGAAACAGCGTGCTTGGCCCAACAAACTATGATGTTGGAGCTTGTAACTCAATCCTGTCTTGTCCTTTAATAGTACAGATTGGCATTTGTAATGTTAAGTAAATAGTTTATATTAAATTATAAGGTGTGCTTACAGGGTAACGTTATCGCTAAGCGATAAAGCCCTTTAAAATTTTAAAAAAAAAGCAGTTTTAACACTTTTCAATCAAAACAAACTGGACTGTCTTGTCGTGCGGTCCGTCGCGCCCTGTACAAGTTCATACAGGTTCTAGATAGTCGCTATATTGTCACCAGAAAATAAACGTAATAACATAGCAGCATCTAACGACATAGTGAATTGTCATTTGAAAAATGGTGTCGTGCTGTGCGGTGTCGTTGCAAAAAGTAAACGGATCATAGAAACGTATGAAGCCCGAAGTCGTCACCGCGTTTTATCGTGTCGTGTCGTGCCTCGTGGGAAAACGCCCTAAAGCACACTGCTTGTTATGACGTAAACGTGAAGAAAAAAATTCGTTGTCTAAAAGTGCATCTCCACTGATAATATGAAGCGAGAATTTCATTTCTCATTATAAACTGAACTCGAATAGATCGCGCGAGTCCAATTCTCGTCTTGGAGCATAGATTCTAATCAGTAGTTAAGTATCTATTATCAAATTATCATCATTATTTAATAGGCAAACATTGGAAAGTAATTATCATAATTGTTAATGTTGCTATGGCACGTTTTTAACCAAATATGCTTCATGGTCTTCTTTACTACACCTACGTAATGTAAAACATGTAAAAGAGTATGTATAAAAAAAAAAGGCGCGGATCCAAAATTGTTCGTGGGGGGGGGGGGGATGTGACCCAACCGGTCGAGTGTGAGACGCTCGCATTACGAAATGGGGCTATAATTCAACACCGATATAAAAGACGCCATTGCCTGTCAAAACACATCGGTAGTGACAAAATTCTCCAAAAAAAGGTCTTTCAGACGACTCTGGGGGGGGGGGGGGGGTAATTGCCCCCGTTGTCCCCCCCTTGGATACGCGCCTAAAAATCAACATAATGTAAAAAATATTACTCAAATACATTGAATGCAATGTGTTACTTTTAACAATCGAGTTTCTATTTTTACAACTATGTACGATAAAAGATTAATATAGAAAGACGTAAAAAAAAAATTGGACACGGTTATTTATCATTTATATATTATTCTTTCTTCAAACTTGCCTAAAAATAAACTTATTGGAACTGATGAATAATGAACGCCGTAACTAAAGTGGTTACAAAACCTTACAGACGAAGGAAAGTTACATTAGCAGTAGGCAGACATGTTTATGAATCATTAACAATGTTTTGACTGACAAATGACTACAAACAAAGTGTATAATGGTGGCAAACTGGCAACGCACAGGGCGAGGCGTAAATGGGCCGAACGTCAATTAAAATAACGCTGAGCTGAGAAAACAAAACCTGCTTATGTAATCAAAAATTTGAAAACATGTCACTCAATATCGTCATCAAAAGTGTCTAGGGATCAACATATATTTTTGCAATAACTTTTCTCCTGATTGATTTTTTTTTTTTATTTCTTTAAGGATTCATCAAATAAAGTGTTTTCGTTTGTCACAGTAACGATAAACCAAGTCACCTTTGCATTAATAAAGAAATTTGCTATTTTCCTAATAAAGGGATTTTTGACATTTGAACCACTAACATTAAAGTTCGAAAAAAAGACTGAAATAACAGTTTTCTTTAAAATTTTATTGGGTAACTTAAACAATTAATAATCCGTGTTTCTACCGCGAACACTAACAACACAAGAACATCGGTTTGGCATACTCAAAATGAGTTCATCCAAATCACGCTGTGGAATGGCCGCCCATGTTCGTTGCAACAACAAAAAAAGGTCTTCTTGCGACTGGATACCCTCCATATTCGGCAGAGCTCTTCTCTATAGCATATCCCATGCATGCTCAATCGGGTTCAAGTCTGGCGACTGAGCAGGCCAGGGCAGGACATTGATGTTAGCTGCGGCGAGAGTCTGTCTTACAACTCTTGCGGTGTGCGGTCGTGCATTATCATGCATTAACTGAAATAAAGGACCGATTTGCACTTGTAGAGGAACGATGACGTCTGATACAATCGTCTCAGCATAAATTTGAGCGTTGAGGTTGCCTCTGATCCAAATCAACTCAGTTCTTCCGCCGATCCAAATACCCGCCCATACCATGATGGTTCCACCACTATAAGGATGGACTTCCTGGCAGGATTTTAATCGCTGTTGGCGTGGGTTCTCCAGTGTCGTATACGTCTTGTATCCGGTCTCATACCAAAACGAGACTCATCAGAAAAGCACACGAAACGCCATTGTTCTTCTGCCCAATTTCTGTGTTCAAGAGCCCATTGATATCGAATCCTACGATTGTGCATTGCTATAGGTGGTACCCGTAGCGATCTTCGGGAATGAAGGTTCACTTCATGCAAGCGGTTTCTGACTGTTTGGTCGCTAATTAAGTTCCCTGAAGAGTGATGAAGCCTCACGGCTAACATCATGGCGGTTATTGTTGGACCTCTTCGAGTTAAGATTTGAATGTATCGGTCTTGTCTCCGTGTGGTGCAGCGATACCGTCCTCCATGGCGCTCAGCCACGGTACCAGTGCTTCGGTAACGTGTCCAAAGTCGACTGATAACACTCTGACTTGTATTCAGAGCTAAAGCCACAGTACGTTGCCGGGAACCAGCTTCTATCATTCCCACGGCTCTGAGCATTTCTTCCCTGCTTAAATGACGTCGCCGCTCCATAATAACGTTGGTTTTAATCAGTAGTAGGGAAACAGTAGCACTAATAATGTCTTCAATGCGTTGTATGTTTTTATAGGGAAAATATTGACAGCTGATTTTCATCTTTTACTCGAATTTGATTCACAGTTCCTGATTCAAATTATGAAATGCACCAAAAAGGATCCATATAAATTTATAAAATCATAAATTTATTACAAAGCCACATCTCAATCTCAAGAAATCCGCATAAAAATGCTTGATCCCTAGACACTTTTGAGGTGTGTATGTTTGTAAACTTTCGCGATTTGTACACATTATAGAATTTTATAAGCTACGGGTCTTAATCGTGTAAATATTTTATTTAAAGGCTAAATACCTTTGTTTATTGCCCGACGTTTCGAGAGTATTGCAACGCCCGTGGTCACAGGTGGACTGAAACGTCGGGCAATAAACAAAGGTATTTAGCTTTAAAATTAAATATTTACGCGATTAGGACCCGTAGCTTATAAAATTCTATAATATGTCACTCAATCCTTTGAACTCTTTGAAGAGCTAATCTCAGAGAGGAAGACTAGTCTATGATCCATTAGCTTTTTTTATGATTATTTAGTGGGAAAACGAAAAAGCGGTCACCTGATGGTATGTGATTACCACTGCCCATAGACATCCATCATACCGGAGGTATACCAGATGCGATGCCGGCCTTTAAGAAAATAGTAGGCTCTTTTTGGTCAGTGGTGGATCGGTCCGGAAACACAGCTGGCAACATTTGAATCCACAAGATGGTTGTGCATGGCAGAGAATGGCGTTTAAATCGCACTGTAGTGGATTGCCAAGTGTCGAGATGGTAAGGATACTTGGATGTTTGTCGCGTTGTACGTTACATTTTAAGAATACAAAAGGAAAGCTTATACAAACGCGTTCGAGCAATGCACACACAGACACGGAATCTCGGACCAACTCGGACCATTGAGTTCCGAGATACCGTGTCTTTACCGGCGTTGCTAGAGCGAAGTATGTAAGTACATTCCTTGTGGTACACTTTCGATGTTTTGTGTTACACTTAGAAGAGGGCTTCCTCGCCCACCCTCGAGGGGGGGGGGGGTGTAACAAAACCGATCCAAAAATATAAAAAAAAAATTGATGGTTTCTTGCAATAAAAAATTACGTGAGATTTGCCAAGACCCCTTCTTTCCCAGCCACGTGACATTTGGTGGGATTCAGCTCAGCTGCCCCTCCTCCTCCCTGTACGCCTCACGTAATAGCCGAGTCTAACAAATATAATCAAATACAAATCTAGCTATTATTAAACAGGCTAGCAACCAACCAAGACCTTGACAGACCAGGTTTTAGACAGACAGTCGAAAAACAGGTTCAGAAACAAGGTGCATTAGCAAAATCGATAAATACACATATATTGAACGGAGACTTTATTAATACAGGCGAGGTCATAACCTACGCCACGTTTCTAGGCCACGTGGAAACTAAATTAAGCTGTAATTCAACCGAAAGTAATAAGGCGTGCATTGCGAAGTTGGCGAATGCGGCTTCGACGTTCGCCACCCCTTTTGGCAGAGTTTGTTACCCCATTTATCTCTATTAGTGACGGTATATCAAGAAATCCCTTTAATTATCTGTGCCGTTATAGGAATCTGCTTATTATTTTCAGCTCTTTACCGAGTGGTGGTATACTATTTTGTTTATGCTAAAATCATTTTTAATTTATATAATAGTCACCGATTTAAACTAGTTAGTTATACAAAACTTAACAAACATTAGAAACCGGTTTATTTTTAAATTAATTAGTTTAAATTTAATAATTATTAAAACATACTTTTGTAACAGAGCTAAAAACAGATTGCTTAACGATTATAATCGTAATTTTTTTTTTTTTTTTTGATAAATAGACTTAAACACGCAATGCGATATTTGAAGATTTTCTTTAATTTAATTAGGATATATTTATGAAATCGTTACTTGGTGATAATGGAAACAACTCAGAAGTACGACTTAGTAAAATTGCGAAAACGAATGCTGGCATTAGACAAAGGTTCTCAGTAGAAATATGTTCCATTCAATTACCATAAAAATGTTTAAAAAATAACAAACAGTAATTGGAAACTGTTCTGTTTGCTACCAGCGGTGGCTTAACCAGCCACTTTGGAGGGTCTATCTATCTCTTTCAAAGACGTCTGGACATCCGTCTAGACGAGAGAGATAGATAGACTATCAACACCATCAACATCTAATATTTTGACAACATTTTAATGTGTTGCACTTTGATAGAACTACAGGTAATGCGCTTATTACACTACACTGAATCAGGGACCCTAAATCCTTAAAAAGAGCGGTGTAATAAGAGTTAGGGCCCTAATTCTCTAACAAATTTTCAAGGCCACCTCGATTTAGGGCCCTGATTCAGGGTAGAGTAATAGCCGTTTAAAAACCGAAATAAACCAGTAATAAAGATTATTAACGTAGCCTTTGACATACTAACGTAAATCAGATTGCCAAAACCGCGTAATACTGCGTGAATCCACCATATTGAATTGTAAATGAGCAGTTTTATCATGTAGACGGTAAACCATCAATGTTATTTGACGAATATTCAGAGCGTCCGTTGCTTATAAATATTATTTTTATTTCAGAAATTTATAACACGCGAGAATGTAGTTTTACCATTTAGTATTTTTAGTTTCATAGTCAAACATAGAATATGTTTTAGAGCCACCGTAGATTTGCCCTCATATTCATAATACGTTAATAACGGTATCTTAACTAACGAGGAGTAGACACGTATTTTAAGCTTGGTTGGTCACGCAGGCACGAACACAACAATTAACAAACACTTCCTTAAAACGTTATTTGCCAGCGCTGCTGCTCCCGAATTGGTCTTTTTAGTCACCAGCGAATATGCTAATCAATCACGAACTAACGAATCTGTAGTCTCCTTTTGTTCTATTTTGAAAATAGAATAAAAACAAAGACTAAACCATCTCTGTTTAAAAAGCTGTCATTAATATATTATTTAATGACTAAGCGACTCATGATCGATTTTTACATTCTTCGCGATCATCTCAAATCAATTTGAAAATAATTCATAGAAAAACTGATTTTTAGGAAAAATAATATTTATGAAAAACGAATATAGCAGCTCATCCGACTTATACCTATATAATAAATCACACATCTTTTCCTTTTCCAACTACAACTAAATCATTCGAATCTATAATTAGACAACGATTGTATTAGAATCGAGATTTCCTTCCCTATGATGCTGCACTGTCATTGGGCAATTTACTCGAGTGCCTGTTAATATAATTATCATCAAAGCTACCCAGCTGATGGTAAGCCGTTTAATTTACAGTAAAAACCTATGTATTAAAATATCCCATACAAGAGTTACATGGCAGTAAAATGAGCGCAAAAATAACATGAATCTGTTGTACCTACCCTGAATGAATAATTAAAATACTATAAAACACAATGTTTACTGTTACAATATGTATACTTATTACTTGCATCCATACTAATATTAATCTGTCTGTCTGTTACCTTTTTACGCTTAAACGACCAAACCAATTTAGATGAAATTTGGTATGGATATAGTTTAAAAGCCAGGGAAGGACATAAGATAGTTTTTATAGCGATAAAGTCTTTGGCGAATTTTGGACCTCTCCCTCCCTCTGGTGAGATATGGTGAGATTTGATGGTGACTCCCCCCTCCCTAATCTCAGGTAGATTTCAACTCATCACTGGTCAAGTGAAAACGCAGGGAGGAATGTTTGAAGTGAATGTCAAAATCGATCAAAAATTATGAAAAAAAAACTTTTAAATTTAATGCAATTTGAGATGGTTTCTTACGAAAAAAAATTACGTGATATTTGCCAAAACCCCACACGAGAGATTTGGCGAGATTAGGCTGCCCCTCTGCCCCCCTCACCGACCTACACGCGAGCGGAGCCGCGGGCGACAGCTAGTGTAACATAAAATCGCGTATAGCGTCAAATTACTATTTTTACTGTTAACTGCAGTTATATGGGCGACTGACGTTCTGTGCTTATTCTACTCATCATGCTTTAAGCAATATATTTTAGCATTAATAAACTACAGACAATACACTAAGTCTATTGTCAATGTGATCAATTTAATGCGTACAAAAGGGTAAAATTGCCGTCTTGGCAATTGTGTTGTGGCAGAAAATAGCTCAGAAAGAGGCAAAGGCTATATTTATGACTCAGGCCGACTGCCTGTTTGCTACTGTTATGAAATGACACAAAAAACCTTTTAGGTACAATAAGATTTTAGATACGTGATAGCGGATTTCCATACTTTAACCCTCTTTGGAAGACGGATTTCCTAAAATTCAGTTTTGACGACCCCTACCTATAAACATCCTTTTCAGATTTTTACGAAAAAGTCATGTTTACGCAATGTTATGATAATTCACTTTGATCATACTTGGAACGATACGTGAACAGGCACATTATCTATACTAATATTATAAAGCTGAAGAGTTTGTTTGTTTGAACGCTCAGGAACTACTGGTCCGAATTGAAAAATTATTTTACTGTTGGATAGCCCATTTATTGAGGGAGGCTATAGGCTATACAACATCACGCTACGACCACTAGGAGCAGCAATGAGAAATGTTGCAAAAACGGGGAAAATTTACGCAGACGAAGAACTGCGCGGGACAGTTAGACATTTTATTCGTATGAACAGATTGAGACGCAAAACTATTTTCAACCAAATAGTCAACCGTATTATTATTACTTCAACATTGTTTTAAATTTACAAAGAGTTTAAGTGCCACGGCAGAATTACATGGGAGTCAAGGTTTCTTCGACGATTCTACCTACCTATTGTTTCAAATATAGCAACTTGATGAAATCCTTCATAATTATTTTCTTCATAATACGATTGTTTTAAGAATAATAAAATAATATTTTATATTCATAATAAAGCAATTCCCACAAATTCTTCATTTACATAAGAAGCAAAATACGACACTTATAAATCATGATTCTGCGAAATATAGGTACAATTATCTATAATATTTAGAAATATACAAGTACAGTAGGATCAACGTAACTTGACCGGATTGAAGTTAGGTTCTTATCACTTTCGCGCATGTCATAGAGATGCAACCCTAAAATTACTTACGAAAACGATTAATTATGTTTAATCGATTAAAAATACTAACAAAATTTTAATTCAACATAAAAATACTATTTAAATGAGTTCATAAAAGTTTAATTTTAGAACAGTTACAGTAAATACTAAAGAAACTTTGAAAAACAATTTCTTTACGAAAATAATCACAAAAAACATGAATTAGTAATACTAATTATGACAATGTTATGCGTAATCGCATCTCTAATTCTCTTGGTTTAGTTACCGCCCCGACCCCCGCTCCCTGTCACCATTTACTTCCAAAAAATGAATCTGCGCAACCACTTGTCGTCTACTTCAGTCGGCCTAGTTACGTTGATCCTACTGTATGTTCATCAGTTGTCTAGTTTCCATAGTACAAGCTCTGCTTAGTTTTGGATCAAATAGCGTTGTGTGAGTTGTTCCAAGATATTATTATTATGATTCAATGTTGTGTTCATAAAGCACTACGTAAAGCCGGATGAAAGACCAAGGCAATAGAAAAAAATGCAGCTACTCTTTTCAAATTTCCAATGTTTACAATGTCTTTTTTTTATAAACTGTAAATGCGGGCAGGTAGAAGCCGTGTCGGGCCAGTGGTAAGGTAATGGATCGGTTTATTAGGAACCAAATGCTAATATTTTATACAATATGTGAGCGGATCAATACGGTGAGGTGTAGTGGGCGGAGACCATAATATCGCCAGTTCTTTGAGAGCCTTACACAGAGTCATGGATTCAATACGGAATGGCCCTTCGAAATGTTAAATCGAATAAAAGCTGACAAGGATATCTGTAGGGAGCGCCTGAATGCAGTTGTTGTATTTGCAGAAGTAACAATAAACTAACATTTAAACTTTCGCGTTGCATGATTATAACTATCACTACATAGTATGATAACTAAGTCGCTTTCTCTGTCCCTATATCCCTATGTATGCTTAAATCTTTAAAACAAAGCAACGGATTTTGATGCGGTTTTTTTTAATAGATATGATATGATATGGTAGAGTGATTGAAGAGGAAGTTTTGTATGTATAATAAAATTCCATTAAATAGTGGAGAAATAAAGAGCGGAGCAGCAATAAAAATGTTGCAAAAACGGGGAAAATTTACGCAGACGAAGTTGTGCGAGTCAGCTAGTTTATTATACGGGAATTAACGCGCATTGTTTACCTTAAAATTGCTTGACGTTTCGACCAGGTTGCACCGGCCGTGGTCACAGGCGGTTAAATAAACTTTTGTTTTTTTTTATATTACATTTTCTTAATGTAAGTACTTAGGTAAATAGATGCGCATAATATTAACAGGATTATGACGAAGTCGGTGATGCGAAGATAACATCAATTATGATCAGATATTTAAAAAGGTATTATGATTCATTTTTTATAATATTAAGATTATGAGTTTAATCAAAAGAATTACAGCGATAATAAATATTTTATTGATTGCAATAATTGATAATTTTAATGCATCGTGTGACAGTAAGCCACTATGACTAATAAAATTGCGATAAAAATACGGTAGTAGGTAAGTATAGTACGGCAGCGCATCGTACTGGGCGGAAACCTTAAAATAAATAAGAGTAAATGTAGAAGACCTTAAAGTAAATGTAGAATCGACTTTTCACAAGTGTAGTATTTTGCTTCCTAAGTGAATAAATGATTTTTATTATTATTATTATTAGTATTATGATTTCTAATATGATCTATACTACATTAAAAAGGCAAAGAGAAAAGATTTGTTCGTTCTGGGTAACCTATAACTAACATGCTGCATACAATTTAGATAATTATTGAAGTTTTTTTTAATAGATAACTAGCAATATGGAATTGTGGTCCCACATTACTAGCAATCCTGTTAAACCTTCCAGCTATCCCTCCAGATTCGAACCCGCGACCTTATGCGATCATCACCGATTGCGAGACCGATACCGCCATTAGGCTATTGTATTTCATGTTATAAGTGTTTATAATTATTATGGTGTAAAATAGTAGATCGATAATATAAATACCTACTTAAAACATGATACGATGGATTTGTGATTTAAAATTCGCGATTTTGTAAATGCCGAAAAACAGAAAAATTTAATTAAGTATAAATTCGATAGCGAACGAAGTCGAGGGCTATAGCTAGTACACTATAAAAAAACAAAACACTCGGGGACTGCCGCGGTAAAGCTATTGCATAGCATTTGATATCAACTAAAAAAAAACAACAAAAAAAAAAATTTTTTTTATAAACTAAATAGATTTAAAAAAAAAAATTTAAGTAAAATAATAAAAAAAAAACTAAAAAGTATCACCGCTGTGCCGGTCGGAGTGGGGGGTGTTAGGTTATTTTCGTTACGGAATTTCTGGATTCGGTCTCCACGCTCAAGGCCCGCGATAGAAGCTATGCAATAGCTTAATATAACGCAAAGCTAGTGAGTCAGTCAAAAAAGTACGAACCAGGCTTAAGTCTTAGAACTGAACCGCAGACCCAGTCTTTAAAGACTAAGAACTCAAAGTGACTAGATCGTACACGTGTTGATGACAAATCATTGAGACGCGTAGTTTGTAATAGAGTCGTCATCTTTGGCGCAAAACACCGAGAGTGAAAGAATGCTTTATATAATCGCGTTCGAGCAACGCACACAGAGACATCGTTCATGGACGGCCAATCTCGGACCATTTTGTTCTGAAGGTGTTCCGATATTCGTGTCTGTGAGCAGTGCATTGTTCGAATGACTCAGTTCTCAGTATTGTGTTTTGGTTTTTGAGTCAAATTTCCATTGGGCATTACACTGAGAGAATTATTTATTTAGTGCTACGTACACAGCGAAACGATCGCCGGCCTAGCTCTTCCGCACACAACCATTACTTCACAGTGCGCAGGAGTGCAGGTCAAAATAAAGTAGAATATTCGTTCGTACATATGTTAGATTACGAACGCCATGACAATCACAATACGAAAATGCTCGTTTTTGCATTTTTCGGCAACTTCAAGATTTATTTGCGGGATCATCTAATATATAAAATTCTCGTGTCACAGTTTTCGTTGCCACACTCCTCCGAAACGGCTTGACCGATTTTGATGAAATTTTTTGTGCTTATCCGGTATCTATGAGAATCGGCCAACATCTATTTTTCATACCCCTAAGAGTTTGTTTGTTTGAATGCGATAATCTCAGGAACTACTGGGCTGCACTGAAAAAATATTTTATTGTTGGATTGCCCATTTATCGAGGAAGGCTATAGGTTATAATATCACGCTACGACCAATAGGAGCGGAGCAGCAATTAAAAATGTTGTAAAAAAAAAGAAAGAAAAAGAAAAAAGGGAAAATTTACGCAGACGAAGTTGCGCGGGTCAGCTAGTATTAATATATAACCTTAACATCTACTCGAAAAACTCTTCGACTAGTGACACAATATTTTTCGTGTCCTAATATTTAGGTTTTCTATATACATTTTTGAAAGAGCCCAACCCTGTTTCGCGTAATCTACCCTTAATGCTTGAATTCGCTCAAATTCGTGCGTCGACGAACGAATATCTCTTTCTTAAGCATGACACAAATTTGTACACTACCCTGCAGGAAATATAGGTCAATATGCTACGTAACTTAAAAGAATTCGCATTGACTATGCGTCAAATAAATTGAGCCTATATCATTTGTAATTGTTTGTTTATCATCATCCTCTGCCTCAGAGTAACGGATGGACCTGATTATTTATTAAAGATAGTGCAAAACACGTATATCTATATCCGTTTGGTTCCGCCCATTAGGATGTCAGATATCGCGATAAAATGCACCCTGTGTCATACTGTGCCTAAGCTGTATTACTGTTAAGTTTCTTAGCTTTTTTGCGTGAATTAAAAACAATAATTTAAACATTTTCACAGACTTTGGCATGTTTAAAATTTCTTTGTCTTTGCCATGTTACAGCCAATCAGATCAAAGACTAGACAACTACGCAGGATACCTATATAATGGGGCGTCTAAGCGGGCCAATTTTTACGGCAATTTGTAGCGGCAATGCTGTAGCCGGCAATATGGCAGTACTCTCCAATGTTGATTTGATGGTTGCCGGACGATCGCTAAGCGATCGATTTTCCACAATGTTGCCCGGCCAATTTTATTGTTGTTTCAGTCGCTCTCTATTTTATTGTTGCCTGGCAGTGTCGCCCATTTAGGAAACTGATTATGCTCCACACAATTGCAGTCATATTGCCATTATTGGCCAAGCAATTAATTGCCAATAGTGCCGCCACAAATTGCCGTAAAAAATGGCCCGTTTAGACGCCCCTTAAAAATGCAACTAAAAGTGGAATAGAATGATCCTGCATTTCTCGAATTCGTAAAAAGTAAAGCCAATGTGAAAAGACCGAAGCCACATATTGAAATGTTTTGAGTGTGAAGTATTTAGAGTTTGTGCCTGTATCTATACTAATATTATACAGCGGAAGAGTTTGTTTGTTTGTTTAAACGCGCTAATCTCAGAATCTACTGGTCCGATTTGAAAAATTATTTTTTTGTTGGATAGCTCATTTATCGAGGAAGGCTATAGGCTATATAACATCGCGCTACGAGTAATAGGAGCGGAGAAGTGACGAGAAATGTTTCAAAAACGGGGAAAAATTACGCATACGAAGTTGCGCGGGACAGCTAGTCTATACTAATATTATAAAGCTAAAGAGTTTGTTTATTTGTTTGTTTGAACGCTATAATCTCAGGCACTACTGGTCCAAATAAAAAAAAAATATTTTACTGTTGGATAGCCCATTTATCGAGGAAGGTTATAGGCTATATAACATCACGCTAAGACCAATAGAAGCGGAGAAGCAATGAAATATGTTGCAACGGGGAAAATTTACGCAGACGAAGTTGCGCGGGTCAGCTAGTCCAAGATACAAGGTTGGCATAGCAGGTGTTGCAGTATCGACCATTACAACTAAATAAATTAACGGTCTGTTTGTAATTACTAAATACTACGACACAAATATTGGTTTTACATGGAAAAGCGGTCAAATCGACTAACGGAATCTAATTTTTTTGAATTGTTGACAACCTCTTCGAGTAATAAGTATAACACTGAAAACTTTTCGAGAGTTTTATTAATTGTTTTTGACCATTCTTTGGCAGTTATTTGCTTAAATTAATAATTAAGTGCGTTATTCAGCTGGCGATGGCGGGACTTAGACCGGACCCGGTCTCCCGCCGGACCGGGTGCCGCAGTATCTTAAGACTCCCAGTAGCAGTTCTTTTTTTTAAATATACGCAAGTTTAAAAATCTTTTTTCTGGATTTATATAAAGAAAAAAAACATAGGTGAAATTTTATATGCAGTGTATTTAATAAATGCGATAGAACCCATATCAGTCTGTGTCTTTCGGCTTGGTATTTATGACGAAACCACTGAGTCGATTCTGATAATATTTGTTAAAGAAAATACCTTGAACCTTGATGGACTTCACGCTACTTTTATCAAGCTTGATGATGGACTTTAAGTCACTTTTTCAATTTTTCTGTCTAATACAAAAATTGTATGATTTGGCCGCCATCGCACTTTTTTTTTTTAAATAAAACATTTTTAATTATTTTACGCGGCAATAGAACATGAAATCAACATGATTTCTTACATACAGAAGATAACGTACAGAATTTACATAGAATATAATCTGTAAACCTACCTACGCCAAACTGAAACACATAGGTATTGCTTAGTTAGCAGATGTTTTATTTTTATCAGTTGTTATAACACTGTGACTAGTAATTACACGAGCTATTACAAAATAGGGTCTATTGTATCCGTTATAGTCGACGCAACACTCGTCTCCAACTACTTAGGTTACAGCGATAAGCTAGACATACTATAAACAATGCAGTCATGAAACCAGACCGCGCAACTGGTTTGAAACGCAACATTCTATTTTTAAAATAAATAACACACCCACTTATGCCACACACGACAACTATAATGTATTTAATTTAATGTATTTGCCATGGCGGGAACTCTACATTCCATAGACTCCATACAGTATATAGCGAAGACTAATTAACTTTAGATCTATTAAAATTTGGAAGAAACAACTGTATTAAAATCACTTCTAAATTCAAAAAGATAACAGCACCTCAATAACATGTCGATTCTTTTGAAAATGGAATCATCGACCATCCATTCCGTTCATAACGTACGTTCGGATATTATCGACTAAATACTCTGATATACCAACGACAATCACTAGACAAAGATACCCGCTATAATGCACAGCTTTTAGGAAAGCCCAAGTTTTATCACAAAATATGGCCAAAGACAACAAATGTAAGTAACTGTGAGGGTTGACTATTCTCCATAGACCAGTTTCGAAGAAAAATCTTCCCGATCTAAACGCACTTTCCCGCCTATAAACATCATATTCCGTGGAATTTTCTAATAACTCCTGATAAATATCAATATACCTATTCCACGCTAGCGAAGACAAAACCATTTGTCCAGAAAACAGGCCTAAAACTTGAACTATTCTTTGGAAAGTCACTTTTGTTTTGTAAGAAATTCCGTTGTCCACATTATGATCTTTTTCTATGTCCTCCGTAGAGTTTATTTCTTTTAGTTGGTGGTACGGTAACGTGCTGACTGGCGTGCCTTTATAACCGCGTCTCGGCGGATTGTTCCGTAAATACAAAGTCACCCCTATCATCATAGCAATAACCCCTAATAAATCACAAATACCATCGACCCAATATCCCATAGTGCCCACTTCTGATCTCTCCCCTTTTATATGTTTCCTTTCTCTCGCTACATGGCCATCTAGATCGTCTAAAAACATTCGAATTTGGAACAGAACGACGCCGATTCGCCGCCATGCTAAGTTAGGGCACGTCAAAAGTTTCGCGCCAAGAATTGCAATGAAAACATGAAAGAAAGAAATCATATTGGGTGTTATAAACGGCATATTGTCCGATATGCCTAAGCCTATATCGATTATCGAGCACAATGGACCATAAATGTAATGGTTGATATGGTCTACCATCAAAGCTTTCACTGTTGGATGGCAAAGCGGGTTTATTGTACAAGGAACGCGGGTTGCTTCCTCATAATTCGGTAGATTTTTAACCGATTCTCGTGTAGAAGTCTCCACGCTACTATTGCTAACAACATCGAATATATCTATCTTATAATTCTGTATTCTTAAAAATAGCAATGTATCCATAGTAATACAAAACACTACTATGAATAGAAGTAAGAAAGTCAGTATTTTACTAGCTTGAGACGAAGGCCACATCATTTTGCCGTATTATGTTAAGACGATGGGACACACGTTTTATTATGGCTTCTTGCACACTCGATTACTGGAACTTGTGACTCAAAACTGTAGAATATATTTAGCTTTAGTGTGAGAAATGTTATCCCACGCACGTAATTCTAAAAATAATTATGTGGAACTCCCGTTTACCGTAACAATAACACTAGAAACCGCGGGTAGATAGTTTGTCTACACAACATTCACTGGAACCACTTTCTGGACATATTATCACACACAGTTTTATATTTACAACACAGAATCACATTCCATTTTCGAAGCACTTCAATCCAACGTTTGTAAACGTATTTTTTCTGTGTAAAATCGATCCTTCCAGTTGATAATATTGTATCAAAACAATGAAATAATTCTCATTGTCGTTATTCGTGTCGTATTATATCTGTTTTGTACACATACATGATGTTATTTGATGTCTTTGTTAACTCATGAATGTTTATCGTGTTTTTATTGTATACAGTGCAGCTGTCGCTTGATTCGTAGAACGAACGCTGTGTGCGCAACGGAACGCCGCGTCCGACTGATTGTATGAGCAAAAACGGGATCGGAGTAGCCAGCTGTCGATCTTTTATTTACCCCCAAACGGCAGGGAGACCTCAATACAATAAACTAACGATCCACTCGTTAATGTGGTGGACTTTGACATGCCAATTATTATTTATTATACATTAGATAATCTGATAACGTTCACTAATATCACTAAAATGTCGTGGTATTATTGATTTTCCTCAATAAATACATTTATGGTGTGTATTTGATGAATAATTGAAGATTGTAAGATAAAGCTAACCAGAATTAACGAAAAATATCTACCGATGTAATAATAAATCTTGAAACTAATAGTAAGTAAATGTTACATAATCATAACAGTGTTTTATAAAGGAAAACTTATGAAACTATAAAACATTTACAGCATATAAATATAACTCAGATAAAATATACAAAATCAAAACTTTAAAGTTTATACGAAGGATTTTAAACAAAAATATACTGAATAATTTTTCCCCAATTTAGCCGAAAATCTCCCTTCTGACAACACCGTTGCGGGAGAAGCACACGGTCAATGTTTCGGATATGGCCCAGCGACACTAGCGCCGTTTCCCGCCAAACCAAAAGTTCTGTCAAAATGTCCTTGATGTAAACAATACCTATAAAATTTTATTAACAACTTATTTCGGTTTTTATCAAACTAATATTAAAATGGCATTGTTGCACGACTACACATGGATATTGGGTGCGTATTTTATACCTAATGCAATGCAGAAATTCAGATTTGATAGGTAGGTAACCAACCTACCTATTTACACTACAGAAAAAAATAAGTTTAATGATAGGTAAGTAGGGACACACACAGGCAACAAAATTGAGCCTCTGTACTCTGGTACACTGTTAACAAAAAAATGTAGATAAACAATGCCTTACATGCATTTCCGAACGTTTAATTCTAAATTCAAATTGTTAATAACAAAGACGTCAAAAAATCCCGAATACACAAGCGAGAACCGCGTCAAAATATTTTAAGAGCGCGTGTAACCAGTCAACGTTTTATTTAAAGTCGTTGCACAACAGAAGACATCTACCAAAAATAATAATAAAAAGATCACACCACTAAAATATAGACGCGAGCATCCAAATGTGTGCCAGAGTAGAGTATCGCTATCGCATTGGTTCACGCCACACGTGCGATATATCGAACGATATGTTGACTGTAGCGTCATCGACCTCGTCCGTCGCCTCACTTTCTGATTTGGTGATAATCAAAAACTTGGCCGGTATATATTTGCATAAATAAATATTAACGTTAAGTAGATAAATATACACAGTCGAAACAGTATTGTTATACTTATGAAAATGTCTTGTGATACATTCGTACTTAAATTGAAATTGCATAATAAAATTATAAATAAATTCTCGAAAAAATCGCAGGTATACAGTGATTTTGTTAAACAAAATCGAGTCGTTTTTTTAAACACTACTACCCACATATAATCCTTATACTTAGTTTTGTTCAATCACCGTTAGATTTCTTGAAACATTGACTACATTGATTACTCCAATTTTGCCTACAGACGTGTGTTCCAAATAAAATATTATGTATTCGGAAACAAAACGGTTTCTTTTTTGTGATTTTTGAATCTGTATGTCGTAATAAGATGCCCAAAGTGTGCGAAAATTATCTGGATACCTTTTAGTATGTCTACGGTTAATTTATTGTTAAAGTTTTAACCATAAGTTGACCGAAAGTTTTAACACCATTTTGCACCAAAATGAACTCCTTGTTTCTTGTGTTGAATTATATATATATATTTTTTTAAATGACGACTCCCGCAGTAGGGTACAAGCCCTGTGTCGCGGGGGACTTTACAAACATACAAGTCACGGACACAAAGTACACCCAGACTCGGAACAACAATTTGTGGATCACACAAAGTGGTGTCCCGTGTGGGAATCGAACCCACGACCTCTTGCGTAGCAGTCGGTTACACTCCCACTGCGCCACACAATAATTAACAGTCCTTAGTATTTTTTTTACTTTTATTTTAAAGATCAAGTCCCACATTACTAGCAATCTTGTAAACCCCTCCAGCTAAGCTCAATGGCTTGTGTTAGGAGTGAGTTGACGTCGGTAGTATAATGGGCAGGATTCGAACCTGCAACCTCACGATTGCGAGACCGACGCCATAGCCATTAGGCTACCGGCGCTATAATAAAATATTAACATCATGGGCTAAAGAATATCGCAAAATACAGTTAGCAGTTCCAAAGATATGGACTATACCAAAAAAACACGTAGGTTTCAGATTGTTACACTTGCCAAACTTAAAAAAACAGGCAGGAGCATGTCGGACCATGTCAGCACTGCAAATTTTGTTCGTCATTTTCTTGGTAACCACAGAGCCATCCATTATGGCGACATTGAAACTGCCCATCCAAATAAAAGCATTGAGGTATTAATGTGTACGTTAGTAGGTATAGTTTCCTTTTAATTTCACTGTACTATACATACTATTACCGTAATTTTTTTCACATACCCAACATTTAGCTGGCAGGGGGGGAGGGACACTTGTCCCCAAATGGAAAAGCTTAAATATTTTACAAACAGATACCTAAATCTAAAAATGGTCGTCACAAACCCTAAACGTTTTTAAAAGACCTATCTAATGATACCCCACACGATGGGGCAGGTGAAAAAAAAAATCACATCCCCACTTTAGTTTTTCAAGATTTTATTATTTCACTTTGTATAAACATAATAATTTTGGCATAAGTACCTAATATGTAAAACATTACAACTTTCTAGCACTAACAGTCTCTGAGCTAAGCTGCTGACGGACATGGCGAAAGTATGAGGGTTCCGTTTTACCATTTTGACTACGGAACCCTAAAAAGATTAGAATAAATACAAGCCAATACTTTGTCGGCGTAAGTAATATGTGTATTTATACAAAATTACAGCCTCTGAGCTAAGTTGCTGGACGGACGGACGTACAGATGGACCCTAAAAACCGATAGCCAATGAGTGATATGTGGCCTGACTTAAAACCAGATGGTTCGACAATCTGGTATCTGGAAGATTTATTTTTAGTTTTTTAAAAGATAGCAATGTGGGATTGGAGTTTCACATTACTAGCAATCCTGTTAACCTCTCTAGCTAAGCCCAATGGAAATATATATATTACGGGTCTTAATCGTGTGAATAATTTAAGGTAAAATACCTTGTTTATGGCCGTGACCACGGCCGTTACAATACGGTCGAAACGTCGGGCAATAAACAAGGTATTTTATCTTAAATTATTCACGCGATTAAGACCCGTAATATATATATTTTCATAATGAGTACAAATCGCGAAAGTTTATCAACATTTATTTTAAGCCGAATGGCTTGAGTTGCGAGACCGATGCCTTATATTAGCCAGCTTAAGCGGGGGAAGCCATCAATAATTCACGGTTGCAACGGAAAAAAAAGAAATATCTTCTTGCCCCGATGTACAAACAACCTAAGGTAGACTCGTGTAATTTACAGAAGGCCTAGCCCTTATTGATCTCCAGCCTCTGCCCCCATTTAGACAATCAGTGCCATCCACTTAACATAGCAATTTAGTCCCGTCATAACACAATTCAAACAGCAGATACGTCCCACGAGACGCATATGAGTCACAACCTCGTTTGATAAATATAAACGATAATGGATGAGGTCAACTTACCCGACATTACGGTGTAATACAATGACAGCTGATACGATTTGCGACAAAATCTATCAACATATAAATTATTGACATACTTATGTTTTGTGTAATTTCTTTGCATATTTGCCTCCATACCCAGAAGGGTTGTTTTTGCCATGCGTGCAACTCATATGGCGAAAACGAAATGCACCCCCACCCCGGCGTAAGCATATTAAGCAGACTGTTTTGAACATAACAACAAATTTGAAGCGGCGGTAGCCTAATGGCTAAGGCATCGGTCTCGCAATCGTGAGGTCTTGGGTTCGATTCCCACATTATTGGGACACCACTTAGTGTGATCCACATTTTTATTTTATTTTAAAGATAACTAGCAATGTGGGATTGAGTCCCACATTACTAGCAATCTTGTTAACCCCTCCAGCTGAGCTTAAAGGCTTGTGTTAGGAGTGGGTTCACGTCGGTAGTACAATGGGTAGGATTCGAACCCGCGACCTCACGATTGCGAGACCGATGCCTTAGCCATTAGGCTACCGCCGCTTTAAATTTGTTGTTTTGGTCTGGGTGTACTTTGTGTCCGTGACTTGAATGTTTGTAAAGTCCCCCGCGACATAGGGCTAACGCGACACCCTACTGCCGGAGTCGTCATTAAAAAAAAAACAATAAGAGAGACAAAAACAAGATCCGGACAGCCATTTGCCCCTCGTGCCCCCTCTCTCAGAATAAAATCCTGAATCCGGCCCTGTTGACATACTTGGTTGTTATGTCTGTCAGTGCCGGATTTAGGATTATTTCGAGGCGGGCCAAAAAGTTGATGATAGCGCCCTTCACCCTCGGAGAACGTGCTTACGGTAGTGCATTTCGTTTCATCCAATACCGCCATTGTACCTAGCGGGGGGGGGGGCATGCAATTGTACTATGTTACGTGGATGGTTGTTACAGGAATACTCTTATTCTATCGAAGATTCTATACTAATATTATAAAGCTGAAGTTTGTTTGTTTGTTTGAACGCGGTAATCTCAGGAACTACTGGTCCGAATTGAAAAATTCTTTCACTGTTAGATAGCCCATTTATCTAGGAAAGCTATAGGATATATAACTTCACGCTACGACCAATAGGGGCGGAAAAGCAATGAGAAATATTGCAAAAACGGGGAAAATTTATGCAGACGAAGTTGCGCGAGGCAGCTAGTTCTTAAATAAAAATCTTTGCAAGTTTATAATTCGGAACTTACTCTGAGGTATTGGTTACATGTTATGTAATATGAATACCACAATTTACTAATTTAATAAATTTACGAAGTATTGTAATTTAATATGTAGTGTAATGTAGTTAAATCAAATTTATTACAATGTAATGCAATTTCATTTATTGTAGTATAACTGTAATTTAATATACATAATACGTTAATTTATATCACCTGTCACCTGTTGCACGCTGTATGTTTAACGGCCAAATGTGTGGAACAAATATACTGTAACATCTATGTACCTACTATTCAAATAATAACAGTTTGTACCAACGACGATTAACGAAAACGCGTCTATATAGACGCGTTTTACCTAGTGTTGTAAAAATGAGCGCTGAGCGTCGAGCGTTAAACGCTGAGTCGACGCTTTGGAGCGTTTTAGACTCGAGCGTTAAACGCTTGAGCGTTTAAGGCTTGCGAGCGTTGAGAGTTCAAACTTTCATGCTCGAGTTATGCGCTCAAGCGTTCAAGCGTTATAAACTTAACTAAACTGGCATTCGATATTTTATCTGTTCCAAGCACGAGTGTGCCAAGCGCAGTGGCATTTTCAAAAGCTGGCCTTATCATAACTAAAAGAAGAAACAGACTTAGTAACGAAAATATTCAGGCCAGTATGTGTCTTTCCTCATGGTTAAAAAAATTATAGTGTTGAAAAGGTGTGTTATGATTTTAGGAAGGTATTTAATTTAACTTAATTGCTCAGAAAGAGCATTAGGTAGTCAGGAATTGTACAGCAAGTTCAACTAAACCACACTTGTAATTTAATTTGGGCCTTATGGCGTAGATCATATGGCATACGCACATTGTATACTAATAATAAATAAGTATTTTTCTACGATTATAATATAAATATCATTAAAAATAAAACTGAAATTCTCTTATTTCAATTATACTATCTTTTTTACAGTTTCCCTAGCTATGTAATCTAAACGCGCGCTCAAGCTCGAGCCGAGCGCTGAGTCCGGTGCTCGGAAAATGCTTTTTCACTATAACGCTCAAGCCACTGCTCGAGCGTCGAGCGCTTCAGTCGAGTCCCGACTTGAGCATTAGCAATCTGCTTGAGCGTCGACTCAAGCGTTTAAGCGCCGACTCGTGCTTTTTTACAACACTAGTTTTACCGCACTCGGTTTTGGCAAGAAAAATGCAAGGTGAGAAGCAGATGCACTTAGTTCGAGAGAGACGCTTAGATCGTCTTTTATGTGAGAGTGAAAGAGAGAACATTATTGAATCGCTGCCTACGCATCGCCGCGCGCTGATTCCACGTGACGTAGCCAAAATGGCAAAACGGATCCCTTTTAGTGTCGCCATCTCCGTCCGTCCGCAGCTTAACTCAGAGACTGTTAGTGCTCCGCGCGCTGATTTCACGTGACGTAGCCAAAATGGCAAAACGGAACCCTTTTAGTGTCGCCATGTCCGTCCGTCCGCAGCTTAACTCAGAGACTGTTAGTGCTAGAAGGCTGTAATTTGCATGGATACATATCACTTAGGCCGACAAAGTGAAAGAATAAAATGTTAAAAAAACATTTTTTTGAGGGTAAGTAATTCCCCTATATGTAAAGTAGGGTGTGATTTTTTTCTCACCTACCCCATAGGTCTTTCAAAAAAGTTTAGGGGTTGTGAAGACTATTTTAAGATAGAGAGATCCGTTTGTGAAATAATGCCAAAAGTGCACATTTTTGTTAGAGTCAAGTGTCCCCCCCCCCTGCCAAAAAATTAGTGATGTTCGGTATGTGAAAAAATGCACGGTAGTAGTATAAATAGTAAAATTAAAAGGAAAACTACTATCACACCTAAGTTGGCTTCACAAGTTTACGAGTAACAGCTGATCAAATGAGAAGTACTTAACAATTTTTTCGTACAAATAGGGTAGATGACTGTAGAGTCAAATCAGTTTTTTTTTAAGAAACGTCAAAACGATGCGCCTAGTACTAATTTATATGAAATACAAAACAATGACGTCATTCTTTTGCATGGTCAAATCATGTAGTTTCAATGTTTGTTTTGATGTTTATAAATTCATGACAACGTAAAATTGTAGAGAAACATTGTTTTCCAGAATATTTTTGCAAATGCTATTTCCTGTATAGTGTAAAATAATTTATTGTTATTGTAGTCATCTACCCAATTCCATTGAAAATTATAATTAAGTACCTACAATGTTGTAAGTGTTAAACAAAAACAACAGAAAACCCATTTCTTAAGCTAATACAAATGTTGTTTTACACTAATAAATTTATTATCAAGAAGTCTAGTTAGATTTACTATAATTATGTGGAAATCCCAATAAGAGAAAAAAGTATAATAATTACTAGACACTTTTTTGTTTTATTTGTACTATAACATTAAATGAAGAGATGAACATGTTGTGAGCCTGATGGTAACCATTGGCGTATCTAGGGTTATTTTCCAGGCGGGATCGGGCCAGGGTACCTAATTTGTAGTTTTTAACCGCCTTCAAAAAAGGTGGTTCTCTATTTGACATGTGTATGTATATTCGCGATGTTTTCGAAAGCTGGTGTTATGTACGTAGTGTTATTTCCAAAAAAAATATTTGACTAAAATATTTTGAAGGCCCTTTCGAATGATGTGCCACACATAGATGGTTGCTGATTTTTTTTTCTACTTCTGTTACGCGTATCGAGTGCCCCCTCTAGAAATTAGGTTGGGGGGCCCTCGGTATTAGAATTACCTATTTTGTGTTTTAAAAAGTAACTAACATAGATTATATACTTATACTAGTAGTACCTAACTAAATGGAATGTATTGAATAGTATGTAATAATAAGTATGTAGATGTCTTGACTGTAGACAATATTATTTCTTAGGTGTATAATATATACGCCCATGATGGTGGCCGTTACACAAGCTCATAACAGTGTCAGCAACACCCAAATTGCTGCCCTGGGCTCCTCCTAAGACACTAGTTCATTAGTCTCATTTGCTCAATAATCTACTTGCTAACATGCCTTTCAACCGAAACACTGCAATCTGTTAACGCCACTATTTTACAGAAGAATAACTGGCATTGTAGTGGTATTGCCCAAGACGGCCTATGGCTTAGACCTACTGCCATCACCAAAATTGTCATCAACTAAAAACAAAGGAAAGCACTTACTTGAGGAACTTGCGTAGACTTCCCACATCCCGTTTCACCAATCAACACCAATGTTTGATACTTTTCCAAGAGATAAAGTATATGATTCCTATACTGGAACACGGGTAACTTCTGCCGTTGAGTGTCCAATGGCAAATGGTGGTAACGATTATAAACAAATGATGTTTTTGAATCGTTATCTGCACTTAATGCGGTGTCTATATTTGGGTTCACTAATGTTTCTATAACACCATCTTTGTTTCTTGTTGGGTAAAGAGTTTCTTCACCTGTAATATAAAGGTTCTATGTTAGAGTTTTGGTTGGGAGCTGGATGCGAGAAGCCGAAGATAGAACAAAGTGGCGTGCAATTGGAGAGGCCGATGTCCAGCGGTGGACTGCAATAGGCTAATGATGATGATGAATGGCGGGCATTATTTATAGGGTTTAAGATAATCTATACTAATATTATAAACCTGAAGAGTATGTTTGTTTGTTTGTTTGAATGCAGTAATCTCAGGAACAACTGATCCAAATTGAAAAAATATTTTACTGTTGGATAGCCCATTTATCGAGGAAAGCTATAGGCTATATTACAACACGCTACGACCAATAGGAGCGGAACAGCAATAAGAAATGTTGCAAAAACGGGGAAAATTTACGCATATGAAGTTGCACGGGAACGCTAGTAAGCTTTTAAGTACCGTAAATGATTTTGGTTACAGAGACCAATCTCATCTGGGACACCAAAATACATGGATAAGGATATTAGGTGCTTATCAAGGAGGCATGATAGCCAATGAAACAATCAATTTGACTACATTAAGTATCTACCAATATCTACTATTAATAAAAACTTCAGCTGTGTACATCCTTTTTAGTTTGTTGTTTTGCTTTATTGGTTTTATGTCGACGACAACCTGACCAAATGAACCGACGACCTAAAGTAGGTCGCTAGGATGGACCTGGATGTAGAAAGCGAAGGACCGGGTGTTATGTGTTGGGTTCTCCTACGCCTATACCTAGCAGTGAACCCATTGATGTAGATTGACATGATGAAGCATTTTAATTTAAATATTTAACTACTGATTAATGTAATAAAAAGAAAAGGAATAATGCGCTAAAATCTAGCTGAAAGTAAACATAACCTAAAATTATGAAGTTATTTAAGTATACCTGGTTTAATGAATCTCGGCCTCTGTCCTAACATATTAAAACCTTGTTTTAATAATACATTCACTGAAGTTATCTATTATTTATTACTTATTTAAACGTATGTACAACTTTTGATTGTTTACCAAGAGCACTGACATTAATGACATTAAAACCAAAACATAAACTGACTGACTGCCGGACGTTTAGTGTTGCCCATAAAAAAAATTTTGTATTAGGGGCAAGTACAACCAGGTGCAACAACTGGCAACAAGGCGTATCGGAAAATAGTTACTTTTGAAAAAATTCACAAGGTTTGATTAATTTATAACTCATCAATTATCACTCTTTTATGCTTTATTAATTGTTAGCCTTAAGATTCAACAAAATAATTCAGATATGTTTTTCTTGTAATTTAACTAGAAATATTTAATATTATTTTTATTTTTTAATTTGTGTTATATTTGTTGCACCCATTCGGAAAAAAATTAGACGTTTATTTATGTACTGTTTCTGAAGGAAATAAATATTAATTTTGGGTAATAGATTACATAATTGACATAATCCGAAATCATCCTCAGCAGGTTTTATTGGTCTGCTCAACTCAACTGCTCAGGTTAGAAATGGGTTCACGTCGGTAGTATAATGGTTAGGATTCGATTCCGCGACCTCACGATTGCAGACTACCGCTACTCTATGGACCGACCATCCTTGTCAAAATACAAGTAGACTTGTAGACACTGACCTATAAACAAGAGTATAGAGGTCAGAGCTTCCTAGTATTTAGCAATTGAAAACCGGCAATAGCATGTTGGGCCATGCCTACTCTATGGGCCATGCTCAGTGTAGGGCTCCGCAGCCATTACTACAAAGAAATACACTACGAAAAAATACAATCTGAAAAAGGGCACCAGTAAAGAGCGTATCTTCATGTTACTTATGTCCTTTTGTTGAGAAGCGCAGTTTTTCGCCAATAATTCGCCAAGATTTGAAAGTAGGTATTTATTATGCGTTAGGTACCTACTTACCTTTGTTATTTTTGTCCATATGGTTATAAAGATAAAAGGGAGCACACAATTTTTGCAACTTGCGAAGTGATTATTTTCGAAAATATATATTTGTTTTTTTTTTTAAAGAAAGATAACCAACAATGTGTTTTTTTTTATTCCACATTACTAGCAATCTTGTTAACCCCTCCAGCTAAGCTCACGTCGGTAGTGTAATGGGTAGGATTCGAATCCGCGACCTCACAATTGCGAGACCGATGCCTTAGCCATTAGGCTACCGGCGCTTCGTATAAGTGAGTATTTTCCAAAAAAACTTTTTCGATTATGTAATCAAAAAGTTTTTTGGAAAACTTAAATTGTTTATAAAAGACCAGCGGAAATGTATGCTTCTGTTATTTTTATGGAATTGCTAGAAATAATTGTTATTTAACAATCGAACTAAGTAGCCGCTTATACACCTTTAGAATATATCTAATACCAGCTGGCCCGCGCAACTTCGTCTGCGTGATTTTTTCCCGTTTTTGCAACATTTCTCATTGCTGCTCCGCTTCTATTAGTTGTAGCGTGATGTTATATAGCCTACAGCCTTCCTTATTAAATGTCCTATCTAACGGTAAAAGAATGTTTCAATTCGGATCAGTAGTTCCTGAGATTACCGAGTTCAAACAAACAAACAAACAAACTCTTTAGCTTTATAATATTAGTATTATTTAATACCAGCTGTCCCGCGCAACTTCGTATGCGTAAATTTTCCCCGTTTTTGCAACATTTCACGTCGCTACTCCGCTCCTATTAGTCGTAGCGCAATGTTATAGCTATATAGCCTATAGCCTTCCTCGATAAATGGGCTATCCAACAAAAAAAGATTTTTTCAAATCGGACCAGTAGTTCCTGAGATTAGCGCGTTTAAACAAACAAACAAACAAACAAACTCTTCCGCTTTATAATATTTGTATAGATGTATAAAAATCGCAAAAGTTTAAAAACAATAATTAAAGACACATTAGCTCTAAACATCAATAATTATCACTGTGTAGTTTTTGAGTAAAATGCTTGTGACATACGGAAGGACATGGCGAAATTCTAACGGTTCCGTTTTTGTCATTTTGACTACCGAACCCTAAAAAAGACAGAATAGTAAATCTCGTTCATGCAATAGGCAGGCAGGAGTACCTACTAGCGGTTTCAAATCGCGCACGAATACGGACCTACAGTTTCTTCTTTTTCTGGTTTAATATCAAAGTTGCTCAGCAACCAATAACGAAGGTATTAAAACTTGAATGGTTGCTAAAACTTTATGTACTTAATTGTATATTTACTCTAAACTATATTTAAAATGGACGATCCAGTGACATCAGGTAGTGACAAGGACTGACCAATGAGTCAGAGGAAACGCCATATTGACTTTAATTTTTTTTGCAAAAAAAAAATGTGTTTTAATTTTCGTGTGGTCCATTTTACATAGTTTTTTTTTAAAATAAAAGCAAAATTATTAATACTGCATGTTTCCTATTGGTCACTAGCTAAAGCTGAGCACTCACCAACTTTTTTGGTAAAAAATATATATTAGTCTTAAGGAACCTGGAAAATCTGTTTGATTACAATTTTGTTATAATCGATGATGAGGTCCACGTATGAAAGCTATACAAGTACAACTAATCTCGCCACCTTTATCGTGGTCCATCGAGATATCATTCATCGTTAATCGAGACGTGTGAATAATGAATGATTTATTGGTACGGGGTACCTATCCACTTATATATAATCCACTTTCCACTTATAATAGATGGTAATTTGTCTGTCATAATAAATACATTTTATATTAATTATTAATGTATAAAAACTTTAACTTAAATATTTAAAAAAAAACGCTTCTACCAATTTGGTAGCTTTTGCAATTAGGGAGATGGTCATTTTCTAAAGTCAATTAACGCGGCGCGCGAAATATCAATTTTATTTTCTGAAGTTTGTTTACAAACAACAAAAATAGCAATAAATAATTATTTCTGAAGAACAAATACTCTATTGTTTCAGTTTTGACGGCGATCGTGATAGTAGGTAAATATTTTACACACATTTCTTTCTGTTTGCAGTGTTTGCTGTTTATGTATAACAACACATTTAAGTATAGATATTTCATAATAGATCTTTGATATTTGATAAAATATTTCCAACAGTAGGTACCCACGTATCAGAAGCGAAGTGTGATTTTTTTTCGGAGGTAACCCGATACAAAAATATATCTTGTTGGACATGGTTTTTTGTACCTATAATAATAATAATAAGTAACTACATACCAAAAGTAAACCGAAAGTAATGGTGTTCTAAGGACCCTCCGCCACTGCCACCTATGCAGTAGTAGGGGGGGGGGGGGCACTAGTTTTTTTTTGGGTTTATTCCCCATTTTCAAATTCACGCGCTTAATGCGCAAAGGACTCGACTAAAGCTATGATTTTTAGGACTGTTTTTCTTCTTAAATTACACCAGTCACAGCTCGGCAGGAGGGAGAGGGGGGAAGTAGAAGAGAGCTGAGATAAGCTGAGTCCGATCCAGTGAAGAAGAGCACTTGTTAAGTGTCATTTGCGTTTGCCAGCACGCAGCATAAAAGGTCACTGCACGAGTCGAGCTGGCGTGCGCAGCGGGACTTAAGAAACAGCTAGAGAGCGTCCAATCAGCAGCGCGAGGGGGAAATCATCGTGGTCTCACAAGTCACTCACGCACCAATTTGAATTTGAATTTGAATTGAATTGAATTGAATTGCACCATGAAGGCAGAAGTCGCAACTAGCTGTTTTTTTTTTTTTAATGTAAGCAAGCTCTTTTGAAAGACCCCATGTCGTAGGTAGAAGGGCACACATGTGCTGGTAGGGAGTTCCATTTTTTGGATGTGCGGCAGAGAAATGAGTCACCAAATTTCTTTGTTCGTGATGAAATTATATCCACGGTCAAACGATGACATTAAAAGCACTCGTGGTTCGATTTAGGAAGGGAATTTGCGTGAACTTAGAAGCTATTGAGAGAGCTGTGGGCCACAGCGCAATCTAAAAGTCACTGCACGAATAAGGGTGCTCAGCTCAATCCTCAAAGCTACTACTTGAACTTAGAAATAGCAGCATAGCGCAAGCAGCGCGTGGGTAGAAGTTGAATTAGAACCCAATAAGTGAGTTGGAGCCGCACAGCGATCTCAAAAGTCAGAGCACAAGGAGAAGGGCGCATAGACCTCTCCTAATTTATGCCACAATACCTGGTCCTCTGCCTTCCGCATCCAAATCATCCCATCGACCTTCTTTAGGTGGCGACCTAAAGAAGGTGGCTGGGATGATTCACCGACGGGTCCATCCGGCTTCGGTCGCTGCTTCAGCGGCCATCGCTCCTTCGGCAAATATGGCCAGCCCATTGCCACTTCAGCATGCTTAACCTGTGTGCTATGTCGGTAACTTTGGTTCTTTGTCGGATCAGATCGTAGCAAATTTTATCCTTTAAAGAGACTTTGAATTTGTGAACGCTGTAGGTCATCACAGGTAGGACACATTGATTGAATACTTTAGTCTTCAGACATTGCGATAGAGGCCAAGAGAAGACTAGACAAAGTTTTCTAAACTCTGCCCAACCCAATTGGATCCTTATGTCGACTTGTTTCTCGAAGTTATTTCTATCAAGCTGAATAAGTTGCCCTAGGTAGATATATTCTTGGGGTGCTGTTTGCCGGAAAACCTCCCCGTGGTGCACCCCGGGCAACGTGTGCTGGTGGATTCGCGGCTTTTCGCGAAACCACCGTCACACGGCTAATGTTCTGGCAGAGTAGGAGGTGGCCTTTCCCTGGGCTGCCCGGAGGTAGGGCGAGGGGCGGCGGGTTCGCCGTCTATTTATAGATGGTGGACGCGGTCTGATGCAGACCATCGACCGGCCCGACCCGTAACCCTGAATGGACAGGAACGGGAGCCCACACTTTTGTGGGCTGCGGGGAAGTAAACCCCTTTAAAAAAATCCCTAATCCTACGCTTGTGGTGCCTGGCAATGGGATGAATGGCTGAGGGGATCTCAGTCCCAAGGGCTACCCAGACGAAGGTCTTAAAACTTAGCAAAAATGTCGAAGGTCCATGATAATATAGTATCTACCCAGGAGGGTCCCGAGCGCGCTTCGCTCGGGGAATCCCTCCCGAAGCCAGTCGGCTTCGGCAGCCCCGCGTACTCTGGGGGGGGCAACCAGCGACACACCCGCCCGTTGCCGAGCGGTAAATCCGGCACCAAAAACAGCGCGGAGGTCGTGCTACCAACGGCGGAGGAGTCCCAAACATCGAGGTCGGGGTCTCCAGTTCTCACCGTTGTTTCTACGGGGAGCGTGACGTGCAGGAGTCGGCGCGGCTCCGCGTCCCTCATCAGTGACTTGGAGCTGTTGGGGGACAGGAATGTGACTGACCAAGCTTGTCAGATTTCTGGCGTGTGAAGACGGAGGCAGCAACAAAAGCGCAGCCGCTCTCCTGATAATGATGAGGAGATACCTGAGGTAGACCTTCGTGTCCCCCGAAAGGTTAGGTCCTCAAGTAGGGGAGGTTCCGGGGCGAGAACACGCTCGTTAACACCTTTCTCACGTCCCCAAACACCCGCGTCGTTAATGGACACTGAAGGAACAACAGTTGCGTCAAATTCTGTGTTCTCCAAACGGGAGACATATATGCGTAGACGAACAGAGCGGGAATTGGTCGCGGAAAATCAAATAGAACAACTACTGGAGGATCTCCGCTCGACGGAAGGGGACGATACCCCGAAATCCTCAGCGGACCTTATCAAAACCGCGACTGACTCCGTGGACGCAATAGTAAACGTGACCACTAAATCAAAAAACCTGAAAGGCACGTTTGCGAAGGGCCTAAAGGCCTCTGCTTCGGCCCTGAAGGAAGTAGTGGATACGCTAGCTCAGCGTGCAGCGGCAACAGAGGCGGTAACCCTGCGACTGCGTGTGGACAACGCCCGTTTAGAAGCTCAGTTAGGTGAGCTACGCGTGGAGCTCGCGCAACTACGGGGTGACATGTCGGCAGGTGCTGGATCTTCCCCGGCTACCACTGCATCGGCCAGTTCACTCTCGGCGTGTTCTGCGGCGGCGGTTTTGACTCAAGCTGTTTCGGTACCCGCCCGTGTGGCACAGGTTTCTTCAGCGTCTTCAGCCACCGAAGCACAAGCCTATTCGGCTGTTGAGGAGCAACCATCAAATGCTTTCACAGAGGCCCAATGCCGGCAGCTAATGGTAATGTTTGGGACCATGATTGATGGGAGGCTGGCTACCATCAAGGAGCGTCTCCCCCCGGAACAAAGCTGCCGGCCGCCTCTTGCGGCGAGTAGGCTGAAGCCCCCATTGGGGTATAAGGCCAAACCTCCCACGCCTCTACCCTGTTCCGAGGGACGGGTGAAGTCTTTTGCCGGGGTGGCTGCGCCGAGGGCGTCGTCTAGTAAGGCGCCGCGTGCACCGGCTTCTCAGCCGATTAAGAAAGTGGTGCAGGCGAGTACCGCTCCCGCATTGCAAGAACGGGGGGTTTATCAATCCCAACCCCTTCCTCAACGAGCACAAAAAGGTGCTCTTCGTGCGGTCGTCGGCGTACACAACAAGCCAGCAGCCGTACCCAGTGGTCTTTTGCCCGCTTCTGCCCCCGCCGTCACAACCCCCTCTGGTGAGGAGTGGCGGACGGCCGGGCGCAAAAAGCGACGTGGCAAGAAAAAGAAGACTACGGCTCAACCTGAGGCTGTTCTGCCAGCCCAATCCAAGAGTGGCAAGAGGAAGCCGAAACTCACTCCGCCCAAGTCGGCAGCCGTCGTCGTGACGCTGTCGCCGGAGGCGGAGAGGAGTGGAAGCGTGTCGTACGCGGAGATTTTCCGGCAAGCCAGGGTGACCCTTAACGCCAACAATCTGGGCGCGGGGGTCTCCTTCCGTCAAGCTCAGACCGGGGCTAGGATTCTAGAGTGTCCCGGTCAGGACGGTACGAAAGTGGCGGACCTCGTCGCGGAGACGCTGCGGCGGCTTACTGCGGGGAAGGAGGGCGTAAAGATTGCCAGGCCCACGAAGTGCGCCGAGTTGCGCGTCTCGGGCCTGGATGATTCAATCACGGCCGAAGACATCCGAGAGGCCATTGAAACCAAAACTCAATGTGCCTCCGGATCCGTGAAAGTCGGCGCCATCCGCCCCGGTCCCGGTGGAGTGGGTGCAGCTTGGGTGCGCTGCCCCGTGGCATCGGCCAAATCCCTGGCCGAAGCAGGCCGGCTCCTTGTGGGCTTCTCCTCCGCGAGGATCACCGTCCTGGAGGAGAGGCCTGCCAGGTGCTACAAATGTATGGCCACGGGGCACTTAAGGCCCAGGTGCACCAGCACCTTCGACTGCAGCACAGTTTGTTACCGCTGCGGTCAACAGGGACATAGGGCGGCGGAATGCTCTGCAGCCCCCCACTGCCCCATGTGTGCGGCGGGCAATTTGCCCGCCAATCATATGATGGGGCGGCAGGGATGTAAGCCCCCCAAGGCTTCCAAGCCACTCCCGGGCAGCAGCCAATCGACCCAGGCTGCCCCCGGAGCTCAGCCGCCGACTGAGGTGGAGGTGATGGATGTTGTGCCGCACTCCTAAATGGACAGAGGTAACTCCTCCATCATCCTCCAGGCGAACCTCAACCACTCCGCCGCTGCCCAGGACCTTCTCCTGCAGGCCATGGCGGAGTGGTCGATAGGCGTCGCCGTAGCCGCGGAGCCCTACTTTGTTCCTCCCCGCCCGAATTGGGCGGGTGACCGGGACGGCTCCGTGGCAATCGTCAGCTCCGCTGAGGTTCATTCTTTGCGCCACCAACACGTGCGTTCGGCGGCAGGGGGGGTCGATAGTGGACCTTTCGTTCGCTACCCCTGTCGTCGAAGCGCGAGTAAGGAACTGGGTCGTCCTGGATGAGGTTGAGACGCTCTCGGATCACCGTTACATCCGGTTGGAGCTCTCCCGGTCTTCCAGGATCCAGAACCCAGGTAGGGGTCACACGGCGCGCAGAACGCCTCGGTTTCCGCGGTGGGCTGTGGGTGCGTTGGACAGGGACCTGCTGGAAGAGGCGGCCATCGTTGCATCGTGGTCGTCTTCGCCTCCGACCGAGGAGGTGGACGTCATGGCTGACCGCATTCGCGATGCGTTTACGCAGATCCTCGATGCGGCCATGCCCCGCTCACGACGTCGCACCCCGAGGAAGGGGGTGTATTGGTGGTCCCAGGAGCTTGCCTCCCTCCGCGCCGCTTGCATCAGTGCGCGGAGGTCCTATACCCGCAGCCGGACTCGTCACCGCGATGTCCAAGAGGAGAGCCAGCTTTATGAGGCGTATCGCCAAGCGAGGGACGCCTTTAAGCTGGCTATCTGTCGCGCCAAGGAGAGGGCGAGAGAGGAGATGCTGGAGGGTCTCGACCGTGACCCCTGGGGTCGCCCATATCGAGCGGCGCTGAACAAGCTCCGCTCGGCGGCGTCCCCCCCTTACCGAGACTCTCCAGCCCAGCTTCCTTGCGGAAGTGGTCGAGGGCCTATTCCCGCTGTAGGCAGAGCACGCGCCCCCGGCGATGGTCTCCGAGGATGAGACCGACGACCGGGAGGCCGACACAACTGTGCCGCCTGTCACCGAAGCGGAGGTGGGCGCGGCTGTTCTTCGAATGCGTTCGAAGAACACCGCCCGGGCCGGATGGGATTCCCGCCCGGGTTTTGGCCCTGACCCTCGACCATATCGGGGACCGCCTCAGGGGACTGTTCGACGTGTGCCTGGCGTCCGGACGGTTCCCTGACTGCTGGAAGGCAGGGAAGCTGGTGCTCCTTCCAAAGCCGGGACGGCCTCCCGACTCAATTGCGGCCTACAGGCCTATCGTGTTGCTGGACGAGGCGGGGAAGTTGCTGGAGAGGATTCTCGCTACCCGCATCGTCCGGCATTTGAACGAGGTCGGCCCTAATCTGTCGGATGCTCAGTACGGCTTTCGTGCTGGGCGCTCGACCATTGGGGCCATTCTGCGCCTGAGGGCTGCATCGGAGGAGGCCGTCGCCGGTGGAAGAGTAATGTTGGCGATATCGCTCGATCTCGCCAACGCCTTCGGGTCTCTGCCATTCAGCTGCATCAGAGAGGCGCTCCGGTATCATGGAGTGCCCGCGTACCTGAGGCAGCTTGTGGCAGACTACCTCGAAGGCAGGAGGATCCTGTACGAGGACCGAGAGGGTGAGGTAATCCGCAGGGACGTCTCGTGCGGTGTTCCACAGGGCTCTGTCTTAGGGCCCCTCTTGTGGAACATTGGCTACGACTGGGCCCTGCGGTGTGGCTTCCCCCCCGGGATAGGGGTCATCTGCTATGCGGATGACACCCTCATCACGGCCCGGGGTGGGAATTTTGAGGAGGCGGCGCGCCTGGCCAACCTAGGGATTTCCCGAATGGTCGGGCGCATCGAGGCGCTGGGGTTTAGAGTGGCCCTTTCCAAGACGGAGGCCCTATTATTCCATGGGCCCCGTCGCGGTCCACCTGCTGGCGCCTCGATAGCCGTCGGCTCGATACTCGTACAGGTCCGGGCCCAGATGAAGTATCTGGGCCTGGTAGTAGACGGGCGGTGGCTCTTCGACGAGCACTTTCGCATTTTGGCGCCAAAACTCGAGGCTGCGGCGTCCGCACTGGGGAGGCTGTTGCCGAACCTGGGCGGACCCAGTGCCTCGAGTAGACGGTTGTACACGGGGGTGGTGCGGTCAATGGCTTTGTACGGCGCACCCGTGTGGGCGGCGTCCCTGACCGCCCAGAATAGGGTCCGCTTAGGGAGACCCCAGCGGACCATGGCGGTCAGGGCCATACGCGGATACCGCACGGTGTCTGCAGAGGCGGCGTGCGCATTGGCCGGCACACCCCCGTGGGATTTAGATGCGGAAGTGCTCGCCGAAGTGCATCGGCGGGCGGTGGCTGTTCGGGCAGGGGGTTCGGTGCCCCTGCCCGAGGAGAGCGCTTGGCGCGGTGAGGCCCACCGGGCAATCATGGCCCGGTGGCAGGGCCGGCTAGAGGCTCCACGGGCAGGTGTTCGAACCGTGGAGGCGCTCCGGCCGGTCCTGGAGGAGTGGGCGGGGCGGCAGCACGGTACCCTTTCCTTCCGGCTGGTGCAGGTCCTTTCCGGGCACGGGTGCTTCGGGAAGTACCTGCACACGGTCGCTAGGAGGGAACCGAGTCCTGGCTGCCACCACTGCGACTGCGGTGAGGACTCGGCGCAGAAAAAAGGTAGATATATTCTTGGGGTGCCAAGTGCCGGAAAACCTCCTGGTGGTGCACCCTGGGCAACGTGTGTCGGTGAATTCGCGGCTTTCGCGAAACCACCGTCACACGGCTAATGTTCTGGCAGAGTAGGGGGTGGCCCATTTCTGGGCTGCCCGGAGGACGGGCTTGACGTGCACTCACACTGCCGTCGAGCGGGCGGGGAGATCTTCTTTCTGCCACCGTCGGAAACTCGTAATCCCTAGTAGGAGTGTCGTAGACATGTCTTACGGCTTTGAACGGGCTCGAGGGTCTTGGCTTGGTCGCCCGGGCCGCGAGGATGACAATCTCGATAAAAAATCCCCGAATCCTGTGTTGCGTAGCGTGACCAGAGGATGCATGGCCGATGGGATTTTCGGTTCCAAGCGCTACCCCCAGCTGGGGCACCTGCGGACCCCCCAGTTGGGATACAAATTTACGCTTACCCGGGTACAGGGGGCACTGCCCGGGTGTACCTTCATTTCCCCCATACTCGTGGGATTTATTATGGATCAAAATAAATTAAGAAACATGTTTAATAGAGGAGGGAGCACAGGGCTCATAGAGAAGAACAGTAAAAGAGAGGGAGAGGACGCAGAGAGAAGGAGTGGAGAGACGACGCCGGTTCAACCGGCGAGACATTCTCAATCCACGAGCGCATTGTCGGCGAGAGGCAGGGGTTTGCCTCCTGATGTGGCCGATCTCGGCCAATTTAGCGGGTCGAGGACGTCAGTGACATCGGCGTCACTGGAAAGCTTATTGCGGTCGGCCGACTCCGACTCCTCCATAAGCTCGGCGGTTAGTGATCTGGAGCAAGTGATGGTTGGGGAAGGGCTCCGTCCAGAGACTGACCGTTGGCGAGCGATGCGCTGTACAAAAGAAGCGTGTTGCATCTCCGGGTAGCGACAACGACCCGCCTGAGGTGGTATTTAAGGCCCCTAGGAAGGTACGCACCTCCCAGAGGAGGAGATCAGCGGCGGGATCGCGTGCTAAGACACCATTGTCCCGCCCACAAACTCCGACGACGTCAACACCGGCCGATAACACCTTGGCTGGCTCGGCGTCACCTTTTTGTAGACGGGAGGCCTATGTCCGCACCCGCACGGAGGGAAAACTGGTCGCCGAGAACCAGATAGACGGGTTCCTGGAATGAATCTACGGGGGGGATAGTGCCCCGAAAACCGGATCGGAGCTTGTTAAGGCGGCGGCCACCTCCTTGTCGGTTATTGTGAATGTTACCACTAAGAGCAAAAATCTTAAGGGCACATTCGCAAAAGGCCTGCGGACGTCCGCCCAGGTTTTGGGGGATGTGGTGGATGCGCTGTTCGAGCGTGCCACTGCCACCGAGGCGGAATCGGAAAGGCTGCGGGCGAGCAACATCCGCATGGAAGAGGAGTTGGGCAAGCTACGTGCTGAAGTAGCTAAATTACGTGCCGACTTTGCGTCAGAGCCGGTTTTGCCCCGGCCTTGGTTAACGCTGTGCCGGCTGATTCTGCTCGGGCTCATAGTGAAGGGCGCCCATCTGACGACTCCTTTACGGAGGCGCAGATGAGGCAGCTCGCACTTCTTTTCGGGGGCCTGTTCGATGCGTGCTTTGAGGGAATCAAGGCGCGCCTGCCCCCGGAACCGAGCTGCCGACCGCCGCTCGCGGCGTTTTAGCCCCCTCAGGGGCCAAAGATGCCACCCCCGGCACCACCCCGTAAAGAAGGCGGCGCGGGGTCTTTTGCTACAGTGGCTGCCTCAGGGCAAGGTGCGCGGCCGCGGGGTGAAGATCCCCTGCTGCAGCGTATGTTAAGAGGAGCACCCCGGGCTTCCGTAGCGGGCACCTCAAGGTCTCCAACGGCCCAGGTCTGTCCCCCGGCGCCTGCGTCTGCCCCAGCCTCTGCCCCTCTGGTGAGGAATGGCGAACGGCGGAAAGTAAGAAATTGCGGCGCCGGAAGAAGAAGGAGGCCACTTCCGCCGCTCCTGTGCAGGCTACTCCGGTAAGGGAGAAACTTAGGCGGAGCCAAAACTATCTCCGCAAAAAAACGGCCGCCGTCCTTGTGACGGTGTCGCCGGAGGCGGAGAGTCGGGGTGTAACATACGCCAGTCTCTTTAGCGGGGCAAAGGCGGCTCTTTTAGCTGCTGGGGGTGTAGAGGTGAGGTTCCGCCGCTCACAAACTGGGGCCCGGCTTCTTGAAGTTCCAGGGGTGGAGGGCGCAAAGAAGGCCGACCTGGTGGCGGAAACGCTCAGGCGTCTTGTGGGAGGCGAGGAGGACGTAAGGGTCGCCAGGCCGATGAAGTGTGCGGAGTTGCGCGTCTCCGGTCTGGACGACTCCGTGACGTCCGAGGAGGTCCGGGAGGCAATAGAGCAGAAGGCTCAGTGCTCTGGCTACTAAATTCTATTGACTATTTACAATATAAATATAATATTTACATTATATACAAATATAAAAACTTATATATTAATAATATACAGCACCTCACTTATAATTTTATATTATACAAAAAAATACATTTATTCAATATATTTTGGCTCTTAGTTCTACATGGTACAAGTAAATACTTGCAATATAAAAACAATATATACAATATGTACAAATCTGTAATTAATTTAATATTACCTTATCTCACATATAATACCAATTATTTTTTACATAAAGCACTACATACAATAATTATATACAAAGAGTTTATACATTTTTATCTATATTCTACAAAATTTAAACACAAAAAGAGCATACCACTGTCCTGCACAAATGGTTAAGACTAAATATTTGAAGGTAGGTTTATTTAACGCTGGGTCGCTAGGAACACGCCACGACGAATTCTTATTAATGATGGAAGAGCTTGCTCTGGATATTTTAGCTATTAATGAAACGTGGCTGCGAGTAGGTGAAGAGGGCTGCGCACCGATAGTCCCTAATTATCGGCTGCGTCATATTCCAAGACCGCTGGCCGTGCGGGGAGGCCGAGGGGGGGGTGTCGGCTTCTATGTGAGGCGGGATCTCGTGGTTCGTACCCTTAAACATCCGGTGACGCCTAATGTAGAACAAATGTGGCTAAAACTCACTATTAACAACATACACTTAGCTATAGGCACAGCATACAGACCGCCATGGTTGGACGCAAATATCTTTTTGGATGCTATCACAGACACTCTGACTTCCTTCACAGGGATTGACAAAACTATACTTCTGGGTGATTTCAATATCAATTGTTTAAGCACCACAAACAGGAATACTGCTTTACTTAATAACTTTTTGCACTACTGTAGCCTTAACCAGGTTGTACATCAGCCTACTCATTTTTTAGCCCAGAGCGAGACACTAATAGATGTTGTTTGCACTGATGCCTGGATTAATGACCTCTCTGTTCTGCACAAGCCTGACCTAGGAAATCATGCCATTATATCTGTGCAGTTTAAATTTAAAATAAGTAAACCTGATCCACAGTGGATCTGTTTCAGACCGTTTAAGGACATAATTTCGGATCTATTTCATAAAGACCTTTGCAGCCTGGACTGGGCTTACATACTGGGCGGGGAGAATGTAAATGGCATGGTGGCTATGTTGAATACATTTATAAACACTCTTTTCAATTTACATGCACCTATCACTAAAATCCTAATTAAAGAAAAGCCCTACCCATGGATCACAGATACTATCAAAGAAATGGTTAAATTACGTGACAGTTATCACTCACGTTTCAAATTAACAAGATCTGAATCACATAAAAAAACTTACAAAGATCTGAAATATATTGTAACAACAGCAATTGATAACGAAAAAAGAGCATATTTTGACACACACATAAACAGACATATTCAAAACCCTAAAAAACTATGGAACAACCTAAAATCAACCATTGCAATTGGTAAACAAAAAAAACATACATTACCAAACATATTTAATAACCCGGAAGAACTAAATAAACATTTCCTGAATGTACCGGGCCTTGACAATGTAAATCTCTCTGACTTGATTTATTTCGAGTCCAACAGGTTCCACAATAACACCTTCACTCTGGAGCCTGTCACTGAGGATGTAGTTTGTTCGCATATCTACAGTCTCAAATCAAATGCTCTTGGTATAGATGGTATTTCATTACAGATGATATTGATGACCCTTCCTCAAAGTCTCCCGTCTGTCACTGCAATTATAAATAAATCAATTATTACATCAACCTTCCCAGATATATGGAAAGTCGCAATTGTTAAGCCTATACCCAAAATCCCTAACCCTACAGTTGCCAAAGACCTTAGACCAATTAACTTACTCCCTTGTCTGTCCAAGGTCTTGGAGAGGGTGGTGTGTACCCAGTTGAGGAAATACTTGGAGAGGTATAACATCTTACCTGTAAGACAGTCTGGTTTCCGTCGGGGACATAGCACTGCGACGGCTCTCCATGATGTTGTTGACAATATTCTGGAGGCTAGGGACCAGGGTATGGGTACTGTGCTGGTTTTGCTTGATTTTTCCCGTGCATTTGAGACTATTAATGTTTCTCTTCTTCTTGCTAAGCTCTCTTACTACGGGTGTAACTCTACAGCAGTGAAGTGGTTCCATAGCTATCTGACTGACAGATCTCAATTCGTCCAAATGGATAATGATGCAGACGGCAATACAACCAGGTCGTCCTGTTGTCGGGTAAACCGTGGTGTTCCTCAGGGATCTATCCTCGGCCCCCTCTTATTTATACTTTACAGTGCCGATGCTACTAACCATATACTAAACACCCAATTTCACATGTATGCAGATGACCTCCAAATATATTTATCGTGTTATCCGGAAGACTGTCATGAGGCAATAAACAAAATCAACCTTGACTTAGACAGAGTATCTGCTTGGGCAAAAAGTAATTCCTTAGTCCTTAACCCTGATAAATCCAAATTTTTGATATTGGGCTCAAAGGATTGCATCAAAAAGATAAAAGCCTCACACCCTGTGGTAATGGTTGATGGTTGTCCAATAGAGCAAGTATCTGAGGCTCGTAATCTGGGTTTGATAATGGATGGTGAGCTTCACTTTGAGACGCATGTGCTTGAAGCTGTTCGAAACTGTTTTTACCGTCTCAAACTGTTGTATCGGATTCGTCAGCATCTCAGTATCGATTTGCGAATTACCCTTTGTGAAACTCTAATTTTATCTAAATTAAATTACGTTGACACAGTGTATGGTGCATGTATCTTGAAAAGAACACAAAATGTGATACAGAGAGTACAGAACGCATGTGCTCGGTTTTGTTTTAATGTGCCGCCTCGTTCACATGTCACTCCATTCCTTAATTGCGGGAATCTCATGAAGATGGCTGCTCGCAGGCATCTTCAGGGTCAAACTTCCAGTGAATTTGTTACACGGTGAGGCTATAATAAATTTTACGGAATTCACTAAAGATGTTAGAATGCCGACGGCTTTAGTTAACTGTATAGATGGTTACGCGACAACTGTCATTCAAAACTCTAGATCCGAACAAATGGATTTAATTGTGACTACTCCTTTCAAGGTCGAGCCGTACTCAGAAATAGTCTTAGAATTTAATAGAGCGAATTTGAATTTTACTGATAAGAATAGTGATAGGTTAGATCAACTGTTAGCAGATAATCTCTCAAAGCTAAGAGTAGATCATATGAACGAGGAGGAAAAACAGTCTATTATTAATATTTGCAACGAATTTAAAGATATCTTCTATTGCGAGGACGTACCTCTTTCATTTACAAATGAGGTAAAGCACAAAATTAGGACTAAAAATGAAGATCCAATACACATTAAAGCTCATAGATTACCACCTACGCAAACGGCAGAAATTAGGGACCAGGTAGAGAAAATGCTTAGAGACAATGTAGTTCAAAAATCGTTCTCACCTTGGAGTGCACCGGTTCATCTGGTACCTAAGAAAGCAGATCAATCTGGTAAAAAGAAATGGAGAATGGTCATAGATTACAGACGTCTCAATGAGATAACTATTGACGATAAATACCCTCTTCCTAATATCAATGACCTTTTTGACATGTTAGGCAAGAGTACATATTTTACTACTCTAGATTTAGCCAGTGGCTATCACCAGTTAGAAGTAGAGAAAGAAGATAGAGCGAAAACAGGCTTTAGCACACCTTTTGGGCATTACGAATTCAACAGAATGCCATTTGGTTTACAAACTGCTCCGGCTACTTTCCAACGCGCTATGGACAACGTTCTGAGAGGCTTACAAGGTATTCATTGCCTTAATTACCTTGATGACGTCATCATTTTCGCGAAAAGTATTCAGGAACATAATGAAAAACTTAGGGCAGTATTTGAAAGATTTCGTGAAACTAACTTAAAGGTACAGTTAGATAAATCTCAGTTCTTACGAAAAGAAGTGTTATATTTAGGCCACACTATAACCAGCGAAGGGTTAAAACCTAATAATGATAAAATAGAAGCTGTATTGAAATATCCTATACCCAAAACTACAACCGAAATCAAAAGTTTTCTCGGTCTCATAGGGTATTATAGAAAATTCATCAAGGACTTCGCGAAAATCACTAGGCCTCTTACAGTCTGTTTGAAAAAAGGTAAAAATATAGATTTAAACGCTGAGTATGTAGAAAGTTTTGAGACTTGTAAGAAACTTCTCACAAATGCTCCATTATTACAGTTTCCAGACTTTAACAAGCCATTTATTTTAACCACCGATGCATCAAACTATGCAATTGGGGCAGTACTGTCACAGGGCACTATAGGCTCAGATAGACCGGTGGCCTACGCCAGCCGAACTTTAAGCGATACCGAGTCAAGGTACAGCACCATAGAAAAGGAGCTTTTGGCCGTTATCTGGGCGGTAAAGCATTTCAGACCGTATTTATGGGGTAAAAAGTTTTTCATCTATACAGACCATAGGCCATTAGCCTGGCTCTATTCGCTTAACGAGCCTAACAGTAAGCTTACTAGATGGCGCCTTAGACTAGAAGAATATGACTTTGAAATTAATTATAAAAAAGGGTCACAGAACTCAAATGCAGACGCGTTGTCTCGAGTAAAAATAAATAACTTAAACTTAAATAACAATAGTATAGTAGTTAGATTAAATGGTAGTAAGATTAAGGAAATAAAGGTCAATATATTAGAAAATGACACCGAATCCATGCAAGTAAATGTAGATAATGATGAACTTATCAGAAATCTAGGAGAGAATAATTTAAGCGAAGATATTATTTGCTTATCCGATACAGATTCGGATAGATTTAGCGTAGACAGAAAAGAGGTTTCTGTCTTTGACATATTAGAATCAGACGATGATGGAGCTACGGCTCACTCAATAACAAACAGGGAACATGAAGGTATTCCAATTTTAAACGAAGCCATAGATACCAAACCGAGACAAATACTTGTCCACACTTGGTATAAAAATGATATTTGTGTTAAAGACATTTCTAATAATAACCAAAAAATAATTGAGTTACACATACCAGTCGTCAATAATGAACATTTAGTTAAACAGTTTTTAAAAGAGTATATAGATTTTAAACAGAAGTATTTCATTTATTTCGAAACGGAAAACTTTAGGAAAGTATTTAGCAATGTAGTGACGGCCTTATATAAAAAAGGTACACATAATCTAATAGAATGTACTGAAAGAGTAGTCAATATAACGAACGAAGAAGAACAGAGAACCATTGTTATAACATATCATGAAGGAAAAACTGTTCATCGGGGTATCCGTGAAACACTCACTAAGCTTAAAAGACATTATTGGTGGTCTAATATGAAAGACACAATTTCTGCCATCATTAATGCATACAAACATTGCAGTACAATCAGTCTAAAATACATAATATAGTCAGTCAAATGAATACTCTTTATCAAATCCTAAATAATTTTCGTACTATTTATAACGTTATTCAAGAGACTGAAACAGCAATAGCTTTCAGCAGAATACATATACTACACCAATCTATAATTAACTCTACAGAACTAGTTAATATTTTATTAGAAATAGAAAGACATCATAGGTTAGTGTATACTGTAGGTAAGGACAGCCTTACAAAATTAGAAAGTACTATAGTTCTTAAGTCCTATTCTGATAATAATAAGTTAGTTTTCATATTAGAAGTCCCCTTGTTAGACACAATTACACATAATTATTACAAAATTATCCCTATACCTAAATACAACTCTATTTCCTTAAAAACCTCTGTTATTATTCCCAAATACCCTTACCTCATAGTGAACGGATTGAAGTACAGACCTGTATCAACTCCGTGCCAGCAAATCGAAGATGATCGAGTCCTGTGTAAAGAAGATAGCATCGTGCAATACGCCGACACTACGTGCATAGAACAAATAATGCTGCTTAAAAACTATTCTGCATGCCACAAGAACTCTGTACAAATAGAAGACGTCAGAAGCCACCTCGTAGCAGATGGAATATGGTTACTCTTCACGAAGAAGAACTTAATACTCACCGAGAACTGCAATGATGAAGTCAGGAAGTACAACCTGAAAGGAACATTCCTAGTTACCCCCAATAGAAACTGTGAGACACAAATCGGCGACAGAATCATCAGTAAAGTAGCAGAAACAAAGACACCTGAGGCGAGTTTGCTGCTGAAAACCGTGACGATGCCTGAACTGCAACAGGAAATCAAGGAAGAAGACACCCAAGTCGACCTTCGCGGCATAGATTTGAACGATATCAAGGACATCCTAAACAGTGCAAAATATAATAGTGAAAGTGTCGATGAAAGTAGAATTTCGGTAACCCAGGACATTAGTGTATGGACAATAAGTATCATAGTAATAATGTTTATGTTTGTGCTAGCATTTGTAATAGTTAAGTTTAAAATGTTTAAGAAAATTCTTATAATACGACGAAATCATCTGGAACCAAAAGATTTGTCTCCAGCTGATTTCTCTCCTAAGGGGGGAGGAGTTAAGGGTACTCACCCTGTAGATATATGCTTTGTCAGCCAAAGCAAGGCATAGCAACAAGCCATAGGCATCTGACTCAGCATTTATTGTATACACGTATAGAATGTTCCAGAACAAATATTGTTGATGCACCACTTTACCTATAACGCAATAAGTAACATGACGCCCTTTGTTTGAAATAACTTTTATGTAAAATTCCCATAAACCAGACATTCTGTACCTAGACTTCGCCCGTAACGATTGTAATCGCGTTTTTATTAAATAAATATATTTTTATTTAAAAACCGTTTACTCATTCCTTGACTAGCGCGTACAAAATAAATTTGCAAGATTTTTATACTTGGTGTATATCCGTTCTTTCCATTGTTGTAACCAACTTTATTCGTCCGTCCTGGGCATGGTGGGGTATAACGAGGTGAGAGTCAGAAGAGCACTCGTTTCTTCATGTTTCGTACTACATGTTCAGATTACATAAGGAGAAAGTGCATAGTGCGGATATCTTAGTGCAGACGGGGTTATGCGTGCCGGACCAATACGTGTGGCGTCGAAGACAGCCGCGGCTGTTGGCGGTGCTGCGCGCTCGAACTAATTTGTTAAATGAGGCTCCACTAACGCGTGCACTCCGTACCCTCAACCTAATAGCCGTGGAGTTAGACCTATTCATTTGTACTCTGAGTGAATTCACAAGGATATCGTTAGCTTTTCCTTCTGGTAGCCTTTTCATTGAAATATCCTCGATGCAGTAATTATGCGCTCCAGTTCACTACCCTATCAATGTCCCCACAGATAATAGATCTAGCTAGATGCCACATGTTCCTGTGACAGTATGAAAACAGAGCGTGCCACTTTATCCCCACCGCGCATGAAGTCACGCGAGCGTTTTAGTGATGAACCTACCATAAACAGAATCGTTTCAATCGTAAGACATCAGTCATCCAACAGAGTATCGATTTTAAATCGACCAATTCGATACGATACTGCTGTTTTGAATTATTTAATTTGAAGTTTTTTTATTAAAAAGAAAATGATTAAGGTCAATTATTTTTTACTCACGCAATTTTTACGCTTTATTTCAATGAAATCATGAAATAATTAACAAAATTCTTTCGTTATAATGTATTCATTTTTTTTTATTTTGTTTTAAGCTATATTAAAAAAAATCTGCAGTTTTTAGTTCCAGCAAGTTAGCACAAGTTTATTAACTAACTAACTGGCGCCCGCGGCTACACCGAACTTATACTAAATTTACACTTTGAATGAAATCCCACATGGAAACCGGGATAAAAGCAACCTATGGGTTCTTTGCCAGGTTCAAGCTATATAAATTTCTGCCAAATAGGTACAGCTGTTTACCCGTGAAAGAGTAATAAACATCCACTCATCCATCCATCAAGTCTCACTAACTTTGCATTTTTAAGATTACTAGAATCATTCTTATAAATAAATTCTCCAAAATAGAAAGACTTTCAGCCTCCCTGTCTGCCATACGAATTACAGTCAGTACTCCTCACTGAATCGCATGATGTCCTCGTATAACAAAATTTGTCATGACTTAGATATATTTTGTACAACAAACGCTTTCATAAAAGAAAGCTTTAAATCTAAATTAAAATTATAAGTAAAAAAAATAACAAATAATTGAATATTGTATTTAATGATTAAGTAAATTAATATTGTATTTAATTTAATGTAATAATGTAATTTGAAATTATTGTAAGTATTAACTATTTAGATAATTAGTGTACTCATTTTATTGCATGCAGTGTTCACATCGAGAAGGACGTACATTTCTATATATAGCTGTAAAATATGTATTGTGTTAGCAAAATGTATTGTCCAGTTTTGTGAACCTACTAATAAAAAAAAAAAAAAAAAACACGGGTAAAAATAAATGACATAAGCATTTTATTCATTTTTAATAATTTAATATACTTACCTATCTAATCAATTGTAGGGAAGATTAGGTGGGATCAATGTAATTTTTACACTAAGCCAAAACTATTTTTAACGCTTTTGATTTTTTGAATATCACAGAATCAGCTTTCTTAGAGTAAACTAATAATACATTGTGTTTAAATGCTGTAAATAGGTCTAACACATATTACAGTAAAGGATTGAACTATTTAACATTACATAGATTGCACAAGATTACCATAAATCGGGAATAATTCACAATAAATTTTCTAGAAAATAAAAACGTACGAACACAGGTAGTAGTTAAGTACTGAACCTTATATTGAGATCAAAGTTATCAGTATCACAGAATAAGCTTTCAATATAAAATTTACAATCTTTCTTTCTGAGTGGCCAACCTTGTGCCAGAATTATTCAGATCACCCATTATGACATGACCTAAGGACTGTTAGCGAGATGATAACAGCCTGAACCGACTTTTTACGTGCCCACGGATACGTTCAAATGTAATATCACTATGCTATACGACTTCAAAATTTAGTTTAAAAAAGTGTGAAATTAAATAATCGCGCGAACAGCGTAAGCCCACAAAATTGAAGGATCAAAATTAAAGAACCCCCAATACGCTCCAAACCCTTTCTGTACCATTTAATAAAATAATAAAACAAAATAAATGTTGATTTTGATTTATCTGAATTGAATACCTCTTAATTACGAAATTATTGACCTTGAAACAGAACGAGTTTATTATATATTTGTCTTTTCGTAGTTTTGGTTTTTAAATTTCTCGTTATATAATGTAAACGTATATCAACGTAATATATACTAATATTATAAAGCGGAAGAGTTTGTTTGTTTGTTTGTTTAAACGCGCTAATCTCAGGAACTACTGGTCCGATTTAAAAAAATATTTTTTTCGGATAGCCCATTTATCGAAGAAGGCTATAGGCTATATAACATCACGCTACGACTAATAGGAGCGGAGTAGCGACGAGAAATGTTGGAAAAACGGGGAAAATTTACGCATACGAAGTTGCGCGGCACAGCTAGTCAACGTATACATAAGCTATTGCCTTTATTAAATTAACTAAATGGTTTTCAGTAAGTGCTTGATGAAACTGATGAATGGTTATGCAATTATAAATATTACTAATAATAAAAAAAGTTAAAATGTTGTGATTTATTTATTATTTCTCTTTTAACTATTTCAGCAACATTGCATACTTGTATACAATCCTTTGAGGAATACACTACACCACTTTTGTCCATAAACATAACTATGTAGTTATTACAAAAATGCATTCTCGTTCCTCCGGTCATCTGTTTCATATATCGAGCGTGATCAATTCGCGATTAAAGAAATCGATCTACAGTGCTTAAACATAACATCACTACTTGTAGAAAAACGACAAAATCCCCTGTACCACGACATTTATTTGTTGTTGTTTTTGATTAATCGTTTGAATTTCATTGCGTACTTTCAACGTATGAGACGATGACATATCACCTGATGACAATTGATTATCACTGATCAATTTAAACTGCAATGTAAAACGAATAGAGTAAAAATACGCCAATGAGAAATTTATCGTTGTAGTATTACTCAAAAACGTAAATAAATCATTTTAAAATTATTTTCACCTTAAGGAGCAACAAAATTACTTAGCGATGAAAGTATACATCTCCCATGATACGGTCTACATTCTTCGACGATTTTTTAACAACTTATAACTGCACAATTAGGCATTTCTTGTCGTAGTACACGCGACGTCAGGCGGCCGCGATCGGACGTTGAATAATATCACGTGCGCTCCAACCAGCGCCGCGGCGCTGGTTGGAGACACGCTTTGACTTTGACTGACTGATTCTAGTTATATGTGTGTTCTGTGAATGTCCCTTTCTAATTTAACACAGTCATTCGAATTCTGTACTGCAAGAGATAGTTTTAGGTCGTTTGCAAAGAGTAAATATCTGGCGTCTTTAAATCCTTGTGGGAGGTCATTTATCATCAGCAGAAACTTATGTGGACCTAGATTGCTGCCCTGACTCACCCCTGACCAAGTTAAATATGGCTCAGACTCGTATCCAGCATAATATTTAATAAACTGTTGCCTATCGGACATTTAATTGGCGAAAAAGTGGGGTAAATGTGGGTGTAACTAACGCTCGCTAACTTCTTTCATCTAGGTCAAACGCTTTTTGAAAATCGAAGTAAGCGGCATCAATTTGTCCCCCACCAGCCACAGTTGGTACAACATGAGCCATATGACAGAGAAGATTAGTCGTCGTACTTTTTCCTGGTAAAAACCAGTGCTGAGCGTTTGTTAGTTGTGGTTTCACCTGCATCAATATGCTATTACGGATAGCAGATTCAAATATTTTTGCCGCCTTTAACAATAGTGCGACAGGCCTATATCTATCTACAGTCTCTGTCGCGTCTGTCTTGGGAACGGGGACAACGCGAATTATTTTCCACATCTCCGGAAACACCTCCGCCGGTAAGCATTTGTTATAAATGTAAAGTAGTGGTTCGGTTTACACTAACTGGCAATCTTTAAACCAGTACCGTGGGTTGTTTGTTGATCTAGTGGTTAGTGACCCTGACTGGTAAGCCGGAGGTCGTTAGTTCTATCCCCACCTAGGATAAAACTTTGTGTGATGAGCACGATGGTTTACTCTGTGTCTGGGTGTATCTATAATATGTATGTATTTAGAAATATAAAAGTACTTATGTGTATCAGTTGTCTGGTTTCCATAGTACAAGCTCTGCTTAGTTTGGGATTAGATGATATATTATTATTATTTAAACTCACCCTTGCCACAATAACGTTCAAAGTATTCATAATAGTTGCTAATTTCTGATTTTTTAAATCCCTTAAAACTACTATACTTTACCCTTATTACAAAACCGTTCTAATAAATTAAACAATACCATATATTCACTTCCGTTGCTATTCGGTGGGATGTAAACAACACAAAGTAAAAACTTAAAGCGATTTTCTCTATACACATTAGCGCAAACCAGTTCAAACACTCGCATATCTATGTCTACATCACTCGTCGCGGCTCGTAATGCGGTATGACCACGAGACAGGCGCCGCCTTGTTTTCTCTGATCCGCTCGGTCGCAACGTAAAATTGGTATATCCTGGTGGGCTTATCTCTGCGTCGTGAATGGATTCATTGCAACTGGTTTCCGTTATTACAAATAGGTCAGCACTGATAACCGCAATACTTGTGTAAAACTCTTTCAATTTCGTCCTGAGCCCCCGCACATTTTGGTCAAATATGTCTATCAATTGTTTAGGTGTTTTTGTCGTATTGATTAGTCTACGAAACCGGTGTGGTTCTGCATTCGGCAAATTCAATATTTACTGTCCAAGTTTCTAGGCGGTCCAAGCGTAGAACAGCTCAACAGGGTAGGTATAAAACCGCTCTTTAGCCGTAACCGTAGGAACGGTAAGAAGCTGTGGGTGTGCGAGAGCACCCCAGAAATTAGGCGTAGGTTCGTCGAAAAAGGGCGCGTTTACGTGGGTTGGGACGTGGTCGAGGTGAACGATTTTGTAGACGTCACCTGCTGCCGCCGCTGCCAAATGTTCGGGCACCCCGAAAAATATTGTAGGGCTAAGACCATGACCTGCGGGAAATGCGGGGAGGACGGGCACAAAAACGCCGAATGCCAGGCGAAAACCACCACATGTGCCACGTGCCGCAAACTCGGTCGCCAAGGTCAAATAGACCATTCGACCAACGCTCGCGACTGTCCCGCCCGAAAACACGCGGAGGAACGAGCTATCGCTGCAACCAACTATGGCCCACAGTGCTAATACACTGAAGGTGGGCCAGCTGAACCTACAGGGTTCGGCGGTAGCCACGGCAGAATTACCAGCCATCGCGGGGGAGTTGGGGCTGGATATGGTCCTTGTTCAGGAACCGTACTCCATCCCTGATCTCTCCACCGCCGCCGCCAGAGGAGGAGGACACATAATCACCTCAGGGGACAGTCCGAAGAGCGGTATATTGGTGCTTAATAGGAGCATCGCAATAACGATACTACACCATCTTAGTACAAGCCACTGCAACGTGTGTCACGTCAGCCCGGGGCGCGAAGGAGGACTGAACGATGTATACCTCATCAGCGCCTACTTTCAGTACTCGGATGATATCAACTTCCACATTCACCACCTGAACACGGTACTGGACTCCCTGCGAGGGAAACGAGTGCTGATAGGCGCCGACACCAACGCCCACTCGCCAATGTGGCATTGCGAGCCCCGAAATTACACCGGCAGAGGACAAGACGTCACGTACCGGCGCCAGCAAATGGAGGACTTTATCGTTGGTCGTGGTCTAGAGATCATCAACCAACCCCTGGGAGCCGCACACCTTTTCCACGGTCAACGGTGAATCCAACATCGATCTCACACTGGCAACTAGGGGAGCTGACGTCCGCAACTGGAAAGTCCACGCGGGAGCAAGCAGCAGCGACCATCGGCTGATTACATACGAGCTGGGTGGCGCACGGGAGCCTGCACCTAGTGCGGAACCGTCGGGGGAGCCAACGAGATTCCGGGACCGCGGTGTAGACTGGGGGAGATTTCGTTCCGAAATTAACTCGAAAATGGGTAGAATGCAATGGCGTCAACCGGCACGAAAGGTATGCAAGCAGTTCACAGACATCATAGTTAATGTAGCGAGAGATACCTTAGGTACTAGTGATGCGAGTAAGAGGAAAGACTCTGGATATGAATGGTGGACCCCGGCTTTAGACGCCCTGCGTAAAAGTACGAATCGTGCACGAAAGGCTTGGCAGGGACTACGTAGGCGCAGCGCGGCCGCTGCATTACAAGAAACCGCTAAAAGTACCTACCACGAGTGCCGCAGGAAATACAGGGCTAGGATGGAGGAGGCGCAGACCGACTTTTTTAGGGACCTCGCGAACTCAGGCAACCAGGATCCCTGGGGCCTAGCATATCGTGTGGCCAGTAGTAGGGTCAGACCGCCACCAAATGTCATCTGCGGCACGAAGTTCGTTGATGGATACGCCGGGGACGCGCATGCCGCGATGGACACTCTGGTCCAGGCCTTATGCCCTGACGACAATGTGACACTCGACACAGCCTATCATAGGCAAGTTCGTACTCTGGCGGCCTGCCATGATCCTGCTGAAGGCTAAAAATGGCGGATGCCCGCCGAACATTTACAAGATGTTGGTGGCTTATTTTCTGGACCGCCGAGTTGGTTTTTACGTTGGAAGTAGGGTTGTGAGGAAACCGCTGACCATGGGATGCCCGCAAGGCTCAGTTTTGGGACCTTCTCTGTGGAACCTACTCATGGACGATTTGTTTCGATTACCGTATCCGACCGGGGTTCACCTGGTTGCCTACGCGGACGACTTAACGATTCTCATCGAGTCGAACACTCGCGCCGGCATCGAGGCCTCGGCCTCATGCGCCATGGGACTTATCACCGAGTGGGGGCACCGCAACCGGCTGGGGTTCTCCCCTGCAAAGTCATACTCCATGACTATGAAGGGGAGAATGCCAGGCCGCCCCCCAACGATTCGACTCAATGGGATATCCATCAAGGGGGTACAGTCAACCAAGGTGTTGGGGGTAGTCGTCGACGCGGGACAAAGCTTTAGGGAACACGCGCAGTCCATCGGGGAGCGTGCCGCAGCAGCATTCGGGAAAATGTCGCGAGTCTCCGCCTCATCCTGGGGAATACGGTACGAAGTTCTCAAGCTGTTGTACCGGGGCACATACACCGCAACTGTCACCTATGCGGCCGGATGTTGGTGGAGGCGAACGACCACGCACATGGTCAGAAGCGCGTTGCTTCGTACACAGAGACCGGCTCTCATATTACTAACAAAAGCCTATAGATCCGTCAGTACGGCAGCCCTATCCGTCCTTGCAGGAGTACTGCCAGCTGACCTCGAGGTGGCCCGGGCGGGACAGATCGACGATGTAAGACACCTAGGTCGGGATGCGTTCAGGATAGCGAGACGCCAAATTACGGAGGAGACTGTTGCCTCATGGCAGCAGAAATGGTTAAATGAGGATAAGGGTAGGGAACTCTTCCGTTTCTTCCCGGACGTGGCGGATCGGCTCAAGTCTCCTTGGGTCGAACCGGACTATCACGTTTCTCAGATTCTTAGTGGTCATGGATGTTTTAAGGCTAGGTTACATAGAATGAATCTGTGTGAGGATCCCCTGTGTTACTGCGGAGAAGAGGATGAATGCTTGGACCACACTCTGTGGCGATGCCCCCTTTACGACGATATCAGGCGTAGAATGTTAGATAGCATAGACTTAGGAGGGGTAGAGGGACCAGTATATTATAGGGAATTAGTCAACTCGGAGGCAAACTTTCGACGGTTGAGAGACTTTGCGCACAATTGGAGTAAGACCAGGAGCAGGCTCGAGCAAGAGGAAAGGACCTAGGCGGGCGACGAAGGCGTGGAGTGACGTACGGCCGCATTAGCGGCAACAAGCACAAATAAAAAGAACTCTCTCAGCGCCCGTAAGGCGTTGTAGAAGCGCCGCCTCAGAACGGGGAGAGGGCGTAGGGACAGGAGGATATAGAAAAATATTTGTAGGGAGTCAAGAAAAAGCGCGTCACGCGCTTCTCCCAAGTTTCGGACCATATATCCAGGAGGATGGTGGGTCCATGGGAAGGTGGAGGGTCCTGTCCAAGTTTCTAGTTGGCACAGTTTGTCATACATGCTTTCTGGAACCCCTATAATAAAGGAGGCCTAATCTCTTTCAGTCTTGTGTTTATTTTTTTCTACTTTTACCGGTATAACCGCTTCATAAATGCTTTTCTACATTTTCTACTGTTATTTCTTTCCGTAAACGCCATTTAGGTAAATATTTTCTTTTCTCTATTCCCTCATTTTCCGTTGCGCTCGTGTTTCTACCTCTTTTAACTGGTTCCATATTGGGTCGCATTTTTTTAAATTTATTGCATAGCTTCTATCGCGGGCCTTGAGCGCGGGGACCGAATCCAGAAATTCCGTAACAAAAAAACCTCACGCTCCCCACTCCGACGGGCACGGAGGTGTGGCTTGAAGGCCGTGCATCGTCTAACGTCGTTTCATTTTGTACTTATGATTCTGGCTGCAAAAATCATAATAGCGCGATTTAGACCGTAGTACATTTTGTATTGAATAGTAACAAAATTAAATACAGCGCCATCTATTGACATTATGTTACCTATTGTCATTTTAGTCTTCCCCTTTCTTGTTGCTTCTATTATATTTTTTTTTAATTGCTTAAATTGATAAAAATGCTATGCAATAGCTTTACCGCGGCAGTCCCCGAGTGCCACACATTTTTTTTGTCATAGTTTATTCTGGAATTATTTTAATTGCACTAATAGGCGTTACGCATAACATTATTTCGCATTATTCTTTACGCATAATTTTGTTACACATAACTACTACTATTGGCATAATGATTGAAAAGCACACTATTTTATAGCATAATGCAACACACGCTTAACGTTATTTGTGCATAATGCTACATAGCATAACAACAATGCGATACGAATTATACCTAAATGTAATTTTCGACTTATAAACACATTAGCGGCTTAGGGGTGGCCCAAGGACCACCCCCGCCGCACCTTAACCTACTGTCACAATTTAGAAGGGAATAGTTAGCCTACCCTCGCTTCTTTTTCTTTGACCATACTCGCAAAAGTTAATGCCCGTACTTCGGATTTCTGATTTATATGTTTTTATTCTTTTTTTTTGACTGTTTCGTGTATTTGTGTTTCCAATATTTCTTTTCTTTCTTGCAATATCTTAATTTTTGCTTCCAACATCTCAACTTTATCCGCTTTATTTTGTACTACCTTCAATATTTGTTTTATTTCTTTCAACTCTGCTTCTGTGTTATCTAGTCTATTTTGCACTAATACAATATATTCTTTCCGTTGCTCCTCTAATGAGACCTAACTTCCCGGCAAAACTCTTGTATCGCTCCGAGCAGCTGGCTACCACTATCCCGTGCGTCTCGGGTGGTGTCTGTGGTAATTCTTCTATCTCGTTATGGCAAAAGTTGCATTTTTTTAAACGAACATTCTGTAAACAGTAACTCACTTATAACACAATCACAACCGTTACAGTTGTTATCCATTAAGAAAACAATTTCTCACACCACCATAGTCCGCTCGCGCGCAACAAAAAACATGAAATTAAATATAGGGTAGCTAAAAAGGATAAAATAATATTGTCGCGCTTGTAGGTGTTTAGAAATAAAAGACGTAGCTAGATTTGATTTTAACAATTTAATGGTTTTCTGTAACTAATTTACATATATTTTGAAGAGTTAAGAATTAATGGTAATAAAGAGTATCGCAATTGATAGTTTTATGAGTGGACGATATAAAGAATTCAATTTAATTAAATAAAGAGTGGGTAGATGTATGGGGCGTTCATAAGACTCTTGAGTGTGACCACACAGTAATGGGGTTCTAATTTGACCTCAGGGTCGTTCGTGGTTGTGCAGTTCTGAGGTAGCCGGCTCCAAGGTGAAGTGGAGGCACTTAGCTCGGCTTCCTGCAAGCGCGTGCGTCTGCGACCGGGCGCGTCAAGATGGTGGTTGACCGCAGGGTGTGCACGTATAACGATAGTAGTGGAAGAAACCCTGGGAAAAGAAGCAAGCGGCTGTATATATTGTTCACTGCCTGTTGGCAAGCAGCTGTGGTGAAGAGAAGGCGTTGAAGCTTGGCAGTTGAAGTAGCTTATTGAGAAGGTTAAGGCAAACATAAGTTAATGTGCGCGTGCACATGGTGACGTATTACAACACTTTTAAGGATTCTAGCAATGGAAATATTAAATAGAACTCACCTTATATAAGGGTTTCTTGTAGTAATAACTACATTTTGTAGAAATAAGTTGGACAGGGATGCAACCCGTGTCAATGAGAGGTCAAGAGTGAAGAACGGTAAAAATGGCGTAAGGCATAGACTTCCGATCATAGATAATAGTATAATGTTTTAAGTTTTAGTTTATCTTTGACACTAAGTATATCATCAGCCTATCGCAGTCCACTGCTGAACATAGGCCTCTCCAATTGCACGCCACTTTGTTCTATCTTCGGCTTCTCGCATCCAGCTCCTGCCAGCCGTTTTGCGTATATCATCACTCCACCTGGCCTGAGGGCGTCCTACACTACGTTTGCCAAGCCGCGGTCTCCACTCAAGAACTCGCTTACCCCAACGGTTGTCGGTTCTTCGGCTAATATGGCCAGCCCACTGCCACTTCAACTTGCTAATCCGGTGGGCTATGTCGATAACTTTGGTTCTCTGCCGGATCACCTCATTTCTGATTTTGTCCCTAAGATAAACTCCGAGCATAGCCCTTTCCATAGCCCGCTGAGCGACTTTGAACTTGTGGACCAGCCGTACCATCAGTGTCCACGTTTCGGCTCCGTATGTCATGACGAGTAGGACACACTGATTAAAGACTTTAGTCATTAGACATTGTGGGATCGACGATGAGAAGACTTGACGTAGCTTACCAAACGCTGCCCAACCCAACCGAATTCTCCTGTTCACCTCGTCCTCGAAGTTGTTTCTACCTAACTGCAATGACTGCCCGAGGTACACATATTTTTGAACAACTTCGAGAACGGCGCCGTGAACCGCTGTCGGTTCCGGTAGTACATGTTCATTGAACATGACCTTGGTTTTATCCAAGTTCATCCGTAGGCCGATGCGTACAGAGGAGTCAGCCAGGTCATTCAGCATCCGTTGCAGGTCCTCCGTTTCCGCCATGATGACAATGTCATCTGCAAATCGCAAGTGAGAAATGTATTCACCATTGACGTTGATGCCCCGCCCTTTCCAGTGCAGCGTCTTGAACATATCCTCCATTGCATTTGTGAACAGTTTCGGGGAGATAACGTCCCCTTGCCTCACTCCTCGATGCAATGGTATAGGTTTTGTTTCCTGATTCTGTACTTGGACGGACATTGTTGCGGCTTCGTAGAGACATCTCATCACTTGGATATATCGCCAATCTACTTGGCATCGCTGCAGAGACTCCAGAACGGACCAGATTTCAATCGAGTCAAAGGCCTTCTTATAGTCCACGAATGCTAGACACAGGGGCTGATTATACTCTTGGGTCTTTTGTATAATCTGCCGCACTGTGTGGATGTGGTCTATGGTGCCATATCCGCTCCGAAATCCAGCCTGTTCCGGTGGTTGGAATTCGTCAAGTCTTCGCGCAAGGCGGTTCGTGATCACTCTTGAGAACAGCTTATAGACGTGGCTTAGAAGAGAAATAGGTCGGTAGTTCTTCAGCCGGGTCTTATCTCCTTTTTTGAAGAACAAGACGACTACACTTCTACTCCACGCCTCCGGAGTTCTCCCTTCAAACAGGACAGCATTAAAAAGCTTTTGGAGCTCCCTCAGTACGGGTTTACCTCCAGCTTTTAACAGCTCTGTTGTAACGCCATCCTCTCCAGGGGCTTTTCCATTTTTCAGCTGTTTAAGAGCCAGCACGATTTCGTCAATGTTGACTTCTGCCAGGTCTTCGGTGTAGTGGCGTGTTAGAGTGGCTCTAGGACCCTCATTTTCAGGATCAGGTCGAGATGCATGCGAAGCGTATAACCAGCCATAGAAGCCTTCCACCTCGGAGAGGACTGCCGGCTTCGAAGAAACGACTTCTCCACTTACTGTGGTCAACTTCGTCAGGTGGCTTCTTCCAAGAGATTGTACGAACACTTTTGACCCCCGGTTCTGCTCGATCGCTCTTTTAATCAAGAGTGTTGGAACACCGAAGGTCGTGTCGTATAAGCCTGTTGATCTCATGGTTTAGAGCGCGCTTTTCCGACGAAGTGACGGGTGGGTTTTCACGTCGTTCCTTCATTAGCCCTAAAGTCTTTTCCGAAAGCTTTGACTTTTTGCCCTTACGCTGCATTTCACAAAATCTCGTACCTTCTTCCCTGAGTATCCGAACCACATTTACGAGCTTCTGGTTTACGTCTGTTGTGGTTTCCATGGCAGCAACTAATTTTATTTAAAGTTAATGATTTTTAGATATTATTATGTATTTATTAGTTTTATTTAATATTTTATTTTAAAAGCTGTCACAACGTGACATTATAGAACAACAAAAAATAAATAAACATTTTGAAGTTGGTGCCATTAAATAGTAGTTTTTATGTTTTATTTGCTTCAAAATGTTTATTGTGTGTACATGAATTATATCTAAATCATTATAGGTGTGCCTTTAATATTTAAAAAGTTCCCTCAATTTCTCCCCGTCCCAATCATCAGATCTCGATCTGATGACAATGGGACCAACTTGGAAGTTTGAAATACAAAAAGATTTTTAGTCTTCGCGTAATCGGGGAACAAACACAAAAAAACATGCAGTCAAATGTCATTTATGACAAGTCAATTAAAATACTTACCTACTTGATGTTTAATATATCTATGAAAATATGTTATTGAGTATTCCACAAGGAAACATATTGGGACCATTACAGTTCTTTATTTAGTTACTGGTAAACCTATCTCGAACTACTTTTTCTAATAAGCGGGGTAAATTTTATAAACTTAAACGTTTTTTCTCTGATATATCGTTTTGCACCGTTTTATTTTGCTGAATTAAAACACAAATTAATATTTTTAGTGTTTATTATAAATTAAAAATATAATTCAGACTATAATCTTCGTCCAAATCAAGTCTAGGTGTGTAGAATTACTAACATACATATCAGTTTTGATTACTACTATCGTTCTGACTCTGTCTTGTATCTTCTGATTTTTCTTCTTCTTCTTCTCTGTTACCTGACCGTATATGTAACAATGGTGCCTCTGGCCTTTTTTTATTTTTGTTAAGTGGTAAATAACTTAACTGTTGAGTTATTTTCTGTAAGGCACCATGGCCAATTTTACTTGCTAAAGGTCTTAAACTGCCATAATTGCTTAAGCCTTCTAATCCTCCGTTTTTTTTCAACTTGTTTAATTTTCCAGTATTAAAATAATTTATGGCATTCAGTTTATTTTGCTGCAGTATTTCTTCAGGAGTAACATCTGAGTTAATATTATGAATGAGTTTCACCTGTTCATTTAACCTTAGACTTTTCTCATCTAGCACTTTTGCTTGAATTAGGTTTCCATCTTTGAATGTTAAATCCAATATGTCTTCTTTGCGGAAACCTTTTAAATTTGGCGAAATTTCTGATACATCTCCTTCTATTATCAATTCTTGTAAGAGTTTTGATGGGTCAATGTTTAGCTTGGAATCCGACGTTAACATTGATTTTATGTTGGTCAAAAAGTTAATGACAGGAACTTTATATTTTACATAATACACAGGGTGGTACATAAGTGGCTTCTGATGTTTGAGCATGTATGTGAGTTCTATAACACCATAATCATGTGTCATTGATTCAGTAGCTGATGCTTTTTTTTGGTTCCATTGTAACAATTGCAGTATTTTAGTCAGCAAGTTCAGTTTAAGCATTTTTTGGTCCCCACTTTGGTTATATCCTTTCCATGAAAGAGGTGTTTGTAATGATTGAACTTTGGGTACTTTACCTGAATTCAATAGATAATATAGGAGGACTTTCATATTTTCAGGTATCCCATTACTGTTCACATTTTGGCTTACTATATCACCAGGATGTAAAATATTATAGATATCAATTACTATTTTAGGATGCGTACTCCTGTAAGGTTCCAGTAGTGATAGTATATTATTAATATTGTTGTCGCTTACATACCCAGTTTGTTCTTGCCGTATTAGAGAAATTAGAGCTTCGAATAATCTTAAAGTCAATAATTGTTTTTTGTGTAAGTAGAGAATAATGTCGACATATTTTGATTTATCGATATCAGAGTCTACTAAAAGTTTGATAAAGGAATCTGTAAGTCTCGGGGCTCGAGAGAAATTCTTTAACATAAATAGAACCAGATTTAGGCGTTTTCGATGTATTACTTCACCAGGTTTCGTTTTTAAAAATGATAATATAAGGGTTATGTCTTTTTGGGTTAAAAAGGTCGATTTCTTAGGTGTTAATATCTCGTGCAAGATTTCAATTGCTCTGTTGTCAATCTTATTGTTTTTATTTGGTCTCATAAGTGAGAATATAATCTCAATGATATTCGAATCCAAATATGGAATTTTATTCCAGTTTGATAATGTTATTGCAATATCAATATGTTTCTTTGGAATGCTTCCCTTTTTATTTGGCTTGATAAGTAGGAGTAAATTTTCAATTTGTTTAGATGTTAACTCGTGATTTCTGTCACCATTCAGTAAATTCTGTATTATAGCAATCGATTTATGAGCCACATGTCCGTTTTTAATTTGTTTTAAGAGCGGGAGTATCTCATCCATTAAAAGCAAACTCTTCGAATCTTCTTCAGGTACATTAATTAACATAAGAATATCATCTGTGATTTCAGAGTCAATTTCTCCATTCTCATTTGGTGGCAATAGATGCCACAATAATTGCTTCTTTTTATTATTCCACATTTTGTTTTTAGGGGGCTCTATTAAAAAGTAAATTATTTCATGGATTCTTTTAGAGTCGACCTCTCCTTTTGCTAGTGCATCTATGAGAGCAAAAAACAGTTTGTAAAGTTTAGGATTGAGCACTGATCGATTTTGTTTCAGAATTTTAACTAAAGTGTCAGTTAGGTCATGGGGATTATCACGTATAAGTTGGAGAATAAGTTTTCCAACATTTGATGATGCTTGGTTTTTTATAGGGTACAAATCGGGTTTAGAAAGCATATGGATGTTGTGTTGTGTTGGCTTAGGCTCTTCAATATACAAATCCGGTTGTTCATTGTAAATGGGTGATATAAACTTAAGTTTACCGGGTGGAATGATGTTGTGGTTAGGATATGTATCAGGGGTAGATTCAATATAAATGGGTTCAGAATCATCAACATAATCAGGTTCCACATTCAAGGGCTTAGGCTCTTCAGTATATAAATCAGGTTGTTTAATTATAAGGGGTGGTATAAACTTCAGTTTACTGGATGGTTTAGGTTCATGAGTTGGCTCTAGAAGTGTATATACGGGTGTAAGTTCTTCTGAGGGTTTCTCCCCATACATAGGTTGATATGTGGGCTCAAGTTCAACGTCGATTGGTACTTCAAAAAACATTTCGTTATTGGGCTGAGGTTTAGCAACGAAAGGTTGTGGTTCTTGAACATTTATGGGCTTACTATTATCAATAGGTTCTTTAATGTTAGATTGAATGTAGATCGGGACGTAAGTAGGGGTAAATTCTTCGTAAGGTTTAGGTTCTTGAATATACGATGGTGTAGCTTCGATATAGATAGGTTTGAGTTTATCGAAATTAGGCGATGTATCGACATATGGCGGTGTAGGCTCTATATAAATGGGTGTATTTAATAATAAGGGTTCTTCAACATAAATAGGGCTCTCAACAAGTGTTGGTGTGGATTCAATCTTGAGGGGTTCATCGTGTGTTGGTGAGGGTTCTATATAGATAGGTATAGATTCGGAAGTAGGTCTTGGCTCAACATAGACCTTTTGAGGATTATCATCATAAATCGGTATATGTTCGTTGGTGGGTTCTTCAATATAGATCGGTCTCTGTTCATTGATAGGTTCGTCAACATAAATTGTTTCATAATCATTGGTAGGAATATTATCATAATATATCGGTCCATCTTCATTAGTTGGGTTATGTTCATTATCAGGTCTTTCAATGTATACTGGTATATTTTCTTTAGATGGTTCTTCAATATAAAGCGGTTCCTGATCATTGTTAGGAATTTCAACGTATACTGGTCTAGTAATATCAGTAGGCGTTTCATCATATAGTGGTGTTGGTGTATTGGTAGGTACTTCAACATATATTGGTCTAATTTCATCACTGGGTACTTCATCATAAATCGGTCTATCTTCGTTGGTAGATCCCTGACCATACATCGGTCTATCATAGATTGGTATTTGTTGATTACTGGGCTCTTCAACATAAACATGTTCCGGTTTTTCGACATATATCGGTACATCTTCATTGGCTAGTATTTCAATATACGCATGTTTCGGTTCTTCAACATAAATTGGTTTAGGTTCATTGGTAGGGTTTTCAACTATAAATTGTGGAGGTTCTTCTAAATGGATTGGTTTATGTTCAGTGGTGGGCTCTTGAATGTAGATGTGTTCAGGTTCATCTGCATAGTTTGGTTTTTGATAGGTGGGTTCCTCTGCATAAATCGGTTTATATTGATTTGTAGGTTCATCGACATAAATGTACTCGGGTTGTTCTATGTAGACAGGTTTTTTTTCATTGATTGGTTCTTCAATATAAATAGGTTGAAGTCCGTCAATGGGTGTAGGTGTGACATAAATGCTTTGAGGTTCTTCAGTATGAATCTCTGCAGATGTAGGTTCGATAAAAATAGATGGCGATTCATCAGCATGGATAGGTTTTTCAGTATAAATTGGCTCATGGTCATAGTTAGGTTCTTTAACATATAAGGGTTTAGTTTCATAGTTAGGTTTAGACTCAACATAAACAGGCTGAAGATTTTTAACATCGATGGGTGCTTCAACATTAATTGGTTCAGGTTCAGATGTAGGCTTAGGTTCAACTAAGATAGGTTGCTTAGCATCTTCAATATAAATGGGCTCTTCAACATACATAGGTTCTTCATAATAAACAGGTTCCTGAATATATACTGGTTCTTCATAATAAATAGGTTGTTCATAAATAGGTTTGGGTTCTTCAACATAAAAGTGATCTTGGGGTTCAATTAAAATTTCAGGAGACATTTCTGTTTCAGATCCAGGTAGAATAGTATCTGTAAAAGGCCAATGAGCCTGTGGTTCAAGTTGCTTTTCGGGTTCAAGGAATGGTCGTGGTTGTTGCTGAGGCGAAGCATCGGACTTTGGATTAAATTCCGGTTTTGAATCTGGTTTTTCCTTTTCAGGCAAGTACCCTGTTGGCGAAGGTGTTTCTTCTGGTGACTTTTCTTGATTAATCTCCTCTGGCATTATATATGGTTCTGTTGGCAGTGGTCTTATATATTGGGGTTCTATATCTTGCAGCTGAATGTACTGTGGCTGTAAATCCTGTTGTTCTACGTAGACTGGGCTTAAAAACTCGGGCTCTATGTACTGTGGTTCTATATCTTGCGGTTCTATGGAGGTTGGCCTTATGTACTGGGATAATACATAATTAGGTTCTATTTCCGATGGCTGTTGAACCTGCGGTATTATAAACTGTGGTTCTATGACCAGTGGTTCACTGTAATCAGGTTTTATGAACTGTGCTTCTATATACTGTGGCTCTATTGTTTGTGGTTCAATCTCCATAGGTATAAAAGTCGTTGGTACTACGTTTTGTAGTTCAACGTATTGAGGTTTAATATTCTGTGGTTCTATGTATTGTGGTTCCACGTCATGTGACTCTATGTACTGTGTCCCTAAGTATTGTGGTACTTCTATTATTTGTGGTTCCAAAATTTGTGGTTGCTGATACTCAGATTCTAAATATTTTGGTTCAATTAATGGCTCTGTCGGTTCCTCAATGATGAATTTAGGTGCTATAATGTCAGGTACAGGCTCTGTAATAGATTGCACTATTATTGGTTGTTTCTCAAATTGTACCTGGTGTAAATTGACTTCGGGTATAGTTATATGAATGTTGTGAGGATTTAGTTGTGGTGTGACTTTGTAACTGTCTAACTGTTTTAGCAGAGTAGCTATTAGTACACTCAATTCTGGAGATGTTTCTTTTACATATCCGTCTTGCAATTCAGCATCGTCTAAATATCCAAACATTACATTAAGACAAGGTTGAAATTCTTTCAGTTGTAAGTAAGCTTTATGAGCTTGGGTAGCTAATGTCATAAGCTGAGGTGGACAACTCCCATAATTATGGAACTGATTCAGTACTGAACTCGTCGTGTCAGATTTTGGATTATTCTTGAACCAAAATAGGTGCGGTTCTTTTTCTATTTCTAATTGCAATTCTTGGATAAGCAGATCTACGTAGGATGGGTGTTTTTTTATATGTTGTAAAACGCCTTTAACTACTCTCTTCAAATTTAAAGCGGAATAACATTTTTCTTTTTCCATCTGTGGCTCTTCTGTGTTTTTACTTCCACTTAAGCCCGGGATCTAAAAAATAAAACATAATTATGAATGACAGACAAAAATAGATGAAATGATTATAAAGTAAATTTTATTGTTGGTTGGCTAAAAAAATCTTAATTTTGTCAATTCTATTCCTGATTTTCACCATTGTTATGTCATCATAAAATAAAACAAACTAAGAATAACAAAATTATCCCCCACTTGTATCATGTTAACTGTTGCGCCATCTGTGTCGTTAATAATATCTCAAGCCCGAAGGGGACAGCTCCTGGAATAGTGTGTATTGTGTAAGAGGCGATAATATATTTTATCCCTGGCATAAAATCACTTTGGATCACTGGGGATTGGTAGGTTACATAGAAAAAGGTATTCCTTTAGCAGAGAATTAGAAAAAAATATTCGAATAATCGGATATAACGTTATTACATAATTTTCGAAAAAATAGCGTCTCATCATGCTCGTACTAATATATTAAAAAAAAAATGTGCACAGCTAAGGAGACCTGACCATGGTGCTCGTAAATGATTTGCGAAGTGCAGGTCAGTTCAACGTTATGTTTGAACTTGACGCGTGCTAGTCGCTGAACTACTATTAATGGTAGCATAATGGATAAGACATCGGTCTCACAATCGTGAGGTTGTGGGTTCGAGTCCTACCCAATATACCACTGCTCCCTGGTGCAGACCCCACACTACCTCCATCGTCTTCTTCGGATGATGGGGATGTTCGTCAGGATTTTTTTCCCGTCAAACAAAAAAAAAAGGAATGGGTTCACGTCAGTAGTGTAATGGGTAGGATTCGAAGGAGCCTCCAGCCGGCCCCTCAGCAGGGGCATCAAACCCCCTGCCCGAACATCCCCCATCCGCCGGTATACTTCGGCGAGCACATCCGACGTGCACCCACTAACACAAGCCATTGAGCTTAGCTGGAGGGGTAATCAGGATTGCTAGTAATGTGGGACCCACAATCCCACATTTCTAGTTATCTTCAAAAAAAGTGTTTAATCAATAGGTTGCCCGCCGGGTTGGTGACGTCATCACTGACTCGTCTGCTTTTTAGCAGGGTTAAGGTACGAAATGAGCAGGACAATTTGTTTTTCGTCTACAATTGGCCGACTAAAGAGTTCGTGGTACGGCCCCAAGCGATCCACAATCGAAGCTGCCATAAAACATAACATTTGGAATATCGTAGGAGAGCTATTATAATTGGAATAATATAGCAAAGATCAAGCAAATGCTTAATGTTTATTTAACTTGAATAGCAAGTGCCTATTGTCTTAAACATATTGTTTTATGAATTGATTCACAATGTACTGAAGCTTATAATACAAGTCAAGATTTAAACAATAACATAATAAGTTATACATTGGTATGCGGTGAATTGTCCGTGCTGTATAATACGAAAATATAAACATTTAAAATGATAAATAGGGCGCGCGGCAAATAATATTTTGACAACCTTTTTTACCCGACTGCGCAACGCAAAGGAGGGTAATGAGTTTTATCAGTCTATGTATGTATGTGTGTTCCTTTGTGACACTATATAGACCAAACGCGTGGGGCGATTTTCATGATTCAATTGATTCGTATTAATCTTGCGAATGTCACTAAAGACATTACAGCAATCAAAATTCAAAACGACGACAGCCAGACGTCATATTGTGATAGAGAAAAAAAATATGATTTATATTTTTCACGACATAATGATAACATTAGAAATGACCAATACAATAGCTATGGTCAAGAGAAAAGAAGCATTTATGCTAAAACATCCACCTTTAATTCAGCAGCAATATTTTAGCGAGATAGAACAGGGCCCCTAGACAAATGGCATTCTATTCGATTGGAGTTTACGCTAATCGAATAGAATGACTTCATTGCGCGCGCAACACTGTAAATACGAAAGCTGTCAATAAAAACTTGACAGGGTTCAGGGACACCCGGATGGAACGAAGTTCTTAACTAATTTTTTTTATTTATAATCTTCGCAACACCACACTGTTCAATGCAAAATAGAAAGACGAAACGAAAATAACTTACAAAAAGACGATTGTATACCGAAGGCTCGAACCAACAACTACACAATTGTCACCAATACTGTGTACCGAATTTATGCCTCTAGACCAAATCGACAGGTGACTTCTTCGTCAAATTAGATGTTCATATCTTACGCGCACGCCGCACGGCTTGTCTGTGTCAAAAAGTGTCGTTACAACTTTTCGTGAGATTTTTTTCCGTCTAGTCCTCTTTCACAACGCGCGATAAGGAACTTCGTTCCAATAAGATTAGCAGTTGTACGCGCACAACGACATACATTTTATAGTTATTCGTCTTGATTTTTAATATTTTTGCTATGGCTTCTGTAGTCACTAAAATTTTGAGTGGAGTAATCTAATCAAATCCAGCCACAATAGACACATACACATGCATTTAATCCAATTAAATCGACTGCCTCTGTGGCGCGGTGGGAGTGTGTTCGACTGCTAGGCAAGAGGTCGTGGTTACCCAGGATAAAACTTTGTGTGATGAGCACGATGGTTTATTCTGTGTCTGGGTGTTATTTATCTATAATATGTAAGTATTTAGAAATATGTAAGTATGTTTATCAGTTGTCTGGTTTCCTTAGTACAAGCTCTGCTTAGTTTGGGATCAGATAGCGTTGTGAGAGTTGTTCCAAGATATTATTAATTAAATATTTCATTAAGCGAAATGGCAACCAGATGGTTTTAATAAGTATAACAGAGCGACATATGGCAGTGTATATCTGTAATAAATACCTACTTGAAACACGTTAGTCATTTATGTTGGTACTTAGCGCTGTGCAACGTTTGTAATTCGATAGATCGTTAAAACAACCACTGTTTGTTTACATTTGGTTCTATCTACGCTTAGTGCGTTTGTTCAGTATGCAGCTAGTAGAATTAATGAGATACATGTGTTTGTATTTACACACACTCACCTAAGCACACACTCATACATAGACACACAGACTTACTGAGCATCCGATACGTGGCAAAGGGCCTAGCAGAATCATCAGTGTCAGACCTTTTTTCGGTGTCTGATGGGAGCTGAGTTGGGTCCTATTTGGTACACTTTGTGACACATGGTACGCGGCTAATGTTAAATTGATATGTTTGACTGTGTATTGTTTCTGTTTACTTATTTCTTCTGTTCCCTGTTATTAATTTTGTGTTATTTGTGTCTGTTTTCTTTTTGTTTATTGTTATTTTTATTATTATTTTTTGTTTTGTTTATCTTCTGCATGACTTTCCCTATCTATACTAATATTATAAAGCGGAAGAGTTTGTTTGTTTGTTTGTTTGTTTAAACGCGCTAATCTCAGGATCTACTGGTCCGATTTGAAAATTTATTTGTTGGATAGCCCATTTATCAAGGAAGGCTATAGGCTATATAACATCGCGCTACGACTAATAGGAGCGGAGCAGCGACAAAAACGGGGAAAATGTACGCATACGAAGTTGCGCGGGACAGCTAGTCTAATATATAAAATTCTCGTGTCACAGTTTTCGTTGCCATACTCCTCCGAAACGGCTTGACCGATTTTGATGAAATTTTGTGTGCATATTGGGTAGGTCTGAGAATCGGACAACATCTATTTTTCATCCCCCTAAGAGTTTGTTTGTTTGTTTGAACGCGATAATCTCAGGAACTACTGGGCCGCATTGAAAAAATATTTTATTGTTGGATAGCCCATTTATCGAGGAAGGCTATAGGTTATAACAGGTTCTCTATTTTTATTCCTACGATTTTATGTCATAATTTAACATTGCATAATGTTTATACTCCTAATATTAGTTACGCATAATTCTCATGCGTCATAACTTTTTTAATCATAATTTTTTAATCCTAATCACTATAAGCATAATATTTAAAACGCATACTATGCCAAAGCATAACTTTACTTACGCATAACGACGCATAACCATAACTATTATAAGCATACAAACTATATGCCGAAAAATTAACTACAAAAGTTTTAATAACAATATTACACTATTTTATACATTGCTATCGTCAAACATGTAGGCGCATAAAATTGTACTATCTTCGACGGAGCCCCGCTTCGCGGGGCTCCTACTTTTGGGTGGTTTAAAAAAAAAAACCTAACACGAAGACTAAGGCGGGAGCTCCGCTTCGCTTCGCTCCCGCCTTAGTCTTCTAACCTAACCTATCCGAGTCGGATTGCTCTGAGTCGGGGTGTTAAAGATAATTAATTTCGACCTAACAATATTATGTATTATTTTCATAATTATATCAAATTTTGATTATGTCAAGAGTCGATTATGAGACGTGTTACTTATGGAAACTAATTATTATGCTTTACAACTTTATGCATATCAAAGTTATGAATAAATATAATAGGATATATAATATTTATGCTTAATAACACAGTATGCTAAAAACCAGTTATGGCACACTATTTTTATGACAAAGAAAATTATGCCTAATTTATTATGACAATTTTAAATAGAACAAAAATCATTATGAGTAAAAAAGGTATCCCGTCTTAACATCACGCTACGACCAATAGGAGCGGAGCAGCAATGAAAAATGTTGTAAAAAAAAAAAGGAAGAAAAAAGGGAAAATTTACGCAGACAAAATTGAGCGGGTCATTGCCCACCCCTAACATTTATAACTATACTATAATATTTTAAAGCTGAAGAGTTTGTTTGTTTGTTTGAACGCTATAATCTCAGGAACTGCGGGTTCTAAATAAAAAAATATTTTACTGTTAGATGGCCCATTTATCGAGGAAGGTTATAGGTTTTATAACATCACGCTACGACTAATAGGAGCGGAGCAGCAATCAAAAATGTTGTAAAAAAAAAAGGGATAAAAAAGAAAAAAGGGAAAATTTACGTAGACGAAGTTGCGCGGGTCAGCTAGTTAAATTATAATAATGTCTATGTGTCTTCTGTGTACTAAATATATATCTTTCTTTTCTTTTTTTTTTCTTTTTCAGTGGTACTTAGACCTCCTATCGCTTAGACCTTCCCACTTGTGACAAGTCGTTGACAGAATTGACATGACTATTAAGCGTTTCAAATCAGTTGATAGCTGTCATGATGACATTTGGTTTCGCAATACGACTGCAACTTCATTGTATGACGTAAGGTCAGCAATAAAATTATTCTTAAAAAGGTGTCATTAGTATTATACACAGAAGTACCTACCTACTCTAATGAACTATATATAAGCACTGTATTTTACTATTTAATATGTTTTAGTTAAAAAAAATATTATATCTGACTAGAAGGCCAATAAAGTGTAGAATATTCTTATATTTTGCCCATTTACTTATTTCTGTTTGGTGTTTATTAAATAATAAAGAATACTAATAAAATTATAATAAAGAAAAATGTTAAGCACCTACATAGTTCAAAGAAAATAAATATTACGTAAACCTAACCTTACCCGACTTGGGAGTTTTTGTTGCTAGCGGTACAATTTTGACAAGTACAGAGTGAAGTTGTCGCTATCCTGATTATCTTCTCATTTGAAACGCATAATCCAATAAAATTACAGTATCGAATTCAAAATGCGATCGTTGATTGTTTTGTACATCCACCTCCCGCTCGATCAATCAATTGTTTATTTGCGAAATATGGGTTCATAAGATCTGAGGCGTTATGATAGTGACAACAGTATTCTAATACGGTATCGGACGGTACGATTTTTGATTTTTCTCTTTATTAATATTATTAAGATCACTTACTATTATGTTCATATCTCGCCTCGTCTCATCTTGTTCGGATGATGGTTCATCTTGAAAGAATATTGTAAAATCTTGATCTGTTGTTGATTCGACTTGATCGGATGCTGTAGTTGCATTTTCAGAATTCATTGTTAACCCAGTAAGCTCTAAACGATCCTAAGGTAAAGAAAGCAAAATGTAATTTACGAAATAAAATTCTAACCTTAAAAAGTAACTCTGAATCTCCTCCTTTTTGGGAGTCGTTTAAATACGAAATTATTTTTTTTAATTATAAATAATGGTTGTCTGTAAAGTTTACGGACGATAATTTTACGTAATAACGTGATATGAAAACATAGATGACATTGAATGAAGCATGCGCGCATTCGCCCGTCGGCTACAATGCTTCAGCCTATCAACAGGCGGAACGGACGTGAGTGGTGACGTCACATCTTTTCGTGAGTGCAGCCGGGTCATCGATTTATAAAAAGTAATCACGTCAAAAAAAGACTGCCCGTGGCAAACGTAGACACTTGGAAACTTAAATACTAAAAATGAGACATCAATAATGATAATGATAAAGAAAGAGATGTTCAATTAAATTATTAGAGCGTGTTATCTATAGGTACTAATATTATAAAACTGAAAAGTTTGTTTGTTTGAACGCGATAATCTCAGGATTTTTTTTAACTGTTGAATATACCCATTTATCGAGGGAGGCTATAGGCTATATAACATCACGATACGACCAATAGGAGCGGAGCAGCAATGAAAAATGTTGCAAAAACAGGCAAAATTAACGCATACGAAGTTGCGCAGATCAGCTTGTTTAATATAACGGCGGTAGCCCAATGGCTAAGGCATCAGACTAGCATCGGTCGCGGATTCGATTCCTACTCATTATATCACCAACGTGAACCCACTCCTAACACAAGCCATTGAGCTCAGCTGGAGGGATTAATAGGATTGCTAATAATGTGGGACTACAATCCCACATTGCGAGTTAAAAAAAAAACAAAAGCTGCTATAATAATGCTAAGCTAATACCTATATTCCAAATGCGACATTGTAAAAATAATACCAGTCATAAAAAGGGCCTTAAATACATTAAAGTATTACATTCTGCTTTAAGCCTCCCTAACCATAACTTCAGTGTAACACACGAAATATTTAGAACAAGTATTTACTTATTTCTTTACATACAAACCCTATTTTACCCGACTGTAAGGAAGGGTTATGTTTTTCATGCTTATTTTGTATGTATGTAATATTCTTTATTACCTGATATCTCACTGAACGGATTTATACAATTGGGTAGATGACTACAATAACAATAAATTATTTTACACTATACAGGAAATAGCATTTGCAAAAATATTCTTAAAAACAATGTTTTTCTATAATTTTACGTCGAATTAAATTTATAAACATTAAAACAAACATTGAAACTACATGATTTGACCATACAAAAGAATGACGTCATTGTTTTGTATTTCTTAAAAATTAGTACGAGGCGCATCGTTTTGACGTTTCTTAAAGAAAAATTGATTTGACTTGACAGTCATCTACCCTATTAAGACGTCCTTAAATTCTGCAGTCTGCACTTCGAGATTCATTAATGCCCCCGACTGCATTAAATTATATAATTATTTAGGGGATCTTGTTTCCATCTTTTCTGTGCAGGCGGGTATTTCTATTTTTATATATTTTTTTTGTAAAGTTACTTGCGGAAGTGCTTTTTCAGTTATTTCATCGTAAAGCGTCGTCCGCCCTTGTATTATGGGGATTTTTATAGGACAATATTGTGAACGCTACGAGTATATGGAATTCGTTTTATGGAATTCTTTATGACGAGTTTTTATAGACTTTAAAATAGCTCTCGAGCGAAAGCCTCTAAACTGAATCTGATGCAGTTTTCCGCTTGGAATTTGCATCGATTTGTTATTCTAACTAACAGCTAATGAATATAAAATTCTCATTTTTATTTCACCGTTGTTCAACACGATGACATAATGTAATATAATCATGTGTTAATTGTACATTAAGTACCTGCTACATGTTTTATTATTACTTAATTATACGTAAACGAATTGCTTTTACTTTTTATGATAAGGTTTCTGCAATCTGTTTCTCGTAATTGGACATGCGAATTCTGGATAGTTACGTTTCGCTGGTTTATTATAATGTGTTTCCTTATTCGAATAATCGATTGTGCCTTCTTCATTAAGGAAGTTGGTTCGTGATTAGGACAATGTTGAGATCATAAAACATTTCAACAAAAATAAAACATCCAGATGCCTGTTAAATAAAAACGTTATCAATGCGTTAATTGGGCAGGATGCACTAGAAATTGCACTTTCTCCTCGGTGAAATTGGAAGCTTTTGGGATAAAGCGTTTTATCATAACAATGCTATGTGGATTAATCTCTATAACTAACGGTATTAGTAATGCCGTGTACGGCTGATTTGCAATATTCACGGATTAGAGACGGCAGTTAGTTAAATTTATCATTTAAATAATTGGTTGACCGTTAAAGGTATGCGTCACATCGTCACATGTGACGGAAGTAGATTGAATAAGGCAACTATGTTAGAATCATATTACTACCTGTTGCACTCTATCTCTTTTTATTCAAAACCAAAAAGCCAAATACAATTATTCTTCTAACTTCGTAACTGACGGAGTTCCCTACAAAACTGCAACCCCTATTTTACTGCCTAATGGGTGCGTTTTCACTGACGTGGAGTTGGGCGAAGTGGAGAGGAGGGCTCCATGAACTGATCAAACACAGTGCTCGAAGTAATCCCGTGTCACTGTTGCCAGATTGGGGGGATTCCCTGAAAATTCGGGTTATTTTTCGCCTACGAGGGAAATTAGAGTAATATTTATTGGGGGGGGGGGGGATTTGTAGGTGTTTTGCTCAGAATCCATTAATTGCACCCTCGCCCTGTCGCACCAGCGATTAACACTTGGCCAGTGTGGAGTTTAGTATATTTCTTTCAAGAAGCTAATTTTGGTTGGTCAGTTTGGGGAAAATTTACATGGTCATCTGACACAGTGTTGTCACTGTCCTTGGTACGACTTTGAACACTCTGATAGATTAATTCACGGTCCACTTCTTTCTACTCCGCCCAACTCCGTGTCAGCGAAAACTCTAGTAGGTATCAATGTTCTGTGATGAAAACGCTGAAACACGTTCAGCGTTATAATTAAAATAAAAGAGTCATATACATATTTTAAATCTTTTCAAAAATTAAGTTAAGAAAGGGTTTAAATCCTAGTTTAAATCCTTTCTTAGTAGATGCTTACAACATAAAAGACATCAACTGCCATGCCAACATTGTAAGTTTGTAGTGGTTAAGGCTCTGCGTTGATGAATCAGTCAGGACAAGTGATTACAATACTGTTTAGAAGATAGTAGTAAAGTTAGTTCCACCGATAAAAGTTGAAGAACTGCACAAAGCATAGCAAAGTATACCATAATTTCAAATTAGTTATATTAAATCTAAACGTTAAAGAATCCGAATTATGGCTTCAATTTAAGACGCATAAATATTTAAGATACGACTAAAAACACGAAAAACTATTCCTAGCTAAGCTTTTTAATAATAAAAAGTATGTAAGCATTCTTTACTTTGGAATTTGCAGAAATAAACCTTATCATCACCTACTAATCAAATATTTTGTTGGTATATATACGTAGTTTCTTTGATATATTTATTAGCATTGTCGCCGTCATTTCTTCTTCCTTGAATATGCGTCAATTTACACCATTATCAGTGAAATCAATTTAAGCAACACATTTGATTACAGGCTAGATCTTTTGCATGAAAACCTATTAGCAAACAATAAAACTTAAATTATTATTGGTTTTGAAAACACTGTATCATAAGTAGGTACTAGATTGTGTACGTTGGTCACACGCATTGCTTATTTTGATCACATTTCGATTAGATTCACTTGCACTTTGTTTAACAATGTCAACTTTTGCGTCAATGCCAGTTTTTATATTTCTTATGTAATCTTGGTTACAGGTGCTCTTATTGGATGGTTTCACTAATTGGTTTTCTTCGTATTCTTTCAGTGACCTTTTGAGTTGGTTGCCATTATCACACACATGACACATCCGTTTTGGGACAGATTAAAAGATCGAGGCCATCTTCTTGTTTAAAATTGTTTGTTTGGTATCCCTTTCTGAATATTCTGTATCATATCAAAATACTACTAATTGCTAAAACATGGGCAGAATATATTGTATTGAATTCCTTGTGTTGTAAGTTACCACTCTTACGGTAGGTTATGCAACTAGGAGGACTTTTAGAACAAATCTTGTCGTTTTCACTTTTCAGCACCTACACGTAACTACCATCACTTAGTAAACAAAACTAACATTCATGCTATCCCAAAACTGGGGAGGAAGTTTTACAAACGCAAGCCTCTTTTAACATCTTTGTATTTTAGAACTTACGAAATGAAAATCATCAGTACCTAAATCTGAATCTGATACACCATAATACCTGAACGTTGTTTGTGAACACAATAGGATTACGCACAGCTAAATGGACATTGCACAAATACAAATAATTCTACAGGGGTACTTTAACATTTTAGTGCCTATCAAAAATCTTGACTGTTTTTTTCCGCAACTGTATGACGAAGTTCAGCAGAACATGTGCGAAGCATCGCACGTGGCATCAGAAATTCGCTTTCAGTGCATTCAAGGCTCAAGATGTAAGATAGGCACTATAAATGTTTATGAAATGTAGAATGCAAATGACCAATACTCAAACGTAAATTGAAAAAGTGAAACTTGTTGTTAGTAATTTGAGTTGGTATTTGTAATTGGTACGAATGTTTGAAGGTTGCGCAGATGCATTGTAATACTTACGTCTGTTTCTTTTTCTGCTTTTTTCTCCAAAATATCTGAGTGAGTATGGTCATCGAGCTCTTTTCTTGTACCGCCGAGGAAACCTGATGCATCGTTTTGTCTTATCGCTTCAGGTGGATTTTTATCATTTGCGCAAAGTAGGATTTTGTCATCTCCAGCGATCGGTTCTTGAGGAGAATTTGAATATTTTCTTGTCTATAAAATAATATATTGCAATATTTAGTTTAGATCCTCTGTTTTGAATGTATAGTCTTACATTTGAAATCAATTAATGAATTTTGGGCTTGGGAAAAATAAGTGTTATTGTAGACACATTGCTTTGATTTTAGATTTTATTGTTTAGTATTTAGAATTCAATTTATTAGATTCAAGAATCTCGTGCCATAACTTTAGTTTTATGATGTTTTACTGACGAACTCACACAATAATTTTACCAATAATTATTAAAATTAACACTTAAAAATCACTTTTAACATTTTTGATAGAACTGCTTAAAATATATCCACTGTCTTGATTGTGAGGGTCCCAAAAAGCTTCTTTTTTAATAACTTACCCATGAGTTACCAGTTACAAAACATAAAAAATAAAAACTTAGCACTAAGCGCAAAATCATTATGCCTTATCGAACGATCGGATCGATTCTGCAAATCCTATTGAAAATTTAAAGACTTTATAATTGGTTGTGGTGTCAAATTATAATGTGTGAAATTGAAAACATTACTTTATATTATGTAGTGTTTGACGTACTATTTTCCGTTAATATACACGATTGAACGCTGTAGTTGAATTACTTGTTTAGAATGTTCACGAGAATAAATATGCTTGTCTTTTGAGATTATGGATTTAGCATTAATATTGTCGTTCAATTTGTTAAATTTGGCTGATCATGAATTTTGGAGCTAAATTAGAAAGAACAAACTTTTGATTTTCGAAATCTAATTTCTGGAACCGTTTTGATGTTGTAAAGTTCGTGTATTATTGATGCTTTTATTCGCGTTGTTACAGACTTGACTTGGTTGAAGAGAAGTGAGCTATTAAGGGTTTTGTGTGCTTCTCTAAGGGTAGGTTCGTCTTAGTCACTATCGATACAAGAACATCTTATATGGATTTCTTCAATTTAAAAGAAGAATATAATATAGTAAAAGAGATAAAGAAAAGAAAGAAAGGTAGTAAAGACCAGCGGATCAATTCACTTATTTAAAGCAGTGCAGTTGCAGTTCTGCTGCAGTTAAGTTTCGATTAAAACGGCCATTTTTGTATTCTTGTAACTTTGAGATCGATCTTAAAAACGCTTGCGCACCGTATTACAATGTCGTTATTGCGCTCTCGAGAGGCATACTTGACACAAGCGTATTTGGGATCGATTCCAAAGTTACAAAAATACAAAAATGGCCGTTTTAATCGAAACTTAACTGCAACTGCACTGCTTTAAATGTGTGAAATGCTAGGGGTCATTTCACATATTTAAATCAGTGCAGTTGCAGTTCAGTACACATGCACACATTCTTAACAATAGAAATAAGGTTGTGTGATAATGACGACCTTGATTAAATGTTGATAAAATATTAGGTATGCAACTCAATATGACTATAGACCGACACGGTGTTTTTTTTATTCTGTTAAGAGTGACAGATAAAAGGATAAATCAAAGGCAACTTAAATCAGTTTTTGCAAAAATCTATTTAAAGTTCTTAGTATATTGGAGTGTTGGTACAATATAGAGCATCCAAAAATTTGGCACAACGAATTGAAAAGGCAAAACATATTGTAATGCATAATTGTATAAATACAGCTGTAAAATTTTACAAGTTTTATGGCAATAAACATAATACCATATTTTTCATTGTTTATATAAATATATTTATAACTAGTGACTTTTGTCCGCGGCTCTGCCCGCGTTGGTGGTGGTTATCGCGATGAAAACTATCCCATGTCCTTCCCATCTCCATACCAAATTTCATTTAAATCGGTTTAGTAGTTTAAACGTGAAAAGGTAACAGGCAGACAGACAGCGTTACTTTCACATAACATCAGTATGGATAGTTGTCGCCCGCGGCCTCGTCCTTGTGGATGATTTTACCCCCTTAAGGGTTGATTTTCGCTTGTGATCAAAACGATGAAACACGTGTTTCTTTATTTATAAAAAAGCCATACGATTTTTTACAGATATAACTCAAAAACTGACAGTTTTGTGTAATCTTGCAACCCCTATTTTACCCCTTTACGGGTTGATTTTCCGAAAATGATGAAACAGGTATTTCAGGTACGATAAAGCCAAATACGAAATTTCACAGATCTATCTTCAAAACTGACGGAGTTTCATACAAACTTTAACACCCCTTTTTAACCACCTGGAGATGTAATTTAAAAAAATACATTCTTATCACATAAGGAATATGTCTTTAAAATTTCACATCTCTCCGATCAGCAGTTTAGGCTGTGCGTTGATCCATCAGTCAGTCAGGACTTTAAATTTTATATAGATGGTTTATGCAAATTCAGATATAGCATTCGATGAGAAATTAACTTATTAAATTTGTTAAAATTAAAGATTGGAAGTAGTTTTATTACTGTTTTAATTGGAAATTAAAAAGTACAGACACGTTTACTTTGCTGTCACAGAGTAGAAGTAAGATATCAACCACAGACTAAAAATAAGTAGTAAGTGTTAGGGAAGGCGGGTAATTTAAAATTCAATACTCTATCTAAATTAAAGCCTTCCTATAAAGTAAACAATTTACATATTTCAAAACGATTTTCCATTATTTAACACTATTTAATATTTAACATTCCAATGCAACTTCTCATTGACTTAAATTTATCTCGAGACAAAGCTTTGGTGAAAACATCTGCAAATTGGTTGTCTGTGCTGACATAGTTTAAGGTCATGATTTTTTCATTAAATTTTTCTTTTACAAAATTATATTTTATATCTATATGTTTGCAACGCTTATGAAATTTACTGTTTGATCACACATGACTTGTTAAAGCTTTAACAAGTCATGTGTCTCGTTCCTTGATGGTGGATCTAATGGAAAGGTATAGGGAGAATCATGATGCCTCTGCGGCTGCGGCTGGTTGTAGGTAGAGTAAGTAGGTGCAGAAATTTTGAAAGGTGGCCGTAAGACGACGCCTAAATGCCCCAGGCATCCTTATTCACTATGTTTTTTTCGTTTTCGCGGCAAGCCCGCGCGAACTGGCGCATGCGCGATGCGCTCAAAGATGTTCGCGCGCATGCGCGATGCATTTCTAAGCGCAGCTCTCTATTTACCATTATGACAAGATTTTGAAAGCTAGTCGCGCGGGCTTGCCGCGAAAACGAAAAAAAAAAGAAAGTGAATAAGGACCCATAGAAAGGCATGTCCAATTTTACAGCTTGTCACAAATATTTTCTTCAAAGCATAAAAGCTCGGGGAAAACCAATAGTGTTAATATAATTATTTTCTTGTTAATTTCATTACTATGATAGTGACTTAGCTCATAGAGTATTACTAACATTAAAACTTTCGCGTTGTATGATTATAACTATTTATTATACGGGAATTAACGCGCATCTGCTTGTGACCACGGCCGGTGCAACCTGGTCGAAACGTCAAGCAATTTTAAGGTTAACAATGCGCGTTAATTACCGTATAATAAATAGTCATAGAGTATTGCAGTGACTTATGAATGAAATCGTAACAAAAATAGATATAAATACTATCATTCAAAAGAAGCAGTTGCAGATTGTAAGAGAATTCGTATAGTCTTCAATTAGTTTCGCTACAAATGCAATGAGATTGCAATGAAATGGGCCATGTTAACAATTTGCGTAAATTGTACACGTGTATAGCGATAATGTGAATCGTATTGACCCGTGAAGCAGAGTAGCCGACCCACGACGACATATTATACGTGTCTCAAAATTAACGATAAGCGGGCACCAAACGGTGGACTTACATAACCAAGACTACTCGAGAAAAAAAAATGTATAACTTATTTTTTTTTTAATTAGGCTCAATTCATTTGTTACGTACGATTTAGGAGTTGAGGATGTCAACCATGTCCTATTTTTTTGCCCTAGAAGGGGGTGGGAGGGTCTTGACAGATCTTACGTAAGATCACAAAATTATGATTAGGTATACTTTGAGCACAGAGGTGCAAGCCAAAAAAAACTGAAAAAAAAAACAAAGTCTAAAATGTTTTACGAAAACCAGGTAAGATCATGTCTGATCATGTAGGGTCCCGGAGCCGTTGTCGTATAAAAAAATCGATTTTAATGATTGCACCAGCAGAAGAGCTTATGTTCTTGGTACTTAGGCCCTAAAATCTAAAATGTTTTACAAAAACCAGGTAAGAGCATGTATAATCATGTAGGGTTCTGGAGCCGTTGTTGAATTATTGCACCAGCAGAAGAGGTGTTCTTGGTACTTACACCCTTTTGTTGAGAAATGCGGCTATAACTCAATGACGGTATATCCGATCATTTTTGAAATAATTTTAAATAAAAGTTATTGTTTTTAAACTTTCGCGATTTTTATACATATTAAATATATTTTTGGACTTAATCGCGTGAATTATTTCATGCAATTCGATCGAAACGTCGGGTAAATAAAAGGTACCTTTCAATAATTCACACGATTAAGTCCCGAAATATATTGAAATTAAAGTATTTGTTAAGATTTACCTTTTTGTTTTTATTTTCATATTTTTTAGTCCCACGGTTCAAAAGATAAGGGACATAATTTATGCAAGTTTCGGAGCGATTATTTCCTAAAATATTCCTTAATCAAAAATAAAATTAGAAACGTTAAAATGTTTTTAAAAGACCTGTCGAATTATGTGCCACATGTTGATGTATTCTTTAGGAAAACTAGCCGCAAAAAATATGCGTACCGCTCCTGAACAAGAACCACATTTCTTAAATTGTTAATGTCAATGGTAATTAATCAGTATCACTTTTGCCATAGTAGTGTTCATACTTTTTTTTTCACCGCGATGTGTAAAAGTGGATTGAAAGTAAAAATCTTTCATAATTTTAGGGAAAAAAAACAATTTCGGTTGATTTTTGTGTAAAAACTACAGGCATTCTGGGATTTTTAACAGTTGTGGTGGATAGCAGTGCTACAGCAGGATCAACGTAACTAGACCGGACTGAAGTAGGCGACAAGTGGTTGCGCAGATGCATTTTTTGGAAGTAAATGGTGACAGGAAGCGGGGGCCGGGGTCAGTAACTAAATCAAGAGAATTAGAGATGCGATTACGCATTACATTGTCATAATTAGTATTACTAATTCATGTTTTTTGTGATTATTTTCGTAAAGAAATTGTTTTTCAAAGTTTCTTTAGTATTTACTGTAACTGTTCTAAATTTAAACTTTTATGAACTCATATAAATAGTATTTTGAATTAGATAAATTAAACATAACTATTCGTTTTCGTAAGTAATTTTAGGGTCGAATCTCTATGACATGCGCGAAAGTGTTAGGAACCTAACTTCAATCCGGTCAAGTTTCGTTAATCCTACTGTATTTAATTTGCAGACAAATACCTAAAAAAATAAAAGTGTACATTTCCGAAGAATTTTATATTTTTATAAGTATTTAAAAAACGGAGATTTATATTTTTTCTTTTTTTTCCCGAGTGGTCAAGCAATTACACCTTTTAGTGCCCGCTTATCGCCGAATTTTGGGACACGTTGTATAGCCATTGTGTCTCTAGATAACGTATAATAGGCAATGCCCAACCGTATGTCTTCACGTCTCGGCACCACAAGCAATATTTTCTGTCTTTGTCTCATACAAATGTGGAAATATTTCTTCTTATCGCTATAAAAGTAGATGCAGATGTATTTGCGCATATTGATTGCTTCAGGTATAGCAATTGGTGTTATCTCGACACCATGGGTCGGCGTCACAGGTCAAGCAAATTCATATATTCGATATACACGTGTGCAATTTACAGAAATTGAATTTGTAACGAAACTAATTAAAGACCACGAAAACTCTCTTATGTAAGTACTCATCATCACTACATAGTATAAAACAAAGTCGCTTTCTCTGTCCCTATATCCCTATGTATGCTTATATCTTTAAAACTACGCAACGGATTTTGATGTGGTTTTTTTAATAGATAGAGTGATTGAAGAGAATAGTTTATATGTATAATAACATCCATATATTTATAATAAGTGTCTAACAATCTACTAGGCTTCTTCTAATATACTTAACTAACTGTCCTGCGCAACTTCGTATGCCTAATTTTCCACGTTTTTGCAACATTTCTCGTCGCTACTCCGCTTTTATTAGTCGTAGAGCGATGTTATATAGCCTATAGCCTTCCTCGATAAATGGGCTATCCAACAAAAAAAGTTTTTTTCAAATCGGACCAGTAGTTCCTGAGATTAGCGCGTTTAAACAAACAAACAAACTCTTCCGCTTTATAATATTAAGTATAGACTAGCACAGCTGTCCCGCGCAACTTCGTATGCGTAAATTTTCCCCGTTTTTGCAACATTTCTCGTCGCTGCTCCGCTCCTATTAGTCGTAGCGCGATGTTATATAGCCTATAGCCTTCCTCGATAAATGGGCTATCTAACAAAAAATAATATTTTTTTTCAAATCGGACCAGCAGTTCCTGAGATTAGGGCGTTTAAACAAACAAACAAACAAACTCTTCCGCTTTATAATATTAGTATAGATTAAAACTTTATGCAGACTTCGAAAATGGCAAAACATGGATGGATATGAAATATTTTTAATTTCTTACAAGTCATGAAATTACTTTTTGACGATTGTAGGACATTCATAAGGCACTTTAAAACACTATAATCTAAGCGTGTGTAGGATATTAGGTATGTTCGCGGAGAACAGGGTCCTTATTCACTATGTTTTTTTTTTCGATTTTGCGCCAAGCCCGCGCGAATTGGCAAATGCGCGGTGCGTTTAAAGATGTCCGCGCGCATGCCTCCTTATGCAACGGGTTCATGAGTCTGACAACGGGGTGTTGATGGCCATATACGAGGCAAACTCCTTCTTCGTGGGGTCATCAATACTCCTGCTAATTGCATGATGTACCTAATCTATAGCTACTAATATTATAAAGCTGAAGAGTTTGTTTGTTTGAACGCGGTAATCTCAGGAACTCCTGATCCGCATTGAAAAAATCTTTCACTGTTAGATAGATCATTCATCGAGGAAGGCTATATAACAACACGCTATGAGCAATAGGAGCGGAGTAGCAATGAGAAATGTTGCAAAAACGGGGGAAATTTACGCATACGAAATTGCACGGGACAGTTAGTTATAAATATGTATAATCTAATGTTAATGAATGTGAATGTAATATAATAGTAATAAGATCATTATTGTTATATATTTTTTATTGTCAATTGTTTATTACTATTGTATTGTGATTTTATATCTGAAATAAATGCATTATTATTATTATTTTAAGCTAAAACTATACAAAGGCGATTGTTCAAGTGACTATCGCCTATCGAATTTAGTATCGCTACAAATTTTGTTGTGCCAAGATGAAAACTTCTGATTTATGTAGACATTAATATATACTTTCAGAAAAACCAACAATGATTTACCTAATTTGCCGGGTTTAATTGATATGGGTGGATGAACTTCGAAAATCGAAATATTTATATACACTTTTTTTTTTGAAAATAGGACATAACTATGATATTGCGTATTAATTATGTATTACACATGATGTGTAACACTAGTTTATGGCTATGAATTCGGCTTTGCAGTGATATATAATCTGAATCTCTATCTCACAAACACTTCACAATTGTCACAATATTGGTACGAGTCTCTGTCTCCCGTACCCCTTTAGATTTTAGATACATAATTCATTAATTTTAAAACAAAAATCGTGAAGGTGTATACGAAAATAGCTACAGCTTCCAAAATGGATTCTATCTGACCAAAATAACAACACACAGTAAGTTCTGTTCCGTATTTGTAGCGTATTTACTTTATGCACGAGTAAAACGTGTATAACATGCTAATTTAACACTGTTTTTGGTTAAATACAACAGTGCCATTATTATGGTTAGTTTTAACATTGTTAATTTTACAGTAATGCGTTTAATATTTTTTCAAACGATAAACTTTATTCGTTACATCTGGGCTTTGTTTGAAAGACTTTTGGTAGTATAATGTTCAATAGTGGCTATATTCGTCACTCAGAATCTTTCAAAACAACAAGATTGTTCAACAATTAAATAGAGTTATTGAAAATGATTGTTTCATTATTGCATTTCTTTGCGAGTAAAAGATAAGGATGCCATTGAAAGATGTGGTAGGATAAAGCTCGAGACAGAGAGGTTTGAAAGCGTATGGGGGAGACCTATTCGCAGCAGTGCGACGGTACAAATTAAAAACAAGTTGTGCAAGAACACTTAATACGTTCATTATGTTTTCTATGAATCGTATGGTTATTATATTGGCTGTCCAAAACAAGGCCACACGGATGAAAAGTACCTTAATTATTGTAGATAAAAGATTTTACTAAAAGATGACTTTACTACTACTAGGTACTTTATTTTGATTTAAAAAATAATTCGACCGCATTTAAAGATTTTTTAAACATCACCTGTCTGGGCCGGAAATCAGGTTTTCTTCAATCAATCAATCAAATCATTTTATTGTGGATCATAGGTAGGTATTAAATACGGATGTTCTTATTAGTAAGTAGTTGGCTATTTTTGAATTGCCCTAACCTTTTACATACCTACACAATCTACATGTTGTCTCCAAATAATTTTGTTATCAATGTATAATCCTAGAAATTTTGTTACTTCAGTTTCTTCAATCTCGCTATCTAGATATTGAATTTTTAACGGCAGGTCCGTTAAAAATTCAATATCTCTACGTTGATTTCTTATTCTGAAATTCATTACCTTAGTTTTTTTTCAATATTAATCATTAAATTATTCTTTTTTAGCCATTTTATAATTAAAAGTAAAGATTCATTGATGTCAGATTCTAAATTAATTCAATTGTCATTTGTGAACAGTACCGTGCTATCATCAGCAAATAGTGTGATGTCGTGATTTATTACCGAAGGCATGTCTTTTATATACACAAGGAAAAATAAAGGACCCAAAATGCTTCCTTGTGGGTCTCCAAATTTAAAGGCTCCAGATTCAGAAGTATGAACTTCTTCGCTTTTTGTGACTGGATTCACCCATCTAACCTCTGTGAACTGGTGTCTGTTAGACAGATATTATTTTACAATATTATACACTTTACCTCTCACGCCATAAGCGTACATTTTTCTTAAAAGAACTTTATGATCGACACGGTCAAAAGCCTTCGACATATCCATATATAACGCTATAGCTGGTAACCCTTTGTCCAAATAGATCACAACTTTATTTAAAAAGTTAAATATAGTATGTTTATGGGTTTGTGGATTTATTTTCTTTCAGGAAAATGCTCTATCTGCAATATTTAAGGTACTTTTCCTCTGTGTGGCATAGTTGTGGTACGTCTAAGAAGTATGTATTCATGGAACAATAGATGACTTCTTTCAATTACCTATAAGTAGATATGGGTACCTATATGATTAGACTTACAACAATCCACGTAACTATTGCGTCCTTTACAAAGACTTCTGTCGTCACTTTATTGTATGACTACTTTAAATGTCTATAAAAAGGGTATTAAAACGAAGAATCTCAATAAACTGCCTCATGTTTTCGTATGGTTTGACGTCATTTGCTCTGATTGGTGCTTATCTAACTAAAAGGTTAACTTCATAAATCTGACGGCAGCTTTTGTACCTTCACAAACCGACGAAACAATGGCCGGTGTAAGCCCCTAAGTAATTTCGAGGTTTATATACGATAGCACGCCTCTAGTGCAACCTGTAGTACCTAAATCTGGTGGCACCCCCTCTAACACCGGTTCTACAATTGGATCAACGTAACTTGGCCGGATTGAAGTTAGGTTCATATCGCTTTCGCGTATGTCATAGAGATGCGACCATAAAATTACTTATAATTACAGAATATGCTTACTAGATATGCAGCGGCGGATCCAGAATTTTGAAAGGAGTGAATTTTCAAAACTCCTATTCTTTCCCTTGATAAAACGTATTCTCACCGGGATTATTCCCGTTTATGACAGGATACATATTTTAGCGATGTTATGAAGGTTGTTTTAAAACTTAGTTTGTCGAAGTCAAAATCGGAGTTGGAGGCGGTGGGAGAAGACAAACATGTTGAAATAAGACTTAAGAAAATAAGATAAAATAGTACAAAGAAATATTATTCAGTCATATTAAATGTGTAAAAGATTAAATCGCTCGGGCCCGAGCCGGGACTCGAACCCGCGATCATGAGGAATCTGTGAGAATTTTTCATCATACCTTTATTACTTAATGAATAAATTAGCTTAAAGGAGCGGCCGCACGCTGGGCACCTCCGATCGAAAACGACTGATTTAATGTGTCGGAGTAAGAGGTGTAAAAACAATTGAAAGTTCCGTCCTTTCGGAGTCGGAGTCGAAGCTCCGTAACATCTATACTACCTAATATTAAAAAGCTGAAGAGTTTGTTTGTTTGTTTGAACGCTGTAATCTCAAGAACTACCGGTCCGAATTGAAAAATTCTTTCAACGTTGGATAGCCCATTTATCAAGGAAGGCTATAGGCTATATAACATTACGCTACGACCAATAGGAGCGGAGCAGCAATGAAAAATGTTGCAAAAACAGGAAAACTTACGCAGACGAAGTTCAGCTAGTTTATAGGATACAGCCGTGTGGTGCCGGCTTAAGAATAGTACCACCCCATCTCTACCCGTGGGTGTCGTCAAGGCGACTATGGGATTTTAACCCGGAGGACGGGCAGCAGCGTCCTCTGCGTACTTAAAGCCTTACTGCGATCGCCAACCCGCTCGCCAAGCGTGGCGATTATGGCAATTACCCCCAGGATCTACATACTAGTAGGTTCTACTGGGGAGACCCGTGCCCAGCAGTGGGCCATCTTATGGGTTGATATGTATAGGATACTTTTGGGAAGGCCTTGAGCCCCTCAGCCCCGTCTCCTCTGAAGCTGCTACTGTTATATGATTTAATCTAGGCTCGTATATGCAAATACGTCATACCTAACAATCATGAAACAATACATACCTAATAATCGTTTATTGACAGGACGCATAAGAAAATTATACTCGGTGTTCTGTCATAGGCAATAATGATGTTATGGCTATATTTCAGTTACAAACTTATAATGCAATCGTACTTGCAATTTATAAAACGAGTAGGTATAATTAAGTTTCAATCAAAACTGAGTTTAATTCCTTCATTTAAAACTACTTGTCGTTTATTAGTTAGGTACTAGCTGACTAGTACAACTTCGTCTGCGTAAATTTTCCCCGTTTTTGCATCATTTCTCATTTCTGCTCCGCTCCTATTGGTCGTAGCGTGATGTTATATAGTCTATAGCCTTCCTTGATAAATAGGCTATCCAACAGTGAAATAATTATTCAATTCGGATCAGTAGTTCCAGAGATTACCGTATTCAAACAAACAAACTCTTCAGCTTTATAATATTAGTATCATCATCACTACATCACTATCACTACATAGTATAAAACAAAGTCGCTTCCCGCTGTCTGTCTGTCCCTATGTATGCTTAGATCTTTAAAACTACGCAACGTATTTTGATGCAGTTTATTTTAATAAATAGAGTGATTCAAAAGGAAGGTTTATATGTATAAAACATGCATGTTATTTTAGATAAACATTGTTAATTTTAGAGGTTTCGAATGCGATGTGGTAAATAAAATAATTTTAGTAGTTTCTAATGTGATGTGGTAAATAAACACATTTTTTTGAGTTTACGTTGCAAACGCTGACTGAACCCTACGATAGATCAAAATAATGTACTACAGTATTGTACACCTTAAAAGGTCTACAAAAAAGGTCCGCGACGGTATATATATAATTTTTATCCTTTACTTTTTACGAGAAATAATGGCTTATTTACGAAGCGATTTTAAGCAATACAGCATTAATAAAATATGTTACTTAAAGCTGCATTATCGGGAAGCAACATAGGCTATATTTTATTCTCAAAAAACAAATTAGATCCTCACGAAAACAGCGTTTATTTATAGTGGAGAAGAAATGTCCGTGCGAAGCCGGAGCGGGCCGCTAGTAGACGATAAACTATAAAATGGTAAGCTATACATACCCCTGTTATACATTTAATGTGTGTATCTCTGGGTCTATGTATGTGTGTATCCATGTCTGTCTGTATCATCGTAGCGCCCAGTATGATAGATAAATTCCGATGAGGTCTTTATTAAAAAATGATTGTTTGTAAAGTCGATTTACGGACGATTATTTTACGTGATAACGTCCTATGAAAACATTGATGACATTGTAATAAACAACCAGGCCTGTGACAGCTTTAGTAGACACGATGGCCACAATACATCAGCAGGCGAAACGTGACGGACCATGACACTTTTTCGTGCGTCATCGATTTTATAACGTTATCACGTCAAAAACTTGTTAAATTGGAATAGTTCATAGTTTTGTTTGATGAAAATCCTATGTTTTTGAGAGGTTGAAGATATCAAGTTTTTGTTTCACGTGAAGCCTTTTGGTATGTTTTATAACGATTACTTGTTTTTGTTAATGAATTGTTTTAATGGGTATACAAATGGGTTGTTGCATCCTGATACAGCAATATTAACTAATCTAAAGATTTGTTGCTATTTTAAAGGCCGATGACGCCTCTTAAAGTATACAGTGTGGCACTGGCAGCATATTTTTTTTAAGCCCTTTTTCAAATGACTCTATAGCCTTCAATGCCGAATTGCTGTTTACTCCAATCGGTCCTTGGAGCCTATACAAAGTAACATTCGAATAGCGATTTCGTTAATGGAAAAGTAGGTTCAAAATGTATGGAATTGAAATATGTCACGTGGACAATACAAGTCGATGCGCAGATAAGCTGCACTATTGACAGTATCTTCGATATTTTAAATCGACTTAAAAAAAGGAAGAGGTTCTCAATTCGACTGTATGTTTTTTTTGTATGTTTGTTCACCGATTACGTGAAAACGGCTGTATCGATTTGAAAAATTCTTTGTTCTCTGTTTTATAGGATATATTCTACTAGGCTTCCAAGTTGGTAACGTTGACATCAGATCAGGACCTAATGATGCGATTCTGGAGAAATCGAGGGAATCCTTCAAATATTAAAGACACACCTATAGTGATTTAGGTATATTTCATAGTGATTCGTGCATTTATACTCAAAAAGCACTAATTGGTGAAGTGGAACTGATGATGAAGACCACAAATGACGAGCGGAACTGTTCTACATTGACAATATGGTATTGAGTAGGACTTTATTCTCGACATACTACAATTACACAATGTAATATAGCTGATGGTGAACTATCATGTGAACTCCTCAACAATTTTAACGGCCCTGCATCGGGAAAAGCAATATTTTGTAAAATGATTTGAGCAACTGACATAAACCTATTGTAACATAAGTAAATTACAAACCAACCCACTTAAAATGAGAAATAAAAAACAAAACATTTTGAAATAAATAAATGCTTAACATTCTTTGTTATTCTATATTATGTTTTGCTTTTTAGTTGCCTTGTATATATTTTTAAAGTTGGTAATATTATTTTTGTAAAAATTTTTTTTTCCATTCGATTGATTATTAATCTAGCGAACGGTGAGACCATGTAGAAAACGAATGTACCTTTTAGCCCTTTGTTCTTAGAACTTTTGTTCAACTTTCCACCAAATTTCACGGCGCGATGTTAGATTAGATTTTTAGATTAATAAAATGTTATTGCTTGTGGTGGCGGTGTGGGTCGAGTCGTTCCCTCCCTTCCCTCCAATATGGCACAGAATAAGTAATAGTACAATGGCGAAGGGGATGATGGCTGACCCATGCGTCAAACTCGTGATCGGGTGCTACTTGTGACGACTGGTCAACCTTGTCATTATCATTTTTTATGTTTATTATTTTTTAATTAGTGGTTAATAAATATTTGTATAACAAGTAGTTTTTCTTATAATAATCGATCCCATGCCTTTACCCTCTTCTGTATTTTTATAAGTTGATGCTCCCATTCATACCGTAGGAGGCTAATTCATTTAAAACTTGATTATACTTATGTACTTTAGGTACTATGGTTATTGCTTGCGTGAGTATCATGGTGCAATAGTTGCAGTACCTTACTAGCGAAACTGTATTTATACAAATATATTATATAATTATATGAGTTTTTATTGCCAAGTTCTTTTCTCACGGCTTTACTTTTGCGAGCAAGGCATTAAATGTAGAATCATTCTATTCCAAATTTTGTCCGACATTCATAAACGTTACATTTGTATCCTAAGTGAATAAAGTACTTTTACTTGACTTGACTAGACTTTAGCTGAATAAGTCACTTCAATTACATAAGTAATTGTTTGGATTAGACGGTTGGTCGGAATATATGTGAATAAGCGTACTGGGGCTTGTACACAGCCTTGCGAGAGACTGTTTTTTTCGTGGAATGTATCCATCTATAAAGCTCGATTAATAGCTATTTTATATATACTAATAATGACCATAACTATATCTGTAGTGTGGGCAAAAATTCTGTCTGGTGTATGTAGGTATCTAGATTTTGTAGAGGCTAAAACTAGTCAATGTTTCTGTTTGATAGCAAAAAAGACTGCAAGCAACAATTTACTGGTCGAAATTCTCTATTGACTCCATTGAAGAAAAGATGCGATAAGACCCAATTGTGTGGATAATTTCATAAATATTGAATTCATAAAACTAATCGCATTGTATCCGAACCTGTTTTACGATCAAATTGGCATCACTAATCCGTTTTATAGCTCGTAATGATTACGATTTATCAGACGTAGCCAACGATAAAAATATATCTTCGATATACGAGATAAACAGGCTGGTAATTTAAAATTTACTCTTTTTATCTTATTGGGCTACCTAACACAACACAGAAATTGGTGTTGTGTTTTTACATGGAGCCGCTAGAGTTCAGGGGAGTTAAAGGTATACCCCATACTGAATAATTTAGTGATGATTTTCATACAATTTTCAACTACTACGTAGACGAACACGAAGTAGAAAACAAAAAAGCCACTTCTTTGTCTCATCCGCCGAGACCATGTAAAGTGATCAAGACCCATAGACTCTCATCTAAGCCTTGAACAGATTCTATGTCACTCATTCAACAACTTTTCAATAACAATGAATACAAATTTTATTTTGAAAATTTAATAAAACTTATCCACATCATTTTACATAAAATAATGCCTCAATTGTTCAATTCAGGCGTGCCTCAGGAACGGGCTTTTGTAACATGCCTATTTAATGCACCATGCAACTTATTAATCAATATTTCTATAAAATTAATTTCATACCCTTTTCTTTTTAAATACATTGCTACCTGACCCAATACTTTATTTTGTTTCTGATAAAACTCTGCACTACCAACGGATGAATTAAATTCTGGAGAATGAATATACGATTTAAGAACAGTTAAAATTGTACTTCCATCATCTCGAGTGTCAACTGTGACTTTTTGATAATTTTCATGATCATCACTATACTCGTAATTAGTATCAAATTTAACATTTGTACCTTGCAATACCTCTGGAACACGCCAAGCTGCTAAATGACTACGCCAAATTGGATTTCTTAAAATGTCTAAGTTGTTATTACTTTTATAAAGCTGCAACATTATTTCTTGCAGCCAGGGTAGCTTCACCAGGTGGTATAAATACCTGAGAATACTGTTGCGCGTATTTAAAGGTAATTGACCATACCATGATGCATCGTTCCCATCGCTTGCATATGCTTTCCCAACATCAAATAATAATTTGAGAATTGCATACAATTTAAATGAGTATTTGTCCCGTCGTCTCTTTCTATGAATTTCTATCGCAGAGAGAACTTTACGGAGATTTTCTTCATTAAACAATTGTATTTTAGGAAGCCGTTCCTTGTGTGCTTTGGAAAATGATTCTCTTTCACCTTCTTCTAATATTGTTTCTGCGGTATCGACAGGGACTTGGTGATGGTGTATGTTTTTTTGTGATTGTGTATGCTGATTCTTCAATCCTATACTGCCTGGGCTGTTTTGTGTTGAACTTTTTGATAATATGGGTGGTTCATTTTGAAATAAGTTTATAACGTCTTGGTCGTTTTGTAATGAATCCGACGGCAATGTCTGAATAGGTTGATACTGTTGATTTTGAGATTGAGAATCTAAAACACCTGGATGGTTTTGGAATGGACCTGACTGTGTTCCATGACTGGAATGTCGTGGACTCTGCGCTTGTACATAAGAGTACAAAAGTATTTTTTTAAATAACTGAAGCATAGCCATATCATTTGGATCTAAGTGTTCTGTTAGCTGTTTCTTTTGCAGTTCGTTATATAAAATCCTAAAACATTCTGGGCACACACGGGCTAATTGAATATAGTTATTGATTTGTGCGAGACTAGGATTACTGGAAGCATCGTTTTCAATTTCAGTATGAGCATGAGTTGGGCCATTATTAATTTGTGAGTTTGAATCTTCGGTATATTTTTGGTATTCAATCCATTTATTTTTATGGAGTCCATCTCTTATTTTATTAGCTGTTTGGCCTTTGAATAGTTTACGACTTGTTTGGTAATTTGGTTTATGTAGGATTTGCCTATGCCCAAAGTAATGTGGTTTTCTTTTATGTGAATTCGCACCTTCCGATTGTACATTATAAGCATAGTATGGATTTGACTGAGTGTCTGTATAGACATAATCTGAATATGCGGAATTTGTTCCAGTTTGTGTATAATCCGTATTTGCTGATTGTATGTTACCCGTATAGTCAGAATTTGTGTCTGTCTGTAAAAAATCTTTTGTTCCCGACTGTGTATAATCTTTATAAAATGGATGTGTATGACTTTCTGAAAAACTAGAACTAGCGGCTTGAGTAAAATCTATATAGGTTGAACTTGTTCCAGTTAGTGAATAGTTTGTGCTTTCAGATTGTGTGTAACCTATGTAATCTGCATTAGATCCAGTTAGTGCATTATCCGTATTTGCCGCTTGTGCATAATCTGCGTAATTTGAGTTCGATTGAGTTTGTGATAAATCAGAACTTGCTGATTGTGAATGATCCGTATAGGCTATATTTGATCCGGTTTGTGGAACATCTTTATACGACGTTTGTGTATAATCTGCATATTGTGGATATGGTTGAGTTTGAGAATAATGCGTATTTCCTGATTGTATAGCTGAATAGTTTAAAAAATCTGTATTCGCTGATTGTGTATAATCAGCATACTGTGAATTTGATGCGGTTTGTGAAAAATCGTTACTTGTTGATTGAGTGTTACCTATATAATGTGGATTTAATCCTACTTGTGATAATTCCATATTACCAGTATTTGTATGTCCGTAGTGTGGACTTAGATTAGTTAGATGATTAACATTTTCCGATTGTGTATGTTCTACATTGATTGTATCGGTTCCGGTATGTAAATAATCACTATTTGCCGATTCTGCATAACCTGTGTAATTTAAATTTGATCCAGCTTGGGATAACTCCGCATTTAAAGATTGCGTGTAATCTGTATAAAATGGATTAGATTGATTTTGAGTTTGAGTATTATCTACATTAGCTGAATTTGTTTCATTCTGTCCAAAATCCATATTTCCCGATTTCGTATAATCTGCGAAGGCTGTATTTGCTTCAAGTTGTGGAAAATCTGATTGTGTGTCTGTGTACTTGGGAGGATAAGTTGATTCTGGGTAAACAGTAGTTACTGATTGATTATACTCAGTATCGTGTGGAGCTTCTGAATAATCAGCGCTTGGCAACTGTGTGTAACCACTATTGAAGAAATTGCTTGTAATATTTTTTAAAATTTCAGCACTATGTAACTGAGCATCAAAAATACTACTATGCTCATGAACGTACGATGTATTAACTTGATTTTGATGGATACTATTCTGTTCATCTGTAACTAACAAACTCCAAAGTGGATGTAGTTTTAAAAGATTATTTGCTTCTTGTTCCGGTTGAAGTGAAGTGACAGGAGTTATTTCATGATTATCTATAAATTCAGAAGTAAAGTGGTTAATTTGCCCTGGTATCTTTAAAGCAGGGGTTTTTGATGAATCATCTATTAATACTATCCCATCTGAATGAAAAGGCGTTTGAGTGTTATGGGGTGTCCAGTTTTTAGTATCGTAACCAGAAATATGTTTAGTCGGTTCTTTCAAAAGCTCAAGCAGCTTTTCAAATTCCTCATCCAATTTAGTTTTGTTCTCCTTCAAATCTCCATAAGGAGGTTGGATCCCGAGTGTGTTTTCATTATTTAAAATGTTTTTATTTTTAGGTTCTTCCGTATCTGCGGCCGTTTTATTTACATCCGGATCTTCATCGCTTACAATTTTTGTTAAGTCCCCGACAAAACCATCTGTTTCTACATGTTTGATTACTTTTTCGGGTCTTGGTCCTGTAATAAAACCACATTTCAAATATTTAATTTTATATTTCCGCCACACATTGCTAATAATACTCAGTACCTTTTTTTATTTTAAAGTTCAAATGTCTTACGTAGAAAATGGATTTGGTGGTTATTAATAATAAGATCATAATAATTATTTTTAGTAAACATATTACCTTCACTCTGGTTGCCTCGCTGAGCGTCATTACTGTCAAAAATATGAATGTGTGGTATCTGAAACTAAATAATAATAATTGGTTGTAGACTAACTGTAATTGAAAATGCTTACTAGGAAAATATACAAATAATATAAGATAAAAAAATATTTTATGTGTAGTAGTAGTAAAGAAACAGACAGTTATAGTAATTAATTAGGTACAGAAGAAAGATACAATATACCGAACTACAACTGATTTTAGGCCGTTGTTGATAAAGTTGATAAAGGACTGTTGTAAATCAAAATTGATTTTGCTAACTGATCGCTTACTTAACTAAAAGACTGAACAAGATAAGGTTAGAGATAAATCTGACCGAGGTCACAGCAAAAAGAAATTTGCCACGGCCGAATAGGCCAATTCAGGATCATGCACAAGCAATATAGCTAAATCGAGGAGGCACTTCCAAAATTTAGGAGCCATTTTAAAAGAAAAGAGAAAAAGATTAATGCAAGCCATTGCATCGCAAGCAACATTAGTAGACCCAATATTGTTGTTGTAATAGATTTGAACATATTGCAACATCTTGCAAGAAAAACTAACCTTTGCGCAGTAATGTTTTCTCTTTTTCATTTATTGCTATTAAGGCCTGGATCGTAACAAATGCCGGACCTGAAACTCATTGGGTCTACAAGTTTTAGTAGCATTGAACGCTAATTGTGTTACGACATTCTAATCTGTAATTGGCTTCTTTACTTTGGATATTGGAGATAGCCTTCATGTTACAACACCAATCAACGTCACGCATTTTCGTAAACTGGAAACGCCCGTTTGAATATAAAATAACGAGAAATCTGATTGACCCAAAGATAAAATGAAAGAATAGAAAGAAAAATAATTCCCAAGTACCAAAGAACATAGTGGACATATAAGATGAATTTTATAGATATTTTGTATTTTTTTGTTCAATTAAAATGCTATAGGTGCCTATATATAATGTAACCTATATATCATCTTTTTTCGTTGGAGAATAAAGATAGTTGAGAACGCCACGTACCTATAACTAAAATTTTGATCATTTTGATACGTTCGTCATAACATTAACGTCATAATATAACATTGCTGTAACTTGTGGATATATCCACAAGTTACAGCAATGTAATGACTAGTTGTAGTTGGCTTCTATACCTATTAGAACCATAATAAAGATCTAAATCACATTATCATGTATATTGTTTGTCTCTACATACTTATACATAAAAACGAGAGTCTACTTACCAAATCTTTAGGTTTGTCGACATTTTCTTCGTCATATTCAGGGGTATGAAATGACGTATTTTCTGGAGTCTGTCCATAATGGGGGTTATTTGTAGTCGAAGGTTCATTAGGATGGTGAATGGTTGTTATAATTGTAGTAAAAACTGTTATAGGCAGCTCTGTGGTAGTGGTATCACCATTTTGAGAAGAATCTTTGGTAACAGGGTTAGATGTTGTTTCAGCAGTAATAGGATTAGCAAATATTTCTGTTTTAACTGGATTCGTTGTTGCTACAGTTGTATATGTGGGTTTGCTATGTTCAGTTGTCGTTGTTAGTAATTTGGAAGGTTCACTTGTTATACGAATTTTGTTACCCTCCGTTGTTGTAACGGGTAACTTAATATGTTCAGTTATTTTGATTGGTATTTTATATTTTTCAGTTGTAACAGGTAATTTTAAATCTTCGGTTGTTGTTTCCGAAATATTTGGACCATCTTTAGGTTTTTCTGGTACTTTGTGTTTAAGTTTTCTTTTTATATATATTTTGTATTTGTCTACTTTCTTTTTAGGATTTTGTTCTGCCGCTTTCTTGGCTCTGAATTCCCTTAGGAATTCAGCAAAGTCTTCATTGCCGCTTGATGGCGCGGAGGCGGCTGGATCGTATGGATCATCATCATCTTGTGGGAGAAGATAATATTTAGATATAGTGCGTGTAGTGCCATTTGTTCTTACTATAGTTCTCTCAGCTGGGACCAGTTTTAATGCGTTGGCATGCTGTGAAATGGAAACATTATTTGGATTAAATGTTTGCTTATAGTTATGTGAATGTTATAGATGTGATCATCATAGAAGAATGCAAGCAATATATAAGTCAGCCTCGGTTATTTTAAATTGCCTGTAAATCAAGAGCTTTTTAGACCAAATATTCTCGGATCACCATGTAAGTATAAAAGCTATCATTTTTACCTTAATCATGAATAAATAATAACAAAGTATTAATCCGTTATTCGTCAATAGCCACTGCCGTTTCGAATGCGTGAAATTTCAAGGCTGTATTTAACATACATTTTTAACCATTGTCAAACGTGTAATATAATTCTTAATTTTCACGCTAATATTATTGCTGGATATAAAAGGTTTATTTTTGTTTTAAACTTACCAAGACCAGAAGGAATTGAAGAACGCAGATGTTACTCCATTGGAAATTCATATTTGAATAACATTTACGAGAGAAAATATAATCAGGCAATAATGTAAGTGCACTACCATGTAATATGGCCCAGTTCGTACTAAATCTAATTCCTATTTAAGTACCTATTATATGCAGTGAATTTTATTGGCTACATCTTTAAATGAAGCGTATTAAACTGAATTACATGGATTATTCAATTTGGAAAAGGATTCGAGAATAAGGATAAATGGTGTCTCCAAAATTTGAGAGACAGTTCTTGAATTTAACGACTCTAGAGGCAGCTTGATGCCGGATTAGTCCATAAACAAATTAAGCAATTGCTTAGGGCATCACGTTTTGCCGAGCACAAAATGGCATAAAAAAAAAATGCTAGCTCACGAAAGGTTAAGCAGCCTTACCTTTCCTGTCGTATAAGCCTTATTAAGTCTGTTTGAAAATTCGCGCCTTTTAAATTACCTAGGTACGTAATGATCTATCATCTCGTTGTAATAAATACATTACATTTTTAAGACCGATACTAATTTACTAATGGACATGCACATGCGTGAATTGCTTAGAGCATTAAGTGGCCTTCATCCGGCACTGTGCCTATAGCATATGGCGCAGAGCGGAAGAGCAAAGAGAAGCGATGCTGATGTGTTGCGAAACGCGAGTTAAAATGTGAAAGGTCAGTGGGTAGACAACCGACCAGATGGTCCGACATCATAGTATATCTGGTCCACGCTGGAGGCTCGTAGACACAAATTATGAGCTGGAGAAAAAGCATCATGATAATATGTAGTGAGCATGAGCATCATGATAGTTATAGAATAATTTTAATTTAACGTTAGAATTTAGAATTATGTTTGCAGATATTTATTGTACAGATCTTATTTTGGAGTAGGTCTTAGACATTTTTGTGGTAGAGATTTTTCGTAGAGGTTAGTTATTTTCGTAGAAGTATTTTCTAGTAAAGGACATTTCTCGTAGAGATTTGTTGTTGAGATTTTTGTAGAGAAGTACTTTAGAAAATTCATTTTCATAGAAGTCATACTTTGGAGGAGTAATTTTCGTAGAGGTGTTTATTTTGGGACTTCCTTAGAGGTTACTTATTTTCGTAGTAATCTTTTTTCGTAAAGATCATTTCACGTAGAGATTTGTTTAGGGTAGTCATGTTTATAGAGTCATTTTCGTAAAAGACTACGAAAGGACGACAGGTCATCTTCGTAGAGGTTTTATTTTGGTGATGTGATTTTTTTTCGTAGTTTTGGATACTCAGTCATATTTTTGTACTCATAGGAATAAGCTAGGTGCAACCTACTTTCTCCTAATATTTCACGTTTGTTTAATTTGTTGTTTTATGGATTAATTATAACTTCATCAATATTTGCCTATGTTATATTATAAGTGTTTAAAAGATATGATAAAAATAATAATAATAATATCTTGGGACAACTCACACAACGCTATCTGATCCCAAACTAAGCATAGCTTGTACTATGGAAACCAGACAACTGATAAACTTACTTATATATTTCTAAATACATACATATTATAGATAAATAACAACCAGACACAGAATAAACCATCGTGCTCATCACACAAAGTTTTATCCTGGGTGGGCATCGAACCCACGACCTCTTGCGTAGCAGTCGGACACACTCCCACCGCGCCCTAGAGGCAGTCAAAAAAGTCCGAACACTATTCCACATGGAGGAAAATTATACCATATTTAATTGAAAGAAAACTTTTCTTTTAAATTTATTGTTTTTACAGGGTTTTGTATTTAAAAGAAAACATATTAAACCCATTGTACATGTACCAATTTTAAATCTTTAGTTTCATTAATATACATATTAGATTTATTTCGGGACTTAATCGCGTGAATTATTTAAATGTACGAATCTTTTATTTACCCGACGTTTCGACCGAACTGCACCGATCGTGGTCACGGGTCGACTGATGGCAGCTTAGCGATGTCTCCGTGAGGCGCGAGGTTTTTCAACTACCCTTGCCTGGTCTTGATAATTTTAACAAAGTGTCGAGATTCGGACTTATTACCAACGGGAGTGCAAATAAAACCGCGCAAAGATATCCCACATTCGGAAGGAATTCTAAAAAGTGCTAGTGTTCGTCTCCTAAAACAATTAATTCGTAACTGTCGGTACAATGTAAACAAAGTGCAGTGTGAGTTATACGAATTACATATGGAATGCAGTGTGGTGTTATCGATAAGTGATTTCGAACTATGTGATCGTGTCTCATATCAACAAGCGTCCCGTATTTATGATTTGTGTTGTAAAAGGAAAGACGCTAAGTTTAACAAGCTGTTGTTACGTCGTGAAAATACCTTCAACACAAAAAATGAATTTGTACCATCGACGCAAAAAGATACTGTTATCAATTTATCGAGTGTAATCATTGATGACACCACCCATAATATCCTTGCGAAAGAGTTAAATTAGGCATTAACATCGAAACAGATTCCGTCCGAGAACATCATATGCGGCATAGAGGAAGTGATAATTCGTAACAAGGTACCTGCTATTGACGCGGGAACGCTTAGACAGGATGTTGCGATTATATTACGAAAATCAAAAGTACCTACCTAAGCCCAACATTTGTTTGGATGAAGTGTTCGACCGTCTGTACAAGCCGAGAATTGTGCAGCCTCCTAAACTATATGGCTTGCCAAAGATTCACAAGAAAGACGTACCATTACGCCCGATCGTAAGTCAAATATATTCTCCCACTTACGATTTAGCGAGAAACGTAGCTTCAGTACTGCAGCCATTGGTAGGGAAAACTGCATCGTTCGTGAAGGACTCTCGCCATTTTGTGGATATACTCAAGAGCGTACGCTTGGAACCGGACGAGATAATGGTGAGTTTCGATGTCGAGTCATTATTCACTAGTGTTCCGATAAGCGATTGCCTTGACGTCATAAAGCTAAAAGTGAGGGACAGCGGCCTACCAAAAGAGTACAGTGTTCTACTGAATGAACTTGCACACGTTCGGGAAGTTCGGTACTAAGAAGCAGAGGATACAAGCATAACCTTCAACGTTCAAAGAGCAGAAAACCAGAGGTAAATGCCGACAGAGTGCCAGCTTTCATGCCGTACATCAAAGGAGTTACGGACAAAATTGAAACAGTATTTTTTTTTTTCAAAAAAGATAACTAGCAATGTGGGATTGTAGTTCTACATTACTAGCAATCCTGTTAACCCCTCCAGCTAAGCTCTATGGCTTGTGTTAGGAGTGGGTTCACGTCGGTAGTATAATGTCCAGGATTCGAGTATTGAAAAATTACTCCATTAAGACTGTAGGTATATAGTCCGCACTCCAAGGTTTCGAAGCTTTTACGAACGGCAAAAGATGTTATTCCGCTCCAAACACCTGGCGTGTACAAGGTGGATTGCAGTTGCGGTAGTTACTATATCGGACAGACCAAAAGGACAATCGCAGACAGGGTCAAGGAACATATTGCTGCTGTAAAAAACCGTCAAGTTTACAAGTCTGCTATCGCTGAGCATTTGTTGGAATCAGGACCAAATCACTGGATATAATTGCATAAGCCACAGGTACTTTCCACCGATTGCCACTATTATTCCAGGATAGTACGCGAGGCGGTTGAGATCAAGAAGTATAAGAACTTCAACCGAGAAGATGGATACCGGCTCTCACCATCTTGGACCCCTTTTATCAGCAAATGCAATCGTAGCCGTAAAGACACCGCGCCTCAGTGTAAAGACGTTGTAAGTGTAGTGTGTAGAAGTACCAACAGTACAAATTATCAAAATAATCAAGACCAGGCGAGGGTAGTTGAAAAACAAACAGAAACCGCGCCTCACGAAGACATCGCTAAGCTGCCATCAGTCGGCCCGTGACCACGATCGGTGCAATTCGATCGAAACGTCGGGTAAATAAAAGGTTAGTACCTTTAAATAATTCACGCCATTAAGTCCCGTAATATATCTAATATGTATAAAAATCGCGAAAGTTTAAAAATCTTTAATATACGGCAGAATGCTTGTGTCATTTTTGAGGCAGGTTGACTTAAAGCACTTTGTATGATCCCAACATTCATTCCATTAATACGTACCGAATTTTCTCAGCATCGTCTCTCTCGTATTTCACAATAGCTGGAGGGGTTAACAGGATTGCTAGTAATGTGGGAACACAATCCCACATTGCTAGTTATCTTTAAAAAAAAAAAAAAAATGCCTCCCTCCATTTCATCTTGTAAACCGTATCAAATATAAAATACATAAAAACCCACTATTGAGTACGTTAATTGTAACAACTAAGAAACCAGATCACTTAGAACCAATGCAAACTCTATACATATTACGGGTGTTAATCGCGTGAATAATTTAAGGTAAAATACCTTGTTTATTTTCCGACGTTTCGACCGTATTGCGCGGTATAGTACCTATAGGTATTCTCACAAAAAGTGAGAATACCTTTAGGTACATATACATTTCCTGGCACCAACTTCAAAATGTTTATTTTTTGTTGTTGTACCTACCTAAATTATTTTTATTTTGGAAGTCGGTTTTTATTTAAAATCTACTGCGACAGTGTAACCTTGTCTGTACAAATAAAATTATATTATAAATCTGTACTACAGTCCGTCAAATCTAAGAAGTACCGTTTGACAGTTCTGACAATTGAATGATAGGGATGGGATGAAAAAATCGATTACTATAATATCCGAACTTTAAGAGATCGATTACTATAATATCCGAATTTTAAGAAATCAATTGTTATAATTAAATAAAAGAAATGTTTAGGATATTTTTTTATTCACTACTAGTACTAGTATCGTCGTCTTCGTCATCATCGTCATTTAAATTAATGACCACTTGATTGTCCATTACATTATCAAAGTGTACGTCTCTTTCGAAGTCGTCCATTATTATTTTCTTTGTTTTTTGTACTACTTTACTCCAATCTTCCTGTGTAACTTGGGCACATGCTTCCTTTAATAAACCTTCCATTTTCTTGACACTGAAGGGTGGTTTTGTGTTGTGTCTTGCTGCATAACCTGTAAAACAATAATGTAACTATTTGATAGCAGACGAAAACCATTGTTTAAATTATAAATGTTAGAAGTACTCGTGTTATTATTATAATATTATAAAATATTACCTTTAACTTGGGCCCAAATCAGTTCAATGGCATTATATTGGCAATGGTACGGAGGAAGTCGTATGACTTTGTGCCCGTGCTCTTCGGCCAATTGGTCAATTACATATGTCGGTTTTGGTGGTTTATGCAATTTTACTAACTGTAATAATTCAGCTTTTAATAGTGACATGTCGGCATCCACTCCTTTTCTTTGCAGCCATGCCACCAAATCTGCTTTCTTATTGGCTGACGTAGGTGCTTTATCAATTTGCACAGAGTGGTATGGGGCATTATCCATTATAATTGTGCTGTTAGGAGGGATATTCTGTAATAAATTTAAGAACCACTCTCGGAACCTTACTGCGTCCATTTCTTCATGATACTCTTTAGTGCTTTTGGATTGGAAAGCTAATAAAGAGTTTATAACATCAGGCAACAACATTTTTGTGAATGGGTTCTACATACCTTATTTTTATTAGTTTTAGACGTAGAAATAAGACTTAGAAGAAAAAATTGTAATTGTAAAATCAATGGATGTGCTTGTTAAAAATTTGTTTATTTCTCTGTAATATGCAAACCCATACTATCATACACAAAAATAAATGTAAAAAACACTATCCCTGACTCCATTTACTATTTCGACAGCGTTAGCGCGAGAAACCCCGACTTATTTGGGCGCGAAAATCAAAAATCGACAAATCGCTTTCGACAACTTTTTAAAGAAGCAAATATATTTGATTTATAAATACGTATTTTTGGTGAATGGGTTTTATCTCATATTTTACGATTACATAACTATTTAGTTATGTAATCGTAATATGTGAGATAAATCCCATTCACATGAAAAAATATTTGTTTGGTTGTCAAGTGTAATTTGTAAATAATACATTCGATTTTTCGTATATGTAAACGATTTTTTTGCATACAAGTGTATCCGAAGAGTCGCAACACTACGTGCAGTGACCTAACTACGTAACTTTGTAATGAGGTCAAAAATATAACTATTAGAAATTATTTACTGTGTAAATATGTGTTATTTTGCTTTGTTTGAAAGTTTTCAATTACATTTAGATATTAAGAATTGTACATTTTTAGATACAATAATGAAATCTTTCTAAATTCATGGTTTTATGAAAAAGGTTATCGAAACTGAATAATGTACGTATGAACAAAGTTGTTTCGGTTTGAAAAATATGAAACGTCAAACGGTACCTCTTAGATTTGATGGACTGTAGGTATATTTTTTTCTTATCTATACCTACTAGTAATATAAAGCTGAAGAGTTTGTTTGTTTGAACGCGGTAATCTCATGAACTATTGATCCGAATTGAAAAAATATTTTACTGTTGGGTAGCCCATTTATCGAGGATGGCTATAGCAATGAGAAATGTTGCTAGTAAAAGATTACTTTATGTGTGGGATTGAGTCCCATAATACTTATTAACCCCTCCAGCTAAGCTCAAAGGCTTATCTTAGGAGTGGGTGCACGTCGGTAATATAATGGGTAAGATTCGAACCTGCTACCCCATGATTGCGAGACCGATGCCTTGGCTACCGTCGCTTTTGGTGTTATACTACTGTAATTATACTTACGTTGAGTACGATTTTTTTTTATCTTGGGACAACTCACACCACGCTATCTGATCCCAAACTAGACAGAGCCTGTACTATGGCAACTAGAGAACTGATAAACGTACTTATATATTTTAAACTAGCTGTCCCGTGCAACTTCGTCTGCGTAAATTTTCCCCGTTTTTGCAACGTTTCTCATTGCTGCTCCGGTCCCATTGGTCGTATGATGAACTCTGCTTTGCACGGCGCGGCGTAATAATCTATACTAGGTAATATTATAAAGCTGAAGAGTTTGTTTGTTTGATCGCGGTAATCTCATGAACTTCTGGTCCGAATTTAAAAAATCTTTTTCGGTTGAGTAGCCTATTTATCGAAGAAGGTTATAGGCTATGTAACATCACGCTAAGACCAATAAGAGCGGAGCAGCAAAGAAAAATGTTGCAAAACGAGGAAAATTAACGTATACGATGTTGCGCGGGACAGCTAGTATAAACATATAAAAAAAATATTATTAAAATATATATATATTACGGGTCTTAATCGCGTGAATAATTTAAGGTATTTATATATATTTATTTCATGCGATTAAGACCAGAAATATATATATTTTAATAATGTGTACAAATCGCGAAAGTTTATCAACATTTATAAAAAAAATATGCCATGAAATAGTAGTCTTTAAGTTTATTCGGCACCAACTTCAAAATGTTTAATTTGTTTTTGTTATTCTAGGTATATTATTTATTGCTTTTTAGTTGCCTTGTATTTATTTTTGAAGTCGGAAATATTTTTTGTAAAAAAAGTTTTTTATTTATCACTTTTTAGTGGGTTGGTTTGTGATTCACTTAAGTTACAATAGGCTTATGTTAACTGCTGAAATCCTTTTACAAAATATTGCTTACCCCGATGCAGGGCCGTTAATTGTTGAGGAGTTCACTATCAGCTCTATTACATTGTGTAATAGTAGTATAACGAGAATAAAGTGCTACTCAATACCATATTAAAGTAACTGAATCGCAAACTGTGAAATATTGAATAGGTCTGCTCGTCATTTGTGGTCTTCATCATCAGTCCCACTTCACCAATTGGTGTTTTTTAAGAGTAAATGCACGAATCACTATGAAATATACCTAAATCACTGTAGGTGTGCCTTTAATATTTTAAGAGTTCCCCTTGATTTCTCCAGGATACCATGATCAGATCGTAATCGGATGACAATGGGACCAACTTAGAGGTGTACCCTTTGAAACACAAATAATTTTTCAAATCGGTCTAGCTGTCTTTGCGTAATTGGTGAACAAACATAAAAAAAAACATACAGACGAATTGAGAACCTCCTCCTTTTTGAAGTCGGTTGAAAATGACAAAATGTATAAAGGATAATTTTTAAAATAAATTATATTAGGTAGAGCCGGCTTGTACTTAGAACAAAGTTTGTACAAAGAATTCTTTTGTTGAGGTGTAAAATCTATCGGAAGTTTCCATCGGAGTCAGAGGTCGGAAAAAAAATTATGCCAGCCCGGAAATGTGTTTTAGCTCATAAAATAACTAAATAAATTTGAAAATTCAATTCAAAGTTTTCAGTTTTTTTTCATCGTTTTATAACACCATGAAATAGTAGCCGCCATGTTACTACGTCATCATCAGCCTATCGCAGTCCACTGCTGGACATAGGCCTCTCCAATTGCACGCCACTTTGTTCTATCTTCGGCTTCTCGCATACAGCTCCTTTTTTCCAGCCGTTTTGCGTATATCATCACTCCACCTGGCTTGAGGTCGTCCTACACTACGTTTGCCAAGCCGCGGTCTCCACTCAAGAACTCGTTTACCCCAACGGTTGTCGGTTCTTCGGCTAATATGGCCAGCCCACTGCCACTTCAACTTGCTAATCCGGTGGGCTATGTCGATAACTTTGGTTCTCTGCCGGATCACCTCATTTCTGATTTTGTCCCTAAGAGAAACTCCGAGCATAGCCCTTTCCATAGCCCGCTGAGCGACTTTACTACTACGTCATACTGCTGTGTAAACTAAAAAGTATCAACTGTCAACTGATCGGCGTAATTGTCATACAAAACGTCACCACATTTGTTTACACCATAGAGATAGAACCGCCAACTGACGTTGTTACAGAAATATGGCGTCCACTGCTTCCAGCGTTTTCGTCAAATTACGCGGTAAATTTGAAAATGAATTATTTAAATGTATTTTTATGACACTTATCGATAGATTACAAATTTTGTGTTTTTAGTGGCTAATTACCACTATAGAATTTAATTGAGACACTTTTCAAAAATGGGTTTAATACCCAAGCACACCAGGTTAAAAATGAAACAAAATACATAAATAACATTATTATAATATTAAATTGATAATTGCACGTTAGATACAAATTTAACCGACACAAATTCATTTAACAAATAAATACAAAATATATCCTTATAATTATTTAATCACATTTATACAAATTTGCCTACTGTTAGACATCATTATTTACCAATTAAAAAGGTACCTACACAATAATATTTAATTACAAATTGCCCGGATAATCGATATCTAATATTAAATATTGCTTATAATTCTTATAACCCAAAAGTGGGTTCAATTTTACACATATCGATCACAAATTTTGTTTGGATATATAGTTTTGTATGTTCACATACAAATAGTTTGAAAGGCTAGATACATTGACTTGCGTTATGGTTTTAGCCCAATACACCATATCATACTACATCTGTAGACGTTTTAACATTGGTCAAACATGTAGCTTGCATCTATACTATAAATATTTTTGTATTGTATATGTAACAAAATAAAACTTAAAAACTACTGGACCCATTTCAAATATTCTTACACCATTAGAAAGCTACATTATCGGGGTGTAATATAGGCTATATTTTATTGTCAAAAAAATTAGAGATCCTTACGAAAATTACAATAATGTAACTCGAAGGTATAAAAAAAAAATGATATGAGATCCGTGCGAAGCCGGGACAGGCAGTTAGTAATAAATAAAATGATACAGCTATGGCCTAATAATGTATCTTTCTATGGGTGAATGATATTTTTAAATTGGTTAAGTAGTTACCGTGTAACTTTGAATGTGTATTGTGTACTTTAATAAATGTTCTTTCTTCTTCTTCTTCTTCTAGTATTAAATATTTAAAATAAAGATTTTTTTTTTCTTTATAATATTATTCGCTTGTGATAAGTCATGATGCTACATAAGTTGCTTAATAAAAGCAATAATTAAAATCGTCAAAACTACGAACAGACCAGAAGAAAACATTTTGTGCAATCTTAATTTAATTCTAAAGTGACTATTTTGTTCTAATTTTAACTTATTATATGTCTATGCCTTAAGAAATGTTTGTGGAAGTGTTAAGCGACTTATTTATTTGACTGTAGACGTAATGCCAAGTTAGCAAAGCACTAGGAATAATGTAGTGTAAAGTTCTATCATCAGGCCGGCCCGATATAGGCATAATAATGTACGAACCGTAACCTAGGAGTACGGGTCTTAATCGCGTGAATAATTTAAGGTAAAATACCTTGTTTATTGCCCGACGTTTCGACCGTATTGCAACGGCCGTGGTCACGGGAAGACTGAGTCTTCCCGTGACTACGGCCGTTGCAATACGGTCGAAACGTCGGTCTTAATCGCGTGAATAATTTAAGGTAAAATACCTTGATTATTGCCCGACGTTTCGACCGTATTGCAATATTTTAATAATGTGTACAAATCGCGAAAGTTTATCAACATTTATAGGAGCTTTTAGTAGGGGAGACGTGGAACATCGACTTTCACCCATTTGATAACTAGCTGAGACAAATTTTGTATCAAATATTTATTGATTTGCCTCATCTAAAAGTGCTAATGGCTTTTTTATTTTAAAACTTCAAGCCATGGCAATTATATTCCATGAACGGATTCTTTCAGGCCAGCCTATACGATTTTTTTTTAAAAGACGACTCCCGCAGTAGGCTACAAGCCCTGTATCGCGGGGGACTTCACAAACATACAAGTCACGGACACAAAGTACACCCAGACTCGGAACAACAATTCGTGGATCACACAAAGTGGTGTCCCGTGTGGGAATCGAACCCACGACCTCTTGTGTAGTAGTCGGATACACTCCCACCGCGCCACAGAGGCAGTTGTTTTTATCATTTTCGTAATTAACTTATCTTTCTTTCGATGCCAATTTTTATTAGTTGTCAGATCGGTGTAGTTATATATAGTAACTGTAAACATAAATAAGTTGGCAAGCCTACCAAAACATAACATCTATGTTAAAAAAATGGTGAGAGTTTTGAAAAAAAAAAACAAAATCACTCGCCTTTCGATAGGTAAGTTATCATAGGCATGTTATAAATCAACAAAATTTGACAGTAAATTTGTCTCATCTGCGGGTCAATTCACGTATTTAAAGCAGTGCAGTTACAGTTAAGATTCGATTAAAACGGCCATTTTTGTATTCTTGTAACTTTGGGATCGATCTCAAATACGCTTGCGTCAAGTATGCGTCTCGAGAGCGCAATAACGACATTCTAGTACGGTACGCAAGCGTTTTTATGATCGATCCCAAAGTTACAAGAATATGAAAATGGCTGTTTCAATTGAAACTTAATTGCAACTGCACTGCTTTAAATACGTGAATTGACCCACTGGTTATTAGATGGGTGAAAGTAGGTGTTTAGCGGTTCTTCAGCCATTTTTATATGTGATTGTTGTGTCTTTTGACATGGTGTACTGGGCACAGACCTTTACGAAAGCAACATTGTCAATATATTCACTTACGTCATACTGTAACCATAAAGTATATCTAATATAGAAAGTAACCTTCATATAACGAACTAGGCGCGAATCTAAGCGGGAATGGGGGGGGGGAGGGGGTGGACTCTGATACTGAAAAACCGTTTTTTTTAAAGATCACTCCCGCAGTTGGGTCCAAGCCCTGTGTTGCGGGGGACTTGCTAGTAATGTGGGACTCAACCCCACATTGCTAGATATCTTATAAAAAAAAAAAAAAAATCTAGGTCTGGACTTCAAATTTTCCTATCTTTCAAAAATGCAATTATTGTATTTGTAAGATCTAAGTCATCTCAATCATCAACTTGGATCTAAGATACGGTCGTTACGGTCCTGGCTTAGTTAGTCGCATAATGTCTCTTTCGCAAAATGATCTAGTCATTTTGCGAAAGAGACATTATGCGACTAAGCCAGGATCTAACGGATCAGGTCTACGCTAGTAGGTACGTCTGAAGGTTACTTTCTGTATAGTATGTTGTGCTATAACACCTGTTATATAAAGGTGTTAAACAACATTGCTGGTGAAGATTTCTATCCAGTAGCCGTCAGGGTCTTGGATGAAGGCCAGGCCCTTCATCTTGCCGTCATTCGGCCGCTTTATGAACTTGACGCCTTGTTGCTCGAATCTGAAAAAGTGATCATGAGTTTTTATTGCCATGTTATTTTCTCACGGCTTTACTTTTGCCAACTTGGCATTAAATGTAGAATCATTTCTATTCCAAATTTTGTCTGACGTTCATACTCGTAAGTGTAGCATTTTGTAACGTATGTGAATAAAGTACTTTGACTTTAGGCACCTGTCCCACCGCCGGCGATGAGCGAGAAGCGATTTTATTGTATGTATATTTGTGTAAATAAAGAGATGTATTGAGCGAGTACTCGCCGGCAGTATGAACGGCCTTAGATCAACTTTTATAATAATAATATCTTGGGACAATTCACACAACGCTATCTGATCCCAAACGAAGCAGAGCTTGTACTATGGAAACCAGACAACTGATAAACATACTTATATATTTCCAAAAACATTCATATTATAGATAAATAACACCCAGACACAGAATAAACCATCGTGCTCATCACACAAAGTTTTATCCTGGGTGGAGATAGAACTCACGACCTCTTGCGTAGCAGTCGGATACACTCCCACCGCGCCACAGAGGCATCTCTATCTCTTTTGTTTACACGGAATCTACATACAGTTGGATCAACGTAACTCGGCCGGATTAAAGTTAGGTTCGTAGGAGATGCGACCCTAAAATTACTTACGAAAACGATTAATTATTATAGAATTTTATAAGCTACGGGTCTTAATCGCGTACATATGTTATTTTAAGGCTAAATACCTTTGTTTATAGCCCGACGTTTCGACCGTATTACAACGGCCGTGGTCACAGGTAGACTCAAACACTATTATATACTACCCGTGACCACGGCCGTTGCAATACTTTACTGAGGTAGTGTTGAGTTGAGGAACTCTTGAAAAAATGGCTTGGAATATGGGTGAAAGAATCATATATTCCGCCTTATGGTAAGTACTTAAGCAACACCATTGGGCGTTGCGGGCAATAGTAAAGGGAATTGCTATGCAGAGGAGTTTATCAATGTCATTGTGGGATCTTTTAAAAAACTATAGACTCCATAAACCGTTTATAGAACTTGGTACAGTGACATTCGAGTGGCAGTACATATGGTTGATATGCAAGAAGTTGTGGGTTTTATCACAATATCGAGTTGCAGCACAAAGCCGCCCATGTAACGTAAGCGACAATTAATATCGGAACACATTGTTCCGAAGTGCAAAGTATAATTATGTAAAGTTACAGTACTCTCTAGTGGAATTCCAGTTGAAAACCAGCTCCAGGGTCTAACAGCCTGGCATATGCTGTACTGGACATCCTTTTGTTGCATCCGCAAGGCACAACATTCATTAGCTGTCAAACTCGCGATAACATTGGCTCCGTGTTTATTTTTAATTTAAAATTTATAAAACCAAAATATGAGTAAAAATCGAGCGATAATGTGATATGGACACTCTGAATTATAAGTGAGAACGTTATCCAGTGCATAAGTTTAAAAGCTACAAAGTTAAAAGACCTACGAAAAAAGTGTTAACAAAAGTGTTTAAAACGTTAATCTGTGCCGGTTAGTCCTTTTAAAATAAATAAAACTAGAATCTAAACTATTTTAAAACAAATCAAGTACTAAATAAACAAGGATATTGTGTTAATTGTCAATATTAAATGAACAGAAAACAGTGTCTGTGATTTAAAGTAGTAACCGTCAAGTTTGTCGATTCATCGCAAACAATAGAATGAACTTTGGACTCATTAGTGACATTAAATTCGTAAGACTGCCAACTCTATAATACATAGCGTAATTCGTATTGAACACTTAATGCTCGGTTGGCCTAGAGGCTAAACCCTGTACCTTGTAACGGCGACGGACATTACTGGCGAGGGTTCAAATCCTGTCAAACACCAAGAGTTCTTTTTGGGAGAATTTAGATTTCATTTATATTCTGTGTTTAAATTTAAATAGACACTACACTGAATTGTGGATTTGAAACTAATACCAAATACTTAAACAAGGGTCGAAGTAAAACTACTACCAACATCATAAATCATCTACCTACAAACGTTATCAATAAAAGCTAAAAATGGAAGAATCATGTCACGACAATGTAACGCTTCGTAAAAAACATATAACTAGCTCGATGGGTGATTTAACCGATATGACAAACACTAACGAATCATGCATGTTCGATGACACAGTGATGAATCTGTCAGACAGCTATAACAATAATTGCCAAACATTGCATGAATTAAACGAAAAAATACAAACCTTAACAAACGATCTTCTAAGCGCTCACCAAGAAATTGAAAATTTAAACTCGGAAAACTATCGTTTAAAATCAGACCTAGAAAACTCAATGAAAATTATAGATACCTATAAAAGAATTAACATGCCAATAGATAGGAAAAGTATGACACCGACACCTAAAAATAGTAAGAAAATAATCCGTAAAAAGCTCTTAACAAGCTCATTGGACTTTACAAAACCAGTAATAAACAGTATGAGTTTTATTGGACCCGAAGAACTTACACACCAGAATGAATCGAAACACAGTGGCATACAGAATAACTGTCCTAAAAAATCTCCCGAGCTTGAAGAATCTGTGAAATCGCCTGTTGATGGTCAACATAAAAAAATAACCAAAATATGCATGTCTCAAGAAGAAATACAACACTTCTCTGAGTCACAAGGTCAGAAATCTGTTTTGTACTTAAACGAAGAAAATGAGAAAAATACTGATGACAAGGTTTGTAAAGCTGAAAAAAGAAAAATTATTATTTTGGCAGACAACCAAGGGTATAGGATAAGAGAAAATCTTCAAAAATTGATTGGTGAGGAGTTTATTATAACCTGCTATTGGAAATCTGGAGCTACCCTCAAGGAGGTATTAGCGTCAGCAAAACCTGATATAAAGACATTGAATGATAACGATTTTGTAATTGTTCTAGGAGGAATTAATGATAAAAAACCTAATGAACTGTCAAACTCTCTTAAAGAGTTTTTTTGTAATACAACTAAGCCCAACATAATAGTATCAGAAGTACCGAGTAATAAATTTCTTAATGAGAGGAAATTAAATTATGAAATTAGGTTTGCTTGCATTGGATTTAATAATGTTAATTTCATTGATATGAATTACTCTGTAATGAAACATAAACGCATTTTTTTTCCGCAAAACACAAGCCGGTCACTTTTAAAAGAAATTTTGCGTGTGGATTACAGACAAAAGTACCATTTATATTGTAAATCACCTAATAATAAACCAGAACATATACAAGCCTACATTGATAGTACTACCCAGACTGATATTATGGGGTCCTTTTCTGACGGCTGTACCCAAACTGACATTGAAACATGTGTACCAGAAAACTCCAGTCCGTTTTTTCGTTCACAATCAAATAACAATACTACACCAAAACATTAATGGTCTGGTAAACAAATCTGATCTTTTGCTGGCATCTTTAGAATCTTTATCAAAAATACAAAATCTAAATGTTTTGTGCATAACTGAACATAACATGTCTAGTGGCGACTTATATTCTTTAAATATTTTAAATTATTCTATTGGTTCAGTATTCAATCGTAAGAATCGCCGTGGTGGCTCTTGTATTCTTGTACAAAACTCTCAATCATTTGTTCTGATAAATGACATAAAAAAATATTGCGTTGAAGGGATTATTGAATGTTCCGGTGTATATTTGTCCGAACATAAACTATATATTTTTTGCATTTATAGACCGCCTAGAACAAATAGCGAAGATATCAACAAGTTCTTCTCAATGCTTGTCTCCCTTCTTAACCGATTCTGTCTTGGTAAAAGCAATGTGATACTCTGTGGAGATTTCAACATCAACACTTTGAAGAATACTAAAGAATCTTCTGAGTTTATACAAATTTTATCTGCATTTAATCTTAAAATAGGAATCAAGGAACCCACAAGACTAGCTAGTGGCACTTGTATTGATAATTTCATGTTTAATATTCGTGGTTGTAAAGCAGAAGTCTTAGAACTAGCGTTGTCCGATCATACTGCACAAATAATTACTTGCCCTGTAAAAGCCAACTACGTTTTAAAACATTGGTTCATTAAAAAACTGGACTATAGCAGGGAAAATATAGAAAAATTTAAGGAATGCATCAATGCCCTAAGTTTTACCGACGTGTTTAACAGCGATGATCCAAATACAGCGTTTGATAAATTTTATGACCTTTTCTGTCTATTCTATTATCTGTGTTTTCCTACAAAATATATTAAAATTCAAACGAAAGCAAATTCTCAATGGATTACGAAAGGTATTAAACAGTGTTGTAAGCGCAAACGACAGCTTCTTTGGAAGTTTCGAAAAAATCGAACTAAACGGAATAAAAAAAACTTTATAGAACTTTCTTCAAGGTTGAAGCGTATTATTAATCTAACACAAAAAACAAGAAATGCTAATTTTATTAATAATGCAAGTAACAAATGTAAAGCTGCGTGGACTATAATTAATGATAGGAAAATTAACATTCCAAAACAAGAAATACAAAAAATAATTGTTAATGGATGTGCAACCACGGATGCTATAAAAATTGCTAACGAGTTTAATGATTATTTTATTAACCAAACTACCCAATTAAACTCCGGTAGAGCACCAATAAATATCTCAAGTACACTGAATTCGATATTTATGAAACCTACAACGCCTAACGATATCCGAGATATAATTATGAATTTAAAACCCACGAATAGTACAGGCTGTGATGACATTGCTACTAAGATATTAAAGTGTGTGTCCTTCAAATTATCATATATACTCAGCTATATAATTAATCTATGCATCTTCCGTGGTGTTTTTCCAGAAAAATTAAAACTAACAATAATAAAACCTATTTTTAAAAAAGATGACAAAACTGATATGAATTGTTACAGGCCCATTGCATTAGTACCTATATTATCAAAGGTAATTGAAAAGGTAATATCTGAGAGCTTATACAGTTACTTTGAAGCAAATAATTTATTTTCAAAGGAACAAGTAGGTTTCAGAAAAGGGAAAAGAATTAATATGGCTATTTACTCATTTTTGCACAGTGTAATGGTTCAAATGGATAATAAAAACCATGTTTGCGCGCTCTATATGGATTTAACAAAAGCTTTTGACTGTGTTGAACACAACACATTGTTAGATAAGCTATACGCTTATGGAGTAAGGGGAAACGTCCATAATCTAATAAAAAGCTATCTTGGGAACCGCAAACAATCTACACATATCACAAGGTTGTGCCCTATAACTAAAAAAATAACAACTTATGAATCAGAATATAAAAATAATAATTTTGGAGTACCTCAAGGTAGTGTATTGGGTCCATTACTGTTCATAATATACATAAATGACCTCCCCAAAGTGACATGTCATAATACTGTTTTGTTTGCCGATGACAGTACGATTATTTTTACAGGAAAGGATAAGAAACAAATTGAATTAGAATTAAACAATACTTTAGATAAAGTTATTGAATGGTTGACTTTAAATAACTTAAAAATAAATCTTAGTAAAACTAAATTAATGTCATTTCGAAACAGAGTTGATGCATTAAAAGACATGAATATTGTTTACTCAAATAATAAACTAGAACAGGTAAATGTAACAAAATTCTTGGGTGTAAACATTGATTCTCAGCTGAATTGGAAGTCGCATATAGAAATGTTATGTAGTAAGCTCAATCAATATTCTTATGCCATTTATATGTTGTCGAAAACTGTAGATACTTCTACAGTATTAACAGCCTATAATGGTTATGTTACTCCTCTACTAATGTACGGTGTTATGTTCTGGGGTAATTCTGTAGATAAAGAAATGGCTTTTAAAGCGCAAAAGAGATGCGTTAGGGCTATATTCAGAATGAAACAAACAGAGAGTTGTAGATTAATATTTCCAAAAATAAAAGTATTAACTTTGCCTTGTATTTATATATTCGATTTGATAATGTTTGTTAGAAATAATTGTGATATGTTTGTTAAATTAAAAAGTAAGAGGCATCAGTTTAAAATAAGCTTCATATCAAATAGAACTGGACTTCTGAACAATAGTGTTTTTTGTATGATTACTAGAGTTTATAACCATTTACCTACTAATTTGCTTAAAATTCCTGAAAACAATGCACTCAAAACAAAACTAAAGGAATTACTTTTAAATAAAGCATATTACTCGGTGAAAGAGTTTCTTGAAGACAATTTAAAAAAGGAATAAAATTTATGTCTGATTAATTTATTTTATCTATAGTAACTGTGGAATATTTATTGTACCTATCACATTAATTGTAAACATTACTAATTTTATGTATTTAATTTTGCATGGCGTGTTAGCCTGAATATGGCGAACATTTTCTGTACCTTTAACAACTGTATTACCCATATTATGCAATAAAGAATTTGAATTGAATTGAATTGAATTATTATTATTATTATTATTATTATTTATTAATCAGGCAAGCAGTTGCATGCAACTGATGTATGCCTGTATCCGAGTTCATGTGCCAAAGGACTCAATGTGTCTATCTAGTTGGTTCTTAAATTCATATTATGGTTTTCCATTGTTTCATTTGTAGTTATAATAAATTAGTTAATTATAATAATAATAATATTAAATTGTAATAATAATATCTAAGTAATTTAAAATCCATACTCTGTCTGTCTGTTACACAGTAAAATATTTTTTGAATTCGGACCCAAAGTCTAGACTAGTCTGCCTCTGTGGCGCGGTGGGAGTGTATCTGACTGCTACGCAAGAGGTCGAAGAGGGTTCGATCCCCACCCAGGAAAAGCCTTTGTGTGATGAGCACAATGGTTTATTCTGTGTCTGAGAGTTATTTATCTATAATATGTATATATTTAGAAAGTATGTTTATCAGTTGTCTGGTTTCCATAGTACAAGCTCTGCTTAGTTTGGAATCAGATAGCGTTGTGTGAATTGTCCAAAGATATTATTATTATTATTAAAGTTCCTGAGATACAAACAAACAAACTCTTCAGCTTTATAATATTAGTTTAGATACATCATTCCGCGGAAACTGGATGCACGCGTACGACGTCTCGGGTGTCCGCTAGTTATTTATATTTACTCAAGTTTAACACTAACAATATTTTAACACTTCTTATGGTCTGACCTTATTTTATCAACCAGATCAGACTGTAAATTTATTTCTGTGTACACTGACAAATAATAAATGAATTTCGTATGCATAAATTTTCCCCATTTTTGCAACATTTCTCATCGCTGCTCCGCTCCTATAAGTCGCAGCGTGATGTTATATAGAATATAGCCTTCCTCAATAAATGGGCTATCCAACAAAAGAAGATTTTTTCAAATCGGACCAGTAGTTCCTGAGATTTTAAACGCGTTTTTTGAGCGCGATTAAACAAACAAACAAACTCTTTCGCTTTATAATATTAGTATAGATAGCGCGGGCTGTTTATATAGCGTGGTCAGTCCTTTTAATGGGCGCGAAATTCATAATGGTTGAAAATAAAGTAACATCAGGTAGTCCAACTTTAATAGCTCGGTGGGCCACTTGTGCCCTTGACTGCAATGTCTAAGTGTATTTTATTTTCTTTATCATGCCCATAACCATTTCTCAATCCATGTTCTTTTATATTAAAAAAAAACTGTATATACATACCTAGCACACGCCTCATCTACATCTCGTACAAGTATTCCGATGTGACCGAAGCCTCTCGGATCTGAGTTACCGTTGTGGTAGCTCGAGTCGTCGCTTTCTGTGCCCCAGTTACTGGAATCATTACAAAGTTTCTTTTAAAAGTTGTTCTGCATGCCGATTTCTTTCTTTCTTTGCCAACTTGTAGTTAAATAATTATATAGCCTATGGAGGATGATGTTCGCAGTCTATGAGACATAATAAAATCGTTGATCTTTATTCAAAACCCGTTTTAGACCAAATTTCGAATCCCTGCAGTGTGTATACTCATGTAATGATAATGTATATTCACTTTGAATTTTTAACAAATACAAAGTACAAATACAATTCAGTCCTCTTTTCTGACCATAAAATTATATAATACCTCCTTGTGTCTTTGCCTGTGTTAAGTTTGAGTGTTATAACATATGTGATATTATGGAAGCACCGGTAGCCTAATGGCTAAGGCATCCTACCCATAACCCTATTGACGTGAACCCACTCCTAATACAAGCCATTGAGCTTAGCTGGAAGGGCTAAAGGATTGCTAGTAATGTGAGACCATAATCCCACATTGCTAGTTATCTTTATTTAAAAAAAAGGAGTATATACAACATTATCAAAAAACTTTCTTTACAATCCGTTCAGTAGTTTTGGCATGAAAATTAAGCTAATGGTTGGCCGTCAATCCATAATATTAGTAGTCACACTATTTTATGGAATGACTAGCTGACCCGCGCAACTTCGTCTGCGTAAATTTTCCCCGTTTTTGCAACATTTTTCATTGCTGCTCTGCTCCTATTGGTCGCAGCGTGATGTTATATAGCCTATAACCTTACTCGATAAGTGGCCTATCCAACAGTGAAAGAATTTTTCAATTCTGATCAGGAGTTCCTGAGATTACCGCATTCAAACAAACAAACACTTCAGCTTTAAAATATTAGTATAGTTATACAACAGTTTTGCAGTTCTTAAAGTCCACAGCTTAGACATACATTGAGAGAACAGATGAATTCAAGAAAGGCAACTTAGCAGCTTTTTGTACCCTCTACCCGTACCCAAACTTACAAATCATCGATAACTAAATCTCATTTTATTATATAAGATACTTACTAAGTTAACTCCAAAGTAGCTTTCCTTGTCATTGCCCAAGCAGTTCTCGTAGCCTCATCAGACGGTATCTCCCCAGCATTCTCATAACCCATGAAGAACAATGAGAACTTCATTTCGGGAAAGTGCAGTTGCTTTAGTAGAGTCATGCCGAGGACTCCTGTGTAGAACGGAATGGACTTGCGAGGGTCTTTGATGCGGTACATAGTTTGTTGGAACATGAAGTCCTGAAAAACGTTGTGATAGAGTTACTAAAGAATGTGTAATCTATAATGTTTACTTAGCAAAGGTGCTAGACGCCATTTAAAATGTCATGTCTATATGTACCTACCCATTATAACTTCATTTAACACATTTAGTGTGAATAAGTTTGTGAAATTAAATTAAAATTTTCTTTACTAATATTGGCTTACTAACTCCAACACTAGGCTACAGTCAAAAGTCTGTTTTTGAATGGCTTGACAAAGTATAAAGCTAAATACTATCAAATCTACGGCTGAAGTATTAGATATATGAAGGGCAAGGCAATAATTTGCTGCAAAAATCTTGTTCTCTGTTTTTAGATTGACTTCACATATAATCAAAGAATAGAATAATATTCTTATGTTGACCATGAAAAGATGTTATAATGTAATTGTTATACAATATTTTGGGGGTAATGTCATAGTTTATAGATAAAAGCACCATGATATAACACTAAGTTATGGTGCATAATTACTTAGTGTTGCGTGTCAAAGTACTGTCTGTTTGACTGCCTCTGTGGCGCGGTGGGAATGTAACCGCCTGCTACGCAAGAGGTTGTGGGTTCGATCCCCACCCAGGATAAAACTTTGTGTGATGAGCATGATGGTTTATTCTGTGTCTGGGTTTTATTTATCTATAATATGTATGTATTTAGAAATATATAAGTATGTTTATCGGATGTCTGGTTTCCATAGTACAAGCTCTGCTTAGTTTGGGATCAGATAGCTTTGTGTGAGTTGTCCCAAGATATTATATATTATTACTGTCAGTTTCATAATAGTGAGGGAAGTTTCTAAAACTGGCGTTTCACTGAGGCGACACTGAGCTGAACCTGTCTACCTGTGATCACAGCCATTGTAATATGGTTAACACGTCAGGCCATAGACAATTTATTTACCTTCAATTATTAAGGCAATTAATCCCCATTGCTTGAATAATTTTATATAATGTTATGGTGACTAAAAATCAAAAAGTTAATATTTTGGATTTAAATATTAATGTAAAAAGTTGGCCATATTTTACAATACCGGTCATAAATTATCAGTAAAAAGTATAATTATAGAACAAATTCAAGAGTTATTAAGATAAGATATATAAGTAAGTATTTAGTACCTACTTATGTACTTGAATGTAATGTTGATTTTGTAGTTATAGTTCGAAAGTTTTTTAAAAAGTAATATACTCACTCTGGTCGAAGGATCCGGCGTCTGGCACAGGGCCTCAATTTCTTGAGGTGAAATACCTTCGTGCGACATTATTCTGTGTAATTTAAAAAAAAAGTATAAGAATCTAACCTCTAAACACCGAACAATATCAAACCGTAAAGTAAATTAACACTTTTTATTACGAAACTGTATTATTACGTAATTTCGCTGCACTAGTACTTACATTTATCAATAAAATATTATAGAAATAATGCAATGAAACTGATAAAGTAGTTCAGTTATCTACAAAATGGTACGTCCGATTGACGTTTTACTTACGTCTTTCTGTCAGAGTCAAAGTCAAATAAAAATGAATCCACTCCGTTTTTCGCATGGATTTTATTGATGTAATGTTTATAAGTTATTGTTAAATACGAAACCCAAATAAAGATTTACTTAATGTATTCCTAGAATGTGTATAATATTGTATAGTAGTACGATTTTTTTTTCAAACTTTATTTTTATAGTAAATTGTAATACAATACTTTGAGCTAAGTTTCTTTACAAGCAGACGAAATCCGTACACTGGCGAATCTAAAATAATAATCCATTTAGAACAGGATAAAATAAAGACTTTTTTTGTGAAAATAAATTATATTGTCTAATATTTACCATACTCATAATTATTACTTATTCCAAAGATATAACTTTTCATATAAATATCTAAGTTCTTCCATCCACACGATATCCCTTTCTACAGAAGTTTTGATACATTGAAATGCCGACACCATTCTCACATTTCTATCATCAATGAAAATATCTCCAATGATACTCAAATAATCTCCTTCTTGAAAATTAATAGCCTTTTCTGCAATACGGCCTAACAAAGTAGACATAATGCTAACGTTGTCATTGCCTGATCTCACTGCTCTAGAAAACCCATAATGTAAATCTTTCAAAATGGCCGGTGATGTATTTATATTACTTTTCGTGCTATCATAATAAATTTGGACAGATCCCGTTGCGTCGGATAGCTCTACATTTGTTGTGATGTCTGATGTGTTGTAAATAGCCGTAATTACACCTTGTATCATTACATTTTTGAAAGTCATTCCGAATAATTCATAGATGTATTTGTTTTCAGTTGTTTTGGCGCGAAAAATATCTTGAATGTAAAGTTTTAGAGGGGTTTGTTGGAAGTTGTCCATTGCAATCTTATTATCTAACACAGAACTGATATTTGTTCACATAAAGTTATATTACTTGGATATTAATTACACCAATTCTACTTAAATATAAACTTGTTTACAAACTTTAATTGAACCACCAATTGGAAGAAGGGAATAAAAGCCGTTTTTGACGAAATCGATTTTTACTCATATTAGCTCTTTTCAATCGTAAAGCTACGCGTCAGGTTGAAAAGGGAAACAAAACGGTCAAACGCCATTGTAATATTAGCGGTCAAAAAAAATGTAAGTTGGAAGAAGGGAATAAATCACAGATTTATTTCTTTCTTCCAACTAACAATATTTTGTCATACAATTAAAGGTCATTTTAATTTGACATTTTTATTCACTTAAACCGTTAGTAATAACTGAATTTGATTGGCTGGTTAGCCGGTTGTTTAGATCATCGCCATTTTGTTTTGTTTACCAGTTATTTAGTTGACACTTGACTTTGACTACAAACTTTTGTGGTGCGCGTTGTTGTGATTATTTAAAAGAAGAAAGAACAATGTCGACTGAGAACGAATCATCTGATGATGAGATTAACATTCCAAAAAAGAAGAAAAGAGGGGTACGCAAGTCAACGGATAAAAGTACAACTTTTAAAATATCAAAATATAAACATTTTGAGTACAATACAGGTAATAAAGGTTACTTAACCTGTTCCGAATTTATTGACGGATTTGTAAAGACATCTTTTTTGCTCCAAAAATCAGGAACTAATCCTATAATACCTGAAGAAAAAGCATACACGTCAAAACTACCCATAAACGAAAAAAAGATGAATGATGTGCGAAAAATCATACCATATATTCCAGAAGAGTGTAAGACGTTTTATGATATGATTTTGACTTGGCCCACAACAACATTGGATGTTGCTGATATAGATGAGGATTAATACAATATCTTTTCTATGTTATTAATATAATAAATGCTAATATTCTATAACATTTGTGTTTTTATTTTCATAAATTGGAAAAAGGGAATAATTTCAAGAATTTCAAACTACCCTAACTTTTGTTTTTCTTTACATAAAATATTTTTTTTTATAGCATATTATCGGCAACAACGTTTACTACATTTCATTTTAAGATGTCATGGGCATTTGATCTATAAGTTGAGAGTAAATCAGTTTTTTCTAATTATCTCAGTTCGAACTTTTTGTAATTATTCCCCTCTTCCAATTGGTGGTTCAATTGACATTTGATTTTGACATTGCATTTGAAAGTCTGACAAGCTGACAACTGAGATTCGTTTGGAAATCGATTCTATAGAACGAAACATTAAAACTAATTTGAAAAAAAATCCTGGCAAGAGCATGTCGGTTCATGCTCAGTGTAGGGTTAGGGTTCCAGAGCCGTTGCCGTATAAAAAAAATCCGATTAGAATAATTGCGCCAGCTGAAGAGCGTATGTTAGAAATTAGCCCTTAAGTTAAGAAACGAAGTTTTTAGCAATAACTCAATGACGGTATAAAGATAAAGATATTTTTATTTTGTTAAAACATGAGTGATGAATAAAGATGTTTACAATAATTCTTTCAGTGACATTATGTTTTGCCCGTTTTGCCCTAAAGGCGAACAAAATTAAATTATTTTTTTATAGATTATTTAAAATTAAGTTAGACTATTAAAAATTAAATTAGATTTCTAGATAAATAAGATATTAAATTCTTGAAAATAAAATAATAACAATCACATAGTCATAGATATAAAATTTCAATTTCTACTATGCTATTAGCTAAAAATTCTGAAATGTTATAAAACACTGTGTATAAAACTGTTTTAATAGTTTTTGAAGGACTTTAGTATTATCTCGCCTGTTTCGATTTACCGTATCTGACAATCGAGGAAACAGTTGAGAATTGTGTCCTACAAACATTCTTGTAGCTACTTCTAAAATATATACCTAGTGACGGGAGTGTTAGAATTTACAACTGTCGGTAGGCTTCATCCCGAACATTAAACGAATGCACCGCACATGGTATGTCCCAAAGAGCATGTCCGATCATTTTTGAAATTGCACGGTTCAAAAGTTATGGGGTGGTGTGGACAAATTTTCGGAGCGATTATTTCCAAAAATATTTACATAATCAAAAAAATAAAAATAAGAAACCTGTCTAATCTGTCTAATGAGACGCCACTCCTTGATGTATGCTAAAAAAAACAGCTTTTGTTGCATTATATGGAGTACCAAATATTTATTGTTCAAACTAAGTATCGGGTCGTCATAATATTATTTATTACTACAAGACACCTTTTCACCGAATTTAATTAATATATTTAATGGGTTGTCTTTGAGTAAAATGTCTGTGACATACGGACGGACAAACAGACGGACATGACGAAACTATTAGGGTTCCGTTTTTACCATTTTGCTACGAAACCCTAAAAAGAAAGTTGTATGCAGTTTAAAAAAAACCTGGCAAGAGCATGTCGGGTCATGCTCAGTTCAGGGTTCCGGAGCCGTTGCCGTATATAAAAATCTAATTTGAATAATTGCACCAGCAGAAGAGCATTCATGGCTTTGTTGAGAAATGCAATTTTTCGGTAATAACTCAATGACGGCATATCCGATCATTTTTGAAATAATTTATTTTAAAGTATTTATCAAGCACTTTTTGTTTTTTTTTTTCATATTTTTTGGTCACACGATTCAAAAGATAAGGGCACATACAGTATATGCGACTTTCGGAGCGATTATATCCAATAATATATACTAAACAAAAAAAAAATTGAAACCTTAAAATGTTTATTAAAGGCCTGTCGAATAATGTCCCCACACGTTGATGTATGGTAAAAAAAATCAGCTTCTGTTACATGTATCGTATGGAGCGGCCACCCTAAAACTATTTATTTTTATTATTTAGCTATTATTATTAGAATAATAACGGGACTTAATCGAGTGAAATATTTATAGGTACGAACCTTTTATTTATCCGTCGTTTCGATCGAATTCCACCGATCGTGGGGGTTTTTCAACTACCCTCGCCAGGTCTTGATCATTTCGATAAATTTTACTGTCGGTACTTCTACACACTACATTTACTACGTCTTTACACTGATGGTGAGAGCCGGTATCCATCTTCTCGGTTGAAATGATTATGAGAAGACGGATATCGGCTCTCACCATCTTGGATAACCCGTTATCAACAAATGCAGTCGTCGCAGTACACATATCGCGCCTGTATCGTGTAGTCTTCGAGTGAAATGTCTTATCATACGGACAGACAGACAGACGGACATGACGAAACTAAAGGGGTTCCGGTTTCGCCATTTTGGTTACGGAACCCTAAAAAGAAAGTTGCATGAAGCTTAAAAATGGTGGCATTTCGTCCACAAGCGCCTTCTTTAAATAATTTAATGACAGACTATGGGTCTTAATCGCGTGAATATTTTAAGGTAAGGTACCTACCATAATATTATTACTAGCTGTGCCCCGCGGTGTTACTCGTGGTTTAATAGCCTATGTTAATCCAGGGTGTAAGCTAACTCCGTACCAGATTTTATTAAAATGGCTCCAGCCGTTTAGACGTGAAGAAGTAACAAACAAACACACTCACACACTCACCATTTCACCAACTTTCGCCTTTATAATATTAGTGTGATTGCCTGACGTTTCGACCGCACGTACTGCAACGCAGTGCCTAATATCTATGTAGGTACCTACCTACTACTGTAACGGCCGTGGTCACGGCTAGACTGAGAGGTACGGGTATTAAGAATATCGAGTGATAATTAACGTCTACAATACACAAATTAATAATGCATAGTTCCAAGAATAATGTACACTTGTCTAACTATCGTGTGGATGAGTTATAGCTACGTTTTAAGTCTAGATTGGTCGAAAGTTTATTGTATTTATAACTGACGTGGGTCATGAATGAGGGAATTTAAATACGTCTTGTATGTTGATTGGTCTAAAATGTCCCGTATATTATGAATGTGCTAGCGGTGGAGTGAGTCCATCTCGTTCCGTGGGTGTCGTCAGGGGGACTAAGGGATTTCACATCAGAAGACGGGCAGCAGCGTCCTCTGCGTACTTTAAAGACTGCGATCGCCAACCCACTCGCCAAGCGTGGCGATTATAGATATTACCTTCAGGTTTATTGTTTTTAAACTTTTGAGATTTTCATACATATTAGTTATATTTCGGGACTAAAAATGGACTAAAAATGGTCCATGTGTGTAGATTTTCGATAAATCCGGATATATCGAAAATCTACACACATGGATAGGTATTTACATGCTTTATCGCACCATCATCCCCGCCACTTACAGTCCATTGTAGCTTCTTTAACAAACAGACCTTTGTGACCTTGAACACTTGGAGGGTACACGTTCGGTACTAAGAAGCAACGGATACAAGCATAACCTTTAACGTCCAATGAGCAGAAAACCAGCAATGCCGACAGAGTGCCAGCTTTCATGCCGTACATCAAAGGAGTTACGGACAAAATTGGAACAGTATTGAAGAATTACTCCATTAGGACTGTATATAGTCCGCACTCCAAGGTTTCGAAACTTTTACGAACGGCAAAGGATATTATTCCGCTCCAAACACCTGGCGTGTACAAGGTGGATTGCAGTTGCGGTAGTTCCTATATCGGACAGACCAAAAGGACAATCGCAGACAGGGTCAAGGAACATATTATACTTTTAAAAAAAGAAAATAAATAGTAAAAAAATACGTAAATAAGTATTAATGGAATTGAGTTTTGCACCAACGGAGGTAGATTGAAGGGATGTTCTTATAGCCCTAGATGTTGTTGCAACAGCTTTTGAAGTTACGCATAGGGCGCTTATCAACAGTTAAAATGGACAAAAAGCATTTGGGTGCATAATATAAATTGTGATGCAATGATTGTAACAGACGAGTGACGAGTCAGTCACTCGCTAGTCGTGGTTTAATTTAGACATTGCATATTATTAATACCAGTTAGTGATTTCATTTACCGAACCCAGTACCTCAGTACCTAAGCTTGTGACCCCGACGAACAATAAATGGAGTGACTATCACAGTATCTAAAAGCATTTGATTAACTTCGCCGGCCTATGTTCCCAAACATAGCTAGGTAGGTACTGCAATATCACTTCTGGACCTATCAAGATCTTGTAGCTAATATGGAGATTTTTCTGGTTGCTATTCTATATTCCTTGGAATTTATTTATTTATTCAAAACTTGTATATAGGCGGACTTAATGCTAAAAGCATTCTCTGCCAGTCTACCTTTGGGTGATATAGGATAGGAAGGTGTAGATGCAGTAAACTAATGGAAATGAATAACCTCACATAATAAAAATAGCTAGAAAAGAATATAAAATAAATACTGATAAACAATACTTATAACTATACAAATAAACATAGGTACCTACTTAAAAAAACACATACATAAACACATACAAACATATACATTTATAATACATACATACTTAATACATGAATTTAAACTATCTTGGACTCTTGAACCCAGAAAAACCACCAGAGAAAGTGGGACAAAAACCTTTAACAAAAATATTTCAGTAATTTTTATAGGCATTTCTTGCCAATTGTTATTGCTTCGTTCGATTTTGCTAATGCTCTCTGTAACGAAGTAATAACAAAAGCCGTAATAGTTCTTTAACTACCGGCTAAATGGCGCATACGAGGGCCCAGCTCACGAGCATCAAAGGATAGAAAAAAATGAGGTCTAGTAACATAGTCCAGATAGGTGGTTCGATTCCGGCCCCGGTTTGGCTACGGAAGTCTCGGGTTCGATTCCTGGACTTGGTCGTCTGGGCTTCAATTTTTTCTATCTTTCAAATATGCAATTATTGTATTTGTAAAAATATTTCAGATACTTACCAGACTTTTGGAATTAGATGCACTACTGTAGGTATTAACCAGAAAAAGTAGAACACAAAAAACTTCAAATTCAATACTTCCGATACCAATTCAAAATGGCGCCACATTAAGTAGAACAAGATGTGGAGAAACCGCATGCGAGAGCTTGTTGCCAATAAAACGAGTATGCCATCAAATACCAATTAAATCCGTCGGCATCCATACTTTTGTTTTAATTGGCAGGCAACAGTAAAAATATGGAGAGAAGAGCGCAAGGATAATAGAAGCTCTATTAATTTCTTTCCAAATAGAAATGATGCTGTATTTATTTCCACAATATTATTATGAGTTTCGGAACTTAACTTGGAAAAACTTTGAGAAGATTTTTTGTAGGATTCTGCTAAATAATCACAACGATTAAGTCCCGATATATTTTGCTAATATTAGACTGGGAAGTTTGTTCTATAATTTTTTTTTTTTCTTTTTTTTTTTTAAAGACGTCTCCCGCAGTAGGGTACAAGCCCTGTGTCGCGGGGGATTTTACAAACATACAAGTCACGGACACAAAGAACACCCAGACCCGGAACAATCATTTGTGGATCACACAAAGTAGTGTCCCGTGTGGGAATCGAACCCACGACCTCTTGCGTAGCAGTCGGACACACTCCCACTGCGCCACAGAGGCAGTCAAAATTATAATTAAGATTAAATAATTAAGATCTAACTTTTAGCTGAATTTTGATGTTTAGCACAGGCTTTAAGTAGGTAGGAACTAGATTCAGCTTGCGGGTTTGTTCGCGTTAAGTTTTTTCACTCCTTGGAGATCAAGTTACATCACAACCTTTCATATTCCTGGTCTACATCAAAAAATAAACCTCTCTGCAAAATTCTAGCTTTTAAGTCTAAAGAATTAAGCTAGATGCCATTTAGTAAGCTTGTTACAAAAAAAAATGTATGGCACTCGGGGACTGCCGCGGTAAAGCTATTGCAAAGCATTTTTGATCTTCTTAAGCAAGACAGACACATTTTTTTTAACTTTTTTTTTCCATTACCATTCGTCTCGATCCGTGCGAGCTTCGTACAGTCGTACCATAAAAATAAATAAATAAATAAAAAATGATTTATTCACTTAGGAAGCAAAATACTACACTTGTGAAAAGTCGATTCTACATTTACTGGTAATGCCTGTTCGCAAACAATAGGTAAAGCCCGAGAAAAGAACAGGCAATAAAAACTCGTGGCCACTCTTTTCAAATTGGCAATATTTACAATGTTTCTCTGTTTATAAACTGTATATGCAGGTAAGGTGCTGCCACCATTATACCTAGTCTAGCCATAAATATTGTTACGAAGAAAAAACATTTTTTTTTATTGCAAATAATATTTATTACTTTTACAGTGTGTTAGTTTAATACATAAATAAAAAACAATTCAAAATATAAAAAGCTTATTCGAAGTGGTCTCCATTGGCTGCAACACAGTCCTTTAAACGTTGAGGCCAGTTATCAATAGAAGCACGCACTCTTTCCATGGGAAAATTCTTCACTGCCAATCGTATGGATTGTTTTAGGGACTCCAAATTATCATGGCGTTTAGAGCAAGCCATACTCTCTAAAACTGACCATAAATTATAATCCAGCGGATTAAGATCGGGACTAGACGACGGCCAGTCTTCAGCTCTGATGAAGTCCGAAACGTTCACTTCCAACCAAGACTGCGTGGACCGAGCTTTATGACCCGGCGCTGAGTCTTGTTGGAAGGACCATACTTGGTTATTGAACATGGTGTTGTTAAGGGGTTTAACTACCTTCTCAAGAATGGTATCTTGATACACTTGTGCCGATGTTTTGATACCTTTTTCACAAAAATATGGCTCAGTCACTCCTTCATAGCTAACACCCCACCAAACCATCACTGAAGTCGGATAATGCCCACGTTGCACTCTGTCGACTAATTGGGAAGCTTCCTTAGAGCTTTGAGCATAAATACGGTCATTTTGTTTGTTAAAATGTTGCTCAACTGTAAAGATTTTCTCATCCGTAAACAAAATTTTTCTGTGACCTCCCTTTGCGTACCGCTTCAGTAGTTGCTTCGATTTTACCACCCTATTCTTTTTTAAATTATCAGTTAAAAAATGATCAGTGCGTCTCTTATAGGCTGCAAGTCCTAAGTCATCTTTTAAAATGCGTGACATGGTTCTGGGTGCTATCTTCATCTCCCGAGATAAAATCTTTTGCTTTCGGACAGGATTTCTTCGAATTCTTTCCCTTACTGCTTTGACCACCATTTTCGTACGAACACTACGTGGACGGCCAGATCTTTTTCTGTCACAAACAGAGAAGGTCTCATTGTACCTATTAATAGCCCGGTACACAAACATTTGACTATAATAATACCAAGCGTATGGAGAGTTTTAAAAATTACATTCGGCTCCATACCAACTTTGTGTAATGCAATCACAGCGATTCGGTTTTCTTTATCACCCCACTCCATTTTAATATAGCAAAATATTGTACAATGTATTGGCGCCAAAATTAGAAAATACAATGAACAATCGTATAAAAATGACACATTCCAAATTCAAATGTAATATCTTTCTTTTTTTTAATTGTAACAGTATTTATGGCCAGACTAGGTATTATACACCATATTGGAGTACTGATGCAAAAAAAGAGGTCAATAATATTACGAGATCGGATACATCATAATAGGAGCATCCACTTACGATGTAAAAACTTTATGTGCTTAAATATTGGCCAATTTACTGCTACTTAATGAATAAGTCTAGTATACATGTTTTACAAAGGAAAGAAAAGAATGGCCGTAATTTATCACGCAGAATCTTTACTTACAAAAGTAAATCGTTTTCTTAACTAGTACCTAAGTAACATTATCAAACTGTGTCAACAATATTCATCTAGTAAAATGCAATAAACTATACAACACAATACATTAATAGGGAGCAACGAACTACATCCATTTATCTTTATCAGTTAAATAATCATCGATTGAATAGTAAGCTCTTTGTATAAGATGTCTCTTGACTACATTCTTAAATTTATTTACGGGTAGACTCGATATGCTGACAGGGATTTTATTGAAAAATTTTACCCCTAGTCCCATGAATGAGTTATGAGTTTTATGAAGCCTTTGATATTGTCCTACCAATTTGTCCTTATTTCTTGTATTCACAGAGTGAATATCACTATTTTTGTTATGCCTATCTCTTTAAACTTTTCTCTAAGGGAAACTCTTTTCATTTTCATTTCATTTCATTTATTTTAGAAACAATTATAACATTGTGTTGAAATGTTTTACATATAAATATATAAAAAAAAAAAAAAAAAGTAAATACATGCACAAAAACACAATAAATAACAATTTATAATTTGAACAAATAAAGTAAATCATTTAAAATAATTATTGAACACAATTTAAAAAGTAGACATACACATAATTCCGAGCAATGAGATTATAACATAATTATTCGTGAGTCATAGTTTTAAATCAAAATTCATCCACCGTATATAGACACCTTTCCAGCAAATATGACCTTAATTTGTTTTTAAAAATACTTACACTATTAATGACTTTAAATTCAATTGGCAATTTATTAAACATTGTAATAGATTGGTAAAGAGCACTTTGACTCACTATACAAAAGTGTGGAGTAAAGTTGTGCTGCAAGTCTTTACGTCTTGTGGAGTGTCTTTTTTCTTTTTCTGCTAGGCTCTCTTCTTTATGTAGCTTTTTGATCAAACTTGTTAGCAGTACAAAGATATACAAACTTGGAACGGTCAGTATACGCAGACGCATAAAATGATCTTTGCATGACTCCCATTGCGGTATTCGAACCATTGTGCGAATCGCCCTTTTTTGAGCGATAAACGCAGTATTAACGTTGTATTTGTAACTATTTCCCCAGAGGCTAATACTATAACGTAATTTGGATTCGATAAGTGCGTAATATACAGTTTTTAGCTGATCTTGAGAAATCACGTCCCTTAGACTTCTGAGAGCATAACAAGCCGAACTAATCGTGCTTTCAATACATGAGATTTCCCTTTTCCAATTGAGCCTCTTATCAATAAACGTTCCCAAGAATTTTACTTCGTTACTGGTGGGTATTATGCTGTTGTTATAGTTTATTTCTATTTTCTCGTTGTTTTTTAAATTTGTCGTGAATAGTACTAAATTAGTTTTACTAGTGTTTAATACAAGTTCATTCAAAGAAAACCACTCATGAAACAAAGATAAAGTTTTGTATACGGTGTCACCTAGGGTTACCATGTTATTTGCGGTAATTATTGCGTTGGTGTTGTCTGCATATAGGATAAGTTCAACATTTTGTATTTTCTGTTGTATATGTCTTACTAGATCATTTGTAAATATAATGAAGAAAATTGGACCCAGAATTAATCCTTGTGGTACACCCTTTTTAATGACTTTGAGACTGGATTTGAAAGACTTTTGACAACCCTCTTCGACCGAATTGATTTCAACGTACTGCATGCGATTTTTTAAATAAGATTTCAATAAATTTAGTACCTGCCCCCTTACTCCGTAGTGATCCAGTTTATTCAAAAGCAAGCTATGTTCCACAGTATCAAAAGCTGCACTTAGATCTAGAAAAAGCCCCGCGACTCTAAGCTTTTTGTTGATGTGAGTTACCACCTGCCCGATCAACGTGTTGATAGCTTCGTTTGTTCCCACACGCTTTTGATAACCGTACTGACAGGGTGTAATTATTTTATTTCTATACAAATGTTTAAGGAGTCCTATTTTGATTATTTTCTCAAATATTTTTGATGTTGACTCGTGCTCCTAGTTGATATATCGCACGCACTGCGCGTTTTTGAAGAATAAAAATAGTTTGTATATCAGCCACCTTGCCCCAAAGCAATATGCCGTAGGACATGACGCTGTGAAAATAACCAAAATATACTAGTCGAGCTGTTTCTACGTTCGTAAGCTGTCTGACTTTGCTGACAGCATATGCTGCAGAACTGAGTTTCCCTGCGAGACATGATATTTGGGCGCCCCACTGTAACTTACTATCTAAAGTAATTCCCAAAAAAACCGTTGAATCAACAAAATGAATAACTTCATTGTTTAAAACAAGATTCGGACTGATATTTCTTACATTTGGTAAGCTAAATTTAATACATTTAGTTTTTTTAGAATTTAAAAGCAAGTTATTTGATGTAAACCAGTCAAGAACTAATGCGAGGGACCTGTTTACTTCGTCAGAGTAATCATTTTTACGATTGGTTTTGAATATAAGAGAAGTGTCATCAGCAAATAGAACAATATCGCATAAGTTACTGGTAAAAAATGGCAGATCGTTTATATACACCAAAAATAGAAAAGGACCCAGAATTGATCCTTGTGGCACGCCCATACTCACTGTTGATCCGGACGACCTTATTCCGTTAATGTCTACATACTGCATTCGCTCACTAAGATAAGAAGCAACAAGATTAAGCGCTGCACCCGTAATGCCGTAATGCCTAAGTTTCAGCAGAAGTTTAGTATGCACCACACAATCAAATGCTTTTGAGAGGTCGCAGAAAACACCAATGGCGTCCTGCGAGTTTTCCCAGGCACTATATATGTGTTTTAGTAGTTTAGAGCCTGCATCTACTGTCGAACGACCCTTTGTGAATCCATATTGTTCGCTATGCAGTAGATTATTAGATTTAAAATGTGTTTCTAACTGCATTAGTATGGCCTTTTCAAAGATTTTACTAATAGCTGGTAAGATAGAAATAAGTCTAAAATTACTAGGGTCGCTTTTTGAACCGGCTTTAAACAAAGGGATTACTTTACTGTGTTTCATTAAATCAGGAAACACGCCGGTATCAACAAATCGATTAAATATTGCAGCTAAATGTGATGCTATTTTAATTATAATGCAATTAATTAATTTAACTGAAATACCCCATAAGTCTGCTGTCTTTTTGCAATTAATTGACTTAAATATTTTTATTATGTCATGGGGGTTTATAAAATTGAAACTAAATAGTACGGTACACTCTTTCACACTGCTTCTTACAAGTGATTGGGCTTTAGCCGGACATGAATTTAAGGAGCTGGTTGTATTTATAGGTATTTCAGCAAATAAATTATTAAATGATTGCGCTAGATCTAAATTGGTTGTTACAATTTTATTACCAACACATAATTCAAAATTATGATCGCGTGGCTTGGCCCGCCCAGCTTCAGCATTGATTATGTTCCAAGTGGCTTTAATTGTATTTTCTGCTTGTTTAATATTTCTACCTAAATGTAAAGACTTGGCAGCAGCACAAGTCTTTTTAAATATTTTGGAATAATTTTTAACATATTGAACAAACTTAGGGTCAAAATTTTATTGCTTCATACCATACAATTCATACAACTTAGCTCTACTTATTTGTATGCCAGTTGTTGCCCAATCACAAAAACTAATTTTTCGATTTTTATAATACATATACTTAAATAAGTACGTTAAGCGAACGCTCGGCCGAGCTACATGGTAGGCGGAGAATTTTTCGTTACGGAATTTCTTGATTCGGTCGCCGGTAAAAGCTATGCAATAGCTAAAAAAATGCTTGCTTGAAACAAGATAACTTTAAATCATGCAGTCGGAGGCATTCATGAATCTCAGTGAAATTACTGAAACTGTTAAGCTTCCGACTGCATGATTTATCTAAGGTTATCTTGTTTCAATCTTTTATTTAATACTTTTTAGTGCTTATTTAATAGACGTAACGTAACGTATTAACTGTCAACCTAACGAAAATTTCAGTGAAAATAGTTGGTAACAATTTTTAAATCGCTTATCCTAAACGATAACCGTTTAGTATATTTATCGATTTCAATGCTAACTTAAATATTAAAATATAAAACTAAAATATTTATGAAACCTCATCATGATTTTGAAATATCAACGCGATGATATCCCACATGACATACTTGACTTTAACTTTTTCTCTATCAAAATAATTATGGCGTCTATCTGTCGCCATTTTGAATTTGCTGTCATGTCTTTAGTGAGTGAGGATCGCAAGTTTATTACGATTCGATTGACGAATGAATCCTCCGCAGTCGGGTATTAATAAAAAAGTAAATACATAAATAAAATGAATGAAGGATCCTTAGTAGGTACGTCAATTGTTATAATCTATTTTTAAAAAAGTAAGCTCATTCCTGTTAGTTAGCAACCGTGACGAAAATTGGTTAGGAGTTAGTATAACATTAATATAATAAACATTATAGAAAGACCATATCATACCAGCAACTCATAAACGTACTTAAACTGTGGCAACATTTTCAACACTTATTTTATAGTGCAGTCGTGTAATTAGATCATCCTAGACCTACTATGTAGGATGTATATTAATATGGATTAACTTATACATAGGTAGTTAGTACATGAAGACAGGAATTCATGAGCACGGTATGCGAGATACCTAGTATCTATATGAAGACTATGCATACTTAAATCTTAATTAAAAATCTTCATCCGTTGCTACTACATTTTTAATTCTAATCTCATTTAAAAAAGTAAAAGAAAGATTCATAAAAAGCTTTTTAGTGCACCGTTACTTTGATTTTTATTTTCTCTTTTAAAACCTTCTATGGGGGGTAGTAAAATTAATAGTTGGCCGAAAACAAAAGAGTTTAAAGCCATCCTCAAGCGAACGGGAGGGTTGTCCGTTTGCTAAGCTTTATTAATTGTTTGGCTATTAGTAACCTATTTTATAAATGAAACGACTTTTCGTTTTAGTTGATTTTAGTTGCTCCTAAACTATATTAGAGTTCAATCCTATAATTCAACCAAACCATCATATAATTATATGTTATGTAGTTGACATAGTTTTCAACTTGGTTATTGTACTGACTCATGAAATCATCCAATAACATAGCTGCTTGGGTCATCAAACTGTAATAATATTAACAATTTGAACGCCATTAGTGGTTTTTTTTGGGGGAATTTATAAAGTGAGATTGTTTGGTAGGAGTTTTAAGTACCTATCGGACCATTTGTCATATTATGAGATCAATATTAAAATATTGGTAAAAAAAACTTGTAGAAATTGTGGAAACGGTGACAAAATAAATGTTCGTAACGGTTCTATTATTTTTACTCGACTGCGGAGGAGGGTTATATTATTATGTTTGACATGTATGTAACCTTTTAATGTTCCTATTCCGCTCATAACTCCTCAAGGGCTCAACCGATTTTAATAAATTATTATTTAATTAGATTACTTTTGATGACGCGAGTGTTTCTAAATAAATAAAACTCTTAAAAAAATCCCAATGGCGTATTTTATGCGCGTTAATGTGAGGTCTGAAAAACAAGTTTCGCGAATGGGGTATTAAATTTAAGGCCTTTAAAAAGCGAGTACGAAAATATACATATAATCTATGTTTAAAGATGTTTGAAGTGGCAAATCATACAAAAAACGACTTTAAAGTATAATAGCCTGTATCATGAAACCTAACTTAAAGTTGGGTCTATACTACACAGTTGTTTTTTCTTTTTTGCCACATGCCTAGTAGACCACAGAATTATATGCCTACATCGGCTACAAAGTTAAATCTTTCAGCGCTTGGCAGATATGTATATATTTATTTAATTTATGTTATTTGTTAAACCTTTGTTAAACGCTGAAATAAGATGTTTTTTTTAACAAAAATCCTTATTCAGTTTATGTCACATAATGAGTCTCGGGTTCGATTCCTGGGTCTGGACTTAAAATTTTTCTATCTTTCAAAAATGCAATTACTGTATTTGTAAAGTAATTGGTAAGAAAAGCCTATAAAAATTATTTCAATATCTACGCCTTATTTCGCAGATAATACCTACCCAATACTCCTCTATTTATTTCATCTGTTTGAACGGCACCAGCTAAGTAGTTTTTTGGGTTGCGCTAGTCAGTGACTGAATATTTTGTATATCTATACATATAAAAATAAATCTCCACCAAATCATTTTCCATGCAAGATTTTAGATCAAATCGAAAATCTTGCATGGAATTTTAATGCTTTTCTATCCAAACCTCGCTTCTTTCGTCGATGGAAATGCATTTTAAGCTGCCAACGTATCAAACGTTGGCAGTTAAAAACTATATATTAAGTATCTTCTTTTAAAATACATCTGAAAATGGTCATTAACCAGTCGTATTCTGTTTCAACGACTCACACTAATGAAAGGGAGAATATTAGTTACATTTGCGTTAGAAGAACATATATATTTTGTAATGTAACAGTGTTTAAAGTAAATTATCACATAAACTCCGCGGTAGTACGCGAATCTGAAACCACTTGACTGCTATTCCTTCACTCCAAAACTTTCTCCATACTTTAACAAGTCGTAACGTTCCCGCACAAGTTGACACAATCAAACAAACTAAAATAACATGATTGTAGTGACAACCCTAGTTCGTAGCACCCGTCGGCAATTATGCAAACTGTGCCCGTCTGCGCGCTTATTTGTCGAGTGTTTTCCCCAATAGAGGTGGGACATATCGATATTTAATTGAGACGTAATTGATTTTGTACGCTTTCGTGTGTGACGTGGCTCGCTTTTGGGACTATGGGTTTCAATTTTTTTTATTGATAGTGTTGAATTCTCGTTGTTGGATTTTGTGCTAGGTTGCTGAGTTATATTTTATGTTTTACTGGCTTTTCACCTCCGCTTCACTTGCGTTATGGTAGATTTTTATAGCCTATTATATAATTTTATAAGCTACGGGTCTTAATCGCGTAAATATTTTATTTTAAGGCTAAATACCTTTGTTTATTGCCCGACGTTTTGACCGTATTGCAACGGCCGTGGTCATGGGTAGACTGACTGACTGACTTTTATAGCCTATGTGCTATTCTGCTCTATAAGCTACATAAGTAACTGTAAAGTTTCACCAAAATCGGGTTAGTAGCTTTTGCATGAAAGATCAACAAACATCGGAATGGAATTATGATACTATCTAGTAAAAAAGACAAAATAATTCCTATAATAATTTTCCGGCAGTTAATCTAAAACAACAAAATAAGTTTATAACCAAATGACTTAACTATAAAATATTAACGCTATTAAGACCCGTAGCTTATAAATTTCTTTATTAAGTTAAATAACTTTTTACTGAATTTAATGTCACTTATAATCTGTGATGGATGAGTGACTCATCTAGAGTTACTAATTTTAGTAAGTACAGCATACATTTTACAAGAAGTCAAAGTATCAAAATTGCAGCTTCAGACTAAAAGTCCTTTTCCACAAACCAAGCAGTTGTGATTATTTAAGTTAGTAAAACTATCGACATTCTAAATTTAAAAATACATCGATAATTCCAATTACTTGTTCCAGCTTAACCACATCACTAACCATCTCATCATCGATGCGTCTATACCGAGGCGTCGTCGCATCGAAATCGTCTGTTTCGCCCCGCACTATCCAGTTATCGACTACAGCATTACCTACTATACACAAAGCTTTGTTTTACTTTAAGTAGCTTATTAAATACTTAGGGTTTTTACGTTATTAAAATAGCATTTAATTTTAATTTTTTGAAGTTGTAAAAAATATAAATAAACATAACCAAAAGCCCGCATTTTTTTATTTATTCCTATTTAGTGGATATAGTATGTAACAACTAATCTTTAACGCAGCTTTTGGCAAGTATTGAAAATTAAGAAAATAATGGTTGCTAACTAACTTTTTTAGTAGGTACCTATTACAGTCAATCATGTTATACGTTTTTGTAAGCCTACGATGAGCCCTTTTATTTGGATACCCATATTGCAGTATTAAAAGTACTTTTTTTCACATCTCTTTATCTTGACATCTCAAAGCCGCCATGTTTGTTTTATTCCAAACGTCCCATATCTTTGAAGACTTGGGCGGTCAAGACGAATCTAGCGACGTCTTTTGTATTAATCCGTCTCGTGGTTTGAAAAATATTACATTCATGTACAGTCGCGGAATGAAAATGTTCGTCAGTTTTCAAATACACTCATTTAACGCTTTGCAAACACATGTTACCTCTTCAAACTATGCATTAGACAGTTGTTTAATTCAAAATAGCCGTGCTATCCAAATATAATATAAAACTTGGTGCTATCGCTATCATTCGTCTGTCAAGAAGCTGTCAACTAATTTTCTCAGTTATTACTCTGCCATTATGAAAATATAAATATTACGGGTCTTAATCGCGTGAATAATTTAAGGTATTTTACCTTAAATTATTTACGTGATTAAGACCCGTAACATTTATATTTACCCGTAATATTTAAATCGCGTGAATAATTTAATACCTTGTTTATTGCCCGACGTTTCGACCGTTTTGTAACGGCCGTGGTCACGGGTAGACCACGGGTAGACCACGGCCGTTGCAATACGGTCGAAACGTCGGGCAATAAACAAGGTATTTTACCTTAAATTATTCACGCGATAAGGCCCGTAATATATATATATTTTCATAATGTGTACAAATCGCGAAAGTTTATCGACATTTACTCTGCCATTGTCCATCATCTTGAAATAAAAACTTTTTCGCATGTGGTTGATGTTGATGTATATCTTCAAAAAATAGTTTTTATTTCAAGGTTCCGACTATTGCTTTAGTACCTAATTATTAGTTTGACTACATTGTTATGTTGGCGTTACTGTTCCGTGACTTGTTATAAGCAAAAGTCGACTTTAAGGTTTTTATTCCGCGATTGTACATACATACTATGCGTTTCAAATAAGTTGATAACTGTCATGATGACATTTGGATTCGCATTACGACTGCAACTTCATTGTATGACGTAAGGTCAGCAATAAAATGATTCATAAAAAGGTGTCATTAGGATTACATAGAAGTACCCTACTCTAGTTGAACTAAACATAAGCACTGTATTTAACTATTCATTATTATAGACACGTTTTAGTTAAAAAAATGTGTACTTATTACTGTTTGGTGTTTATTGAATAATAAATAATACTAATAATTTATTAAATATTATAATATAAGTAATCGTCCATTAAAGGTTGGATGTATAGAAACGGAAATTACAAAAAACGGGGAAAATTAACGCATATGAAAGTTTTAAAAAATCAAAATTCTTTGTTCACTTCGGATGCAAAACAACTCTTGTGATATGCTGGGATTCTACATGTACATGTAATGCCAAGTTCGCAAATAATAGGTAAAGCCGGAGAAAGAACCGGGCAATAAAAACTCGCGCTCACTCTTTTCAAATTGCCAATTTTACAATACTATACAATCAAATGAGTTGATAACTGCCATGATGATATTTTGTTTTGCAATACGACTGCAACTTCATTGTGTAACGTAAGGTCAGCAATAAAATGATTTGTAAAAAGGTGTCATTAGTATTACACAGAAGTACCTACCTACTTTAATGAACTATTTATAAGCACTGTATTCTATTTATTATGTTTTAGGAAAAAAAATATTGGGTCTGACTGAAAGGCTACTAAAGTGAAGTATATTCTTATATTGTACCTATTTACTTATTTCTGTTTCGTGCTTATTGAATAATAAAGAATACTAATAATATTATATTATACAAAAATGTTAGGTAGGTTAGGTACCCTACCATAGATCAAAGAAAACAAATATTTTGTCCGTTCCATTACCAAAACCAGTACATACGTACTTCACCCGACTTGCGAGTTTTTGTTGCTAACGGTACAATTTTGACAAGTACAGAGTGAAGTTGACGCGATCGCGATTATCTTTTCATTTGAAACGCATATTATACTACCATGTTAAAGGACTGATGCAAATTATATCATGAAAAAGTTGAAACATGAGATAAACTAAAATCAGCCTTAGTGGGTACAACATAGTAGGTGCATCTACTTACAACAAAGGTAAAAACTATATGTGCTTAAATATTGGCCAAAGTACTTGTAACGAATGATTAAATATAACATATTAATTCTGATATCAAAATTTATATAGGCCCTTATTCCTCATGCAGAATCTTTACTTACAAAAGTCAAATCATGCTCATAATCAATGTGGCAGTTAAAACCAGGTAACAAGGAGTAAGCAACTAGATCCATTTTTCTTTATCATTTAAATATTCATCCACTGTATATATATATATGTCCACTGTATGTATATAACCTCTACGTAAAAAATGTTTTTTTTTGAGTACATTTTTGAACTTAATCACTGGTAGACTCATAATACTATATATTATTTTATAGCTGGTATCTTATCAAATACTATCACAGAAATACCCTTATATGAATTATGAGTTTTATGTAATAAATTATGAGTTATATTGACCTACTAATTTGTGCTTAATTCTCGTGTTCACCGGGTGAACGTCACTATTTTTGTGATATAAATGCATATTTTGTTTAACAAACATAATGTTTGCAAATTTCTACTGAGATGCAGATGTCATAATACCTATCTCTTTAAACTTTTCTCTAAGGGAAACTCGTGCACCTAGTTTGTAAATCGCACGCACTGCACGTTTTTGAAGAATAAAAATTGTTTGAATATCAGAATTGATTGAATACAAGAGTATTGTTATTATAAAATAAATTAGGAATTGGCAACCCTGCTACTCATATTCTTCTCATCATTACATTTAGTCTGCGATTTTGCCTGCGTTAAGTTTATTTAAGCTCGAGTTACTTAAGCTCTTTTGTAATCTTTAGTCTACATCACAAATAAGAGACCTCTCTGCAAAGTTTCGGATATCTAGGTTCAAGGGTTTGAACTGGGCTTCAATGAATAATTGAATACATGAAAGTGTCAGGACTTCTATGTTTATACTAACTTTCGCCCTCGGCTCCGCTCGTGTGGATGTCAGTTATCGCGATAAAAACTACCTATTCTATGTCCTTCCCCGGGTTTCAAAACATCTCCACACCAAATACAAGGTTATTTTGGTATAGTACAAAGCTCAGACACCCCAACAAGATTTTACTTCAAGAAAGCACATAAAAAAAAGAAAAAATATTGAAAACTTGCAGAGTTATAAGCCATTCAAGTTGTCTTGTGTTCTTCGCGCTATCGTGCTCATTGCGCTCTTTAATACCTAATCCATGGTTATTATTGAAAAATAAGTGATGATTACATTTCACATCACATTGTAAACAGGATTTGGACTATTAGAATGATTAATGAATTAATTAATTTGATTCTGAGCAAACTACTTTCAGGTTTGCACTATACCAAGAATAACGTTGTATTTAAAAGAAGAAGTTGACTGACTGACTGACATATCAAGGCAGGGCCTAAACTATAAGGGTTAGAAAGTTAAAATTTTGCACAGGGGTTCCTTTAGGAAAGGATTTTTGTAAAAAATTCACCCCCTAAGGGTTTTACCCCCTTAGGTGGTGAATTTTTTACAAAAATCCATCGAGGGTGAAAAGTGAGTAAGAAACTTTAGCGTTAAAATATTTTGGTAACAATTTGGCATCCACACGGGCGCAGCCGCGGGCATAAGCAAGTGCCAACTAAATCGTTTCAGGGTTCTTAAGCGTGACAGCGTAACAGACTTAACCAATTTCAGATTTATAATATTAGTTAGGATAAGAAGATTATGAAAATATATCTACTCATATTGCAGATACATTGCAAAGTTAGTTATATTTGTTTTCCTAGTTACACAATTAGTTGTATAACTAGAAAAACGAAGCCCCAAAAAATCGTTCAGGGGGGTTTTTGAAAACGATTACCCGTCTATGGTAAAGTTCCTTAACCTCACAGATATCTCGTTCTGCTCGGTTGCTAATATAGGTAACTAATAATCTATGGGTAAAATATTCTGTTCTTGTGTTCTTTATGAACTAGTACCTGGATGAAAGATGGCAAATGGACAAATAAATTCGGTAAGTACACAAAACAAGTGGGGGGGGGGGGGGGGGGCAAAACGTACCCTCGTCCGTACCCCCAGATCCGCCTATGTTGAGGGTCCTGGCCTTCGTACGTGGACAACTTTCTCTTTCTCCCTGCACCCCAGACCGAGGTGTTTAAGGCACAGCGAATCTTTTCTGTCCAGCTCGTTGGGATCCTGCCTCTAGGCCTCTTTCTATCTTTAAACCAATTTTTATCGTATTTTTTCTTAAAAAGATAACTAGCAATGTGGGATCGGGTCCCACATTACTAGCAATCTTGCTAATCCCTCCAGCTAAGCTCAAAGGCTTGTGCTAGGAGTGAGTTCACGTTGGTTGGTAATGTTGGTAATGGGTAGGATTCGAACCCGCGACCTCACGATTGCGAGACCGATGCCTTAACCATTAGTAAAATACCAAAACACAGTACCAAGTGGTCACCAATCCATTTATTACACCATTGCTTAACCTTGCTGATAGATCCATATCCCGCAGTCGATGTAATAAATACAAGTAATATTAGTTAACAGAGTTGTGGTTTTATAAATAAATCAAATCATTGAATGATTGTCCATTATGTATTAAATTATTCAGTTCCGCTCGTGTATTGTTAATATTACAATAAATTTACAGGTACCTAATGGAGAATTATTGACGTAGTGAACTGATTGAATTTTTGCGGTTTATTAAACTACTGACGTCGCTAAGACTAATGTTATTTATTGTTTTTAAACTTTCGCGATTTTTATACATATTAAATATATTTCGGGACTTATTATCAGCGGGTCAATTGGGTCTAATTGGAAACCAGCGGGTCTATGTGAATTACCACCTAACTGCTTTTAACAAAGCACTACTAGCAAAAACGAAAAAAACTGCTACTGAAACGGATTTTCGTTATGTTTGGATCAAGCACTGCAAGATACATGCAAGGAAAACCGACTCATCGCCCACGATAGTAGTAAAAGCAGAAAAGGACCTCGCCAAATTAAAACTAAAAATTTGAATACAGACTCAGGAATCGAACCCGAGACTTCCGTAGCCAAACCGGGGCCAGAAGCGAACCACCTATCTGGACTATGATACAAGATATCAAATTCTTCTATCTCTTAATGCTTACGGGTTAGGCCCCCGTAGCGACATCTAGTCGGTAGTTAAAGAACTATCACGGCTTTTGTTATTGCTTCGTTACAGAGAGCATTTTAACAAACTTGCCAAAGACTTTACAAATACAATAATTGCATTTTTGAAAGATAGAAAAATTTGAATCCAGACTAAGGAATCGAACCCGAGACTTCCGTAGCCAAACCGGGGTCAGAAGCGAACCACCTATCTGGACTATGTTACTAGATATCAAATTCTTCTATCTCTTAATGCTTACGGGTTAGGCCCCCGTAGCGACATCTAGTCGGTAGTTAAAGAACTATCACGGCTTTTGTTATTGCTTCGTTACAGAGAGCATTTTAACAAACTTGCCAAAGACTTTACAAATACAATAATTGCATTTTTGAAAGATAGAAAAATTTGAATCCAGACTAAGGAATCGAACCCGAGACTTCCGTAGCCAAACCGGGGTCAGAAGCGAACCACCTATCTGGACTATGTTACTAGATATCAAATTCTTCTATCTCTTAATGCTTACGGGTTAGGCCCCCGTAGCGACATCTAGTCGGTAGTTAAAGAACTATTACGGCTTTTGTTATTGCTTCGTTACAGAGAGCATTTTAACAAATTATGATGACGCAGGCCGAATATTGAAGTAATTTTTTTTCCTTTAGGCGCATATCGTTCAAAGCGCAAAATGGTAAGCGCTCGCAAAATGGTAAAAGAGCATAATGGTAAAAGAGCAAAATGGTAAAAGAGCAAAATGGTAATAGAGCAAAATGGTAAAGGAGCAAAATGGTAAAAGAGCAAAATGGTAAAAGCGCAGAATGGTAAAAAACTCAGTTCTCACTTATTAGCCATGATGATAAAAAACATCTTAATTTTGGTGAAATGTGACTCCCTAACAGGAACAATATAAATAAAACGTGAATATTTTTTTCGAAAACCATTTAATTTATGTTCAAAATGAAGTAATAATATTTTTAATGTTCGACATTATGTATGAATCTCTACTCTAATCATCATCTACTACTACTGCGTAACGTATAGGTACACAATAATATCAAAATAAAAAAAAAGGTAAAGGTTACTGAAAGTCATAATAATTGCTTAATAAATTGAAAAATAATCTACATTCATTACAAAAATAAAATAATTAACATTCATTGCAAAAATAAAATAATCAACATTCATTTCAATAAGAAAATAATCAACATTAATGAAATCAACAAAACAAATAATATACTTTTTAATGTTCTTCGACATCTACTTCTAACACAATCATTAATATCAGAAATTACTGAAAGTAATAAAATAATCATCCTGCAGATTTTGACAAAAGAAACAATGAAACGTACATAAAATTAACAATTACTTAGAGTATGCATGTGTTTATCAATAATAATTTATCGTTTTTTATTTTTTTGTAGTAATCTCAAAAATATTATCTTTTTAAGAAATTGTTATAGAATTTCGCTTCAATTGTTTCACAAGTCGTCGGTGTTTTTTATCAAATTTAATGTCACTAAGCTTTCTCTTATTTTTTCTAGATAATTTAAATAGAGAATCTTTTAAGAATACATCCCACAATTTAGCCTCTTTTCGCAATTTATAAATAAACAGATACAAATTAGGTTTTTTAGGTATTCTACAATTAAGGCGATGGTGCCATCCTTCGAGAGCGTTGGTGGTCCTATGCCGCTCTTCAGCACAACTTAACGTACTTGCCGGTAGATGAGGGTACCAAGTTTTCTCAAAATAAGTTCGAAAATGTCTCATTTCAAGGGAGTCTGGTGCAGTAGCCAATATATGCTGCCACGTCTCGTGTATATGACTTGCGGGTACAAGAGGTATTATGGAGCACATCCTTGTTGTATTCCTGCCTTCTTTTGTTTTGTTTAATTTCAATTTCTTAGATTTTCGCCATATTGCATCATTATAATGATGGTAGCAACCGGTGAGTTTTGCTGCAGGAAATACTCTTGATACAGCGTTGAGAATGGCGATCTCATAATCAGATTTAAATGATTTCATTTGCCATTTTAATTTCTGTTTCAGGACGGTGAACAATTTTTCATATAATGCCTCGGTTTTATTCATTAGAAGGGCATATGCAACTGGTACAATACGTGTGCGGGACTCACTGGAGCCAATATCCAAATGTAGGGTAAATAATTGATAATATGGTCGAGGAGTTGTTCGAAACGTACCATCTGCGTAATATTTTCCAGATTTTTTCGTCAATTTTTTCGCCACATTTGTTGTAAAAAGTAACATGTCGTTGTCTTGATATATTAAAAAGTTACTAGCTAAAGCTTCAGGTATAGTTATAGTTCTTGAATCATTGTGACTCAATAAATCGGTACACAAATATTTTTTGCGAGCTCGGCGTAAAGTGTCTTTGACGGAGCTATAAGAAATCCTTAAATCATCATTTTCCGTACCTTCGTTTTCCATATTTTCTAAAATTTTATTTTCAACAATCTTCTGAATGGGTCCAAGATCTCTGCATACTGCATCCTTCAAAACCAGTTTCTGTTTATGCACTTCGTTAGCTAAAGGATCCGCTTGGCATGAATGGGCAGATTCTCTTAGTATTTTCCTGTTAGATTCGTCCATAGTGATTGACGCACTACATATACCCCTTTTGATACATCTCCATAAAGTTGTTCCTCTTTTGTTGGTTAAATGTTTATTATACCTGTACTCGCCGTATATAAGTGTTACATAACCTTTTTGATTTTTTAAAAACTCAAAGTCTTGGTCCGTCATCGTGATAAACAGTTAGTACCTAATCGCAAAATAGAAAAATATTTCACAATAATTCAGAAACTTCACACTTAAATATTGATATTATACTGGTTAATAAAGTAGTTCAAAAGGTATTCGCATAATAAACGACAAGACGTACTTTTCTTAGAAACTGACAAAGTTTTATTAAACTACCCTCCAAATGTTGAGATGATATTGCGTTTCGTTATTGCAAGTACACCGTACGATTAACAAATTGTTACTCTTTAAAGTTAAGGAACACTATTAGAAGGAAGGAAATGTTCCTGTTGTTTCATTGTCAATGAAAATTATTATATATAGTTACGTAGTTACATAGATGATGATGTCATAATGTCGAACATTAAAAATATTATTACTTCATTTTGAACATAAACTAAATGGTTTTCGAAAAAAATATTCACGTTTTATTTATATTGTTCCTGTTAGGGAGTCACATTTCACCAAAATTAAGATGTTTTTTATCATCATGGCTAATAAGTGAGAACTGAGTTTTTTACCATTCTGCGCTTTTACCATTTTGCTCTTTTACCATTTTGCTCCTTTACCATTTTGCTCTATTACCATTTTGCTCTTTTACCATTTTGCTCTTTTACCATTATGCTCTTTTACCATTTTGCGAGCGCTTACCATTTTGCGCTTTGAACGTTATGCGCCTAAAGGTTTTTTTTTTATAGGCATTTCTTGCCAAAGACTACAAATACAATAATTGCATTTTTGAAAGATAGAAAAATTTGAATACAGACTCAGGAATCGAACCCGAGACTTCCGTAGCCAAGCCGGGGCCAGAAGCGAACCACCTATCTGGACTATGTTACTAGATATCAAATTCTTCTATCTCTTAATGATTACGGGTTAGGCTCCCATAGCGACATCTAATAATATTAAAACTGTTAAATAATTACACTATTTTTATAGTATTAAATTGCAATAGTTGTGTTACATTTATGTTAGAAGAATCCAGTGTAAAAAAGTTTGAAAACCGTAGAAATATGTGTGCTACTCGCGTATTCCAACAATTACTGTGTTGTGTCTCTGTTGACTCCAACTTTGGTAGCAAAAATCATAGTCATACAGCCGGTAGTTGTTATGCCAAAATGTACATAATTTTCAATAAGAAGGTCTCAATTTGTATTTCTGTGCCTTAGCACTTACTACGAATTTGTTATTTTTCATATCGTTTGTTCGCATTCATTACTTATTGACTGCATCTGTTTCGAAGTTGTATGCGCATGGCCTCTGTGTTTTGCTATTTCTCAATTATTCCTATAAGTTTTTACTCACTACCCCCCTAATAATTAATAACATTTGTCGTTCGATGTCTGAATTAGTTAATTCTCAATTATCTCTGTTTTTACTTAGCAGTTTTTTAAAGTGTTTAGCTATAAGAGATATTATTATATTAGAACAATGATTAGTATTTTTTATCAGAATGTACGCGGTCTACGTACAAAAACAAATATATTTTACCGAAACCGCAGTTTAAACAGTTATGATGTTATAATACTCACGGAAACGTGGTTGTTGGATAGTATTAACAGTAGTGAGTTATTTGACGGGCGATATTCAGTTTGGAGACGAGATCGTGATTACGCTAGGACGTTACAGACAAAAGGTGGTGGTGTATTAATAGCGGTGAGGAATGACCTGACTGTGGTCGAAAAGCTTGACTGGCGTACGACATCAGAGGACATGTGGATATCTATCGTTTTACATAGGACCAGACCATCGGTAAGTTATAATATTCACATCTCTAGTATATATCTGTGTAAAGGAAACACGATTAACTCATATTCCACTCAATTACAAGACTTTCAACATAAGCTCGAACACCTTGTGACCAGCCACCCATCAGACACGTTTATTGTGGCAGGCGACTTTAATTTTGGTAGCGAGGTGGAATGAAAAAAAACTGCTTTGACAAATATATGGACAAAATTGAATCATCGATTGCTAGTAATCCTAAAGTGTTTGGTCATATGTTAAAAGTAAAAATAATAGTAGCTCTTTTCCTAAAGTCATGCATTACTTAAATGCAAGCGCGGACACAGGAGAAGGAATCACTGAGTTATTTGCGTCATATTTTCAAACTTCCTATCAAGATACGAATCCTCAAGATTCCACCCCTCAAACATATATTGAGTCTATTAGTCAGGGCTGCCTAAACAGTGTCGCTGTGTGTCCCAGTAAACTATTAAAACTCCTAAAAGGCTTGGATCCCTCAAAAAGTGGAGGACCAGATATGATCCCACCTATTTTCATTATAAAGTGTGCAGAAAGTCTGGTATTGCCAGTTAGTATTTTATTTAACAGATCCCTAAGAGAAGGTGTTGTTCCCACGTTATGGAAATCCGCTTTTATATCTCCTATTTTAAAAAAAGGTGACAAATCCAACGTTGAGAACTACCGCCCTATCTCTAAGTTATGCCTACTTGCTAAAGTTCTTGAGCGCCTGGTGCACACCGCTGTCTACTCTGCTTTAAAATGCTACTTTCCCGAGGAACAACATGGATTTCTTAGACAAAGGTGTACGGTAACTAATTTGGCACTTTCCAATGAGATCATAACCTACGGGATGGAGCAAAAGTGTCAAGTAGATGTAATATACACAGATTATAAAAAATGTTTTGATCGTATAAATCACCGAGTACTTTTAAGGAAGCTGTTGGATGCGGGTATACACGGTGACCTGTTTCGATGGTTCGCATCCAACATAGAAAATCGAACACAGGCTGTAGTATTGGGTGGTTACACCTCCGGGTGGCGCTCAGTTCCGTCAGGTGTTCCGCAAGGCTCCATTCTTGGACCACTTCTGCTCACTATATTTATAATTGACCTTAAATCATGTTTTAATTTTTCTGAAATCTTACTATACGCTGATGATATGAAAATATTAAAGTCAGTGCGTAATCAATCCGATGTCATAAATCTTCAATCGGACCTTGATAATTTTGTATTATACTGCGCTACTAATAAACTTCAGTTGAATGTATCAAAATGTTTCCATATGACTTATTCTAGGCAAAACCGTTTGCTCCAGTCTGAGTACTCACTACATGGACAAAAAATTGTTACAGTGAATAGCATAAGAGATTTAGGTGTAATCCATGACAATAAGCTCTTATTTGATAATCACGTGGACAAAAGCGACCAATGCCCTTGGTTTTATTATCAGGACCTGCTCTAAATTTCGTTCTCTAAAACCAATAAAAGTTCTCTACTGTTCATACGTACGGAGTCATTTGGAGTACGCTAGTCAAGTTTGGAACCCACAGTATGAGGTTTATAAATCTCGTATTGAGGTTGTCCAAAAAAACATTCTGCGCTATTTGGACTATAAAGCACACCAACGTTCATATGACTATGATCATCGATGTAAGAAATACCACTTTATGCCCTTAGAAAAGAGGCGTAACCTAAATGACATTAGCTTGCTAGTCAAAATTGCTCAGGGCTTGGCTGATTGTCCAGCACTGCTTAGCAAAATACATCTTAGGACAAATCAGATCGGACTTAGAAAGCGTCCTTTACTGGAGGTACCCTTTGCAACAACCAATTACCGAAAAAATACCTTCTGTTGACGAAGTGCTTTAGAGTTTAATAAAATATCATCGAAATATGACATCGACTTATTTTGTACAATAAACTAAAAAATTAGGCAAATTCTTGCAAACGATTATTTTGGCAATGTAAGGCAACTAACGGAAAGAAACTAAATACCTGATAAATGTATGGCAATATTTTCTTTATAACAGCACCAATCTATTAATTATTGATTATGTATCATTTTATCTTTTTTTTTCACTGGATCAACGAAAAAAAAAAAATCTTATTATATTTGTAAACCTTTGTTTATCTACATGCGGAAGCTTGTAAACAGCAACAGTAATATCCATATAAAAAAATGTACATGTAACAATTAGTCTGTAAGCTTTCTGTAACAATAAATAAATAAAAAAAAAAAAAAAAAATAAACTTAATCGCGTGAATTATTTAAAGGTCGCACCTTTTATTTACCCGACGTTTCGATCGAATTGCACCGATCGTGGTCACGGGTCGACTATATATATAAATAAAAGGTTCGTACCTTTAAATAACTCACGCGATTAAGTCCCGAAATATATCTAAAGACTAATGTTGTCTCTGTTATTCCAAGGTATAAATATTAGCGACAGAAACCGGGCAAGTGCATGTCGGGCCACGCACAATGTAGTCACCCCCCCCCTCCATCCGAATAATGCGGCTTATGAAGTGGGTTTTCTGTTGTTTTTGTTTCATACTTACAATTTTATACCTACTTATTAATGATTTTCAATGGAATTTGTACGAAATTTTGTTACTTCTCATTTGATCAGCTGTTACTCGTAAACTTGTAAAGCCTTCTTAGCTGTGATAGATTTCCTTTTCATTTTACTATATATGCTACTACCGTGATTTTTTTTCACATACTCCACTCACGTTTTTAAAAGACCTCTCTAACGATACCCCACACGATGGGGTAGGTGAGAAAAAAAATCACATTCCCACTATACCTACACACATTGCTAGTTATCTTTAAAAATAAAAAATAAGATCTGATTAGATAAGTTTTCTAATAATAAAAACAGCATCCAAATGCGTTCATTAATTTGGGCGCTGCGATGGCATAAATACACGAACACACAAATAAAAAAAAATGAATATGAATAAACTTACAACACCATCATTTTTGAGTCGGGGGTGACAAACGGTATAAAAAATGGACCAGGCACATTATAAAAAATGTTATACCCTTAAACAAACAATTCTTGTATGTAAACAATAAAATCGGAATCTCAATAATTTTCATGAAATTTAGTATGCAGGGGGTTTCGGGGGTGATAATCGATCTAGCTAGGTTTCGTTTTTAGAAAACGTGGTTAAAAAAAATACGGAGCGAAGCTCGGTCACGGTACTAGTTCATAGAGAACACAAGAACAGAGTATCTTACCCATAGATTAGTAGTAACTGAGCAGAAAGAGATCTCTTTGACGGGTAACCGTTTTTAAAATTTGTCACACCCCTCCTTGCCTACAGAACACGTTATGAGCCGTCGGTCTTACGCCCAATCTCCCTTTGGTCGTGTCGGATTTCCCCCCCCATCAGGCTATGAGGGTGAGGAAATAGAAAGTGCACCTGTGTCTGCACTATAATATCTCCTGCTTAGTTGGCTAGTCTCTGATGAGAATGGTCACCGTAACCGCATCGGTTATCACGATAGTTTTTAATGGTCACCGAAACCGCATCGGTTATCACGATAGTTTTTAATGGTCACCGTAACCGCATCGGTTATCACGATAGTTTTTTTTTTACCTTTACTAAAGACAATAAGAAAAGTGACAATTCACACATTTTTAATTATATGGGTCTATATTATACTGGGTCCTTATTCACTATGTTTTTTTTCGATTTCGGGGCAAGCCCGTGCGAATTGGCGCATGCGCGATGCATTTCTAAGCGCAGCTCTCTTTAAACCATTATGTCAAGATTTTGACAGTTAAAAGCGCGAGCTTGACACGAAAACGAAAAAAAAAGATAGTGAATAAGGACCCAGTTTAAATGAACCGCCTTAATTTTTTTTTTTAAGAAAAATTAACCCCTTATACACCTACCAAGGTAAAAAAAATATCAAGCACATCACTGAATGCAAATTTTGATGACTCACTCCGATGTTTTAGTCTATATCTCTAGTGTTTTATATGCTAGGACAACGTTTTATACACTAAAACCTTGCCAGAAAATATACAATTTAATAATAATAATAAACCCCTCGGGGCTAGTCGTTGTCTCCCTATATGAGATTAACGCAACACTCTGAGGGCATAGTGGCAGCTCTTGAAATCCTTATGACACCAATAAAAAATGTCTCATGAGGGTGAAATAAGAGTACACAAACCGCAGGGCAGCTTTGTGGCGAGCTGAATGTGTGTGGCGACACTGCGGTCCCGATGCCTCAGAGAGTCGGTCAGGGCCTCGTCTCCCGCTTGCCTTCACTGGCCGGCGGGAGTGGAACACCAAGAGCGTCCGCAGGACTCTCAACTCTGTCTTGCCTTAATCGGCCGGCCAAAGGGAGGTCGCCAGAGCTTGTATGCTCGGGGGTGGAAGTGTCATTTTCAAGGGCATAACTACGGGGAAACCCGCTCACGGGCCTTCTTCGTGATGGTGAAACCGGCGCCGCACCGCTCGACACCCCAAGCTGCTAACACCCATGTTGCTCCCTGTCGCCTGTTTGGCTGTATGCCTGTGGCGGCCAGAAGGGGGCCCATCTAGTGAGTGGCGAGTCACCGCCTGCCCATTTGTCCGTGTGTTTTTACCATGTGTTGCAGGGCAGGCGCCATAGTTCTTCAATAGTACCAGCTAACCATTCCACTAACACATCACCTCCATAACCCAGTTTCTTAGCTACCACTTTTTGACAATAGTTTTTACACTAACCGGGGAATGTCGTTGGGTACATTTATATAGTGTATACAACGATATTCGCCGGTTTGTGTCACATAGCCTTTAGATTAAAGTGTCTAACGGGCCTCTACGTGTTGGCTTCGGCCCCACGCACGCCTCCCAAATGACCGGGACTCCATAGTCCCGTGATATGGAAACGACAAAAAATAATAATATCTTGGGACAACTCGTACAACGCTATCTGATCCCAAACTAAGCAGAGCTTGTACGCGTAAGAGCGTGATAAATATACATATATATTTCTAAATACATACATATTATAGATAAATAACACCCAGACACAGAATAAACCATCGTGCTCATCACACAAAGTTTTATCCTGGGTGGGGATCGAACCCACGACCTCTTGCGTAGCAGTCGGATACACTCCCACCGCGCCTTTAAAACCTCATCTACTCGTAAATAGGATCACTAGTTTTCGTGAAAATTGCGAACATACCAACATACAATCAGAGAACCTTTTTTTGAAAGCGGTTAAAAATATTCCTTAATATATACTACCTAGTCCGGCCATAAGTTCTGTTACAAATGATAGTGCAATTTTTTTTAATGAAGTAATGTAATAATACAAAAACTTATATGTACATATTTATTAAAGCCTCAGCAAAAAAATTAAAACAATATTCTATTCAAGATGGCCACTTTTGGCTTTTATACAGGCCTTTAATCTGTCTGGCCACGAATCTATGGATTTACGCACTGTTTCCATAGGAAATTTCGCCACTGCTTGCTCTAGAGATTTTCTAAGAGACTCAATGTCGCCGTGTCGTTTAGAGCAGTGGTTCTCAAACTTTTTAAATGACGGAACCCTTTTGGGAAGCAAAATACTTGATGGAACCCTACAATAAAACAATTATTTTTATAAGTGTATTCTTTATTAATCAGCATAATAAAAGTACAATGTATCAGTTACTAATTATTATTTACTTCACCACTTGGTAAGGACAATAATAGAAAACATTAAAAAAGAAAAAATCTAACTAGTGGGAGGTATGAAACTGTTTTTTATTTTTCATCAATTGCTTGATATCAGGTTTGATGGAAGAAAGTTGGAGTCTCATATCAGCTTCGGCGTCCAGTCTATTGCGATATTTTGTTTTCGTGGCTGCGTAGGTAGAGAATCCTGTTTCGCACAAATATGTAGTTGGGAACGGGAGAAGAATATCCAGAGCCATTTGGCCAAGCATTGCATATTCATCTTGGATTCTGCACCAAAAATCATTAAGAGGCGTCGTTTTGAACAATGACTCCATACTTGTGTCTGATGACATTTCTAAAAGAGATTCATATATCTCATTTGACATGTTTTCAGGCTTTTCCAAGTTGGGTAAAAAAGGATTATGAATCCAGGAGTTCACTTTAATTTTTGTATTGTGTTCTTCGGGAAAAAACTTTTCAAAAGATGCGCGCATCGAACTGAGATATTGGACCAATTCTTCAAACACATTATCTTCAAACATTTCTGAGTCGTTTTCGCTAACAAACTCACTGAGTAACGTAAAACTTTCTATTTCTTTCTTACCAATGCAAATGATCCAAAAATCTAATTTTCTTTTAAAAGCAGTTATTTTATTATAGGCCTGAAACACTGTTGTCTGTTTACCTTGCAACGATAAATTTAATTCGTTAAGTTTTTGAAAGATATCCGCCATAAAAGACAATTGTAACAACCAAGTTTTATCATACAAACGGTCCTTCAAATTAAAAGAAGTATCTGCTGAAAGAAACATTTGTAACTCGGCTCTAAGTTCAAATAGCCTTGTTAAAGTTTTTCCCCGAGACAGCCATCGCACTTCTGTATGGAGCAGCAGTGTTTTATGTTTGCTGCCATAATCTTCACACAATAATGAGAACAATCGGGATTGTAGTGGTCGTGATTTGATAAAATTAATTATTTTTACCGCTTCATCCATAACTAATTTTAGATTAGACGGCATTTGCTTCATCGCAAGTGCTTGTCTATGCAGAATACAATGACTGGAACTACAATTAGGCGCTTTATTTTTCATTCGTGACACTGCTCCTGCTGTTTTACCTGTCATCGCCTTGGCCCCATCTGTACAAATGTCAATGCAATTGTTCCAACTGAGATTATGTTCTTCAAAAAATATATTTATTTTATTAAAAATTTCTTCCCCGGTAGTGTTTGTAAGCAGCGATGAACACATAAGCATGTCTTCTTCAAAAGAACTTTTATATGGATATCTCACAATAACCAGCAGGATAGCCAAACCAGCGACATCAGTCGACTCGTCCATTTGCAAAGCGAATCGTGTATTTTGTAGACGTGTAACTAGTTCTTGTTTGACGTAGCTTGCCAGATCATGGATTCGTCGTGAAACAGTATCGTTTGATAGCGGAACAGTAGAAAGATGCTTTGCAGATTTTTCATCAAGCATACATTTTGTTATGTCTAATACACATGGTTTTATTAATTTCTCAGCGATAGTGTGCGCTTCACCTGCTTGTGCAATGCGATAGCTAACTAAATATGATGCCTCCGTGGCCTTTTCGTTGGTAGTTTGTGTTACATGCATCATATTTTTTTGACTTTCTAATAACTGATGTTTTTTGCGAACAAAAAATTCTTTATTCTTGTCTTTAGTCTCGGGGTGTACGGTTTCTAAATGTCGACGCAATTTGGCAGGTGCCATGGAACTATTAGGAAGCAGTTTACTACAGAGCATGCAGAGAGGTGAGCCGTTGGAATCAACAAATCCGAAACTGATATAAGATTCATCATACTTCCTTTTTTTCGTCTTTGAAACCGTCGAGCTTGACGTCGTGGCACTCGTGGCATCATCTTCTGGATCGGTGATTGCTAAATTCTCCGCGCGCATTGCTTTTGAACATTCAGCGTCATTAGAAGATGTTGTTGGAACACGTTTAACACCTTTAAGCCAACGTTCCATTCTTCTTTATTTATAATGTTACAAGTCAGGATAGTGGGGTTTAAATAATGCACAATCGTTACTGCGTATAAGAGACTAAATTTAGAACCTACAGGGAAGAAATGTATAAAACTGAGACAACAGAATACAGCAGGCAGTAAAACAATGAACACTAGTTTCTCGCTAGCGAGCTTGTAAGTAGGTAGTAACTTATCGCTCCGAACGCTAATCATCAACTGACGACGCCAACGCGCGATCGCCGCTTTTATACTTAGTCCTAGACTCGATCTCAAATATTCTCGAAAATACTCGAGTCGGCACCTTTGATAAACAAAAAGCAAAAATAAAAACAGAAATTTAAAAATAGCGTTGTAAACAATATCGACTTTATCCTTTGAAGTTAGAGACGAAAGTCGCTTGTTGACAACTATAGCGTCTAATTCAGAGGCGGCTTTTATCAAAGAGACTGAGCGCTTACAAGTATACTACCCGCTCGTTTTAAGTTTGCCGCTGGCGATAGGTATGAGTGTATGACGTTCGAAATTTTTTATTTAATTGTAACAATAAAAATTGTGTACGGTAGATATTTGGGTAAAACTATGACACATTATAAGTTTTGTGGTCACGTGGGGGAGGGTACGCGCATTCCACAGACCGGCAAACTTAGAGCGAACGCGTTGTACAAGTATAAAATTGTTGAGACCAAACTTATAAGATATTGTACCAGCTAATGTAACACAAGCTTATACAAATACAAATAAATAAATAAATAACATTCATAGCGTTTTGTCTCCGCGCGGCCGCGGAGTCCGCACAGCCGCGGAGCGACCAGAGAGAGGTGTTTTGATTTTTTTATTTCTAAATTCTTGCGGAACCCCGACAGAGGTATCACGGAACCCTAGGGTTCCGCGGAACACACTTAGAGTATAGCTGGTTTAGAACAAGCCATGTCCTCTAAAACTGCCCATAATTTGTAGTTAAAAGGGTTGAGGTCTGGGCTTGATGAGGGCCAGTCTTCAGCTCTTATAAAGTCCGGAACTTGAGTTTCAAGCCAGGCTTGGGCAGTTCGTGCCTTGTGACCAGGTGCAGAATCCTGCTGGAAAGTCAGCGGAACATTTTTAAAAAGTATATTGCTGAGAGGTTTCACACCACGATCCAAGACCGTCTCTTGATACACTTTGGCTGAAGTTTTCACTCCTTTTTCACAAAAATGTAGCTTTGTGACGCCTTGATAAGACACGCCGCACCAAACCATCACTGACGCAGGATGATGACCACGCTGTACCTTTCCGACCACTTGAGCAGCTTCTTTAGAACTGTGAGCGTACTTTGCTTATTTTTTTTTTCATCGGTAAAGAGGATATTTCTGTGCCCTTCACCTGCGTATCGCGACAGGAGGCGTTTTGATCGATCCTCTCTCTTTAATTGTAAAGATTGATTTAGGGCACGTCCTGTATATCAACGATAAGCACCAAGCTTTAGGTCTTGTTTTATAATACGCGACAGAGTCCTAGCGGGAATCTTCATTTCTTGCGAAAATATTTTTTTGCTTTCTAATGAGATTTCGAGGAATTCTGGCTTTAACAGCATTAACAGCCTTTGTAGTTCTAACAGCACGCGGCCGCCCCGATCTTTTATGGTCTTCGACAGAGGAAGTGTTGTTGTATCTGTTGATAGTACGATATACGAACATACGGCTGATACCAAGCTTTTGAAGTGTCTGGAATATGACCGACGGCTTAGTACCCACATTGTGCAAGACGCAATTTTCTTTAACACCCCAATCCATAGATATTGTAATCTTTGATTATATAATGTCTGGATGGAGCATTCCCTCAGTAAGCCTATAAAAAAAATGAAGGTACTATTTTTGACGTTTGACACTCGTTGAAAGTGGCGCGCTAGAATAGGTAACTATGGGTAGAATATCTGATAGGAGTCTTCTTACCTGTCAAAAAGTACGTCCATTTGACCGTACTTTTTGACAGTTCTTTGCTTCAATTTTAGATGCCGGATTAGGAATTTGATAATGAACACGAAAAAATATGTGAAATCGAAAGAACTTGTAAAAATAATAAACGCGTTCCAAATTCAAAGTAATTAAAAAGAAAAGTTTTTATGTTACAGTATTTACGTCCGAACTAGATAGATTAAAAAGCTGAAGAGTTTGTTTGTTTATTTGAACGCGATAATCTCAGGAACTACGTGTCCGAATCGAAAAATATATATTATTGCTGTTGGATAGCCCATTTATCAAGGAAGGCTATAGGCTATATATCATCACGCTACGACGAATAGGAGCGGAGCAGCATTGAAAAATGTTGCAAAAACGAGGAAAATTTACGCAGATGAAGTTGCGCGGCTCAGCTAGTTACTTATAAGTCTGTAGACTAGATTGTAATCTCAATGAGTAACCCGAATAGGACCATTTTTTTATTTTTTTATAAAAACAAAACAGTTCCAAGCAACGCAGGAGTATTAATAAAGCTTGTAGCAAAACAAACCTTAATTACACTTGCAAGATCACTCTGCCAAAGTATGCAAACAACACTTGTTCGCAATAATAATTAACTTTAATATAATAAAACAAAAGTATGGCTAATTACAGTAATGCACAATGGTTACTATTTCGCAAAGTGTTATTGCGCCTTCCATTTAAGAGATGAAGTGAATCGCTCGCGTTTGTTTTGGGGTAATAACACTGGAGTTTTTGAAATTGTACTGTTTTTAGTGTGAAATTTTTGTATAATAAAGTGACTTTTGAAATAAGTGGTGCTAAGCTTAGTTGGGCTATATAGGCCGTTTACAGTTATGCGTTATTTCGTTGGGAATAAGTTCGTTTTAGCAGTAGGCTGGATGACATAATAAGATAAACGATACTAACCACTAGATGGAAATGATCAAATCTACACAAAAGAAATAATTAAAGATCAAATCTGGGATTGATCACCTAAAAGAAATCGCAGGGAAAGACAGGGTATAGAAAGATAGAAACAGCGTATTGTGGAAACATATGAAGTCTTTTATTCAATCGAGATCAATATCTCAAGAAACACTAACAACGAACCATATTGAAAGCAAATTAGTATAATAAAATACTAATATCATTAAAAATGTAAAACATATACTTTTTTATTTTACTTTGACTGGCCTGTTGGTCTAGTGGTTAGAGACCGCTAAGCCGGAGGCCGTGGGTTCGATCCCCACCCAGGATAAAACTTTGTGTGATGAGCATGATGGTTTATTCTGTGTCTGGGTGTTATTTATCTATAATATGTATGTATTTAGAAATATATAAGTATGTTTATCGGATGTCTGGTTTCCATAGTACAAGCTCTGCTTAGTTTGGGATCAGATATTGTGTGAGTTGTCCTAAGATATTATTATTAGTTTTTGTTGCTTGTAGGTAAGCACAAGCGCGTAGGTAAATCTTCAAGCTATGCCAGCAGTTTGATTACATTTGGTTATTTAAAGATATTTATTATTTCTTTGTTAACATACAAAACATATGTATAATGTAAGTACCTATGCCTAGTTAGGTCTACTCAAATTAACTGTTCATATCAAAATAACGAAATATGTCTTACAACAAACTAAACCAGAGACAAGAAATAATTCTCATTTTCTATCTTGTAAGTCGAGATACACAACTGGTCCAGATGATTGCCAACAAAGAGGCTGGCTCCCGTGGGACGAAAGGTTGTCTGCCCAACATGAAATTAATCTAAGATATATAGGCTCAAAGGAACAATGTTATAGGAAGGTATAACTAGGTATGGGTTTTGATAAGTACGTAGGTAGGTTTATTTATGTATGTTTTTAACAGTATACTTCACGCCTTCTATGTATGTACTTTGAAAAAACATTACGCACTTATTCATGTTGTCAATTCCTTATGTACTTTTGATTTTGAATGCAATGTTTATAGATTGGTATCATGACAATTCAGTGTGTTTATTTCGTATATTTAGCCGGTTCAATTCGCTTTCGAATCGAACCCACGACCTCTGTGGCACGGTAGAGTACTTTGTGTGATACAAACAATTGTTGTTCCGAGTCTGGATGTACTTTGTGTACGAGATTTGTATGTTTGTAAAGTCCCCCGCGACACAAGGTTTAGGTATACCTTAATGCGGGAGTTGTCTTAAAAAAAACTAGACAAGTGCATGTCGGCCCAAGTTCAATGCAGTGATTCGTAGCTGCCTTGGGGGTCAATTCACGCATATACATTTTTAAATTTTACACGCAGTTGCAGGCGTGAAGTGTGTCTTCTGTTTGTTTCATACTGCTAAGTGATTTTCAATGGAATTTGTACGAAAATTTTGTTATTTCTCACTTGGTCGGCTGTTATTCCTAAACTTGTAAAGCCTACTTAGCTGTAAAAGTTTTCCTTATAATTTCATTATACGAGTATATGCTTAGTACTATTCTGAATTTTATCACAACTCAAAAAACATCCATTTAGCTAATATTTCACAAACGGATCCCTAAATCGAAAAATGGACTTCATAACCCTACATAAACCCTAAATATTTTCAAAAGACCTATCTAACGACACCCCACACTATGCGGTAGGTTCGAAAGCGGGGATGAAAATGACATCCCCGCTTTATACATGCAAAGTGGGGATGTAATTTTCTTTGATAGGTAGGATACCTTTTTTTTAATTTTGTTTGACCAATTTGTCGGCGTAATATGTAGGTAAATTCATGCTAAATTACAACTATTTAATACTAACAGTCTCTCAGCTAAGCTGCGGACAGACGAACATGGCGAAACTATAAGGGTTCCGTTTTGCCATTTTGGTTACGGAACCCTAAAAATGTTGTTTAGCCTCGTTGTTTTTTTCCTAGTACGAAGTTCGAGCTCGCCATAAACCAGGTTGCTACAATATTGATACATATTCTGAAGATTATCTCTAATATCTATTCGAACCGAGGTATTATACAAAGGGGGGAGTTTATATTAACAAAACTAACTATCCAAACATCGAACCCGGCTCATTACGGTGCAATTCCGATGTACGAGCGAGTGAAGCTTGCTCTAACATAAGAGTAGAGAGGATACGGGCCAGATAACGCTGCGGTCGGTACCTAGACGATTATTGACAACGATTCTTGTAGTGATGGGATGTGATTTATCGATAACTTTGGAACTTTTAAAACGAAAGTTATTGATCATCATTATTGTTATTATTAGGTGTGTTTGGATCGATTTACCTAAATACAATAATGTCTTTACAAAAAAACTAAAAACCGACTTCAAAAATAAATATAAGGTAACTAAAAAGCAATAAATAATATACAACAACTAAAAATAATTAAACATTTTTAAGGTGCCAGATATGTTTTATGTTTTAGGCACCAACTTCATTATTTATTTAGATAATAATTATCTTTATTGGCACCAAAGAAATAGAAAAAAAACCAAATTACAATAATATTTGGGGCTCTGTTATGTAACTGTGTTACAGTCAGTTGCTTCTCCACACACACACACACACACACACACACACACACACACACACACACACACACACACACACACACACACACACACACACACACACACACACACACACACACACACACACACACACACACACACACACACACACACACACACACACACACACACACACACACACACACACACACACACACACACACACACACACACACACACACACACACACACACACACACACACACACACACACACACACACACACACACACACACACACACACACACACACACACACACACACACACACACACACACACACACACACACACACACACACACACACACACACACACACACACACACACACACACACACACACACACACACACACACACACACACACACACACACACACACACACACACACACACACACACACACACACACACACACACACACACACACACACACACACACACACACACACACACACACACACACACACACACACACACACACACACACACACACACACACACACACACACACACACACACACACACACACACACACACACACACACACACACACACACACACACACACACACACACACACACACACACACACACACACACACACACACACACACACACACACACACACACACACACACACACACACACACACACACACACACACACACACACACACACACACACACACACACACACACACACACACACACACACACACACACACACACACACACACACACACACACACACACACACACACACACACACACACACACACACACACACACACACACACACACACACACACACACACACACACACACACACACACACACACACACACACACACACACACACACACACACACACACACACACACACACACACACACACACACACACACACACACACACACGCATTTTTGAGTAGTTCACCTAATACTAGGCTATCAGTTCCATTACGTGATTTGAAGGAGGTGAAGTATCAGGTATCGCACACGGTACTCAGATCGCAAACCGCAATATTTATTATTGAATAGTTCCGCTGGTCATCTGTAGTCTTCATCATCAGTTCAATAATGCTTTTTAAGATTAACTGCACGAATTACAACAAAATATACCCAATATTTGAAGAGTTCCCTCGATTTTTCCAACATCTCATCATCAGAACCAAACTTTGACGGCAATGGGATCAATCTGGAAATATTCCCTTTCAAATACAAAAAGATTTTTTTTTAAAACGGCAAGTAATTAGGTAACAAACATAAAAAAAAATACATGCGAATTGAAGACCTCCTCTTTTTTGAAGTCGGTTAAAAGGTGTAAATAGGCTATATAAACAACATTCGCACTTTAAAAACGGCAAATTAATGCATACATAGTTAACACACTATCATAAAAAAAGAAGTAAAAGTAGGAAAGCATGATTTAAATTATCTCAAGTGAAAAATGTAATCCGTTGCTTTCATCTGTTGACGCCGGCGATATGACACTGACATGCAAAAACTATCATCATGGCATCGGTGCAATTCGATCAAAATGTCAGGTAAATAAAAGGTTCCTTTAAATATTTCACGTGATTAAGATATAATAAAAATAATATTGTTAGAAGAACTCGACTTAATCGACGAACTTGACTTAAACTTGTTCATGCTCGTAGAGTAGCGTTGACCATTATGTTACGGGGATATGGCAAATGGCAGATCGATCGATCAGCATTTAGCACAATAGGTCCCTGGGTAGTTGGCTGCCGTGTGTGGGGAACCGGGGTAGAAGTATTATGTGTGATTTGTCAAGATACAGAAACCCGAAGTTTTGTACTGAGACCGCCATAACGCGGACTCAATATAAAAGGTTTGTTGCAAGTTTTTGCTTCTGTAGAAACACGCTTATTGTTGGACAAAGGCTTCCTTGTGTGAAGATCCTGGGCCACAATCATCCATTTGGTTCCGGCTGTTTTGACCAGATCATCCATCTATCTTGTGGTAGGCCGGCTTATACTTAAACTTCGCGATAACGCTTAAATATATTTATGCAATATTTATCAAGAAATATGCTCAAAATATTTGTGAGAGAAATTAATGTAATTAAATTTTTTTACCTGATTGCGCAAGAAGGAGGGTTATGTTTTTCGGGTGAAGAATGTATGTATGTATGTTTATTTCTTTGGCTAGCTTGGTGGATTTTAGATTGCGAGGTATTGTTAGATTCGTCTCACTTGTGAGACTGACCCTGGGTACCTACATCAAAATTAGAAACATGGTTTATTCTGGCGCCAAAGTATTTCAGTTATTATTTTTAAGCAGGCGGGTTTTTATTTTGTAATAATTAAGCTTATTTTAATTAATATAATCATTATCACAGACCTATGATACCATTTTTCTGGTGATTCGAAATCAAATAGCTGTGTATGAGTGATCTAATATCAATTTATCGATAAAGAATAGTTCTTCAAAGGTGTTTAAAACAATTTCCAACCCTCACCACCTTCACAGGGTTATCTTAAACTCAAAATCTTGCAAAGTCACGTAGTTACCGATATCGATGAAATATATCGATATTAAGGCCATCACTAGGGCAATAGTGCAGCTGCTGAGTCGATGCTGGCTCGACGCCAGAGATGCGCTCGTCTAAGAATCAAAGTGTATCTACATGTAATAAGGAAAAGGAAAGAAATAATAATTATTTGGGGATTTTTTATTATAATATCTAGGTAGTTTTAATCAATTTATGAAAGGATGTGTCTTTGTTTCTCTGTATGTGTTTGCAATGGAGTCTTGCAATATTAGGTAAGCTTTAGATTGCCTCGGCGTTGGGTGAGTACGTATGACTGCTGCGCAAGGGTACGCGGGTTTGATGCCCAGACGGGTTAGATTTGCATGTTATTCATGTTCGTTCTGAGTCTCTGTGTACGTTTGTTAATGGTGTTTACACTAACGCCGCCGGCTTCGGTCGCATTACTTGGCGAGGTAGCCCGCAGGGCTTCTTTTGCGCTTATTGTACGAGAAAAAAGTTCGGTCGGTTTATGCCGCCAGGCTTATTTCCCGTAACGCTGCCAGACCGGTGGCTTTGGTGTGTAGACGACATCTTATTGGTTAATTGCAATTATTGTAGTCTTTTTCTATCAAGGGTTTGTATTTTTAACCCGGAACTGTATTAAAAAAACGTAGTACTTCTTAAAACGCTACGAAAACTGCAACAAGAAAGCCTATGTCTTCTAAGGACTAAGAAAGATTTTGAAGTTATTCTAAGTAGATATACGTACAAAAGTGCGATTCTGAAACTTTAGCGTCAGTACCCCACAAAAACATAGCTCTTCCAAGTTTTAACAACACAAAATAAAGTTCAAACTACGTACAGAACATTCTAGAACATCTGGAACTTATTAAACTCTTTCTAACAACGTACCGCCGGTAAGATAGACGCACGGGGCACATTCAGCTAACAGGGGTAACTTTACAACGGTGCTGAATATAAGTAAAATTACCCTAACATCGTTATCTCAACAGTTATCAAAGTTGAGCTGTGGAGCCTTCAGGTAACTTCAACTTTGAGATTCACTGTCGAAGATTATCGCCAACCAATTGTAAGAAACATATGTTTTTATTTTGAGAATTTATAAACGCTTACATTCATCAAACACACTGGTTCGTTTAATAGAATTATTACTGTCAAAAAAACTTGATGATTTTTAAAAGATGGCCCATGAGTTTCTTGGCAGCTTCTACTAATGAGCTTTACACTTGGAACTGTTGCTTTTTAAATAAAAAAAATGTTTAAAGTTTTATGTAATTTTATGGCAAGAAAATGTGTTTATTTTCCAGAAGTTTTTTTTTGTGGCTTTTTAAGAAATCAAAATCTTAAGGTACTCTTTCAAACAGAGTAGAATACCCTATCTATTATTCTTTTAGTATGTATTAGGTAATTTGACGTTTTCAAATAATCATTAATTTGGTTTAACGAAATAAAAATAATTGTAATTGAAAATTAAGGAATTCGTGATTAACGGCCAGTCTATCAACCGTTAACTGTCTGATAAATTGTGAAACTGACATTTTGTGAATTTGGTAACGGTCGACAGATTAAAACCTTTAGGATTTTCTATCTATCAACACTACTAGAGTTAGATATTTTAACAGACAGTTAACAACAGATAAGTTATTGAGACAACCGAGCAGTTCAAGAGATTAGCGAAAGTAAGTAAAGTTATCGCTGTCGGAAAGAACTTACGTAAAGCCATCGGTGCTGCGCCTAATGTCTCCTTATTGTCTATAGGGTTAGTATCCCAGTAAAACTCTACATTAAAAACACAAAACGCGATGTAAAGCTGCAGGTTTTGTAGAGCTGCTGAAAAAAAGTAGTACTACCTGCGTAATACGCAAAAAACGCGAAAATTGGTTTGGCATTTCAAATTCAAAACAATGTGCCCATTATTTTGGAACTATATTAAATTTGAGATAATTTAAGCCTAACCACAGCTTTACATAACTAAAAGTTTTTAAAAACGCGGCGGTAGGTTAATAACTAAGGCATCGGTCTCGCAATCGTTAGATCGCGGGTTCGAATCCTACCCATTATACTACCGACGTGAACTCACTCCTAACACAAGCTTAGCTGAAGGGGCTAACAAGATTGGTAGTGTGATAGATGTGGGACTCCATCCCACATTGCTAGTTATCTTTTTAAAACAAAAAAAAGAGACGCTTGAAAAATTAAATACCTACTTTTCAAAAAATTGTACAGTATACCAACAGTGTTTGCTAGAAAAGACACCGTTTAGAGACAATTTATTCATAATAATACGCTTTCTCTGGTTGCCGAAAAAGGCAAAAGTAGTATTCTTCTTCCTTTTCAGGCATGGACAGACGCACGATCTACAAAAATACTCACAGCGGCTAACACACAAGCTGTAAGTGGAATCAAATTTTCTGAAGTCTGAAAATCTGGTATCTGGTATATCTACATAAACTGAAAAAAGTCCAAACATTTTTGAAGTCTTTTAGCACAGCTTATTTGCTTGCAAAATATAGCTAAGGCGTCCAAATAACGTACCTAAAATCCAGCTTACATCACATTTTGCGTTTTTAGGGTTTTTACTTCTAAAGTTTTACTGGAATTAAGGAATATGACAGGGGAATGGTGTAGTTAGTTTCCTGCCTTCCACTGAAAGGAACCTCACCACGCGCAATTGAAACTCTGTTGTTAGCTGACTAGGAAAAATGTTTCACTCATGAAAGCTTGCTGAAACCAATGACAATTGAGTCTGCATTACCTGTTGATGTCAAATGATTCCAATGTGCAATCTGCCGCGCGTTTTTGCGTTTTGACGTCAAATTTAAAGATAAAAAACGTCAGGGAATATGACGTCACAGATTTGTATCGCATCGTGTGGCGACGAAAGTCTTACTACTACTATCTTAAGCTGTGGTGCATTATTATTGAACAAATTTTCAGAATATTTGTAATTTATTTTCTAAACATTTGTTGACCACGTCTGTTATTCTTGAGTCTTTCTAGTTTGAGTGTACGTAACCACTCAGATTCCTTTGTTAAAGAATTATTTTAATTTAAAAGCATCGTTTTATTATTATATTTCCGGAAAAATGTAATGCGGTATCAAATTCAGTGTTGAAATAAAACTAAAACATTTCAAAATTGAATTAATGTCCGCTTACTACGTACGTAACCTTTTTGGTAAATATCAAAAAGTTGGTTCATAATATCGTTGGAAATTCTGTTCACCTGTGTGTGTTACAGTGAAATATTTGCGTTATTAGGTATATCTTAAGTACAAGTTCAGCAACTGAACTACCGACAACTGAACTGCTTACTCTCTGTTTACTTGCTAATATGATGAGTAATTTGGCAAATTAATATTGTTACCTTAGATGTTCTCTGTGTTATGATAAGCCTTCCTTGTATCTATAATATGTTCGGGTAATTCTTAAATGAATTGCTTATCATCATTATTCGAACATAGTTTGGAATGAAGTCTTTACTTTAGTTAAACTAAATGATCAATGTCTGGTTTCTGTTTAGTTTAATCATTTAGAGAATTTGTGTCATTAAGAATTAATTAGGAGTATATTTAAGAATTATATTTCTAGAAGCAGGTCCCTAGTATCTAGTAGATATTCCAATTTTAAATTGCAATGGCTTGAAAAAAAATATATATGAATCACCCTAGGTACTTGGTAGGGAAAGATATGTTATACCATTCTGTCAGTTTTTAAAGTTCCGTAGCCAAAATGGCAAAAAACGAAACCCTTATAGTTTCGTCATGTCCGTTCGTCTACCTGTCTGTCCGTCCGAATGTCACAGGCATTTTACTCAAAGACTACACAATGAATATTGATTACATTTGGTAATAAATTGTCTTGTAGTAGCCGCTACTTAGTTTGATAGCTAAATAATAAAAATAAATATTTTTAGGGGGGCACTTCATATATTATGTAACAGAAGCTGATTTTTTTTTTGAGCAAACATCATCATGTGGCACATAATTCGACAGGTTTTTAAAAACAATTTAAGGTTTTAAAACAAGTTTTTTGATTAAGTGCATATTTAAATTAATAATCGGTCCGAAAGTTGCATATATTGTATTCACCTTATATTTTATACCGTGTGACCAATAAATATGAAAAAATCAAAAAGGTAGCACTTAACAAATACTCGTACTTTAAACTAAAATGATTTCAGACTTGATCGGATATACCGTCATTGAGTTATTGCTGAAAAATTGCGTTTCTCAACAAAAAGGCGTAAGTACCATTAACATACGTTCTTTTGCTGGTGTAATTATTCAAATCTGATTTTTTTTCATACAGCGACGGTTCCGGATCCCTACACTGAGCATGGTCAGACATGCTCTTGCCCGGTTTTTTGTAAGTTGACTTAGTACTTTCTAACGTTTATAATGTATGTTCAACGCTATCAAAAGCCTTAGTGAATTCAATATAGCCAAGTATAGTTGATTAAGGACAAATAAATAAAAATAAACAGAAAAATATAAACTTAATATAATTACTTATAAGTATTGTACAAAAATAAATTATTTACAATCATTACTCACTAACATTTACTAATTAAACTGCAAGTATTTATTAATTTTATTCAGATATTCTTGCGACAAAATTGGTTTCTTTGCAAGTTCAATTTTATTTTTTCAATTCGATATTGTTGAGTATAAATAACTACTTGGTGATGATACTACAGGTGGCGCTTGAGTAGAATAACTCAAAGGGTTGGGTGTAACAGAACCTATGCCTAATATATTTCTAATATGAGTAAACAATGGCTTCTTTGTGCCAATTACAACTACTTTTTCAGTTCTTGAATCTAACGGTTCTATCGTAGAATAGGGATTACCTGTTGCAGATATTCCTATTGCAGGATTTGGTGTTGTAAATAAATGTTTTATATCTTCATATGCAGGTGTAACAGTAGATTTTATGCCATTATTTGCATTAAAAAGAGAATATTTGCTTTTGTAAGGTTGGTAATTTAAAGATTCTGATGAGTAATCTATAGGATCTTTGACAATTTCATCAGAATATTGGTAATAATCGGGTACGTTTGACTGTTTCGCGTTTCGATAATAATTGATGTTACTAATAAGTTTATAATCGAGAGAGAGGAACTCGTTGACAAACTCGAACGTCTGCAGAATTTGTGTATCCGCTTTATTTTCGGATTACGTAAATACGACCATGTCTCCGAATCTCGGAGAAATCTAAAGTGGCTACCGATTCGGCAGCGTCGTAACTCACACATTCTTTCTCTTCTTTATACTATTCTTCACAATCCTAATTCTCCTTCCTATCTACGTGAGCGCTTCAATTTTCTTGTTCTCAGGGGCAAACCCTGTCGTTCCGCCTCCTCTCTTCTATTGAGTACTCCGGCTCACAGCTCCAGCTGTTACGATAGCTCTTTCACCATAAAAGCAGTGAGGCTTTGGAATTCTCTTCCTCACCCTTTACGTGACAGCCTCTCTCTTAACATTTTTAAAAAAAGGACAAAAGAATATTTTCACTCTATCTAATTATGTATGTATTATAATATTTTATTTATGTAATATTAGTATGTAAGTATATGTATTATCTGGTATGTATATATATAATAAATGTATTTATTTAGGTATATTATATGATTTTGAATTGACATACGTTTATGTATAATTTCTATGGTTTAATTTCTATTTTTCTTTTATTGTTACACTTCCGACTACTTTTATAAATACATCTTTCTACTCTAGAGCTCAAAGGTTTGCTGGTAGAAAACTCAATTTTGAGTTAAGCTCGCCTTTGTACATAATTACTTTTATTTTGTACTTATTGTCTGTATATTTTTTTTTTCTATGTGTACAATAAAGAATTTGAATTTGAAGTTTATAATCGTGATCAAGTTTGTCCCTGTCATGATCTGTTAAAGTAGGGACAAGATAATAGGTCACTTTTGACATTTCATCAAAATTCAACAACGTAACTTTGTAACGGCGGGCATAAAATAAGAACTGCACAATTGCTTAACTTTTTTCAATTACGTTTACATATTTATTGTAATAATGACCGATACGAGTAATTTTACGATTTGCTTTCACTAATAAACCATTCTAAACATAATAAACAATTTCTGATCTAAAGAACTGAACGTCGTTACAATGTTGCGTCAGTCAACCCTTTTTCTTTTTAAACACTAGGGATGTTACTCTAAAAATCGAAAGCTGATAGGATTGTAAGTTGAATCGAATGCAATGATTACTTGTGAAGAAAAATCACCATAAATTTATAACCACGTTGTGATTATAATAAAACCTAATTATACATATTTATTATTCTTTTAACTAACTATGAAAATACAAAAAAATAACTAAATAGAAAGGTCATTGATGTTGGGTGCAATTTAGGTGGATGTTGCTGGCAACACCAGTGCCTGTCGATGACGCATGTCATGTCGCCATAACATGATGATGACGCAGTCTTTTGTTGTTGTGCGAAGTGACTGTGCGTTTTTGGTGTGCTCTCTGTTATTTTCTTCTGATCCGGCTTTTTCATTGAACTGATCTTACTGACTACGTTTACCTGGCTATAAATTGGACTCCGATTGCTTAACGATTATTAAACAAGAAAAACATTACAGTCTTACTATGTCGAAACGAGGGAAAACTCTAAACAGTCAATCTCGCGAACTAGTGCTGAAATTGTACAATTATTTTGGACGTGAATCAGTTAACGATGGGCCTCTTTTACCATTGAAACCACCGAGAGAACGCGTTGCCGAAGCATTGGGAATAGGGAAGAAGACAGTAACTCAAATTCTGAAAGAGAAATACGGACCATCAGGCTCAGAAGATAATACTTTACGTACACCGAAAAAACGAAAGAGGGACAAGAAAATTGTTGACGTTGATAATTTTGATGCTGCTGCAATTCGCAACCACATTTATGGATATTACTCGAGAAAAGAATATCCTACACGGGAAAAGCTATTGAGTTCGTTAAAAGGCGCAGGCTTATTTTTTGGAGGCAAATCGTCTCTATCAAAGGTTTTGAAATCGATTGGCTTTAGATTTAAAAAATCCGACAAGCGGAAAATCCTGCTAGAACGCTACGATATTATTTTGAAGAGAATAACATTCTTACGTCAGGTAAATAAAATTACGGATTGGGACAATGTCGTGTTTATTGACGAAACATGGTTGAATGCGAACCATACGGTTGCGCGGACATGGACCGATGATACAGCGGCCTCCACCTCAAAAGTTCCATCGGGAAAAGGAGCCCGACTTATTATATGTCACGCGGGATCAGCTTCTCAAGGTTTTATTCCAGACTGCCTCCTCGCATTCGCCTCTAAAACTACAACAGATTACCATGAGGAAATGAACTTTGATGTTTTTAAAGAGTGGTTTGAGAAGCTGCTAGTCAGCTTAGAAAACCCATCGAAAATTATAATGGACAATGCTCCGTATCATTCTGTACAAGTTGATAAACCACCAACTCAAGCAAATAAAAAGCAAGAAATTGTCTCGTGGCTGGTAAGAAATGGTGTGGAGGCAAGTCCAACTTTATTAAAAGTTGAGTTGTTAAATCTGGTAAAAGCAACTAAGCCGTCCAAGCTCCGCTATGTAATCGATGAACTAGCCCTAGAGCATGGACACGAAGTTATTCGATTGCCTCCCTACCATTGCCAGTATAACGCCATCGAGCTTATTTGGGCACAAATAAAGGGTCATGCAGCGCGGAACAATACTGAACCACCCTTCAGTACTGCTAAAATGATGACTCTGCTACAAACTGCATGTGCAGAAGTCACTACAGAAGACTGGCGAAAAGTCGTGGAGAAGACAAAGAAAATAATTTTACAAGATTTTGAACGAGATGTGAGAATAGACAATATTATTGAAAATGAATTAATAATATCTCTGAGTGCTGACAGCAGTGATGAAGATAGCAGTTCCGATAGTTCAAGTGAATAAAAGCAATTTTTTTGTTAAATTACGTAGGTACTTGTCTTATTTTGCTCCTTTAATTTATGAAAGAAAAAATAATAATGGGACAGGGATTCGCATGATCATTTTTAAAATTCACATATGTTTCAAGTCTGTATCGATTCATTCGATTCATTCATTTAATCGATGTTTTTAAGCAGGTCACCTCACTATGAATATAAAACTGACATCTGTCAAAAGTGACCTATTATCTTGTCCCTACTTTAGTAAATAATTTCATCTAACGCTAAAGTTTCATCACAATATTTGATCAATGGTTTCGGAACATACAAACAAACATTGTTTTTTATAAATAGATTGATGTATGCACTAGGGTGGGATGGGCCAAATGTATGTTTATTGTAGATCCCGTCCATATAAACAAAAGCGCTGCAGTATAGAACGAGTACTCACCAGCAGTGTGAACGATCAGCGATCAACTACATATTAATGTGTGAGCTTTTTTGCTTACACGGAATCAAAAATCGCTATTGAGACTTAGTAGGTATGTCTACTAAGTTTCTATAGCGATTAAATCGCTATTAGCTACTCGCTTTCTCGCCGTTGGTGGGACAAGTGCCTAACTCTCGATCTACACGCCCACTCTAAGTCAGGGACCCGACGTATAATTTTGTACATAATTTACTATGTATTCTTTTTTGTAAACATTTATGTATACAATAAAGAATTTAAATAAGTTATTAAAATCGGGTGTTTAAAACCCCCACAAGTAACTACGATCAAAGTCAAAGTCAAAGTCAAATATCTTTATTTCGTAAAATCAGGTTAATGATTATTTGAAAACGTCAAATTAAAACATACTAAAAATTTTATAAAATTATGAATGTTTGAAAAAAAAAAACAAAATGAGGTTAGGTGGCAGTTCCAAGTGTAAAGCTCATGAGAAGAAGCTGCCAAGAAACTCATGTGCCACTCTTTTAAAATCATCAAATTTTTGATCGGCAACATATAATTAGAAAATATTAAAAAATGTATGGAAAATGTGCAGTTAATGTGAAGGCTCTGCCGCTAGTACGATGAAATAAGGCTTATTACTAGTAAATAATATAAGAGAAACTTAATCCATAATATAGCTTGTCTAAACACGTCTTAAAGTAATCCCAACACAGTTATAGTTCAGCAATGAACTACTAAATTTTGATGAAGCCAAATTGCTTTGTCAAATCTAAAAGTCCTTGACGTTTCAGAGATGTTTGCTGTGTCTCGTGTTGAAAACGTTGAATCTTTTGTTAAGGGTCGTATTAAATTTGATATCACTTTGACAGCCCTTAATGATTTTTAAAGGGTTGATTAAACAAAAATTTTGATCAAGCCAGAAATATTTGTAGTATTGTAACAGAATATGGCTTACAAAAATAGAGGTAGTACGGAAACATACTTTACTTTAGTTTTAATTATTGAACAGATAATTTGCAAGTTCTTGTGATTTTCGACAGAATGTACCTAATAGTGAAAAGCGCATCAAAATCCGGTGCGTAGTTTAGAAGATTTAAGCGTACATATGTGTATTTTTTTTATCTATACAGTTAATATTATAAAGCCAAAGAGTTTGTTTGTTTATTTGTTTGCTTGAACGCGATAATCGCAGGAATTATTAAGTAGCGGCAGCACGGCAGTCTCACGTACCGGCTGACCCAGGTACTCTCAGGACACGGATGTTTTGGGCAGTACCTATGTCGCATTGGTCGGGAACCAACACCTGAATGTCATCACTGCGACAGTTTCCGTGATGATACGGCACTGCACACTCTGTTAGAATGTCCTGCCTGGTCATAGCAACGTTGTGACCTGGCGGTGGCCGTTTGTGTGGCACGTCATCTCTCGCTCGAAAACTTAGTATCATCGATGGTACAAAGCGAGAGTGCGTGGAATGCATGGCGGCTTTCTGCGAGGAAGTGATAGCAAGAAAAGAGGCTGCGGAAAGAGAAAGGGAGAGGACCAGCATTGTTCCATCCCGCAGAAGCCGCACCGCTCGCCAAAGGGCAGAAAACGATCTCCACCCCCCCTGATATCGTTGGCTTGAGAACGACGGGCAGGGCAGCCTGTCGTTTTCAAACTTGAGACGCGACGAAACAAAGCAGCTAATTGAAAAAGCAATGGATGGGGCGATATACTTGGCCAAGGTCCGCCGGAGGTTAAGGAAACTATTCCGTAAGGGACACCCTCATCTCCGGCAATGAATCTACGAGACGTAAGAACGTGTGATTTTTTAGTCGGTTCGAGTCCGACATACCCACCTGTCGTGCCCTCGATGGGTTGGGATCCGTGGGGATTTTGAAACACGCTAAAAAAAACAATAAAAAAAAAAAAGGAATTATTAAGTAAAATAAAAAATCTTTATTCACTTACGAAGTAAAATACTACACTTGTGAAAAGTCGATTCTTTTTTGACTGCCTCTGTGGCGCGGTGGGAGTGTATCCGACTGCTCCGCAAGAGGTCGTGGGTTCGATCCCCACCCAGGATAAAACTTTGTGTGATGAGCACGATGGTTTATTCTGTGTCTGGGTGTTATTTATCTATAATATGTATGTATTTAGAAATACTTAAGTATGTTTATCAGTTGTCTGGTTTCCATAGTACAAGCTCTGCTTAGTTTGGGATCAGATAGCGTTGTGTGAGTTGTCCCAAGATATTATTATTATTATTCTACATTTACATGTAATGCCTGTTCTCAAACAATAGGTAAAACCGGAGAAAAGAATAGGCAATAAAAACTCGCAATCACTCTTTTCAAATGGTCAATGTTAACAATGTTACTTTGTTTATAAACTGTATATGCATGTAAGGTGCATTTTATTATACACCATATTGGAGGACTGATGCAAAAACAATATCTCAAAAATATTAAAAGTAGAGTACACGAGATTGGATATATCAGCCATAATGGGCACAACATAGTAGGAGCATCCACTTACAAAGTAAAAACTTTATGGGCTTAAAGATTGGCCAATGTACTGCTCCTTAATTAATAATTATACATTTTTTGCAAAAGAAAGAAAAGAATGGCCTTTATTTACTAGTTCGAATTGAAAAATTATTTTAGTGTTAGTTAGCTTATTTATCGAGAACAGTTAAAGGCTATATAATATCACGCTACAACCAAAAGGAGCGGAGCGTCAATGAAAAATGTTGCGCAAATGGGAAAATTGACGCAAACGAAGTTGCGCCGGTCAGTTAGTTATTATATAAAAATAATTCTTCGACGTGAAGCACTTTTTCAACAACATATAATATGAATAAAATCCCGAACAAGAGCATATCGACCATGCACAGTGTAGGGCTCCGCAGTCGTTACAAATAAATGTACGTATGAAAAAATACAATTTGAAAAAATGCACTAGCAAATGATTATATTATATTCATGGCACTTGCGCCCTTTTGTTGAGAAAAGAAGTTTTTCGGCAATATATCAAAGACGGCAGATCCGATCATGTTTAAATTTTAGAGTAAAATGCTTGTGACGTAAGAATGGATAGACAGATAGATGGACATAATGAAACTATAAGGGTTTCGTTATTGCCATTTTGGCTACGAAATCCATAAAAAAGCTTTTATTTTAGTTATTATTTATTGGACACAATAAACCCTAACACAGTTGTATAATACCTAAGAATGTAATTACAAAAAAACAGTAATGTAAGTAATATAGTTATTAATTATTACCTAATTAATTACCTACATTGTACAGGACATATACTTCAAATTTGATTAAAGTTTTTTTGGTCATGAAACAACATACTGCATGTGCTTAAATTAAAAATTACAAAAAATGTGTTTAACAAAATCATTTCAAAATAATACTCGTATCATCAGTATAAGAAAAGGTCTACATAAAGAAATAAGTAAATTTTATAAATCATTCTTGATCAAATCGGCTAACTTTTCAGCAATCATCATAACAGCGGCGTTAGGGCCAGCTCTTGTTATATTAGGCACAACACTAGCATCTGCAATTCGAAGGTTACAAAACCCTTTGACCTTGAAATCAGTATCCACCACATCACCTAAGCGACATGTACCTGTTGAATGATACTGGCTAAGTACCATGGTCTTAAAATAACATATCCAAAATTCATCTGATCCTGCTATTTTATTCTTACATTCAGGAATATTAAGACCAATTAAGTTAGCTCCCATATCTTTGAAATATTTTGTTTCACCTACCTTGATAGAGTGTTTAACAAATTTTAGTAAATCTTCTACATCTTTATTGTCAGCTAACAAGTTAATATCAATAAGCGGATCTTTCAATGGATCAAGAGAATTCAAGCGAACAGTGCCTCTGGATTTGGGATTTGCGAGAACGATTATGGAAACCATTACATCATGTAAATAAGCCTCATCCTGCAGTTTATCACAAATGTCATCACGATACCCAAAAATTAATTTACATCCTAGTGTTAAATCTTTAGTATCGTGAGATAAGAAGATAACGAAACTGAAATAATCTGGACACGTGTCTGAATTATTCAAACCTACTGCATCGACTATTATAGGAAAAGGTACTCTTGGAAGGTCAATTGTCACAACTCCTTTTCCAGAGAGAGGCAGCAGATGTTTCTTTGTTTTATGAACTAAAACTACACAAGCATGATCTACTAAATTGTCCCCAACAGGAAGATCAGCCTTTTTCTCTATATTCATCGAGTCTAAATAGCTTGCTGGGCCTATACCAGATAACATTAGAATTTGTGGTGTATTAAAAACACCAGCACATAAAATTATTTCATTTCTTGCTCTAAAAGTATACGTTTTACCTTTGTAAACAGCTTCAACACCTATAGCTGTGTTATTTTCAAAAATAACTTTAGTAACTCTGGTATTTTTAGACACGTATAAGTTAGTATAGTTCTTAGCTAGATACAGATAGGAATAAGCTGGTGTTTGTCTTATCGAGTTAGCTACTATGTACTGCGGCTTTGTGTAACCTTTTGCAATATCAGCATTAAGATCTAAAACAGTTGGAGTACCAGTATCAGCAAAAGATTTTAAGAAATCTTTTACTTTATCATCACGATTTTCCACTGTTATACCTATAGGACCATCGTTTCCGTGGTATACTTAGCCATTGTAGCTTCATCGTCTACATGTTCCATTTTCTTGAAATATTTGAGTAAGTTTATATATTTCCAGGAGTCGTCGCCTAGATCTTTTGCCCAATGATCGTAATCTGATGGACATCCTCTGAGATGAAGAAAGTGATTAAGAGATGCACTGCCTCCAAACATTTTGCCAGCAGTCAATTGAGTACGATAGTTTTGAGCGCTTCCGCCGCAACGGTTGTAGGTAGACTTGTAATATGCTATGCAGTTTGGCAGGCTTACAAAAATGTAAAATGGGTAGGTTTCGAATAAATGATTTATTTATTTATTATTTAAAAAAAATAATAATCGACACCAGAGCCAGGTAGCAAGATAAATAACCCCGGCACCTGCAAAAAGTTCAGTTCCTACGAGTTAACACGATTTTATTAGCTTGGTTTGTATATATGTTTCCATATATTGGAATCTTTGAACGTAATTTTCCACTTCAAAACGTTGGATTGAATTGAAACTATGCACATTTATCAAGGCCCGATGACAATACATATAAATATTATATACATATAATATAAAAAAAATCTATTTGTTTTTTCGGTTAAGATATTGGTTTATAATCACCCCACGCTTTTTTACGATAAACTGTTTTTTCCTTAATTACTCTATTTTTTTAAACTTTTAGTAAATTATTTTCTACGTTTTATTTCAGCTATTTAGAGTGTGTTTTTTAGTTTTTTAAACTATTATTATAATATAATGCAGTTGTTGTCTGTGATTGCGTCACAGCTGTTGTCTGTAACTGCTTTCTGCTGTTTCAGATTGTAATATATATCTGTGCCAAACTTCTTTCAGATCCTTTTAGCTGTTCTGGTGTGCATCTTTCGCATTTACGAAGATAATAAGACTATTTTCAAAATATATCAGTTTGTCAAACTTATGCCTCCAAATTTTACTTACAAGCGATGCCAATGGTGGATCATCTCCAGCTTCCATCAGACATGCGCTTTTGCCAGGAATTTCCGCAAGTCTTTTAGCTATACTGCCAGCTGTACCTCCGCCAACTACCAAGTAATCAAATACTAATTCATCTGAAATTATAATAGTAAGTCGATAAATTTAACCTACAAGTATAATTATGTATGAATTAAACCAAGACTATGGTTCTCAGATTTTGCCTATACGCTCACGTACAGAGTTTTGAGCACCCTTTTCTTATTTGGGGTCTGTGACTAAGTGGCATCCAAGCAGATCAAGAGATCAGCGAGGTAAATCAATGTTGCTAGTGTCAGATGATGATTGAGATCATAGCGTAAATATTTACTATAAAGCTATAATTGCCATAGTCTATGCCTAGAGTACATTAAGCTGTCGGCTCTGCTCTTTATCTAATTAACAAAGTGATGTAATAAAATGTTTCATTATAAATGGGATATACCTATAAAACAAGACGCGCCCATTTTCAATAGTGTCATTTCACGTGTCTGTACATGGCTGAACTAAGTGAAAAAAAAAATTGCAACATGTTCGAAAAGAGTATTTAGACACATTGCTGCATTTTGCTTAAATGTCTGTCTGTCTGTTTGTTTGAACACGCATCACGCAAAAACTACCAGACAGATTCGGTTGAAATTTTGCACGTGCAATCTCATAGATGCGGATTAGCATCGCTTTTTCCCATAGGAGCTAAGCAAGGGATAATGTCTGTAGCTATTTTTCGTTATAAAACAGTAACTACTTGACGGATCCTTATGAAAATTTGCAGTTTTTTACTATAGGTCATTATTTACACTATGAGTCATTACACTAACGTCTATGGGGAACGAGCAGCAACGTATTTTTTGTCGAATCATAATGGTTTATCACAATTTTGTTCACAATTAGACATTATCTACAATTGTAACCCATGGAATACATAACTTCATGCTAAAACTATAAGGAGCTAAACACAACTTTTTCAAGTTTCATAAGAACAGTTATTTTGACGTGCGAAGTAGCGAACAAAATGGTCTCGAGGCTAAGCTAAACACAACTTTTTCAAGTTTCATAAGAACAGTTATTTTGACGTGCGAAGTAGCGAACAAAATGGTCTCGAGGCTATCCTATCGGTCTTTGACGACGAGGGCCCGGGCCCGAATCTGATGTCGGGATATGTTCTTTTTGTATTTTTTAAAATTGAGTTTTTCCTGTTTTAATATTTTTCTCAATAGTATAGTTATTTTTTGACCGTAGGTAACTTACTTAGCGTACTTAGGTTATCAATGTTTTATATAAAAAATAAAGTTAAATAGGCACCTAGGTAAGATATCTAAAGGTATTTCATGCACTGCTGACAGTAATTAATTAATCGTAGTAGAAATAAAAAACAATATTACATTATAATTAAAAATTATTAAAGTATTCGTCATTTTCTAGAATGTATGTGTTCGTATAAAATAAAAGACATTACAAATCAAATGAAATTGTTCACCATGATCAAATAATTCCTTTTTTTGTGAAAATATATTTTTTAGCTTGCGATTACGGATTCGTTTATTGCTGTGTGGCAACATTGTCCTATTTAATTATGAATTTAATGTAATAATACCACCTGGCATATATTATTAAAAAATGTTGAGTATTAGAAGAAACTTTACTGGTTTTGTAAAGTAGATGGCGTTGTATTCAATAATGTTCTATACTTAGTAAAATAAGTTTAAAAATAGTATGTAGAAGAAACACATTTCTATAATTTTTAGAAATGTTTTTCTGTCTGTCCGCCTGTTTGACCACGCATTACACAGGTGCATCGAAGATCATGTTCTGGGGTTGTGGTTGGGGATTAAGTGTTCATCAATTCAACAATAATGAATGAGTCAATATCGGCCAAGTGTGAGTAGTTTGGGCAGTTGGTGGACGGTTATTGTCTGAGGGAAGGGGGGGGGGGGTTCATGTCTTTTTTTTTTATTACTTGCATCATTGTAACGTAGGAAAACATATAAAAACACTCCGCAGCGTAAAAAATATTTTTTAAAAAACCATTGAATGACCTTTTTGGACGCTCGCGCTGCCCATAAATTAGTAGGTATGTACCTATATATCTGACGCTACCATATTCGCGGGCATGACACACATGACACTCTGTGTTTGTTAAATAAAGTGTTACAGCAGTTTTATAAGCATTTTAGAAAGAAAGAAAGAAAGAAAATGTTTATTTTGTTGCGATTTGGGCACAGACTACATAACAACAATTACATAATACAAATAAGTAGCAAAAATACAAATAAGTTGGCGCTCGCGCTTCTCTGTGAATGTCTATAGGTCTCGCCGTTTTTATGGCTTAGGGCTGCGGCGTGCGACCAATCAGACATGCAGGCGAGACGCGCTGAGAGGCTGCCGGGCGGCAATGCGGGGCGCGGGGCGGCGCAGCGGCTCGCTCCCGTACCAAAAGTCATTATTATTATATTACACATTTATTATTATTCGCTATGCGCGTGAGCGAACCACTCGCGCTCCGCAGCGCCTTACTAAACACAACAATTGCCAAATCGTTTTACCGGTACGCACCATTCGTCCATGCAACAAGCAACGAACGAATTAAATATATATAATTCTGGAAGACATTTGACTGACATCAGACATTTGTGTATCCGGCGAGGACCCGTCAGCCATTTGATAAATGGAAATCACGATCGTGTTTGCCCGGCGAGACAGCAACACTTAACCTGTTTAGCCACACCAGAAAGGTATGTACATGTGTAACGATCACAAGGTTATGAGAGTAGTGTAACCTAATGATATATTTAGTTTTATTTATTTAAATATGTTTCAGGTCACCAGTTTGTCGCTATTTCTCCACACAAACACGCCGTAGAAGCAGCTGCTAATGCCGCGCGTCGTCGCCGTATACACACATGGAAACACATCAACCAGTGGAGGTACCTTAGCCAGACTAGTGATCGAAGCCTGTCACTTTCCTACATCTATACTATTTACACGGTATACATAGGAAAAAAAGTAATTATAAAGGTAAAACCATTATGACTATATTCAATGTTGAGTTGATGGAGAATGCAGTGTGCGCCCCAGTCCCAACAAAAAAAGATGTTACTCAGCATAATACTGCATCACAATAAGGCGACACAGAGCTGATTTTCAGTAACACCTAATTTAAACGCAGCGTCAGCTCAACAGCTGCAGATAATAGCATGTAAATAGGTACTAGTTAGCGTACATAGCTCAAAAGATATTGTTCCATACCTGTGTGTGTATTTATGCTTTATATCTAATTGTATAGGTACATCCATTCAACATAATAGCGTGCAATAAAATATGTAAATAATAAAATAAATTGGTATAATATATAAAATTAATTAATATTTATGTAAATGTATTCCTATTACATCAAAAGTGTATTATGAAATAAATAAATTGAGTGCCTAAAATTTGAATGAAATAGAAATAAAATAAAAATTAATAGTTAAAATAAATAATAAATATTCAGATGAGATTGATGCCAAAATTGTTTAAGGATTTCATTAATTAGTTTATTAAGTTGCGTCGGATTTCTGAAAATTTAATAAATATGACTTTAAACGAGTTTTGAATGTCATAATACTTTTAGAAATCCTAATTGGTGGAGGTAGGTCGTTCCAACATCGCGTGGCAGCAAATTTGAAACTTCCTCTAAAGGCGGCTGTTTTATGGGCTGGTATACTCAGCACATGACTGGAAGCCCTAATGGGATATGGAAAATGAGTTCGCGTCCATGTCAATTTACTATACAAGTAACCTGGCGACTCTTTGGCAATAACATCAAAAAGAAGACTAGCGAAATGAATTTCTCTCCTATGTTCCATTTTGAGCACGTTATTATTATTCAGAAACGGCGTCACATGGCTTCGGCGAGGAATATGAAAACAGAATCTAGCGCAGGCATTCTGGATTCGTTGAATGAGCTTAGCTGTTCTCGATAGTATACAGGGTCCGTACACAACGTCACCATAATTTAGTCTTGACAAAATGAGCGCATCAACCAACCGCTTTCTAAGCTCCACGCTTAAGAATTCTCGTACTCTGTACAGTACCTTGAGTCTATAGAAGCAACTACTTATTATGCTGTTTATGTGCTGTTCGAATTTAAGTTCATGGTCCATAATAATGCCAAGGTTTCTTGCAGTATACACTCTCTCCATTTTTTCCCCCTTCACTATAATATCACCCACCAGATCTTTATTACCCAGGATCATAACTTTGGATTTGCCAGGGTTCAGTACCAGTGCATTCCTCTGCGCCCAGTCAAATACCCTGTCAAGGTCCTCATTGATTGCCAGTACTGAAGCCTGTGTAGAAATTGGTGACGGTTTAAAAGAGGTGTACAATTGCAAGTCGTCAGCGTACATATGATATCGACAGTTCCTTATGCACTTAGTGACATCTGCACTGTACAGAATGAACAACAGGGGGCCCAAAATCGACCCTTGTGGTACTCCTCTGGTTACGGATTTCAAAGTTGATGTTAATTTAGACCCGTCATCTTTAGAGATTTCTACTATTTGAGCTCGATCAGATAGGTAGCTCTCAAACCACCCTACCGCACCCGCATCAAGACCATAATAGGATAGCTTAGAAAGCATTAACGGCGCACTAATACAGTCAAATGCGCGGGAAAAGTCAAGTAGGGTGAGTATGGTACCCTCACCTTTGTCTCGCGCTTCTAATATGTTTCCCACTACGTCTAATAAAGCGGTTGAAGTGCTACGCCCCTTTCTAAATCCAGATTGAAGGTCAGGCAGTATATTATTGCTCTCCAGGTATTCAGACAATTGCATGTAGACGACCCTTTCCAAAATCTTCGACATGAACGGCAATATGCTAATAGGTCGTAGGTCTTTGACGCTAGATGGGTTAGATATTTTTGGAATTGGTCTGACCACAGCCATACGCCATGCGCGGGGAAATGTATTAGTGACAATGGACCTATTGACAATAGCCGTGATAGCAGACAAAGACTGAGGCAAGGTAAGAACGATCATGTCTCTGGATATTTTCAGTTGTATATCTTTGCAGACAAAGGAAAAACCTGAAAAAAAACATTTTATAAGTATTGCGTTGTAATACTACGTGAAGTACACCCCATTTTAGTCACAATAACGAAACGGAACCCTTACAATTCCCTTATGTCCGTTTGTCCGCGGCTTAGCTCAAAGACTGCAATTTTGCATGAATAAAATCTTGAAAATCATTCTATTTTAGGGTACCTCTTCTATATGTAAAGGTAATGTGATTTTTTTTTCACCTACCCCATCGTGTGGGGTATCATTAGATAGGTCTTTTAAAAACCGTTAAGGGCTTGTGAAGACTGTTTTTAGATCCGTTTGTGAAATATTAAGCTTTATAGTGAAAATATTTGAAGAGTCAAGTGTCCTCCTGCTAGTTAAATGGTTGATGTTGGGTATGTGAGAGAATTCACGGTAGTAGTATACATAGTAAAATAATAAGGAAAACTATCACAGTTAAGTACTTAGGCTTTACAAGCTTTCGATAAACATCTGATCAAATGAGAAGCAGCAAAATTTTCGTACGTAACGTTGTAAGTATGAAACAAAAACAACAGAAAACCCACTTCTTAAGCCGCACACCAAACTAACTATCTAAAGTAAACGAATACCTAAAGAGTCTGTATTTGGTACTTATTTCTTTTCACAAAGCTTTTGGGTTATGCAGCCATCAATAGATGAGTATATGACCATTCTCCGCTGCTGAATCATATCACGGCTCACCCGATAGGAATGTGTTCAACATATTTACACAAAAGTTATTTCGTAACATAAACTACCCTAATTTAGACCAGACTTTCACGCGAACGAAGTCGTGGGCACAGCTAGTACTATAATAATAATAAACATACTTGTAAGTGGCACTTGTGGCTGCCATGTAATTCCATTAAGTCCTAGATCTGAAAGAAAAGACAAAGCTATCTGCGTCACCTTCACTATGGACATAGACGTACTGGCACCCATTGCTTAACTTGAGCCTGATCTTTTCTCTTCTTCCAATCTGAAACGAAAGAAAGAGAAAGCATAGGTGCAAGAAAGAAAAGATAGATAATAAATAATTCTTTATTTTCTCTTATCTACCCTAGATGAGAGAAAATAAAGAAAGGGATAGATGACAGGAAGAGATGATATCGCATATACATGACAATTAAAAATAATGGTCTCCTAATCTTATTAGAGACTAGCCAACTACGAAGGAGATATTATAGTGCACAAGTGTATGCGCAAACACAAGTGCACTCTTTATTGACCTACTCTCGCAGGACCGACGGCTTAACGTGTTCTCCGAGTCATAGAGGGATGTTCCGAAACGGTTACACACCGATATATCGATCTGCTTGGTCGCTGCTGAATCAGGAACCTCTCAGATAAGTGTATGTTAATTGCTTTGTAGGTAAAATTCAATATCTTTTTAAATAAATGTAAAAATATATATCTTAGGACAACTCCCACCTGATTCCAAACTAGGCAGACCCTGTACTATGGGAAACTGACAACTGATAACATGTATATACAACGTAAGCCGGTCTGAAGCAACTACTATATACGTTCGGCTTCAAAAACAAGTGCCGATTGGGTGGTTAAAAAAAAACCCTTCGGCAATACCAAGCGGCTTCTTTGCCCATCGTTCATCCACATATACCGCCCGGCCTGTGCCAAATGATGCCGGCCCGAGCATGTGTGAAGATCGGATCTAGATAGTACAGTGGAAAGGAACCGTTCGTATAAGTTCGACTCGCATTTTAGCATTTTATTAATACCTAGTCAAATGCAGGCAAAAATAAAAGCTAGATTATAAATGACAGATTTTTTCAAATTTTATGTTTTAAAGAAGTATTATATTTAAAATGTTTCTTTTGTATAACATTTTGGGATCATCGAAAGTTACAATTGATGTTAGCGTTGTTGTGTGTATATATTAAAGTATTACAATTTTATGAGATGTGCCCTTTTCAAAATTAACCACAGTAAACTATAATAATTTAAAGAAAAAATCATTATAATTTTGTCATTATTTTAAATTCAAGGATCTAAAATATACATAATCCTAAAATTACTAAAACTTGAAGATTCTAACTAAAACTTGAAATGACTAAAATTTTAGCAATACTGCAATAGCCAACCACAAACGATTTATAATAATAATAATATCTTGGGACAACTTACAAAACGATATCTGATCCCAAACTAAGCAGAGCTTGTACAATGGAAACCAGACAACTGATAAACATACTTATATATTTCTAAATACATACCTATTATAGATGAATAACACCCAGACACAGAATAAACCATCGTGCTCATCACACAAAGTTTTATCCTGGATGGAGATCGAACCCACGACCTCTTGCATAGCAGTCGAATGCACTCCCACCGCACCACAGAGCCAGTCAGAGTATTTCGTCATAATATTCTGTAAATCCTGCCGGTATTTATATTTCTCGTTATTTATTACCGACTGATAGTTAATGCAAAAAAAGGAGTAGTAGTATGTCTAGGCAATAAATTCTAAAAGGGCATATCTCTCTTCTCTCTCTACAGAGTTGTGACCTTTTCCCTCTACAGCGTTGCGGCCTTTTCGAAATTATTTATGTACTCACCATGACGCCGATAATAGACAATTACATTGTAACTAGCCAATGTACATATTTTAGCAAAATAATTAAGATATTTAAGAAAACTTGTTATGGGAGATCTTTGTAACAGAAGCAAATAAAATTTAACAAATTTAAATAATAGCATTTGATGTTTATTTGGTGCAGACTCAGAGCAGAAACCTCACTCAACAGGGGTTGGGCTAGTGTAGGGCGTCATAATCTTGGTCTTTCCCGGTAACTTATATCAAGATTGCGGCGTCGACCTATAGCGGATGTAATCTAGGACCCATAATGACCCAATATCGGGAGTGGATACAGATATTGCGAGACATGCACCTCGCAATGCCTGTATCTACCATAAAACGAACGCCGAATGATAGTGAGCTGCGCCATACATTAGAAAGCTCAAGTGCTTGGTGACTATCTGACATCCACGCGGGCGGAGCCGCGGACATAAGCTAGTAATATAATTATAATATGTTCGAAAAATAAATAAGTTTTTGTTTTCATTGAACGAAAGAGTTCACGAAATAGTTAATTTGTTGCATTTCCTAATAGATCTATTAATAGCAGAACCAGTAAAAAGTAAAATAATTGATCAGCTTTTATTTAATTAAAATGGAAAAATTATAATTATAAAAACTCACTTCAGAAAACTCCTCCACAATTTCAGCTTTCTGGGTCTAAAAGTTTGAGCTGGGTGTTGATGTATGAATGAATGCGTCGGAACATTCCTTTTTATATATTAATTAGAGATGTTCTGTCTGTGTCTTTGGTACTAGTCGATTGTAAAATCCCCGACTACAAAACGGTTACAATTATTTCGTTTCTAGGTTTATTTGGATGGTTACAAATAAGGTATTTCTAGTTTCCATATTATTTCGATTTCAATAAATAAAGTATATGAACTTGTAACTTAGGTATGTTACAAAACTAAGGCACCTGTCCGAGCAAAGGCGAGAAAGCGAGTAGCGATTTTATCGCGCAAGACTTATGTAGATCCCGAGTATACAAAAGAGATACAAAAAGATAGTTGATCGCTAACTGTTCCATTGTCGGCGAGTACTCGCTCTATACTGCATCTCTTTTGTTTACACGGACGGGATCTACAAAATACATCTATTGTACGTTTCTTGAGCGATAATTCGCCACTCGCATATCCCTTATCGTTGCTGGTGGGACAGATGCCTTAAAAGTTTATATTAATGTCCTTTAATCAGAGTTGTAATAACTCGTAATGGTAGGATACCATTTCATTTCAATCGACTTATTTTAAGCTAAGGAATATTAATAAATTGACTGGCCGTCTAGTCGGGGATTTTAGCCGACTAATCGCCCACTACTAAGGCCGCCTTTTGTGTGACCTGCTGAGAGTCCTAGACATGACTTACGATGGTCAATTTGGAAGTCCTTAAATAATAGACTTCGGACTCAGGTCGGCCGGAGCCAAGAAAATTTGCTGAGGTGGGGTGCCGGTGCCAATCTGAGCTGTTTATGTGGTGCAATACATACAATGGCCCACCTTAAAGAGTATTCTCTGTGCCCGACTACCTGTACACAGAAAGAAAGAAGAAAGAAAGAAAATATATTTATTTTGGTATCAACACACGAGACAAGAGTAATAACAGGCAATATAAAAAGAAAAAATAAAATAAAATAAGTGCAATTAATAATTAAAACTATTCACATAAATAATAATTAAAACATACAAATTATAATTACAAAATTAGCAATAAAATAAAAAGAATAAAATAACAAAAACATACAAATAATAATTAAAACTTCGGAAAGTAATTGGGCGTCTCGTGGCTGCACCAAAATAGGAACCCAGTTCAGCTTATTGCCGGGCGCATATTATATGCGCCTGACGCTGGTTTTCAACTGGGTCCTAGTGTGTGTGTGGTGTGTGTGTGCGTGTGCATGTGTGTGTGTGTGTGTGTGTGTGTGTGTGTGTGTGTGTGAATGTACAAAAATATTTTACTTTTAATAAATTCAATAAATACCATAAATAATTGTGTCTTCTTTGTCTCACTTAGCGCTGACGATCGGTGGTGTTGTGCGTACCAATATTACCTATGCACTGAATGCAGTGGATGCCATTGCCAACCTTTGAAGGAATAATATACCATACCTCGAGGTTGTAACAACGTAAGTGCAAAATTATAAAAGTTTTTGATCGTCAAGAAGTATTTTTTTAAAGTGAAATTTAAATTGTTTTTTTTTGTTTATGATCCTTATCGGAGGTGGTATATTATTCCAACAACGTGTGGCGGCATATTTAGAACATCCCCTAAACGCAGTCGTTCTATACTGAGGTATCGACAGTGGATTCGATATGGTGCTGCTTGGGTAATTATAGGATTCGTGTCTCCACCTCAGCTTTTCGAATAGGTACGTTGGTTTTTTCGTCCTAATCGTTTCAAAGAGAAGAGTAGCCAAGTGCAATGTTCTCCTAGCTGTCATTTTGAGAACATCGTTTTGGTTGAGAAACGGGGTTACATGGTTTTGTCGGGGTATACTGAAACAAAAACGAGCACAGGCATTTTGCACGCGCTGGATCAAGCGCCCCGTTCTGGATAGCAAACATGGACCATACACAGTGTCAACGTAATTCAGCTTTGATAAAACAAGGCTATCAACCAATCTCTTTCTCATATCAACGCTAAGATATTGACGCAATCTGTAAAGAACTTTTAACCTGTAAAAACAGTTTTTTACAACACTATTTATATGTCCTTCGAAACGTAACTCTGGATCAAAGCTAAGACCTAAATTGCTAGCAACTTCCACCCTTTCTATATTAGTATCTTTTATTTTTATCTCAGGGTTAGCGAGTATGGTTTTTCTTATTTGACCTTTACTGCCCATGACGATAAATTTAGATTTTTGGCCATTTAAAACTAAGGAGTTTGACTCAGACCAATCTGTCACTCTTTGCAGATCTGCGTTCACTCTATCCACGGCAGATGACGTATCGCGGGGGTCGAAAGAATGAAAGAGCTGTATATCGTCTGCGTACATGTGATACTTACATTCGCGGAAACAGGTAGTTATGTCTGCGCTGTAGAGGATGAAAAGAATTGGTCCAAGCAAAGATCCTTGGGGTACCCCCCTTTTGAGCAACTGTGGATGCGAAATGAGCGCTGATCCATCTCGTTTCCTAATTTCGACTTGCTGGGACCTATCAGAGAGGTAGCTGTCGAACCATCTGACAGTTTCCCACTCAAAACCATAAAAGGCAAGTTTCGACAGCAGCAGAGTTACATTGATGGAATCAAAAGCACGGGAGTAGTCCAGCAGTGTCAAATTTCAAAGCAGGAGAATTTGATGACTGCCGCAGACAATGCAGTTGAAGTGGCCACGTTTAATTTTTTATATTTGTTTGCTGTCGAAACACTAAGAAGAAGAAGAAGACTACGGCCGCCTAGTAGGTACATCTCTAATATTAATATTTATTTGTGTTTGACATATTGCAAATTGAATGAAATGACGTCATAAAAAAAACACTTGATCAAATAAACTAAAAATATAAAATTAAATATACATTCAACTAGCAAAGACTACAATAAATCCAGGCGAAACTTGGAGAAAATATTTCTGCCTAATATTAGTTAAGTATATTACTTACTCTGTGATGTCATGCCAATGTTTTATTACTGAGCATTTTGGTTCAAACCAAGTTTGAAGACTTACGAACGTGGTAGTTTATATAAGTAGAAAGGATTACTCTGACGAAGTAAACAGGTCCCTCGTATTAGTTCTTGACTGGTTTCAAATGACTTGCTTTAAATTCTAAAAAAAACAAATGTATTAATAGTTTGCCAAATGTAAGAAATATCAGTACAAATCTTGTTTTAAACAATAAAGTTATTCAGTTACAGTGGGGCGCCCAAATATCATGTCTCGCAAGGAAACTCAGTTCTGCAGCATATGCTGACAGCAAAGTCAGACAGCTTACGGATGTGGAAACAGCAAAGCTGGTTTATTTTGGTTATTTCCACAGCTTCATGTCGTATGGCACACTGCTTTGGGGCAACAGTTGTGAAATAAATGATTTAACCTACTGCTGCAGAAAATATGCTCAATGCGCGTGTTGACCCAGAAGCTGGGATTGAATACCGGTATTTTTTTGTTTAGGTTCTTATAAAGGTGCGCTTTTCGGGGATGAAACAATCTAATTTTAATCAAAACTTTATTCAGTATGTGAGAAACTATTCAAAAACTTTTAAAAAAGCTTGTGTATGTGCCAAAGCTTTACACATTAGTAGAAATATTCAAAAATGTGATATTATAATAAAAACCACTTGGAATATTATTAATTCAATATTACAATTCATTTACATAAAAAAGAATCATAGAAATCGGTATATAAACACCAAAGTTATACATGAAATACGCTAATAATAAGCCATCGCGCGTGAATACTGAATCATGCTATCTATCTATATCTATTACATATAATAAAATTGTAAATTTCACGTGTCTGTACATGGCCGAACTTAGTGAAAAAAAAAATTAGGAAATGTTCGAAAAGAGTATTTAAACACTTTGCTGCATTTTTAGAAATGTCTGTCTGTCTGTTTGTTTGAACACGCATCACGCAAAAACTACCGTACAGATTCGGTTGAAATTTTGCACGTGCAATCTAATAGATGCGGATTAACATTTAGGCTATAAATTATCACGCTTTTTTCCATAGGAGCTAAGCAGTAAGGGATAATGTCTGAAGCTATTTTTCGTTATAAAACAGTAACTACTTGACAGACCTTTATGAAAATTTACAGTTTTATAGTAAATACTATACCTAGGACATTATTTACACTATGAATCATTACGCTAACGTCTATGGGGAACGAGTAGCAACGTATTTTTCGTCGCACCATAATGGTTTATCACAATTATTTCCACAATTAGACAATATCTTTAATTGTAACCCATGGAATACAAACTTCACGCTAAATTTTTTTTCTCACCTACCCCATCGTCTGGGGTATCATTAGATAGGTCTTTTAAATAGCGTTTAGGGTTTGTGAAGACTATTTTTAGATTTATGGATTCCTTTGTGTAATATTAGGCTTTGACTCTAACAAAAATGTTCACTATAAAAGTGAACATTTTTGTTAGAGTCAAGTGTTCACTTGCCAACTAAATGGGTATGTGAAAAAATTCACAGTAGTAGTATAAATACTAAAATTATAAGGAAAACTATCACAGTTAAGTACTTAGGCTAAGTTTACGATAAACGATCTGATCAAATGGGAAGTACCAAAATTTTTGTACAAATTCTATTGAAAATTATTAGGTATTAAGAAGGTATAACGTTGAAAGAATGAAACAAAAACAACAGAAAACCCACTGCTTAAGCCGCACACCAAATTATCTATATAAAATAATAGAATAGAAAGATTTTTATTTAGTACACAGAAGACACATGTACATTATTATAATTTAACAGGAAAAGTCATGCAGAAGATAAAAAAAGCAATAAATAAAACAATAGCACTAGACAATAAGCACTAAAACAATAGACAAAAAGAAAAGAGACACAAATAACACACATTAATGACAGAAAAACACAGTAAACGAATACCTAAAGAGTCTGTATTTGGTACTTATTTATTTACACAAAGCTTTTGGGTGTTGAAGCTATCAATAGATGACTATATGATGATTCTCCGCTGCTAAATCATATCGCGGCTCACCAGACTGTTTACAACATATTTACACAGAAGTTATTTCGTAACATAAATTACCTTAATTTAAACCCGACTTTCACGCGAACGAAGTCGCGGGCACAGCTAGTTTAACAATAAGACTGTTACTGATAATTTAGACCTAGCACAAACCTTCAATGATTTCTTTGCTGACATACCACTAACTACAACTGACGTATTAAGAGAATATATAGAAGGTTTATACATATAAAAAGATAGAGCTATAACTACTTATAGTAGATAGATACTAGAAACATAATCTAATCAGCTTCTCGTAGAACTACGTATAAGTACTAACCTTCTACTACACCAAGGTGTATAATTATTATGACAGGATGTCATTATAAATCATTAACTTGATCATCAGACGTCTTAGCATGGTATTATAACCTTCCTATCAATCTGTTTAGCATTGATAGGTAGTCTAAGATAATTAGGGATATAAATAATACAAGAAGCACGTATTAGCAAGTATCATATATTCTCAATATAATTCGGTCTGGTTATACCAAGGAATAGGAATAGGTAGGTATACTAATAAGAGAGTTTTGAGTTTTGAGTTGGTTTCAAGAGGACCTATTCACTAGGAAAAGAGCTAACAAGAAAACTAGTCCATCTCCTAATAAACATTTGCCATGTAACATCTGAACCACAATCAATATAGAATATAGACAACATAATTGCAATGTTCAATCATTTGACTACAGAACAGTGATATGTATTACATACATACATACTCGTACATATATACACAATACTCAGCAATACTAATACAATAACTTAGTTTAAAAAGACACTTAATTTTAAAAAATCTGCTGATTTATGGGGTATTTCAGTCAAATTTATTCACAGTATAATTACTGATATAGTGCCACAGTTGTGTTACCGGCATGTTTCCTGATCTGATGAAATATAGTAAAGTAATACCATTAATTAAAGCCGGATCAAAGAATGATCATAATCATAATCATAATCATTTATTCTTGCGATACATGGGTCTTAAATATAGTTGTTACATTGTTATTGTGTTTCACCATGCTCCACCGTCTCGGTATGCAGGATTGGTTTAACATAATCGTTTAATAAAAAATTACAAAAATAAAATATAAAATATTACATGCAATTTACACTTACATTTTCAAAATAATATCAATACTATAATTACAGACTATGAATAAATGTCAAATTGATAACAATAAAATAATAACATTAATAATAAATAATTGATTATATTATGTCAGATAAATATTCATTAATTGAGTAATAACATTTTTGCATTAATAGTATTTTGATTTCATTCTTAAACACATTAACATTAAAAGTACTCAAAATATGTTTTGGCAAATGGTTATAAATACGTGGAGCCATGCAAAATATGCTTTTGTTGAATAGTGCGGTCCTGTTCTTAGGTAAACAAATGCTGAAATTTTTTTTTTTGCTTCTTAGTGTCTCATACAAATGCATATTTTTCCTTACAAACAGTGCGACTTCTAATATATATATACACGGAAGCGTGAGGATATTTAAAGTAACGAAATGCGGTTTACAGCTGTCAGTTGGTTTTAGATTACATATAGCCCGTACACACCTTTTTTGTGCTTTAAATACGTAATCTCTATCTGTAGAGTTGCCCCAGAATATAACACCATACTTAAGAAGGGGCGCAACATACCCATAATAAGCCGTCAGCACAGTTTGTTTACTCACTGTTTTCCCCAGCATATACAATGCGTAAGAATATGAGTTGATTCTTGAACACAAAGATTCTACATGATGTTTCCAGTTTAGACTATTATCAATGCTTAGGCCAAGAAATTTTGTTACGTGTACTTCAACTTTTGTATTTGCATAATGAATGCCAATGTCTGCTAACTTATTTATTCTGTTCCGAAATGTCACAAGATTTGTCTTTTTAAGATTAATATTTAAATTATTTAGTGATAACCAATTAATAATTTTATTTAATGTCACATTCATTTCATTCTCAACCTGACCCTTATCATCCCCGGTAAATAAAATTGTGCTGTCATCAGCAAATAAAATTAAATTATTCTGAGTTACTTTAGGGAGGTCATTTATGTAAATGATAAACAGTAGTGGACCCAGTACGCTGCCCTGAGGAACACCGAGTGTTACTTCTTTGCATTCTGATGTATATTCTGTCATCTTTTTCGTAGTCTGGCATATTTTGATAACTTTTGTTACCTGAGTTCTCCCGCTAAGATACGATTTAACTAAATCATATATATTCCCTCTCACACCGTAGGCATATAGTTTATTGAGCAATATTTTGTGACTGACATGGTCAAACGCCTTAGTAAGGTCCATAAATAATGCGCTAGCTAGTTTACCTCTGTCCATATTTGACATTATTATGTTAAGAAATCTATAAATTGCCATGTCAATCGATTTGTTTTTTCTGAACCCAACTTGTTCTTCGCAAAATAGATTGTTCGATTCAAAATAGTTATAGATGCTGTCGTGTATCACCTTTTCAAATATTTTTGACAAGACTGGCACGAGTGCTATCGGGCGATAACAACCCATATCCTTCTTATCTTCTTTTTTAAATAAAGGTTTGATTATAAATGTTGATAAACGTTCGCGATTTGTACACATTATTAAAATATATATATTACGGGTCTTAATCGCGTGAATAATTTAAGGTAAAATAGTCTTCCCGTGACCACGGCCGTTGCAATACGGTCGAAACGTCGGGCAATAAACAAGGTATTTTACCTTAAATTATTCACGCGATTAAGACCCGTAATATATATATTTTAATAACGTTTGATTACACTCAATTTTAGCTTTTCAGGAAAGACACCGCTCGCTATACACAGGTTTACTAAGTGACTAAGTATATATGATAGTTTATTTGATACATATTTTAGTATTTTTGTTGTTACACCATCATATCCGGTGCTGTTCGTATTTTTTAAGTCCAGAATAATTTTAAGAATGTCCTTAGGTATTGTCGGTCGAATAAATATTGATTTTAGTTCATAGGGAATTTTTAGTGCTGATAGATTTAAAGCATTGTTAGGTGTCTGAGTTAGGCCAGTAAAAAAATTATTAAAAAGATTTGCAATTTGTAAAGGGTCCGTTACTATGTTGTCATTCATATTTATTTGTTGTATTTGGTCATTAGGCATATTTCTATAATTATTATTGTTGATTACCACCCATGTAGCTTTAGACTTATTAGGCGCATTATTGTTATAGTGATCGTTCCGTGATTTTTATGTTAATTTGATTATTTTATTTAACCTGGATGACAAATCAACAAATCTCTTTTTATATTTGGTTGTACGTTTTCTCCTGAACTCCCACAAAAGCTGTCGCTTACGCTTACAGCACACTCTGAGTCCTCTTGTAATCCACTCTTGTAATCCAATGACCCTAGTAATTTTAGAAAAATATCCATCTTCCCAGCTATTAGTAAAATTTTCGAAAATACCATTTTTATGCAGTTAGAATCACACTTGAATTTTAATAATCTACTGCATCACGATCAATATGGTTTCACAAAGGGTCGCTCTACCATTGATGCGGGTATTAGTAACTTTTCCAGTCACTAAAAATATGTTTTAGTAGTTAAATACCTATTAAGCTACTGAAACATATTTTTAGTGACTTTGAAAATTCACAGGATGTCATTGGTGTGTTCTATGATCTTTCTAAAGCTTTTGATTGTGTGGCGCATAAGACACTTCTGCTGAAACTTAGGCATTACGATATTAAAGGTACAGCGTTAGATATACTTCCCTCTTACCTGAGTGAAATAATTCAATATGTTGATATAGGTAGAGTAGCTTAATACCTATTAAGCTACTGAAACATATTATTAGTGACTTTGAAAATTCACAGGATGCCATTGAAGTGTTCTGTGATCTTTCTAAAGCTTTTGATTGTGTGGCGCATAGGAAAATTCTGCTGAAACTTAGGCATTGCGATATTAAAGGTACAGCGTAAGATATATTTCCCTCTTACCTGAGAGAAATAATTCAATATGTTGATATAGGTGGAGTAATTTTTCGTTTGGATCACCAATTAGTAGTTAGGACTAGGTGTTAGATTTTTTAAGAAAATCACAGTCAGCATTTTGAGTCTACCAGTAAATTAATTTAAGAATGTAGTCGAGAGACATCTTATACAAAGAGCTTACTACTCAATCGATGATTATTTAACTGATAAAGATAAATGGATGTAGTTCGTTGCTCCATAATAATGTACAGTACTCCAAAAGTAATAATGCGCATAGAAATCTTCGGAAATCTTCGTCATTGTTCGGCAACGGTCGTATTACCCGAGCGTCGAAAGACGATATTTATATAGAGTGGTTAAGAGCAATTTCTCTATGCCTAATTTTATATATTAAGTGTTTTGTGCTAAAACAGATTTGATTTACCTGTAACGAAATTTGATTCGATAATTCCATGTAAGTAAATAGCGAAAACGCTACAATCATTGTTGGAGTGATTAGTTTTCAAGTGTCTTACCGAAGTTGGTGTAATTATGGAGGAAAAGGTTTAAATAACATAAGGTTTTATTAGAAGGAGAAAAAAACGTTTTCAAATAGAGGTTTACATAAAATATAATCAAAATCTCAGTTCAAATTTGTTTACAGCACTAATCATTCCAGAAAAATAATACAATTATAAAAAAAATAATCAGAATCGAGGAAGACCTCTATTCCCGACATCGCAGATTCATCAGAAGTTTCATTATGCTCTTGTTCATTTACACTTTCCTCACTGCTATCACCTGTGTAAATAATCAGTTCATCGGAATAACTATCGATTCTTGGCTCAAATTTTCTATATTCATCTTCGCATTGAACCGCATGATCAGAAACTTTTTTCCATTCTTCTGGTCCTATTTTATTGATTTTTTCTAATATAGCATCTTTAACTGACGTCACAGTCATTGCAATATTTCTCTTGGCCACGTGTTGCTTTATTTGGGACCAAATATTTTCAATAGGGTTAAAATCGGGATGATATGGTGGCAATCGTATAATTTTATGCCCATGTTCCTCCATTATACGGTCAATGGCAAATTCTGTGTAATTTTCTTTGTATCTTTGTATAATTTTATACAAATCGGGTTTCAGTTTCTTTGGGTCATGCGGAATGTTGTGTTGTTGTAACCAAGCTGTCATTTGTGGTTTAGATGTGTTTGAGTTTGGTGGTTTCACAGACAGCTTATTATGATTTGGGGCGTTGTCTATTACCAACACACTATTAGGAGGCAAGTTGGGAATCAATTGATTGCGTAGCCAAGTTTGATAACGTTCCGCGTTTATTTCTTTATGATAGTCACCTTCTGAGTCGACACATTTATGTAACATTAGAGCCCCTGGGACGAAGCCTTTTTCATTGCCTGCGTGTACAATAATTATTCGCTCTCCTTTGGAAATGGGTTGTTTGATACCTTTTTTGTTGCTATCTTGCCAAGTTTTACCCTTAGTATGTGATGTGTGCACATACGACTCGTCCATAAATACTATGTTTCTACCAGAACTCCTCAGCTGTTGTATTTCTCTGAGATATTTGATCCTTTTTAGGCGTATATCATGTTTTTCCATAAGTAATTGTCTGTTATTATCAGTTTTCAGAAACCTAAACCCCATGTCTTTCAAGATCAACCTTAAAGTCTCGGCACAGCCTTTGAAATTAATAGCTTCGATCAACTTTATTCTTAAATTATTTACAGTTGGGAGTTCTTTCAGCGTCAATTGAAAATTGTATATCATATTACGAATAACACAGTAGTCGAAATCATCAAGTACCAGCCGAAATCTACTTTTAGGTCTTCCTTTTTTCGGTGTAGAAAATTTCTTTGATTGATTATGTTTTTTTTCGTTTAAGATATTACTCAAAGTTCGTCGCGAAATTCCTGTAGCTTTTGTAACACGGTCTTGAATTTTTTTAAAATAACCATCATGGTCTCTGTTGAAAACATTGGCTTCATTTAAGAAATAAAGGTACACATTAAATACCATTTGCCGTGCTTGTGAATTAAGCGGTTTTCCACGTTTAAATTTATCCATTTTGGAAGAATTCGTCTGAAAGAAAATGGCATGGGCAGAGTTAGGTATAAATTTTTTATGCATGTTTATCTATTTATTTAATTTAAATAAATCTCATTTTTTAAATGTTTTTCTAGTACTTAATATGTATTTAATGTAGGTATTTTATTTTTTTAATATTAAAAAAACGTGAAATATGTTATTTATTTTCCTTTTTTCAAAATATACTATTTAAATCTGAATAAGCTAATTAATGTTGAAATTATATTTACCAAGAAGGGTGTGTAATAGCAGCTCTATATATTTCCACAAATAGAGAACACGTGCAGTCACTACCAATATATAAAGACGACTGACAGACATTTCGCTGACCGGCGACAGCTGCCGAACGCCCGATTTGTTTTCGATTGTGCACACATGATATTGACTCCTATCTCTTTTAAACAAGGTGCAAAATGCAAATGCCTTGTTTAGGGCTCTTACGATTCCATGATTCGAGTGTTTCCGGGAATACGACAATTAGCGAAGATCTGCATGTGCATTATTAATTTGGGAGTACTGTATTTTGTTGTATAGTTTATTGTATTTAAATTAGGTGCATATTGTTGTCACCGTTTAATAATGTTATTTAGTACTTGTAGTAGAAAACGATTTACTTTTGTAAGTAAAGATTCTGCGTGATAAATTAAGGCCATTCTTTTCTTTTTTTTTTTTTGCAAAACATGTATACTTATTCATTAAGTAGCAGTAAATTGGCCAATATTTAAGTACATAAAGTTTTTACATTGAAAGTGGATGTTCCTACTATGTTGTGCCCATTGTAATTGTAATAAATTCAGCTCTTGTTTTTGCATCAGTCCTCTAATATGGTGTTTAATATAAAGGTGGCAGCACTTTACCTGTATATACAGTTTAAGAAAGAAACATTGTAAACATGGTCAATTTCTCTTGTTCTCTTATCGTGTACGAACAGGCATTACATGCAAATGTAAAATCGACTTTTCACAAGTGTATTATTTTGCTTCCTAAGTGAATAAAGATTTTTTTATTATTATTATTATATAAGATTTAAAGTGCATCAAGTGTCCTTTACCCAACATCAACAATTTTCCAGCTAGTTAAATTGTTTATGTTGAGTATGTGAAAAAAAACAGATGTAGTTTATTCAAAATTAAAACGAAAACTATAACAGCTTAGTAGGCTTTACAAGTTAACGAGTAATTATTAAAAAAACAATATTACCATTAATTAGATTGTTATAAGAATAATTGTAAGTATCTATAATGATATTTAAAAATAATATTTGTATGCCTTATGGCAAAACATAGTGATACCTTCCTGTTTGTAACATACTAACATTATGTTTACAAATAAACGATTCTGATTCTGATTCTGAATAGCTGATATATAATATGTAACAACTAACCTTTAGGTAATGAAATATAAAAAAATAAATTTGGTCATTAACGTTTTTAGTACCTATTACAGTCATAATCATGTAATACCTTTTTGAAAGCCTTACAATGAGCCCTGTAATGTGATAGGTACCCATTTAGCCGTTTTCAAAATAACTTTTCCCCACCTCTATATTTTGACGTCTCACAGCCGCCATGTTGTTGTTTCAGGTCTGGGTGTTCTATGTGTCCATGATTTTGTATGTACCTATGTAAAGTCCCCCGCGAGTCCCCCGACACATGGCTTGTAGCTTAATGCGAGAGTTTTTTAAAAAAAATATTAACTAGCTCACCCACGCAACTTCTTCTGCGTAAATTTTTCCCGTTTTTGCTACATTTTTTATTGTTGCTCCGCACTTATAGCTATGTTTATTTTCATTTTCGCGGCAAGCCCGCGTGAACTGGCACATGCGCGGTGCGTACAAAGGTGTCCTCGCGCATGCGAGATGCATTTCTAAGCGCAGCTCTCTATTTACCATTATGACAAGATTTTGATGGTTAGACGCGCGGGTAAGAATCTCTATAGTACGTCGTACTCTGTACTGGCACGTACAAAATGACAGCAAATTCAAATGCCGAATCTAATGACCGTCCTGTGAACTTTTTTGACACTTATGATAAAAGATGTTGAAACTTGTTTGACAAGTATAGACTTCCATTTGATTTAGTCATATGACCTTCCAAATGTAAAATAAAAACATCCGATTTTATTGTTTGAAACGATGGTGACAGATCTAATAAGAAGAGAATCAGTTTATTATCATTATTTCCATCTAAAAATTAAACAAATAAATAAAATAATCAAAGTTTCAAAATCGTACGACGCGCTATAAAAATCATATGATCATAATTTTGTAAACACGTAGTTCATTCAAAGGGTCATTGGTCATAAACACCAATTAAAGAAAGTACAGTTAAAAGATTATGAGAACATATCTACTCATATTGCAGATCCATTGCAAAGTTACATAAATTTCTTTTCTAGACAAACTAGAAAAAATGATAACCTCCTCGCATCGTTTATCCTCAATGCTGATGGTCAGGAGGGAAACCAGGATTTCATCCTGGGGAGGGAAGGGCACGAGAGACAAATAGCAGTGCCGGATCTAACGTTTCACCTACCTGCGACATGGGTCAAGTGCATTATCGTGACCAGGGGCTTCAGAGCCCCAAAAACTTCGTTTAGAAGAGCAAATAGACAAAGAAATTTGGTAATTGAGTACAGCTAAGTATTATATTTTTAGAAGCAAATATCTAGTATCAAATAAATATTTTAATTTTAAATTGCAATGGATTGAAAAAATCTATGATAATCACTGTTTTCCTCGGTCGGAAAACACATGTTATACTCGTATCATCCTGTCACAGTTTTTTTGTAAGTTGACTGCATACTTTCAGACGTTTATAATTTATGCTCAACGCTATCAAAAGCCTTAGTGAGTTCAATATAGCCAAGTATAGTTGATTAAGGACAAAAAAATAAAAATAAACAGAAAAATATAAACTTAATTTATTTACATAAAAATATTGTACAAAAATAAATTATTTACAATCATTATTCACTAACATTTACTAATTAAACTGCAAGTATTTATTAATTTTATTGAGATATTCTTGCGACAAAATTGGTTTCTTTGCAAGTTCAATTTTATTTTTTAAATTCGATATTGTTGAGTATAAATAACTACTTGGTGATGATACTACAGGTGGCGCTTGAGTAGAGTAACTTAAAGGGTTAGGTGTTACAGAACCTATGCCTAATATATTTCTAATATGAGTAAACAATGGTTTCTTTGTACCAATAACAACTACTTTTTCAGTTCTTGAATCTAACGGTTCTATCGTAGAATAGGGATTACCTGTTGCAGATATTCCTATTGCAGGATTTGGTGTTGTAAATAAATGTTTTATATCTTCATATGCAGGTGTAACGGTAGATTTTATGCCATTATTTGCATTAAAAAGAGAATATTTGCTTTTGTAAGGTTGGTAATTTAAAGATTCGGATGAGTAATCTATAGGATCTTTGACAATTTCATCAGAATATTGGTAATAATCGGGTACGTTTGACTGTTTGGCGTTTCGATCATAATCGATGTTACTAATAAGTTTATAATCGTGATCAAGTTTGTCACTATCATGATCTGTTAATAAATAATCAGGTGTATGATCGTTGCTATTAATTGCATCTCGATCAGCAGCTTTATTATAGTAATCTACATCAAAACTATCATCAACTTTGTAATTACTATTAACAGCAGGCACATTACCAGTTTTCTGATTATATTTTGTGTATCGATTATCTAAATAACGATCAACGTAATCGTTTTGATATTGACTTTCTTTTACTGGTTCTGGTACGATTTTATTTTTACTTGTATCGTCGTCATCGTATCTAACTTCTGCTTTGTATCCTCCTTCATCAGCTGTGTAAGAAACTATCTGCATGCGACCGTCTGGGAGTCGAACTCTGTATTCACCGTTGGTGGCTGACCCACTGCTCCTCTGGGAATGGGAGAAATCATCACCTGTTTGACGATCCTTTACACTGTAGGAAAAGGCGTAGTTTTCTCCCTGTGGAAATGTTGGATTGAATTAATATCTGCTATCACATTGCAGATTTACATAGCTGAGTTCTAACAATATCTACAAACATGACGTGTTTAAAAGAATAATAGTGTGAACTTGAGTTTAACAGAGACTTGATGGAAAAATGTATAAGACGAGAATTGTCCTATTGTCATAGTTATGGCATTCGTAATCTCAGAGTAGGAACGAATATTCATTTAATTTTGTCCTGCGCACTGTAAAGTAATGGGAGCCCGAGGCAAGTGGTTGTGTCACTGTGTGTAGCGCTAAATGAATAAGAAATAATGTCCCTTTTTGTTGATCGGCAAACGTAGTGTAGGACGCCCTCAGGCCAGGTGGAGTGATGATTTAAGTAAAACGGCTGGTAGGAGCTGGATGCGAGAAGCCGAACATAGAACAAAGTGGCGTGCAATTGGAGAGGCCTATGTCCAGCAGTGGACTGCGATAGGCTGACGATGATGATTGTTGATTGAACTAGTTTGTCTAAAATTAAAACAAGTAGGTAGATAAAAGTAAACTTACATGGTTGTATTCCTGACTGTTCGCTTCACCAAGATTTTGGTTTTGACGAATATTTTCGTAGCGTGGCTGAAAATATAAAATTTATAATTATTACTAGTCTTGACAAAACCCTGATCTCCGCCAAGTGTGCTACGTCAATATTGTTAAAATACTTAGGCAATATGATTAACAAACCTGATGCTCGTAAACTGGTTTAGTCTTCTGTAAAGCGTCCAGTTTCTTCTGGCGGTTTAGTTCATTGTTGGCGTGGTCTGCGAATGCTTTGTAGATCGGGGGTAGAGTAGACCTTTGCTGTAACGAGACATTGTGTTTTAGAACTGATAATGCTGCTGTAGGTGGTAATGTAGGATGGACGATCTCCATCGGGATCACCACAGGAACCGCGTCGCCATCACTATAAAAAAACAGCCGAAGCTCATGAACACCGACTTCATCACCATGTGAATGTTGAGGCTTTTCAGCTCCTCGACAACACGGACATAGTGAGAATACTAAAAAGGACCAAACCTTTTGAGTTAATGTAGTGACGTGTAGTGAGAGCAAAGTTCTTCATGTTAATGGAAACAATGAGAATATTATTAATGGAAATGAACTTAAAATAATATTTTTAGTAGTTTACGTCAAACTCAAATTACTTATTAGTTTCTGTAGACTAGATTGTAATTACAGTAGGGAACATCACAACAATAATCCCTAAGAACTTCCGTCAGTTCTTAGGGATTGTTTATTGTGTATACATATTAGATGGTTCTTAAAGGCTTTTTGTTTCCAAATTTTCTGCGGATGGGAGATCATCCCACTAGATGACTTTAAGTCCTCTACACTCGCTCTTAGTCGACTTCATAGCTAGACTACCTACCTTAGAAATATCGTTAAAGAGGAACCTAGTTCTTATCTCTACTGTCACATTAAATCTTTTAGATTTGTGATGACTGTCGGGCATTAAGCCTGAACTATATACAGGTTTGGTGTTATAAGCATTATTGTCCTTACAATAGATAAAATGAAACAAACATGATTCTCTGTAGTATTTGCTGCATCAAAGTTATGACTTACTTGTGTGTAGTCGTTAGCGGTATCTCTACCAATTTGATTGGTATCGTAATAACCCGAATAGTCTTCTGAATTGTCCTGAAATTTAAAACTTCTTATTATTCTTTATAAACATGGTGATTTTAATATAGTAATAACTTCCCGCTCGTGGCTTTTTTAGTAATATCAGTTTTGATAAATATTTTAGCCCTTAAGCACCTACTACCTGTTTTTGAAGTTATGTCCATAACCACTTACAGACTATGTTACTGAAGTAAAATTGTTGTTAATTGTGAAGTTTAGGCCCCTTAACCTGACAAAAAACTGCCCTACCTCACAGACGTGGTGGTTAAGGGTAAATTTATAGTTACATTTTTAAAAACTAATGTGTCACAGTTATTTGGTGTAATGTAAAAAAACCACGAACGGGAGATTATTAGTATTTTAAAAACCAATCCTGTGTAATGGATGAGCATAATCTTAGTAATATAGTTTCGTTCCCGCCTTTTTTATATAGATAACTAGCAATGTGGAATTGTAGGTCCCACATTACTAGCAATCCTATTAACTCCTCCAGCTAGGCTTTGCGTACGAAACCCGAAAGTTATGTATTGAAGATTGTTTCATAAACGGGATATTTTACCTATAAATGTTGATAAACTTTCGCGATTTGTACACATTATGAAAATATATATATTACGGGTCTTAATCGTGTGAATAATTTAAGGTAAAATACCTTATTTATTGCCCGACGTTTCGGCCTTTTTGCATCGGCCATGGTCACGGGTAGACTCCCAGTCTATCCGTGACAAGGTTTACGTTCATAATATTTTGCCCATACTAGTCTACCTGTATTTTGGTTTTAGAAATAAAGTAATTTCTATTTATCATTTATCTCATACATTGATTATGTCTTTATATAAAATCTTCATTATATTAGCGGCCGATTAACAAGATGTTACAAAGCTTAATAAATAAACTGAACAAAATCCTAACATGTTACTGTCAAAAACCAACGTTTAAGCGATTATCGTACACAAACGAACATACACCTGTTACTACAAAGCGACGTAATTAATCATCAGTTGTGATAAGAAAAATAATATCACGGTTTCTTTTCTAGGTTGTGGGGCCACTAAGTTAGCGGGGCATGAGTAAACTAGGTTTATATTGCGTGTGAAATCGCCACTTAGCGTTTTTAGCGAGGTTTGTTAATACCACTAAGATGGGAGATAAGAGTACGATTCGTCTGAGAGTAAGTAATGTTCTAATCGATTTTGCTCACGACAGTCTATCTTACGTAGGAGTTATTAGATCGCACATGTTTGTGCGTAAACACAAGTGCAATCTCTAGGTATTCTTTCAGTTTCATAGTGCGATAGGACGAAGTTCTCACACAATCGGAGACGGATTAGGCATGACATGTAACATTTTTTGAAAATATTTAACCGTCTATGGACCGAGTGGTAGCGTTGCTTAATCTCGCTTATGGCACCTGTCCCACCAAAGGCGAGTAACGAGTACTGATTTAATTGTTCAATAAACGTACAATTAGATGGGAGCCCAAGTAGCCAACTTGTATTTACTGGAGCGCGGCAGATTAACATAAGGGGGATACTTCGTACCCTGTTGAGTACCCGTACTAAATATAAGTGCTATTTATATTATACCCGTACTATTTATATAGTGACGCGCGTCTTGGGCAGGCGATGAAAATATTTAGTAAAAAAATTGATCAATAGAAATACTCGAGCGCATTAGATTATCATACAGCTAGTACAGCTTGATATCCTAGACACGCTGATTAAGTTTTAAAAAGCCGCTACGAGCTTGCCGCTTGTCTAAATTGTAAGACCTGGAGCCGCCAACTCCCTTCCCCACCATTGAAAGGATATACATCCGAAACATTATTTTCTTCGCATCATAATAATCTTCTAAATCAAATAGGTCCCCACAACGCTCGAGTAAGTCCAAGATAGGTACTTGGGCTCCCCAGCCAAATGAAATTTTTCCCAGAAGCTCCGTGGAAGAAGTTTCGCGACAGAACTAGTGAGATTTTTTTTACAATAGTTCCGTCAACGGGACTTATGGGAAATCTGATTTCCATTAGTTCCGTTTATAAAATATTGATGTATGCACTAGAGTGGGATGGGCTAAATGTATGTTTATTGTAAATACCATCCATATAAACAAAAGAGGTGCAGTATAGAACGAGTACTCACCAGCAATACGGGCAGCGATCAACTATATCTGTGATCTCTTTTGCGTACACGGGATCTACATACTTAAGCATGTTTCTTTAGCGATAAAAATCGCTACTCGCAACTCGCTTTCTCGCCGTTGGTAGGACAAGTGACTAACTCTCGATGTACACGGTCCCTCGATCCATAATTTTGTACATAATTTACAATGTATTCTGTTAGTAAATATTTATGTATACAAAAAAGAATTTAAATAAGTTATTATAAATCGTGTGTTTTAAAACCCCACAACTTACTACGGCTAAGTAAACCGTCGACTGTCGACTCACCACAAGAAAGGCGCAAATGCGAAACGGCCTACATTCTATTCTATTCTACGAATTCATTGAGAAAAAATGGTACTGCAAGACTGTAGACACGACAATCGCTATTTACGACAATTTACAGCTGTTATGTTGTGAACAACTTTAGCATTGGGAAGCGATAAAACGGGTCTTTGAAATAGATATTCTTGTTATATTTACGGTGAGATATAATTCATTGCTGTTCTGAAAAGCGTGGTTTTCGATAATAGTACCTACTTGATTTAGAATATTTATACAACGTTATTCTTGTTATAGTGCAAACCTGAAAGTAGTTAGCTCAGAATCAGTGACACATTCCAATGGGGTAGTTTTTAGACCATGTTATATTTTTCAATTAGTTAATTAATTAACCATTCATTATTTTATTATTCTTTCTTATAGTCCAAATCCTGTCGACAATGTGATGTGAAATGTGATCATCACTTATTTTTTAATAATAATCATGTATTACGTACTTACAGCAATGAGTATGATAGCGCGAAGAACACAAGACAACTTGAATGGCTTATAACTCTGCAAGTTTTTAATATTTTCATTTTCTTTTTTTTATGTGATTTCTTGAAGTAAAAATCTTGCTGGGATGTCTGTGCTTTTTGCATTATACTAAAAATAACCTTGTATAATATGAATGTATCCATACTAATATTATAAATGTGAAAGTAACTCTGTCTGTCTGTCTGTCTGTTACGCTTTCACGCTCAAACAGCTGAACCGATTTAGATGAAATTTGGTATGGAGATAGTTTGAGACCCGGGGAAGGACATAGGATAGTTTTTATCGCGATAACCGACATTCACGCGGGCGAAGCCGCGGGCGAAAGCTAGTAATATATAAATATGACACCACCTGTACTTGACCTAATCTCTCTCTGGTTACGTCAGATCTCCGTTCTATTATAATATTATGGGAGTAGAGAGTGCGCATACGTTGTACCTACATCATCAAATCTCCCGCGTAGTTAACTAGTATCCGTTGTGTATTTTTTTTTAAGATCACCAGCACGTTTGTAAAATCCCCCGCGACACAGGGCTAGTACCCTACTGCGGGAGTTGTTTTTGTATAAGGAAAAATTAAAAATATATGCATATGACGCCCCCCCGTCGTATATATGTTTCAACCGCCACAGGTCAAGTGTGAGTTTCCCGACGGAGGGGCAGAAAGGAAATTGTTCTGGGGGAGGAACAAAGAAATACAATACAAGAAATTTGGTACACAAAACAACCGTGTACCCCCGTGCCCCTCTCGATCTGCCTATGGATGGTTATATGCTCTTTGGGTTATGAGTACAATTCTCATTTTGTATCTTTCTCAAGACTAAAGCTCGTCTGAAGCATTTTCATATAGTCTCACTAAATCATAGACGTAAGCTTCTTGACCAATCATTCTTATATAACATCCTAAATCTTATATCTTTAAACGAGCAATTCTTGTACATATATATATGAATATATAATCCGAATCTCGGCAACGGCTCCAGCGATTTTTTCAAAATTTTGTATGCAGGGGGTTTCGGGGGCGATAAATCGATCTAGCTAGGTTTCATTTTAAAAAAACGTCGTTTTATCTGTATTTTCAGGCAATGAAAACTGTTACAATATCATTAGAATACCAAGGAAAATTTCGCCGCGATTTCCTTTGTTTTAATAGCTTAGGTAGGAAACGAAGACGAAGAATACAAAGGTAAATTTCGCCGCGATTTCCTTTGTTTTAATAGCTTAGGAGGGAAACGAGCGATCCACAAAGCAGATGACCCCAGTTCGAATCCGAATGAAATGTATTTTTTTTATTTTATGATTATTTTTTTCCCTTTTTTATTTTAATTTTTCTTTTTTGATTTGTCCATTATTATTTGATATTTTTTTATTATTATGTCGGTAAGATCAAAAAATATTCTACTAATTTCATTAATATGTCATTTGATAATCTAAATAAAATTTCCAAAAAAGAACACGATTTACCAAAAAAAGACCAGTGTAGGGTACCGCAACCGTTGCCGTACAAAAATTGATATTTTGATTTGTGATTTATTATTTCATATTTTTTTATTATTATGTCGGTAAGATCGCCACGCTCAATATGGGGTTCCGTAGTCCCCCATCCAAATAATGCGGCTTAATAAGTGGGTTTTCTGTTCATAATACTAACAAACGTTAGTATTTTTCAATGGAATCTGTATGAAAATTTTGTTCCTTCTCACTTGTTTTGCCTGCTGTTACTCGTTAAGTTGTAAAGTTGTGATAGTTTTCCCTTTAATTTTACTTTAAATACTGCCTCTAAAACGGAACTCTTATAGTTTCGTCATGTCCGTCTGTCTGTCGGTCTGTCTGTCTGTCCGTATGCCACAGGCATTTCACTCAAAAACTACACAATGAATATTGGTGAATTTGAAGAAATGGTGTCTTGTAATAGCCGCTACTTAGTTTGATAGCTAAATAATAAAAATAAATATTATTAGGGGTGCAATCCATACATTTAACAGAAGCTGAAACATTCTTTTGTTAAACAAACATCAACATGTTGCACATCATTCGTCAAGTCTCTTAAAAATATTAAATTTTGATTTGTGATATATTATTTCATATTTTTTTATTATTATGTAGGTAAGATCGAAAAATATTATTCATACATAAGTATGTAATGCGTGTCTAAATATAATTTCCAAAATACACGATATACCAAAAAAAAGGACTAGAGCATGTCAAACCATGCTCAGCGTAGGGTTCCGCAGTCGTTGACGTACAAAATCCGACTTGAATATTTGCACCAGCAGAAGAGCGTTATGTTCATGGCACTTTCGCCCTTTTTTTGTATTCATCGTATTCGTTAATGTCGAAAATAATTATTTTAGTTTAAAGTATTTATTAAGCGCTACCTTTATGATTTTTAACACATTTTTTGTTTTTTTTTAAATAAAATGATTGGCAAAAAATGCCTATATAAATTCTATTATTTTTTGGTCACACAGTTCAAAAGATAAGGGGAGGGGACACAATTTATGTAACTTTCGGGGCAATTATTTCCAATAATATTCACTAAAAAAAGTTTAGTTGAAACCTTACATGTTTTTTAAAGGCCTGTCGAATGATGCCACACGGTGATTTTGGCTGTTTTTTTTTTCAGCTTTTGTTAAGTGTATGGAATGCCTAAAAATATTTATTTTTATTATTTAGCTATCAAACTAAGTATCGGCTACTACAAGGCGCCTTTTCACCAAATTTCATCAATATATTCATTGTGTAGTCTTTGAGTAAAATGCCTGTGACATACGGACGGACAAACAGACAATAAGCGTTCCGTTTTTGCCATTTTGGCTACGGAACCCTGAAAATACCGAGCAAAGCTCGGTCATCCAGGTACAGTACTCCCAAATTAATAATGCACATGCAGATCTTCGCTAATTGTCGTATTCCCGGAAACACTCGAATCATGGAATCGTAAGAGCCCTAAACAAGGCATTTGCATTTTGCACCTTGTTTAAAAGAGATAGGAGTCAATATCATGTGTGCACAATCGAAAACAAATCGGGCGTTCGGCAGCTGTCGCCGGTCAGCGAAATGTCTGTCAGTCGTCTTTATATATTGGTAGTGACTGCACGTGTTCTCTATTTGTGGAAATATATAGAGCTGCTATTACACACCCTTCTTGGTAAATATAATTTCAACATTAATTAGCTTATTCAGATTTAAATAGTATATTTTGAAAAAAGGAAAATAAATAACATATTTCACGTTTTTTTAATATTAAAAAAATAAAATACCTACATTAAATACATATTAAGTACTAGAAAAACATTTAAAAAATGAGATTTATTTAAATTAAATAAATAGATAAACATGCATAAAAAATATATACCTAACTCTGCCCATGCCATTTTCTTTCAGACGAATTCTTCCAAAATGGATAAATTTAAACGTGGAAAACCGCTTAATTCACAAGCACGGCAAATGGTATTTAATGTGTACCTTTATTTCTTAAATGAAGCCAATGTTTTCAACAGAGACCATGATGGTTATTTTAAAAAAATTCAAGACCGTGTTACAAAAGCTACAGGAATTTCGCGACGAACTTTGAGTAATATCTTAAACGAAAAAAAACATAATCAATCAAAGAAATTTTCTACACCGAAAAAAGGAAGACCTAAAAGTAGATTTCGGCTGGTACTTGATGATTTCGACTACTGTGTTATTCGTAATATGATATACAATTTTCAATTGACGCTGAAAGAACTCCCAACTGTAAATAATTTAAGAATAAAGTTGATCGAAGCTATTAATTTCAAAGGCTGTGCCGAGACTTTAAGGTTGATCTTGAAAGACATGGGGTTTAGGTTTCTGAAAACTGATAATAACAGACAATTACTTATGGAAAAACATGATATACGCCTAAAAAGGATCAAATATCTCAGAGAAATACAACAGCTGAGGAGTTCTGGTAGAAACATAGTATTTATGGACGAGTCGTATGTGCACACATCACATACTAAGGGTAAAACTTGGCAAGATAGCAACAAAAAAGGTATCAAACAACCCATTTCCAAAGGAGAGCGAATAATTATTGTACACGCAGGCAATGAAAAAGGCTTCGTCCCAGGGGCTCTAATGTTACATAAATGTGTCGACTCAGAAGGTGACTATCATAAAGAAATAAACGCGGAACGTTATCAAACTTGGCTACGCAATCAATTGATTCCCAACTTGCCTCCTAATAGTGTGTTGGTAATAGACAACGCCCCATATCATAATAAGCTGTCTGTGAAACCACCAAACTCAAACACATCTAAACCACAAATGACAGCTTGGTTACAACAACACAACATTCCGCATGACCCAAAGAAACTGAAACCCGATTTGTATAAAATTATACAAAGATACAAAGAAAATTACACAGAATTTGCCATTGACCGTATAATGGAGGAACATGGGCATAAAATTATACGATTGCCACCATATCATCCCGATTTTAACCCTATTGAAAATATTTGGTCCCAAATAAAGCAACACGTGGCCAAGAGAAATATTGCAATGACTGTGACGTCAGTTAAAGATGCTATATTAGAAAAAATCAATAAAATAGGACCAGAAGAATGGAAAAAAGTTTCTGATCATGCGGTTCAATGCGAAGATGAATATAGAAAATTTGAGCCAAGAATCGATAGTTATTCCGATAAACTGATTATTTACACAGGTGATAGCAGTGAGGAAAGTGTAAATGAACAAGAGCATAATGAAACTTCTGATGAATCTGCGATGTCGGGAATAGAGGTCTTCCTCGATTCTGATTAATTTTTTTATAATTGTATTATTTTTCTGGAATGATTAGTGCTGTAAACAAATTTGAACTGAGATTTTGATTATATTTTATGTAAACCTCTATTTGAAAACGTTTTTTTCTCCTTCTAATAAAACCTTATGTTATTTAAACCTTTTCCTCCATAATTACACCAACTTCGGTAAGACACTTGAAAACTAATCACTCCAACAATGATTGTAGCGTTTTCGCTATTTACTTACATGGAATTATCGAATCAAATTTCGTTACAGGTAAATCAAATCTGTTTTAGCACAAAACACATAATATATAAAATTAGGCATAGAGAAATTGCTCTTAACCACTCTATATAAATATCGTCTTTCGACGCTCGGGTAATACGACCGTTGCCGAACAATGACGAAGATTTCCGAAGATTTCTATGCGCATTATTACTTTTGGAGTACTGTACTAACAACATTAATTGTCCTTAATTACTCTCAAAGATCCATATCTCAGCCTCAAGTGTCTACAAACTGTTCAATATCTATACTTAATATTATAAAGCGGAAGAGTTTGTTTGTTTGTTTGTTTAAACGCGCTAATCTCAGGAACTACTGGTCCGATTTGAATTTTTTTTTTGTTGAATAGCCCATTTATCGAGGAAGGCTATAGGCTATATAACATCGTTCTACGACTAATAGGAGCGGAGCAGCAACGAGAAATGTTGAAAAAACGGGGAAAATTTACGCATACGAAGTTGCGCGGGACAGCTAGTACGTAGATATAAGTCTACCCTAGGACTTACTCGCCAATGACCAGGATGACCAAATTATACAACGAACTTATTCGTTTGTTAAATCAGGACATCTTTTGTGATACTAGGCATAAGTATAAAAAAATATTTAAGAATATCTTAAAAGTAGGTAGAAGTTAGTATGTAAGCGTTGTTAACCATTTATTAAATTTTATTAGTTTTTATGATTTCACAATTTAGCTATCCACATTTTTATATTTTCTTGTAAGTTTAGTTTAGTTTTAGTATAACAGAGTTGCTACTTTGTATGTTAGCTGTCGTTGCCTGTAATTGAATGAGCACAAGCCAAATATTTGTAACTAGCTGTCCCGCGCAACTTCGTCTGCGTAAGTTTTCCCCGTTTTTCCAACATTTCTCGGTGCTGCTCCGCTCCTGTTGGTCGTAGCGTGATGTTATATAGCCTATAGCCTTCCTCGATAAATGGGCTTACCAACAGTGAAAGATTTTTTAAAATCCGCGTTCAAACAAACAAACTCTTCAGCTTTATAATATTAGTATAGATAAGATTTAGTTTTAGCTGGCGAACCAATAAATAAATCTATCTAATAAAAAAATAATTAAAAAAAACACCAGGCATATTTTGTACTAGCTTCCGCCCGCGGCTCCGCCCGCGTGGATGTCGGTTATCGCGATAAAAACTATCCTATGTCCTTCCCCGGGACTCAAACTATCTCCATACCAAATTTCATCTAAATCGGTTTAGCTGTTTGAGCGTGAAAGCGTAACAGACAGACAGACAGACAGACAGACAGACAGACAGAGTTACTTTCACATTTATAATATTAGTATGGATGTGTTAATTTTGTTTGTATAGACCCTGCGACATAGAGATTGTAACCAAATACTGGAGTTATGAGTAAAAAAAGTCTTACAACATATCCTTGAAGCAACTTCTCATTCGGCTGTCTCCTCGCTTGCAGGTCTTCAAACGGAACATTCACGAACTGGTACACAGGCGACGGCTTCGGAACATAAACGAAACTGTTTCCTTCTTTATCCGAATCTAGGTAATTCGGTCTGAAGGTAACCTGGTTCAGTTGGGATGACGCCCGGTCTTGGATGGTATTGTTTGGATTGAGTTCGCTTCTTCGTATAGATTCGATGAGGGGGCGAGAGGTGACTATTAAAGGCGTAGGGGGGGAAGGTGGGCCATCGTTTGGAAACAGAACTGGACCTTTCCTGGAAAAGAAATCAAATGTGTAAGGGTCACGGACCGCTATAGCATAGTACACTGTCTAAAAGTGACATCAGCTGCCGTACCACGAATATCTCCATTCATAACCAAGTGCGGGGCAGTTCAACTTCATGTTTGAACTTGACGCATGTCAGTCGCTGAGTTGCTATTAAGTGCAAAGAATTGACAAATAGACAATAGGTCGCTCTCCGGTTTAGTGATGTCATAATGACTCGCATGCTTTTTGGCAGGATTATAGTTCGAAATTAGCAGGGTAATTTATTTTCCGTCTACAATTGACTGGCTATAAGAGTAATACTATCTTTCTATCAATAGATTTGACATATTATAGATTATAGAATTTTGACATATTTTATATACATAGAATATTGAAAACGGCCGTAAGAGTTCGTAGTACGGCGCTGTAGATCCTGTGATCCACAAATTATTGTCAGTGATTGGTATGTGTGATTGTTGTAAAGTCTTTTTTTCTAACTAATAATAAAAAAAAACTTGAGAGATGTCAAGGGACACCCGGACGGAACGAAGTTCTTATCTTTTTTTTTTTTTGGAACGAAGTTCCTTATCGCGCGTTGCGAAAAGGGGCTAGACGGAAAAAAATAAGATCAAAAGTTGTAACGACACTTTTAAGAAGAAAAGTTGTAGCGACACTTTTTGACACACACAAGCTGTGCGGCGTGCGCGTAAGATATGAACATCTAATTTGACGAATAAGTCGCCTGTCGATTTGGTCTAGAGGCAAAAATTCGTTACACAGTATTGGTGACAATTGTGTAGCTGTGGGTTCGAGCCTTCGGTATACAATCGTATTTTTGTAAGTTATTTCAAAAGACCAAAAGTTGCAACGACACTTTTTGCTATAAGCCGTGCTGCGTGCGCGTGTTTCTCTGTTTGTCTTTCTCTCTCTTTCTCTCTCATAGAAAGCAAGCCAGTTATTTTCGTTTCGTCTTTCTATTTCGCATTGAACAGTGTGGTGTCGCAACGATTATACACCTCCCTTGACACCTCTAAAGATTTTTTTTTTGGATTTTTTTTTTATTACCTTTACGATTACTCTTAAGGGGCATCTAAACGGGCAATTTGTGGCGACACTGAATTGCTAGGCCAATAATGGCAATATGTCTGCAATGCGCATGATTTAGTCTCCTAAACGGGCTACACAGCATTGCCGCTACAAATTGCCGTAAAAAATGACCCGTTTAGATTCCCCTTTATAATAATAATGTTATATTATTACATTATAAATTATTATTGAAGATTTGTAAAATTAAAAAAAATATCAAGTCAAGTTGTGAGGGTGACAGCCTTCTCCACAGAACTCCAGTAGTCTCGGTCATTGGCTTCTGTTTGCCAGTCTTTGCCTGCTACTTGTGCGATGTTGTCCACCCATCTGGCTATAGGTCTTCCTAGCTAATACCTAATATATATATATCAAAATATTATTACTACTATATACTATATTGTACTAAGGCTGATTTTGGTTTAACTCATGTTTCAACTTTATGACAATACAGTTTGCATCAGTCCTTTAACATGGTGTATAGTATATTAGTCGCAACCCCTTACCCCCATATCAAGTTTATAAACCTTCAAACATTGTAAAATTGGCAATTTGAAAAGAGTGGCCGCGAGTTTTTGTTGCCAGGTTCTTTTTTCCGGCTTTACCTATTGTTTGCGAACTTGGCATTACATGTACATGTAGAATCCCGACGTAACAAGAGTTGTTTTGCATACTAAGTGAATAAAGAATAGAAAGATAATTTCTAATGTGCATAATACGTAAAAAAAACAATTTGTTTAATACATATATTTCAAATATGTAAAATAGTCACAAGATACGTATAATAGATACGTAGATAGTCACGAAGGCTTTTTTTTGTAATTTTCTAAATATCTGAATCGTTAGCTTAAAAATACAACAGAAAATTAACAATTCGAATTGCAAAGACGGGTTTCAAAGAAATTTTTCCTCGATTGTAACAGTCATTAGTGTTGAATCGTTAAGTCCAGTCTTGATAGTTAGCAGTTGCAGTACTAGATACCTAGTTGGTTGCAGTATTGATTTTACATTAGGTAGTAATTACACGCCTTGTAGTAGGAAGGATGTAAACTTGTTTCTTCATTTCCTTTATGAAATATGATTTGTTTGGTGTAGTTAGTAGACATCTGTATGTGTGTGTGTGCGTGTATCTGTGTATATTTTAACACTGAAAGGAAACAGTGTGATAAGGACACACCCTTGTCACACGCGCTAAGCATGAGCCGAAAGGGACAACGAACAAGGGCAAAGAAGACACAGAAGATGGGTTCGTGAGGGTGCAAAAAAAGGAAGCGCCGACAGCCAACTGTCAAGAACCGCTGCGGCAAAGCTCCTGGGGGTCAATTCACGTATTTAAAGCAGTGGAGTTGCAGTTAAGTTTCGATTAAAATGGCTATTTTTGTATTCTTGTAACTTTGGGATCGATCTTAAATACGCTTGCGTCAAGTATGAGTCTCGAAAGCGCAATAACGACATTCTAGTACGCAAGCGTTTTTGAGATCGATTCTAAAGTTACAAGAATACAAACATGGCCGTTTTAATCGAAACTTAACTGCAACTGCACTGCAACTGTATTGCTTTAAATACGTGAATTGGCCTCCAGCACAGCCTAACGGGAGTCTGCGCGCCGCGGCGCCGAATGCACCGGTGTACATCTTGCGCCTGCACTACACCATCAAGGCGAAGGACATCTCAGCGTACGTGCACCAGTAGATCCATTACACGCCGAGGGAGTGGATTCTACAGTCGCGACTTCATGGCATTTGTGGTACGCGTTCCAGACTGCTTTCTGCACCTTGTCATGGAGGAAGACTTCTGGCCGGAGAGTGTGGTATTCCATCGCGTCGCTGTTCGCGGACAAGTGCCACAAGAACGCACAAAGACCTAGTGCCAGTGCTAGTGAAGCGTACTAACATAGTTTAAGTTGTATTTATTAACACTTATTGTAATATTGTATGTATGTTAGTCTATAAGGTATATATTTATATGGGCCATTGATGCCTGAAATAAATGGTATTATTATTATTTAATACAGTTTGTACATCAAAAATTGGTTTAAATGTAATGAAATCGTGATGGAGTGCATTCAGTTAAGTGCGTCAGTCGCTACACCGAGCGTCTAATGTTTGTGACTAGGGTTTGTGTACATAAGTATTAAACATATGGGTTTCGACAACAAAACCAAATTTAAAATAGAAATTAAAAGGTTCCTGAATCATGAGATAACAGCTAAATATCTTCGAAGAAAATTAAAAGATTTTCTTCAAATATAATCTAAAAATAAACCAGCCATTGTCTGTGTGACTGCTTTAATGCGTGATATATATCCATGATATTATTACAACTTTCTAGTAAAACTAGTCTTTGAGCTAAGCTGCGAATAAACGGAGGGAAAATGGCGAAACTATAACGGATAAGGGAACCCTGAAAAATGTATTCAAAGCTATCCATTCCACTATTATTTTCATTTCGTTTATACTACGAAATGAAGAGACAAGCGTCGTACGCCTGATGGTAAGCGTCACGCTAGCACAGCTGACAGTATCAGTGCCACCCAGATCCACACTTGGCAACGATTTGAATGCCACCGCACCGCGCTCCTCATTTGAGACATTCGTTAGTATATTTCATTTGCACTTGCTACAGTTGGATCAACGTAACTAGGCCGGACTGAAGTAGGCGACAAGTGGTTGCGCAGTTGCATTTTTTGGAAGTAAATGGTGACAGGAAGCGGGGGGCGGGGGCGGTAACTAAACCAAGAGAATTAGAGATGCGATTACGCATTACATTGTCATAATTAGTATTACTACCTCATGTTTTTCTGTGATTATTTTCATAAAGAAATTGTTTTTCAAAGTTTCTTTAGTATTTACTGTAACTTTTCTATATTTAAACTTTTATGAACTCATATAAATAGTGTTTTTATATTGTTGAAATAAAATGTTGTTAGTATTTTTATCGATTAAACATAATTAATCTTTTTCGTAAGTAATTTTAGGGTCGCATCTCTATGACATGCGCGAAAGTGATAAAAACCTAACTTCAATCCGGTCAAGTTACGTTAATCGTTCTGTACACTGCCCTTCAACACAGTGATGTGTTTACATCACTATTTCAATAACTGACACTGCTGTGGCCTACCTATGTTTGCTAGTTTAGACAAATTTCTGAATTAAAAAAAACATATTATTTAAAGAGGTTCATCTGTTACGTTACCATAGATACTGTAGCCAAAGAGGCGTAGAATTTATAACACCTTTTCTCTTTTGATACTTTACGAGAATGATAGTTACAATCAATCTAGCAATCCCTTGTTCAATCAATCTATGCTTCAACCTACGGTAACTGCTTACCACAGAACAGATAATAGCTTAGTAATAGAAAGGCCATTAAGTCACTTTTGCATTGAAACAGCTGTGCACACACATGGTCTAATATAATTATTTTTAAATAATGTAAATTAAATATTTTTATTAGTCAAGATTTCAGATCGATTCTTATGTATCCGATTCGAACGGCAACCTTCTTTAGGTCGTCAGTTGGTCTGACTGGGGGTTCCTAAATTGGGGGGGACTCGAGGAATCATTTACTCCAGTAAACATCGGTCTTTCGAAGGAGCGATGTTCACTTCAGCATGTTTTCTGTTATAATTTGAAAGTTGTTGGCAGACACGGCAGTTAGGCAGAAACGGGTGAAACGGGTCAGGCGCTTGACCCGTTTCACCCGTTTTTCTAATAGCCGTTTCCATGTTCTGTGTTACCTACCCTTGGGGTAAGTACGGATGGTATAAATAAAATTAAAAGTCAATGAACTCTCCGTTGTCCTTGCGGGTATACATAGTCATAACAATTGCAACCTTTTTCTTTAGTCTATAGATACTACAACGCGTGTGAATAAGTCTATTAATACATAGTGTGTTATAAAAATTAACAATAGTGCATAAATTTACTACAGTGTGTAAACATAAGATTATTTGAACTATGTCTAGTGTATGTTAGTTTGTTTTGTAGGTTTGTGATGCGTGGAGGTTACAGTAAGCATTTCCTACCGCGTTACTAAGATTCTGTGTTCATGAATCGTAATAGCCGGAATTGGAATATGATTTATTATTTGTCTAATGACGATTGCTGCACTAGGGTACAAGCCATGTGTCGCGGAAGACTTTACCAACATAATTATTAGACCCAAAACATTTCTAATCTCGGAACCAATAGGTATTCATGGATTTCCCAAGCTCTGTCCTGACCTCTATATAGTACTAGTAGGTTGTAGATATCAACATAATGTGAGTACGTTAGACTGGCTATCCAGTAAAGTGTGAGAAATTTCAAATGCCGAATCAAATGACCGTTAACTTTTTTGACACTTATGACAAAATGGCCATTGTAATTAGCCTTGTTATAAAAGTATACACTTAAATTTGATTTTTCAAATGACCCCCTCAAAGTCAAAATCTTTTTGTCAAAATCGTGGTAGCCTGTCCATGCATACTGGTACGTACTGTAGAAGTTAATGCCTGTGTGGGAATCGAACCCAACACTTCTTGCACAGCAGTCGCACGCAGTCCACCAAGGCAGTCAGAATTAAGGCTCAGTACACTTTTTGTTGTAAAAATTGAAACTAGACCTAGGTGTTAAACCTTAAACTTCCAATTAACTATCTAGGCTGTGTAATGTACAATGAGCAAATTGTTGATAATGTAGGACTTCTTTGAAAGAGGTCGTGGCTTCGATATTCTTATTGGAACACCACTTCCGAGTGTGGGTATATTTTGTGTCCTTGATTTTTGAATGTCACTCCCGGTGCAGAGTAAACCCCGTCGTGGGGGACTTTTCACCCACGACGGGGTTTACTCTACACCGGGAGGTTTTTTTAATGCACTTTTGGAAAGTCAAAGGAATTTTATTTACTCTCAAGGATTGCCTTAAAATGGTCTTACTTGGTAGTCTTTTCCTTGAGTCCAAATGTGACGGGCTCATACCAAATGTTGTTGATATTCCTCGTTGCCCGTCCACTCGCTGGAGACGGATCTTCACTCTTCAATCCTGGCAGGAGAAGTAGGAGAACTAACAGCATTCTGAGATGTGATTGGAGTGGGAAATCTGGGAAAGAGAATTCATAATCAGTTTAAGGGCCCACTGCGGCATTTTCCCACTGCGGACACATGTCATATTTATATAATAATAATAATAAGCTTTATTTCGGACATGTTACAATCCATATAGTGTTAGTATGTTTGCTTATTATCTACTGTTAGTACCAATCACCCTTTGCTCACAATGTTTAATAATAGGAGAGCTTAAGCTTTGCGCTACTGTTTTTAGGATACTGTTGTGACTGTCTCTCACCCTCCTTAGCATAGAGACATATAGCAGGCTCCTTATTAACCGACTGTAAGAAAGGGTTATGTTTTTCGCGCGTATCTTGTATGTATGTATGTAATATTCCTTACTACCTCATATCCCACAAACCACTGAACGGATTTATACAATTAAGACGTCGTTTGATTCATCTTGAGCGCCCCAGTGTTCTTAGATAGGTGACATTTGAAAAATACAAATATTTGAAAATACGGCTGTGAGATGTCAAAATAAAGAGGTGTAAAAAAAAAATTGTTTCGAATACTGCAATATGGGCATCAAATTATATTTCAAAAAGGTATAACATGATTATGACTGTAATACTAAAAAAGTTAGTTATTAATCTTTTTTTAATTGTCAATACTTGACAATAGCTGTCGTTAAAGTTAGTTATTACGTCCTACAACTACTCAAAATATTATAAAAAAAAACCCGTCTGCACCAAAAATATGGAAACAAGATCCCCTACATAATTATATAATTTCATGCCGTCGGAGGCATTAATGAATCTCAATGAACTTAGTAAAGTGCCTTCGCACGGACTTGCCGCGAAAACGTAAAAATACCGGGCAAGTGCATGTCGGGCCACGCACAATGTAGGGTTCCGTAGTCCCCTCCATCCGAATAATGTGACTTAAGAAGTGAGTTTTCTGTTGTTTTTGTTTCATACTTACAACGTTATGTCTTCATAATAATATTTTTCAATGGAATTTGTACGAAAATGTTGTTACTTCTCATTTGATCAGCTGTTACCCGAAAACTTGTAAAGACTACTTATCTGTGATAGCTTTCCTTTTAATTTCACTATATATACTACTACCGTGATTTTTTTGACATACCCAACATCAACCATTTAGCTGGCAGGGGGGGGGGCACTTGATAATAATAAAAATTTGCACTTTGAATATTTTATAAACGAGTCCCTAAATCTAAAAATCGTCTTCCCAACGCCTAAACGTCTTTAAAAGACCTATCTAATGATATCCCTCACGATAGGGAAAAAGATAGAAAGATAGAAAAAACCAATTGTGACCAAAAAATATGAAAAATATCACAAAGGTAGCGCTTAATACATATTTTCGATATGATCGGATATACCGTCATTGAGTTATTGCCGAAACACTGCGTTTCTCAACAAAAGAGCGTATTTGTCATGACATAAGCTCTTCTGCTGGTGCAATTATTCCAATCGGATTTTTTCATAGGTAGCTTATTTATTTGTAACTAGTTAGTTGACCCGCGCAACTTCGTCTGCGTAAATTTTCCCCGTTTTTGCAACATTTCTTATTGCTGCTCCGCTCCTTATTTCTCCACTATTTAACGGATGTTATCTATCTAATCACTCTATCTATTAAAAAAAAACCGCATCAAAATCCATTGCGTAGTTTTAAAGATCTAAGCATACATAGGGATATAGGGCCAGAGGAAGCGACTTTGTTTTATACTATGTTTATTTATTTGTAATAACGGCTGCGGAACCTTACACTGAGCATGGTCCGACACGCTCTTGCCTGGTTTTATTATTTAATACACTAGCTGTCTCGCGCAACTTCGTATGCGTACATTTTCCCCGTTTTTGCAACATTTTTTATTGCTGCTCCTGTTCTATTGGTCGTAGCGTGATGTTATATAGTCTATAACCTTCCTCAATAAATGGGCTATCCAACAGTGAAATAATTTTTCAATTCGGGTCAGTAGTTTCTGAGATTACCGCGTTCAAACATACAAACTCTTCAGCTTTATAATATTAGTATAGATTACTTGAAGTTTGCTTGAGTTGTTAAAAAAGTTATTTATGTCTAATTAGTTGTCAACACAGTTAACTTTTAATTTTTAAAATAAATACTCACAGCAATTAATTATAATTCTTACAATGAGCGTCGTTGACAGCTGTGGGTAGGTGCATTAGGTTTTGTAAGCTTTTCAATTAACGAACTTGATTTTTTCAATTATAATTTAAAACAATACACCAATTTATCAATTCTCATGCCTTACATTATTTCTTTAGACAAATGGTAACGTTATTATCTGACAAAAGATAAAAAAGTCTTTAACAGATACAATAGCGGCTTAACTATGTGAAAATTTGAAGTGTTATGAGTTTTGCAACTATTTATTGAAGTTTTTTATTGCTATTAATGTTTATTCGTAATTAGAGTGACATTTGAAGGTTGGTTTTATAACAAGATCAACAAATTATGCTGGAGGTATTATGGTGCACAAGTGTATGTGCAACATTAAATACAATCGGAAAGAGACTAGTCGCAGGACCGATGATTTAAACATGTTCTTTGAGGCAAGGAGGAGCCTAACATTTAGGTAGAAAGCTGTTTATGAAGTGACAGTTGTAACGTTACTTAATCTCTTTTATCTCTATTCTGCAAGGATCTATACAGGTTTTGTATCTTAATTTTTACATAGTAGGTACTTGCGACTTCGTCTGCGTGAAGTTGCAATACTGCTCTCTCCCTATAGACGTTAGCGTGATGATTTCCAAATGCAACTTTGCCATTTCATCTTTCAACCGTTTGTTCAAGTTTATAACGTCCAACAGTTCTTTTTTATTGTCTTCCCTATCCCTATTGAGTCGGTCACATCTTTCTTTGGATGCTTGTAATTTTCTCAAAGTCATTTGCAGTTGTATCTGCTCCTGACGAGCCAACTAGCGAGTTATCATGATTATTGAGTAATTCTAAATAAGTATGCGATTAAGAAAAATAATGTAACTGCCAATAAAAGGCAGACCAAACAATAAGTGCTTTTGATATTTTATGAAAAAATATGAAAAATATACGCTTATAAACGATTCTATCACGAATAGGTAAAATATATACCTACCTAAGTATACTGTGCCTTACAAGGGAAGACAATAATTTATTCATAAATATAATCCAATATAAACACTTTTCACAAATTTTGACAGTGTTTAACCGCCACGTGAAAAGATTTTGATAATATGTACACTTTTATTTTGATTTTTTTTATTGCGTTTAAGTTAATATAAAAATATAGTGAAATTGGTATGATTTAAACAGTTACTATTCATTTTTCATTTGTATAAAAGTTCGAGAACAAATTTGAATCCACATGCATTATTATTATAGATAGTTGAGAAACTCCTCGCAAACCTGGGGGCTTAGACAAGTTACATTCATTCCGTGGCGAGTTCGATAACACCGTACTAAACATTCGCAAAAAAATTAAAAATGTCTATGGTCTCCACCGCAAACGTCAAAATTTAAACTATAATTATTTTCCATTAACGACATCGTTATTCGAATGTGACGTTATCTAGGCCCTCTGGAGCGGCCACGAGTACAGTATATAGCGTTTACACATAGGATAGGACGCTAACAGGTCAGATAGGTAGTAACACTTACCCTTTACGTACCCTTGAAGCAAATTTACATTCAATTTAAGCTCGATAGCCTAGCCCTCACCTGTGAGCCCTGTGGTGCCGAGACATGGACCTTCTCTAAACATAATATGTTCTTAATGAAGGCACAAAGTTACGCTGCCATGCTAGGGATCATGCAAAGATCCAGGGTAGTGGGCACGACGGGCATGTCCACCAACAAATGATTGATTAAGTAATACTAGAATTATGTCCAAATATTCAAGGATTCTTTTGCAAAGAATTAAAAGGAACCATGTGTGAATTGGAATTGGTGGGTGCATTAGGTACATACGAGTTAATTTTTTCATCAAAATCATAATAGTAATCGGCAGCAGCGGTAGCCTAATGGCTAAGGTATCGGCCTTGCAATCGTGAAGTCGCGGGTTCGTATCCTACCCATTATACTACCGACGTGAACCCACTGCTAACAAAAGCCATTGGGCTTAGCTGGAGGTTAACTGTTATTAATGTGGAACCCAATCCCACATTGTTAGTTATCTTTCACAAAAAACATTTGGCTTTTGGCTACCGTGCCTATAACCATATTTGTGGGCTGGATCCGCAACTGCTGAGGATCTCCCTTAAATAATTTATCTAGAAACGTAACGATTGGTGGCATTTTTTATTCTGATACTAAGTATACTGGTTTAATTTTAAAGCTTTCGGTTACCGTTTTTGAGTGGTGGCGATAAGCACGCTTACATATCAACCCATATGATGGCCCACTGCTGGGCACGGGTCTCCCCAGTAGAACCTACTAGTATGTAGATCCTGGGGGTAATTGCCATAATCACCACGCTTGGCGAGCGGGTTGGTGATCGCAGTAAGGCTTTAAGTACGCAGAGGACGCTGCTGCCCGTCCTCCGGTGTGAAATCCCTTAGTCGCCTTGACGACACCCACAAGCACGCTTACTGGCGATTAAATTTGAGTTCTGCAAAAATCCGTGCGCTACTATACCTCGCTTCTTATTCTGAGGCATTAGTTCGTAAGTCTCCCTTTTTTAGTTGAAACTATACCGGACAATGGCACCCAGAAAAATATTTTTAAAACCATCCACCCATTTTTTTTCTCTTCCATATATACTACGAAATGAAGAGACGAGCGTCATGTGTCTGATGCTAAGCGTCACGCTAGCTCATAACAGTATCAGTGCCACCCAAATCCTTGTTTGAAAAAGATCTGAATGTCATCGCGCCGCGCTCCTCAATTAAACTATTCGTTCGTAAATCTCATTTGGCCAGCAATTACACTTGCTACAGTGCCCTTCAACCGAAACACTGTGATGTGTTCACATCACTATTTCACGGGAAATTATCTGACACTAAGTACCCACCAAGTTGGCCTATGGCTTATACTACCAGTAGAGTATTACTTGTTTTGCCTGTAATATGAAGTAACATTATCCAGCATAACAAAGATAATACCGACAACATTTTATCTACACCGTGTCACGCAAATCGTAGGCTGGTGGGAATTGTGGGAACTAGGCAACTAAGACAAACACACGACACAATGTTAGCTTGCATACTAAAAACCTATTATTTATACGAAGAAGAAGTTTATATTTGTTAATACTGAGAATAATGCTTAAAAAAACATTTTTTACCACAATATCCATTTAAAAAAATACCTTGTATGTTTAGTTGGAATGGAAAATTATTACCGTGCTTGTGCTAAGTGGTTGATAGAGTTGTCATAATTGGTGACTGGTAAGTCATTGGTCGTGGGGGCGGTTCCTAGCCAAAATATATATTTTAGTGATGAGCACGATTGTTTATTATGTGCCTGGCTGTAATTATTATATATTTTAATTAGAAATATATAAGTAGGTAGGTACCTATGTTGTCTAATTCTATAGGTGCATATTACTTGTCTTATTCTTGTCTTAAAGCGGCGGTAGCCTAATGGCTAAGGCATCGGTCTTGCAATCGTGAGGTCGTGAGTTCGAATCCTACCCATTTTACTACCGACGTGAACCTACTCCTTTTTTTTTTTTTTTTTTTTTTTTTGTTCGGCGGGAAAAAATCCTGACGAACACCCCCACCATCCGGGGAAGATGATGGAGGTAGTGTGGGGTTTGCACCCACTAAAAAACCCGCCGTGTATCGCTCGCCACCTTTGCGAACGGGCCACCGGAATTCGTTATACCGTCGGCGGCCCGCCCAGTGGCAATGCCCGGACGCGATGTTGTTGCGTTCCGGGCATTTCACACCTACGCGGCCCCTGGATACACACAGGGCGCCGCGCCTCCACGGAAGGCCGCGGGCGAGGCAGATTACCCCGTACGCCCGCCCGCAGCCCCACCTAAGGCGGCATCAAGCGCAGATATGCGCGCCGACGCCGCCCGGTTCGCCGGCGACGGAGCGGGTCCGCCAGGGAACTCTCTTCCCTGACGCGCTCCGCCGCCTCCTTCTGCGAGATGACGTCCTCGCAGAAGGATGCGACCGCATTCCACGACCCCTCGCCCCGGACCATGGACAGAACCACGGCCGGCAACGAGAGGTCACTTCCGACCACTGCGGTGAGAACTTGACGTTGCCCCTCCCAAGCTGGACAATGCTGGAGGGTGTGCTGCGCCGAGTCCTCACCGCAGTCGCAGTGGTGGCAGGCGGGACTCGGTTCCCTCCTAGCGACCGTGTGCAGGTACTTCCCGAAGCACCCGTGCCCGGAGAGGACCTGCACCAGCCGGAAGGAAAGGGTCCCGTGCTGCCGCCCCGCCCACTCCTCCAGGACCGGCCGGAGCGCCTCCACGGTTCGAACACCTGCCCGTGGAGCCTCCAGCCGGCCCTGCCACCGGGCCATGATTGCCCGGTGGGCTTTACCGCGCCAAGCGCGTAGCTCCTCGGGCAGGGGCACCGAACCCCCTGCCCGAACAGCCACCGCCCGCCGATGCACTTCGGCGAGCACTTCCGCATCCAAATCCCACGGGGGTGTGCCGGCCAATGCGCACGCCGCCTCTGCAGACACCGTGCGGTATCCGCGTATGGCCCTGACCGCCATGGTCCGCTGGGGTCTCCCTAAGCGGACCCTATTCTGGGCGGTCAGGGACACGTGAACCTACTCCTAACACAAGCCTTTGAGCTTAGCTGGAGGAGTTAAAAGATTGCTAGTAACGTTGGACTTAATCCCACATTGTTAAAAAAAAAATTGTTATAGCTATTTATTTTAGGATAACATAGGTTTAAGTCAAATTCGCTAAGCAAAACACTAACGAATATGAAAATAAAAACTTGCAGCTACTTTTTAAATGGCTAAAGTTTAATTTTTTAATTAACCTTTCAGTAATTTGTATAATGAATAGCTTGTCCTATACATGTAAAGTAAATACCTATTACATAAATAATATAAATGACCTGTTTTGGCGTATAACAATTAGTTTTGTACACGTGGCCATAAATAAAACCGCACTGTTAATTTACGAACGTGTATGCAAACTGAATGAAATACACATTTGTGTTTCAAATGATTACACTTTTGTCATTGCATTGTTTAAATATCGATTAATGTCTCAATACATCGGTTTTAATATTTTTGTTAACTTGGGACACGGCTATCTGATCTAAAACTAGGCAGAGACTGTACCTACCTACTATGGCAACCAGACACGGAATAAACTCGTCACACAAAGTTCCATCCTGGTTGGGAATCCAACCTCTGGATTTTCCCGGCGGTATCTGTATCTGTTGTAAAACAAACTTTTTTCGAGATCCATAAATTGTGACTGCCTCTGTGGCGCGGTGGGAATGTATCCGACTGTTTCGCAAGAGGTCGTGGGTTCGATCCCCACCCAGGATAAAACTTTGTGTGATGAGCACGATGGTTTATTCTGTGTCTGGGTGTTATTTATCTATAATATGTATGTATTTAGAAATATATAAGTATGTTTATCAGTTGTCTGGTTTCCATAGATCAGATGGCGTTGTGTGAGTTGTCCCTAGATATTATTATTATTATTATTATTATAAATGCTTGAGCTATGTTGTTTTTATTGCATGTTTCTTATGTTTGTGTTCTTAATTGGTACGGTCAAATTTGCGTATATTTTTAGGGAAATTTACCAAATTTGGATTTTCAAAAAAAAAAAACTATATCTAAAATTCTTTATTCACTTAGTATGCAAAACAACACTTGTGATACGTCGGAATTCTACATGTACATGTAATGCCAAGTTCACAAACAACAGGTAAAGCCAAAGAAAAGAACCTGGCAATAAAAACTCGCGGCCATTCTTTTCAAATTGACAATTTTACAATGTTTTAATGTTTATAAACTTGATATGGGGGTACGGTGCTGCCACTAGTATACTGTACACAATGTTAAGGAACTGATGCATATTATATTATTAAAAAATTGGGTACAACATAGTACATCTACTTACAACAAATGTAAAAACTATATGTGCTTATATATTGGCCCAAGTAGGTATTGGTACCGAATTATTAAATATAAAATATAATACAAAATATTGTTTTTATTAAACCTCTTTAAGAATGTGAATTAGTCCTTTGCACGAAGCAAAGCCGAGAATGCTCGCTATTTTCCTGTTTCATTGTCATTCTAGTCATTTAATATCTATTATATAAAATTCTCGTGTCGCGGTGTTTGTGGTTAAATCTTCCGAAACGGCTCGACCGATTTTCATGAAATTTTGTGTGCATATTGGGTAGGTCTGAGAATCGGACAACATCTATTTTTCATACCCCTAAGAGTTTGTTTGTTTGTTTGAACGCGATAATCTCAGGAATAATCTGGATAGCCCATTTATATAGGTTATAACATCACGCTACGACCAATAGGAGCGGAGCAGCAATAAAAAAAAATGTAAAAAAAAGGAACAAAAAAGGGAAAATTTACGCAAACGAAGTTGCGCGGGTCAGCTAGTTTTTTATAAAATTAACTAAAGATACGAGCCGGTCATCAGCGTGGTATGCGCCACGTTAGCCCATAGCAGCATCAAATCCTTGTTGCAAAAAAGGTCCCCGCTCCTCATTCGGAGACTTAGTTCATATGTCCTATTTACTCAGTAATTATACTGGGTGGCGCAAAAGTACTGGCACTAAAGAAAATACTTTTTTTTTTTATATGACATTTTCTGTCATTCTGTTGTTGAAAATTGTGTAGTGAACAAATGTAAAATACACTGAAAATAAACATGGACCGTTTTACTCCCCAAGAACGTGGAATAATTGTGTCAATGTTCTTACGGAATAATTCATCAGTGATAAGAACACAACGTGAATTTCGTCGACGATTTCCCCACCGTCCGGCACCGATTGGTCGCACAATTCGACGCTTTGCCACACGCCTTGAAGCAACTGGCTCAACATTGGATAGACCTAAGTCTGGGAGACCAAGAACAGGCCGTTCAGCTGAAAATATCGATGCTGTGCGCGAAGATGTGGAAGAGTGTCCAGAAACATCAACGAGGCGACGTGCCACGCAATTGGGCATTTCCAGACGGACCCTGCAGCGTATTTTGGTGAAAGACTTAAAGATGTTCCCGTATAAAACTCAAATGACTCATCAGCTGCTGCCTGCTGACCACCGAGCTCGTCTAGATTACTGCCAGCGCGTCATAAACCTCAACCTTGAAGAGGATGATTTTCCTTCAAAATTGGTTATGAGTGACGAAGCGCATCTTTCAGGGCATGTCAATAAGCAGAATACTCGGTTCTGGGGCATTGATAATCCGCGCATTATTCAAGAAACACCTCTACACCCACTAAAAGTTACTGTATGGTGTGGCATCTGTGTTGACAGAGTGATCGGACCCTATTTTTTCGAAGACGCTGGAGGCAATGCGATAACTGTCACTGGAGAACGCTACAGAACCATGTTACGTGAGTTTTTGATACCCAGTTTGGACGAATTGGGGCTGGAGCACATCTGGTTTCAACAAGACGGCGCTACGGCACACACAGCGCGCGACACTATGGACTTAGTGAGGGACGCTTTTTCGGGCCGAGTTATCTCTCGTTTTGGAGATTTGCCTTGGCCTGCAAGATCACCCGATCTGACCAGTCCAGACTTCTTTCTTTGGGGTTTTTTGAAATCTCGGGTGTATGTGAACAAGCCACAGACTCTCGCAGCTCTAAAAGAAAACATTCGTCAAGAAATAACGAACATATCGCAGGAAGTGTTACGGCAAGTTATGCAAAATGTCATAAATAGGGCTCAAATGTGTATCAACTCTGGAGGTCACCATTTAAAAGACATCATCTTTAAATCCTAATGGTACGAAATTTAATGGCACAAATATACATTTAAAAAAATCTAAATCTAGTTTTCTAATTTAGAAAAAATGTTATAGCTGAACCAAATAGGGTCTTTACTTTTGCGCCACCCAGTACTTACTACAGTGCCTTTCACCCACCAAGACGGATAACTCAAATCTAACAATGAATTTAAACCTACAATTATTAATGTAAACTTAGCAGAATACACGGATATCTTCAATAATTACTCCTAAAACTATTCGACCGACTACAAACCCTAACTGTAGTACTAGTTTCGATTAAACTTGTCGAACTACCTCATATATAACGCCTCAGACTGAAGATATTCTAAAGACCATTGAACTCGAGCCCTAATGGATGACTCGTTGAAAATTGTGGATTCATCCCGGTTTAAACTATTCAGACGAGGTATTAGGCGATGTTGAAAGAAAGATAGTGTTAATACATGAATTAAAGTACCATAAGGTATTTTAAACAGACTTTGAAAAGGGAGGAGATTCTGAATTCAGATGTTTGTATATTTGTTATGTATGTTCGGGCATAACTTGTTATATACAGAGTGATTTTTAATTTACTAAGAACATACTCTTGGCATCTTGGCATTACATCAAATAACATCGTAATATAATTTTTTGAAACAAATAATTAGATACATATTAAAGCTTCACCACCTACCACGTACTGTTGTCACACAACCATTTACCACAGATCTGAGAGACCCCGGAGTAAAATCGATGTTTCTTTGTCAGATTTAGGGCCTAAACCTCACAATAAACAATGATTTACTCCAGTGAAATAGTCTGTAGGTGGTTAATGTCATAATTCTAATAACAATTGACAGGTGATTAAGGGTTAATTTATTAAATATTTTCCAAATCTGATATTACAAAGTTATTAAGTGTTATGTAAAGAAGCGAGGGAGGTTATTAGTATATTAAAAATCACCCTGTATAGACTAATTTTGAGAATACTTTGTTTTGTTCGAAAGTGGTTTATTCCGAAATGGTCCTATATAAATCTCGTAAAGATCTGATGATGAGTATCGGTGACAGACAACGAAACTCCTTATTCAGCAAATCAACCGTGATTGAAGTCGGGCTAGATATTTTTTTATAAAACGAGTTTTTGCGTATAATAAAGAACTAGAGGTACTTCCTTACAATATTTTAAATATCAAGCAACATCTTTTCGCCATAAAAAATAGCATAAGCTTAGCTGTTGCTCACGACATCGTTCGCGTGATAATTTTGAAAAAAAATATCCAACGGTAACATTTTTCCGGGATAGCAAACCTTCAGGAATATAATCTATCTCTGTATCAAATTTCGTCTAGATCCGTAACCTGGCGTGATTGAATAACACATATCCATCCATACATCCAAACTTTCACATTTATAATATTAAATATATATTAAAATATATTTGGTCTATTTACAGCCAATTTCACCATGTAAAGAGCCCACGTTCTCATGGGCAACTCAACCGGGGCCGTGAAATTGTGTGTGGTCTCTCAGTGATCTCAGCCGTTAGATATTGAAGGAGAGAAATATTATGCCTTAGTAAGTTAGTTTTAAGTATAAACGGCCTGATTTTTTTACGATAAATGCTAATCTAACAATAACTTTGTAGGTATATTATATAGAAAGTGCCCGTACATTATACATATTAAATGGGAAAACGAGTAAATTAGCACTGCGCGACCAAAATAAATAACAAAATTTTAGAAAGAATAAGATTAATAAGATAAGACCCTAATAAACAATAACAACTCTTGTGGTGGTACATCAAGAGCCTTCCTAAAATAGAGCTAAGGTATCTCGCTCATCTTTGCGATTATTGCAAAAATGAGCGAGAGACCTTACCTTAGCTCTGAAATGAAAATGTTAAAAACCCCTATTATCTCAAAATGAATCCTAGAAATTGCGTAGACGTTTAAAAAAACATGATACGCTTTTACTAGCTTAATATGATTGTATGCAGGTAATAATTATGAATGAAACTCAATGGTGCAATTGTATTGTCACCCATTTCCTAGCACCTGAATATTTAATCATTTTTCACAGATGATTTATGCATAAATATTTGGGACTAAAAATGAATACGATTGGTAAGAGAGAGATATACAATGTTCTTCTTGGCAAATGTGAAAGTAATTTGCTCAGAATCAGTAACACATTCCAATGAGGTAGTTTTTGGATCATGTTGTATTTTTCGGTGTAATTAATTATATTATATATTTTTTTTTATTTAAAAAAAAAACGACTCCCTTAGTAGGGTAGGTACAAGCCCTGTGTCGCGGGGGACTTTACAAACATACAAGTCACGGACACAAAGTATACCCAGGCTCGGAACAACAATTTGTGGATTACACAAAGTGGTGTCTCGTGTGGGAATCAAACCCACGACCTCTTGCGTAGCAGTCGAATACACTCCTACCGCGCCACAGAGGCAATTAAATTATTAATTAATTAATTAATCATTCTAACCGATCAAATCCTCTTCACACTGTTATGTGAAATGTAATCATCACTTATTTCTCAATAATAACCATGAATTACGTACACTATGAGCACGATAGCGCGAAGAACACAAGACAACTTTATGGCTTAAAACTCTGCAAGTTTTTAACATTTTCATTTTCTTTTTTTTATGATTTCTTGAAGTAAAAACCTTGTTGGGGTGTCCGAGCTTTGCACTATACCAGAAATAACCTTGTATGTTTACAGGTTTGCGTCTATTATTATTATCCAACTTGTCCACATTCGAGTATAAGGAGAATTGTCTGATAATAGCTCATTGTTTTTTTGATGATATCTCTATCGTCCGAGTGATACTTCTGGTGACTTTTGCATACTTACCTATTCTCTCGCTTGTGTTAAAAAAAAATAGAAAAGTTACAGCTGGCTATTAAAAGTAATCTAGCTATTGGGCATGATCAGCTGCGGCTGGGTATAAAGTTATACCATACTCATACGTACCCAAACATTCGATTTCTATAGGCAATGCTATACTAACTGCATACCATTCGGCAGACTGTGTGATGTTTTAACTCATTTTTATAATCACCAGCAATCATCTCGTGAGTGAACCAGACATATCTTCGCTCCGCTCATCTCCAACCCAAACAAATGTCTTAGAACGCAGTCTCCACGTACCGTGCAGTATTCATTGGTTTAATTACATTTACTTATGGCGGCAACACATCGTGTTTACAGGCCGCACAGTAAATACACTCGCATATTAACTGCCTTAGATAAGGTTATGTGATGTTGTGTGAGGCTGCTTTTTCGGTGGCGATTAGTACGCTGTATACTACGGGTTTTTAGTGGGGAAAGGTCACAGGACAGGAAACACTATCCCCAGCGGTTGCCCTGGATGCTGGGGGTATGCATTAGGCATTATTCCCAACAAACGCGTAGATAACTAGTCTTTAATGAGTTTGGACGCCGTGACTGAAGTCGATCAGAGGCCATTATAATGTAGTGGTACGGAATCAGGAGACCATTATAATGCAGTGGTATGGAATCAGGAGACTATTATAATGCAGTGGTACGGAATCAGAAGACCATTATAATGCAATGGTAAGGAATCAGGTGACCATTATAATGCAGCGGTACGGAATTAGGAGACTATTATAATGCAGTGGTACGAAAACTGGAGTCCATTATAATGCAGTGGTACGGAATTAGGAAACCATTATAATGCAGTGGTATGGAATCAGGAGACTATTATTATAATGCAGTGGTACGGAATCAGAAGACCATTATAATGCAATGGTAAGGAATCAGGTGACCATTATAATGCAGCGGTACGGAATTAGGAGACTATTATAATGCAGTGGTACGAAAACTGGAGTCCATTATAATGCAGTGGTACGGAATTAGGAGACCATTATAATGCAGTGGTACGGAATCAGGAGACCATTATAATTCAGTGGTATGGAATCAGGTGACCATTATATTGCAGTGGTACGGAATCAGGATACCATTATAATGCAGTGGTATGGAATCAGGTGACCATTATAACGCAGTGGCACGAAATCACTGACCTCAATAGCAGAGGTTAACAAACTTTTTTCAAAACGAAACACCGACCAAGTACATTTTATTTTATGGAGGGTGTTATATATTTTATTTTGATGGGGGGGGGGGGGGTTAATATCTAGTTCACATTTCATTTGGTTAACCAAATACAGAACTATCATGATTGTACCTACACATTGGAGTTATCCAACGCGTTTCTTGTCGTTCTTTTGCTTAAAACACCAAAAAAATATGTAGGTAATCACGATTTCTTTTTTAAACAGATAACTAGCAATGTGGGATTGAGTCCCACATTAATGGCAATCTTGTTAACCCCTCCAGCTAAGCTCAAAGGCTTGTGTTAGGAGTGGGTTCACGTCGGTAGTATAATGGGTAGGATTTGAACCCGCGACGTCACGATTGCGAGACGGATGCCTTAGCCATTAGGCTACCGCCGCTTTATTATTTTAATTAAAAAAATAATTGCGTTGTCTTGATAACATTCCACGGAATAGATGCCTTTGGAAAACACTGCTCTATAGTACTTACTAGTATGTTGAACAGGCTACCGTTAACAACTACAAGACTTTCATTTGAATTTGACATTTGAACAGTCATTTGCCATAATTAAATGAAAGTGTATACCTATTTGTGTAATATGGATATCAACAACGGTCATTTGTCATAAGTGTCAAAAAGTTCACCGGACGGTCATTCGATTCGATATTTGAAATTGGGTAGTTGACTACAATAAAAGTCAATTATTTTTTAATAATCAGGTAATCCATTATATATTTTGTAAAGAAAGACCTTGATGCAGTCTTTCTTTACATGGACTCACAGATTGTAATCAGCTTCTAAGCAGCCTAAACATAAATACGCCATCTCACTTGCCCAGAAAGAATTCTTACAATTTATTTTCTATTCCTCCAGCTAAATCAAACCTCGGACATTTTGCTGTTATGCCTAGAATTTGCAGGCAATTTAATATGCTCTCAAAGACCAAAGGTATTGATCTCAATGTTTCGATTTTAAAATTCTATAGATCTTTAAAAGATGTTATCTATGTATAATTAGTTGATTTTGTTGTAAGTTTATCTAAATAGTTTTATTTATTCATTAATCTAGGTTAAGTTGATTTATTTGTTTACTCATAATATTCATTTTTTTTTAGTTTTATTTTATTTTGTAGTTTACGTACTGTAAACGTTGGATTATTGTTTGGACGCTGTGGTCTCTTTTAATTAAAGGAGTACACGCAACGATTTTTGTGTAAGCTGATTATATGTTAAAGTGGTGTATATTCTTTGTAAGAGATCCATAATAATAATAAATAAATAAATAAATAAGTAATATTAGATCTGAAAATACTCTGAAAATATGTGTTATTTTACAATTTAACATGTTTTCGAATTTAAAAGCAAGAAAACGAATACTAAAAGTAATAATTTGATAATAGGAACTTATGACGTCATAGGTTGCTATTCCATACACATTAAAAAAGAGCTTGTCGTTTCGACATTTAATAAAAAGAGTCTGATTTGACTTGACAGTCAACGTCCCCATTGCTGTCACTGAGTACGGGGTAGTCAGTCTAGCGTACTAGGCACAGAGTACGCTTTAGTACTGACATCTATTTTGTCAGTGTACGGAACCTTTCGTATGCGAGTCCGACTCGCATTTGACCGGTTTTCGAAGGCTATTTCGCTACGACGACGTACAAATATTTTAATTAATAGTAGTCACACTTGTAATAACTATTCATTATAATAAATGCCTCATACCTCACAATCATGTAACAGAACCGTATGCAAATGGCGCCCGTATTCGCACGGAGCGCGGGAAAAGTCGCCATATTGGAAACATGGCCGACGCTCACACGACACAATACGATCAAGATAAACAAACATTTTGCGTTTTTTTATTTTTAGATTGATTGGAAACTGCTAATTGGAGGATTAATTTGACTGCCTTCGGTGGCGCAGTGGGTGTGTGGAGTGATGCTGATTGTTATGCTGGGGGTCGGGGGTTCGATTCTCACTATGTATGTTTAAGTGTTGCATGATTGCTGGTATAATACGGGCTCGGCTGGGTTTAGGATCAGATGTGTTGTTGTTTGACGAGTTGTTTATGATAGTAGTCAAATATCTAATTTGGGTATTTGACTACTATCTTAATAAATTATTTTATCCTAACCATACAATAATATATCATAACTTATTCTGAAAAAATGTGTTCGTTAGTAATTTAATGTGTTTATTATTTTTTATACATCAAAAGAAATACTAAAAGTATTGCAAAAAAGTTTTTTTTTCACACCTTTCTCTCTTTATTTTGATATCTTACAGCAGCCATGTTTGTTTTTTTCAAACGTTGCATATCTAAGAACACTTGGGCGATCAAGACGAATCTAAAGACGTCTGAATTGTATAAATCCGTTATCAGGTAATAAAGAATATTACATATATACAAGATACGCGCGAAAAACATAACCCTTCTTTACAGTCGGGTAAAAATGTGACGTCATACGCTAATATTATACAAATTGTAGGGAACGAGTCGTTTTTAATGTTTCTTAAAAATACACTGATTTGACTTTAGTCAATTACCCAAGATTACGAACTTAGGAGTCCAGGACCCAGTAGTGATTGAGCAAATTGATAGATTAGATTATTTAGGTAGGCTAGTCAACTCTGGGCTATTAGATGGGTGACAGGTTTCATAAAATATCAAACCCACACGTGCCTCCGAGAGCACGATACGCTGTCGGTCCTGAGCATATTCTCTTTCCGATCCAGATTTCCCTCCCATCGGTGTATGAGAGAGAGATGAGATAGAGAGTTTCTTGCGTAGTCTGATAGTCTCTGATGAGATTATCGGTTCCATATATATCGGTTCGGTATCCATCGTAACGGTAATCGGTAAGGACACCATTATTATTACAAATTCATATACTTACAAAATGTAAACTATTTGTAAATAAAATTGTAAAGTGAAATAACACGACACAATAAATAAAGACATGCTCATAATAAACATTAATAAACAAAAAATAAAGTAACAAAGTGTTACAAGTGCTAGTTGGTAGGGTGTAGGGAAATGACGGCGGTGCAGCGTTCACTGTTATTTATTACTGGAGCGTGCCTCATATATAGGCTAGGAGCTGGTAACTGGGATCAGGAATTCAGGACAATGTTTTATCATAAATGTGTGCTTATTAAAATAACCCCGACACATGAGAAAAAGAGAGGTGTCTTATAGACACCCGGTTGGACTGTAGTTCGACATTCGAACGTCGAGTGCCTAAAATCTTAATGCGTGTTGAACTTAATATTAGTAGTATCTTAGTACCTAAGACCATAATGTAACATAATCTTGACAGTATAGAAAACTGTGGAAACGTTGTGGGTTGTGCAATAAACTATGTCATTAGTTAGTAAAAGGTAAAATGTATTGTACAATTGTTTGTTTCCCAAAAAAATAAGTTCCTTTTGCTATATTTTTTTTGTGTTTGTACCTATTAACTAGTGATTAAAAAAAATCTGGAAGAATATAACATTTTAAAAATTGTTAAATAAAAAATTTTGACACATCTATACTAATATTAAAAAGCTGAAGAGTTTCTTTGGTTGTTTGTTTGAACGCGGCAATCTCAGGAACTACTGATCCGAAATGAAAAAATATTTTACTGTTAGATAGCTCATTTATCGAGGATGGCTACAGGCTATATATATATATATATATATATATATATAATCAGACTACCACCAATAGGAGCGGAGCAGCTATGAGAAATGTTGCAAAAACGGGGAAAATTTACGTAGACGAAGTTGCGCGGGACAGCTACTTGATATAGGTAAAATTGATATATACAACGACCTTTTACAAAAATACAAACAACCTATATAATTCAAACTCATTATTCTAGATTCCCATAATCATGAATAATACATTTTTGATCGATATCAAAATGCCAACCAATAAGACAACCAGAGCGGACAAGTGAGCAATAAGGTGTTCAATGATGCGTTAGCACTTTGAGCATACTAAACAGATACGCCGGCCGCATTTCGGTCAGATGTGCTAGAACCCCAAATTTTTTTTGAAAAATCAACCTCATAAGAAGTGAAATAAGGGATGAAAGTTGCTTAGAAAAACCGTTGTTTCTAGCAGCGAAGGCAAAGTCACAAGCCACGGCTAGTCCGGAAAGTTTGATGATGGATGTTTGTTGCTCAATTACTCCAAAATTACTGAACATTTAAAAATATAAAATAACTCACCAAAAACAAAAAACGGCGTATAAACACACAAATAAGCACAAAAAAGCTTCTAATCACATAACATAACACTGACACCACAACACAAAATAAATGAAATATAAAAATAATCAGAAGTCTAACTTGTACATTAAGCGCTTGTTTGTGAGTAAATGACAGTGAATGCAGCGCTCTCTGTTATTTATTAAACCGCACTGTTCATTGTTAGTTCAGGAGCTGTTGGCACTTTTATTATATTTAAAAATTATGGCATCGTTTGTACATTATGAATGAACTGATAAAGAAAAAAGTGGAGCTGTGAAAATTGCGGCAAATTAGAGCTATCATTATTTGCGGCAAATTTGTCTTGAACGTGAGAATATACATCAAATAGTTGAAACTGAGCTTAAAACAGAGGAGAAAACATGAAGAAAAGGAAAATAAAAATTTAAATGTAATTCAATTTTTATTTTCTAATAATATATTTATCGATTGGTGGTCTTTAAATTAGAAATTAAAACTTCCACCAGTTCTATTATTGATATAGGTGGGTATTTAATTTTATTTAATTTTTCATTTTTTGGAAAACTTACAGTTAAAGGAAAAATATACAAGACTCAGTAACTTAATAAAATCTAATTACAAGTTTTCATTTATAACATAATGTAATTTCATAATTTTACTAAGGTATAGGAAATTAGGAACACAGATTTCAGATTTAAAGCTATGTCTGTAAAACGTTATCAAAAAATGATTGAAGGTGACACAGACTCTTTTTTTTTCTTGTACAAATAAATATAAACGGTTTTAGATCCTCTTTTTTATTTTCTTTTTGTAAATATCTTGTTTATATAGTATTATTATCGATGTATAGTAGAGTAGTTTTAATGTCTTGTATATGTAGTTTAAAATTCAAATAAATCTATACTAATAGTATAAAGCTGAAGAGTTTGTTTGTTTTAACGCGGTAATCTTAGAAACTACTAATCCGAATTGAAAAATTCTTTCACTGTTAGATAGCCCATTTATCGAAGAAGGCTATAGGCTTTATAACATCACGCTACGACCAATAGAAGCAGCAATGAAAAATGTTGGAAAAACGGGGAAAATTCACGGAGACGAAGTTGCGCGGGACAGCTAGTGTATTAAATTAATAGATTAAACATTAAAATTTGGTAAGTATCAATTTTTTTTTTGTTTAAATATCTTAGTTAAACAATTAAGTAGCATAGTGATTAAGCTATCGAATTTGGAATCGAGAGGTCGTGAGTTCGAATCCCACCCATTATATTACTGGCGTGAACCCATTCATAACTCAGATAATATAGCTTCTCTGGTTTTAATAAGTTTGCTAGTAACATGAGACCCATTTTGCTAGTAACCTTTCAAAATGGTAGTTCTATGTAATAAGACAAAACATAATAGCCGTGGCACTACCAGTAGTACCATAGTACATAGGTACTGTGGTAAGAAATTATTTAAGCAAGCCAAATACTTTTTTTTAAAATTTTCTTCCAATCCAGTATCCACCTCCTAGCCTATAGAAAGTAAAGTTCCTTATTATAAGTTTTAGAACCTTATCGCATCATGGCGGACCATTGTTCCTCTTTACTTTGCGGTCACGAGTTTTGAACTTACTTTGACATAGTACTACCACTATATCTGAACAGTAGAACTAAACAATAGCTGGGAGTTGCTCCCTTTATGTAAAAGCGTGAAGATAATTAATAGGATCTTATTTATACATAGGCTTTGTTGGAGTTTACAAGTTTATTGCTGGACATAGGGGAGATATCCTTGGCACCAGTTTGTCGCAAATTGTTTGTGATATGTTTTTTGGTATCCTAGTATTATGTGACTCAGTAACCATTGAGCTGACCGAAGACCAGCAAGGTTATGCAATGTTATCAAATGTTGGTATATAGACAGGTGTCAGTTTTTTTTTTAAATGTTTCCCGCAGTAGTGTACAAGCCCTGTGTCGCGGGGACTTTACAAACATTTAAGTCACGGACACAAAGTACACCTAGACTTGGAACAATAATTTGTGGATCACACAAAGTGGTTTTCCGTGTAAGAATCGAACCCACGACCTCTTGCGTAGCAGTCGGACATACTCCCACCGCGCCACAGAGGCAATCTTCAGAACAGACACAGTTATCTGGCACATTTCTCTGTGCAGGTGAGCATGCGTTGGTTCTGTGTTTGTATTCTTATAATCAATGAAGGAAAACATCGTGAGGAAACCTTTTGAAGCGGTAGTGGCTAAGATGTCTCGCAAACATGAGGTCGCGGATTCCTACCCATTATGCTACCGACGTGAACCCACTCCTAACACAAGATATTCAGCTTAGCTGGAGAGGTTAACAGGATAGCTAGCAAGGTGGGGTTGTTAGTCCCCCCTTGCTTAGCAATCCTGTCTTTAAAAAATAATCTAGATTGTAATATTCGAAGACATTAGGGATGCGCATGGATTCTCGATGGTTTTTATTCCAACCTTAACTCGCGTGTCATTAAAATGAACTAGCTGGACTAACTCCACATTACCGCGCTCTATTTGTTTACTTACTTTATATTTTATTTTTTAAACATCGCAGCATTTTTTTGTGTTTTTGAAGTGAAAACTTCTTTAGTGGCGTTGTGCACTATTTGGAATGGGTAAAAACTATTAAACTTGTGTCAGGACACCTGATCGAAAATTCGTAAGACGGAGGGAGAGCAATAAAAAATCCTACAATATAATTACGAAGGTAAATTTCGCCACCATCTAAATGTTAACCATTAAGAAACCGGGCGGTCCAGAAACCAGAAGACCCCAGTTCGAGTCCGAGTAACGATTATTTAACCCTTTTTTATTTTTAGTTTTGATTTGTGATTTATTGTTTCATATTTTTTTCACATATAGCGGCACTCCCGGAGTGCAACCCGTTATTTTTTTTAGAGATCATTTTTATTCGCCAATATCCGGTTAATATTGGTGCCATTCGGTTTCAGTCGACTCGTGCATCGATGAATTGCAGAATCAACCTATTAGGAAGAAAAAGTCGATTAGGTTCTTTCGGAACAATCAAATTATAACATTTCGTTTGTTTATTCGCGAGAGCAAGTCGATTGTTCATTCGATAATTAATATGTAAGACTGCGATTCATTTCATTGTGAAAACATTTTGGACTTGTCCATCGCTAGAAGACCGAATCCGTCTGGTGATGGATAACGGCCTGCAACCCACCTACTTTCTCTTAGAAATGAGGTCTGGATCATATTAATGGAAACATTATAAGTATTACAAACGCATTGGGGTTTGTTAAGATACCTTTTATTAACATGACGGGACGTAAAATAGCAATGTAACACATCACTGTGTTTTGGTTTAAGGGCACTGTAGCAAGTGCAATTAACAAAAAATAAATTAGGCAAGTGCATGTTGGGCCACGCACAATGTAGGGTTCACACCCCACACCAAGTCACCCCCCCCCTCAAATCCAAATAATGCGGCTTAAGATGTTATACCTAGTTAATACGGAAATTTTGTTACTTCCCATTTGATCAGCTATTACTCGTAATACCTACTTAACTGTTATAGTTTTCCTTTTAATTTCACGGTCGCGGGTCTGAGCTTAGGAATGTCACCGAGAGACTCTTCCTTTACTGTTCAAGCGATGATCTTCATAATTTTGATTCGTACTGTCTGTACTTCTACATACTACACTTACGACGTCTTTACAAAGAGGCGGTGTTTTTACGGCCACAATTGCATTCGTTGACGACAGGATTTTAAGGTAATGAGAGCCTGCATCCATCTTCTCGTTTGAAATTATTGTAAATACTTCTTGATCTCAACCGTTATAAGGTTAATAATAAATCCATTGAGCATAGTACATCTTAAAAACAAAATAAAACATGAATGTATCAATACTTTCAATCGAATCGAGCTTCCGAAACAAGGGATTACTCTTCCGACGAAACATTTCCGCCATCGTGTTTATAAAAGAGATCTTCACAAAGCATAGATAATCTTTAGATAAAAACGTTTAGATGGCAATGTTGTGTCACACCGGAAACGGATGCAGTGGGTCACGATCATCTATCACGACCTTTGTTGTGAAAGCAAGAAAAAAAACCAGTTCGTCTTTGGTGCATTATTTAATTGTTAAAAGAATATGGGGCAATTCTTTCTGATTATGTTTTTGAATACTAAATTGAATCACTCTTAAAGTATATTAGGTACCTGTCTATTTTAGAGGAAAAAATAGGATGTTTCTTATAGATCATTTCTAAAGCTACGACCGATTTCGAGGTATTGGTTTGAAATGTTTTAATGTGAAAATCATTGTAGTAGGTTCTGTGTATTCTGGGAACGTTCTGCGGAAAATCAATATGTGTTTACGCGTGGAATAGGAAATTTTCTATATTTATAAAAACAAAAGATCAATCACAAATGGATTAAACACGTAATTTCTAAAATTGCTTGATTTTAGTTAAAATATTTAGATATATATTTTTAAAGACGACTCCCGCAGTAGGATTCAAGCCCTGTATCGCGGGGGACTTTACAAACATACAAGTCATGGACACAAAGTACACCCAGACTCGGAACAACAATTTGTGGATCACACAAAGTTGCGTCCCGTGTGGAAATTGAACCCACGACCACTTGCGTAGCAGTCGGACACACTCCCACCGGTCAAAATGTAGGTAAACATAATTATAAAATATAGTATCAATACAGATCGACATGGCAATTGATATAAGAGGTAAGATATTTCCAAATGGCAATGACAATGGCAGATGTTACGCGTCTCATTTTAGTCTGTACTAGTTCCTGTCGCATGTATTCATTAATTTAGATTTAATATTTGCCTGTATATGGTATAGCAAGCGTATTTGGTATATAGAGGTAGACCACAGGCCACGTGGTGAACAACCGTTAGCAGAGACAAGGGCACAGCTGAATGCACAGACAACCCAGGTCAGAGTGTCCTGACGCCTGCGAACGAGGAGGGCTGACCCCAAGTAAATAGAGCAGTCAAGGAAGAAAGAGATTTGCCTGTATTTGTAAAAATTAATTTAAAAATTGGCATATCAACCTCGTCGACTACGACGTTTAGAGGGACAAATAGGGGGTCAAAGTTTGTACGAAAAAAGTTTTTTCAAAAGTTAGTTAGTATCGTGATTCATCCGAATTAAGCTCGGTTTATAGTAATTTAAAAAGTAATTGGCAAGAAATGCCAAAAATGCGAAATAATATTCGGCCTGTAACATCGTAATTTGTTAAAATGCTCTCTGTAACGAAGCAATAACAAAAGCCGTGATAGTTCTTTAACTACCGGCTAGATGGCGCATGCGAGGGCCCAACTCGCGAGCATCAAGGGATAGAAAAATTTGAGGCTAGTAATATAGTCCAGATAGGTGATTCGATTGCGGGCCCGGTTTGGCTTACGGAAGTCTCGGGTTCGATTTCTGGGTCTGGACTTCAAATTTTTCTATCTTTCAAAAATGCAATTATTGTATTTATAAGCTCGGTTTGCATAAGATCAATATATGTTCCATATATGTACCTAATATGATCGCGTTTATTCCCGTTACGAATTGTATTGTGTCAAAGTTGAAAGTAATTACCCAAATTAACTCTCAAAAAGCATCCAAATTCTAACACCTAATCCAAATATACGATATCAAAGTTTATTCGAACCAAATTTGTTATCAAAGACAAAAATAACATTGAAAGATTGATCGACGGATTTTGTTCCGATGTCTCAACTTCCGATACGGGCCGGATATTACAAAATGTTCTTTAATAAATTATTGGGCGGAAAGAGGGGAATTTCACCCCCTACTTCTTAAAGGGTTAATTATGTTTTGTTTAGGGGGTTAATATTATCTTTTTATGTTTGTTCTTGAGTCTTATCGGGGTTTTAATAAGCTGTGTTTTGCTTTCCGGTTTTGTTCGGTTTTGGTTTAATTAAAGTGTGTAATTACTTTTCAACTTTAGCGTCGCTTGATATACGTCAATATGCTTCTATTTATATGCGGGAATAAACAAGATTGTTCTAGGTAAGTATTCAATCTTGACTGTTAGGTTTTTTGGAACGAAGTTTTGGAACGAAGTTCCTTATCGCGCGTTGTGAAAGGGGGCTAGACGGAAAAAAATAAGAGCAAAAGTTGTAACGACACTTTTTAAAACCAAAAGTTGTAACGACACTTTTTGACACACACAAGCAATGCGGCGTGCGCGTAAGATATGAACATCTAATTTGACGAAGAAATCACCTGTCGATTTGGTCTAGAGGCATAAATTCGGTAAACAGTATTGGTGACAATTTTATTGTGTAGCTGTGGGTTCGAGCCTTCGGTATACAATCGTCTTTTTATAAGTTACTAGCTGACCCGCGCAACTTCGTCTGCGTAAATTTTCCCTTTTTTTTTTACAACATTTTTCATTGCTGCTCCGCTCCTATTGGTCGTAGCGTGATGTTATAACCTATAGCTTTCCTCGATAAATGGGCTATCCAACAATAAAATATTTTTTCAATGCGGCCCAGTAGTTCCTGAGATTATCGCGTTCAAACAAACAAACAAACTCTTAGGGGGATGAAAAATAGATGTTGTCCGATTCTCAGACCTACCCAATATGCACACAAAATTTCATCAAAATCGGTCAAGCCGTTTCGGAGGAGTATGGCAACTAAAACTGTGACACGAGAATTTTATATATTAGATTTCAAAAGACCAAAAGTTGTAACGACACTTTTTGCTATAGTTGTAAGCCGTGCGGCGTGCGCGTGTTTCTCTCTCTCTCTCTATCTCTCTCTCTCTCTCTCTCTCTCTCTCTCTCTCTCTCTCATAGACAGCAAGCCAGTTATTTTCTTTCGTCTTTCTATTTCGCATTGAACAGCGTGGTGTCGCGACGATTATAAAAAAAAAGAACTTCGTTCCCTTGACACCTCTCAAGTTTTTTTTATACAACGAAATGAGGAGACGAGCAGGTCGTGTGCCTGATGGTAAGCGTCACGCTAGCCCATAACAGTAACAGTGACACCCAACTCCTTGTTTAGCAAAGATCAGGGGGTCAATTCACGTATTTAAAGCAGTACAGTTGCAGCTCAGTTGCAGTTAAGCTTCGATTAAAACGGCCATTTTTGTATTCTTGTAACTTTGGGATCGATCTCAAATACGCTTGCGTCAAGTATGCGTCTCGAGAGCGCAATAACGACATTCTAATACGGTGCGCAAGTGTTTTTGAGATCGATCCCAAAGTTACAAGGATACGAAAATGGCCGTTTTAATTGAAACTCAAATGCAACTGCACTGCAACTGTACTGCTTTAAATACGTGAATTGGCCTCCTGAATGTCACTGCACCGCGCTGGTAATTTGAGACATTAGTTCGTAAATCTCATTTGCCCAGTAATTATACTTGCTAATGTACCCTTCAACCGAAACAGTGATGTGTAAATATTACTATTTCACGGATGAATAAATGACGCTGTTGTGGTACCGATCAAGACGGCCTGTGGTTTAGATCTATGCCTTGTAAAAGATTACTTAATAGGTGGTGCAGTGGGAGCGTATGTGTTCGATCGCCACACCACACCACTTTGTGTAGGTACTCCACAAATAAAAAAACCGTTTTTGTTTGAAATGTGGTGCCTAGATGTTTCCATAGTCATCAGATCATGAACCGATGGTGGAGGTAACCCTTCAAATTTTTAAGGCATACTTTAAAAAAAAATAAACACATGGTAACTAAAAGGAGAATAAAAAACTGATACGAAGTGTTGTGTTGAAATTGGTGCCATAAAGCTAGGTTTTATGTTTTTATGGCACCAATTTATATATTTTTTTAAAATATTAGTAAGTCATATCATTTTGTCCGACTGCGCAAGAAAGAGGGTTATGTTTTTCGAGTGTATGAATGAATGTTTGTATATATGTTTCTCGAGCCTAAATGACTTGAAGGATTTTAGCTTGAGAGGTGTTGTTAGACTTGTCTCAGTCGTGAGAGTCACACTGAGTACATCAATTTGTTCTGTGACATCAATATGGCTAAGGAATCGGTCTCGCAATCGTGAGAATCCTACCCATTATACTACCCACATAAATCCACTTCTAACACAAGCCATTGAGCTTAGCTGGAGGGGTTAACAAGATTGCTAGTAATGTGGGACCAAAATCTCACATTGCTGGTTATCTTTAAAGAAAAAAATGGCGGATTTTTAAGCACTTTTTTTGTAATAATTTAGCTCATTTCTAAAAAAGACTTTTAACAAACTGTGTTTGTATTACATGTGTAGGTTGGTATATCAACTTAGGCGCGTCACAATCACAAGTAAAAGCGGTTCATTTAAGTAGGTAAAGGAAAAGATTCGAAACTAGATGGTATAAAAGAACAAAGCGATAAAGCAATGTTCTAGTTTCACGCTAATTGGGAAAAAGGAACAGTAAGTACTTAGCCGCTGTATAATTAACACAACTAGTACCTAAAGCTGGGAAATAATTACTTAGGTATCCTACTTTATATACGGTTTCTTTGTTGTTTAACCGCTTTTAGGTCTGATAGCCTTTTAGGGTTCCGTAGCCAAAATGGCAAAATGAAACCCTTATAGTTTCGCCGTGTCCGTGTATCCGTCCACAGCTTAGCTCTGAGACTGTTAGTGACAGGAAGCAGTAATTTTGCATGAATACACATATTACTTACACCGATAAAGTGAAAGAATAAAATCTTGAAAAAAAAATTATAGTAGGTACCTCCCCTTTTTGTAAAGTGGGGGTGAGTTTCTTTTTGTCACCTACCCCTTGTGTGGGGTATCATTAGATAAGTCTTTTAAAAACGTTTAGGAGTTGTGAAGATGATTCTTACATTTAGGGAACCGTTTGTATTAAGCATTAAAGTGCAAATTTTGGTTAGAGTCAAGTGTCCCCCCCCCTGCCAGCTAAATGGTTGATGTTGGGTATTTGAAAACAAATCACGGTAGTAGTCTAGGATCGGAAACCAACGTTCCGGACTTTATAAGAGCTGAAGACTGGCCCTCATATAGCCAAACCCTTTAGACTACGAATTATGGTCAGGTTTAGAGGACATTACTTGCTCTAAACGACACGGCAACATTGAGTCTCTTAAATAATCTCTGGAGCAAGGAGTGGGTGGCGAAATTTCTCATGGAAACTGCGTAAATCCATAGATTCGTGGCTGTATAACGTCGTAAGTATAAAATAAAAACAACTGAAAATCCACTTCTTAAGGCACATTATTCGTATGGGGAGGGGTGGGGGGACTACGGAACGCTACATTGCGCGAGGCCCGACATGCGCTTGCCCGGTTTTTCTTATAGATGACTTGCTAATAATATACACTAATAGACACTTAAATCCCATGCAAATGTTCAACATTCTGAACGCAATAGTTTTAACAATGGTTTGTCGGTTTTCCTTAATAAGGTTAGTGACCCTGACTTCTATGGGTTACCATAGGTCGTGGGTTCGATTCTCACTAATTGTTTCTTCGAGTCTTAGTGGAAGTTGGGTCCGAGATTTCTATGTTTATGAAGTCCCTCGCGCCGGAAGGCTGTTACCCTAAAGTAGACCATAATCAGTGTAGGGTTCAGCAGTCCAGCAGTCGTTATTACAAATAAATTAACTACACATGATCCCATTTGAATAATTGCACCAACAGAGGAGTATCCTATGTCCCTGGAACTTACGCCCTTTCGTTGAAAAACGCTGTTTTTTGGGCAATAACTCAATTGCGGTAAGTCCGATAATATATCCGAAAATAATTTTAGTTTAAAGTATTTAGTCATTTTTTTCATATATTTTGGCCACACAAATCAAAATATAAATGCTCCGAAAGTTGAATAAATTCCTCCCCGGATACAATTTATTCAATTTTCGAAGCAATTATTTCTAAAAATATTCTCTTAATCAAAAAAAAAAATTTAAAAACTATAAAATGTTTTTAAAAGACCTGTCAAATGATGAGCCACATGTTGATGTTTGTTGACAAAAAAAATACTAATCACTCTGTATTAATAGGAAGATTTAATTGTTACCTATTTACTAACAGCCCGTTTAGGCTTCGCACGGACTTAATACACATTAGCGCCCTTTACACGTATCTAAAGTTCGGAACGCGGGAAACAGCACGCATCGTTCCATTTCCCTCGCTCAGAAACATGTAAACGCTTGGCATGTTTACGCAAGCGATTTGTTGACAGTTGCAGCATGCATCACATATGAATGCAAAATAGGAAAAAAACCCAGTTTGACGTAAACTCATAACATGTAACCTCATACTTAAACATGTAAGTTTACCGGCGTTCCTAACCTTGAAGAAGCGGTCACGTGTGAACGAACAATAATAAGAAATGACGGTTTGAAGTAAATTCGTAACATGTAACCACATAATTAAACATGTTAGATTCGCCAGCGTTCCAAACCTTGGACATAATATTAGCACGATAATTTGATCAGCTTTCCAAACAGCACAGATCTATCTGCAGTCTTGCACCTAGTTCCAGATGTGCGGTCAGAACCGGCCATTGCGTCTTCACTCTTATGAGTGACAGATAGCCATACAATCATTCGATCCCAAACTAGGAAGAGCATATAGCTCTATGGCAACCAGGCAATTAGATAAATGACAACCAGATTGAGAACAAATAATTATGCTTATCATACAAAGATTTTACTTGAGTAGGAATCGAACTTACGGCCTCTGAGTTAGCAAGCAGGCAGCAGGCATGATACTGAGTGAACATTCCTAATCTTATCTAAATCGGAGTACCCTAAAAAAATATTTAAGCATTATTTTTCTTTTGTTTATTTATGAATGAAAAATAAAAAGTTCTATGCCATAATAATAATAATATCTTGGGACAACTCACACAACGCTATCTGATCCCAAACTAAGCAGAGCTTGTACAATGGAAACCAGACAACTGATAAACATACTTATATATTTCTAAATACATACATATTATAGACTAGCTGTGCCCGCGACTTCGTTCGCGTGGAAGTTGGGTTTATATTAAGGTAGTTTATGTTACAATTTAACTTCTGTGTAAAACATATTGGAAACATGCTCTGTGGCATCTATGGATATTAGGGCCTAGCTCTAATCAGGGCCCGACCTAAGGCAAGGCAAGCCAAGCAAATGCCCAGTGCAGCAAAATGAAGGGCGACAAAGTTTATGGCGCCAGACGGTTAGAAGACAAATTATAATAGTATTTTACCAAAATGATTTGCATCACATCAAATATTACTATTATCGGTTTCGGGTTAAATGAAGCCCGAAACCGCCCAAGTACTCGCGCGAAATAGGGCTAGTGTGAGATAAGTTTTTAAAAAAATATCCTGTTTTTAAAACATTGCATTCCCGCGGTACTGTGATGCGTGTTCAAACAAACAGACAATATTCAAACGTTTCTAAAAGATATACTGAATTAGTATATCTTTTAGAAACGTTTAGTTTAAATACTAAACTTATTTCTTTATAATGTCTACATTGGTGAATTAAAAAATAGGTGTGTCAACCTGTCGTAGCCGAGGATAGAACAAAGTGGCGTGCAATTAGAGAGGCCTATGTCCAGCAGTGGACTGCGATAGGCTGATGATGATGATGATGATGAACCTGTCGTTAATTAAGATCATCATAAATTCATATCCCTCTACGTAAGAATTTCAGATTTATTTTTTAAATCAATTTACCTGATTCTGTTTCATTTGTATTTAAACGCCATCTATTTTCAAAACTGGATAAGTTTATTTTAATACTTGATGACTTTAAATTAAATTATACTTAAACTATCATGCATATTAAACGTAGGTAAGCAAGGTATTTTACCTAAAATTATTCACGCGATTAAGACCCGTAATATATATATATATTCATAATAGCTGTGCCCGCGACTTCGTTCGCGTGAAAGTCAGGTTTAAATTAAGGTAGTTTAGGTAACGAAATTACTTCTGTGTAAATATGTTGGAAACAGTCCTGTTGACTAAATACTTACTAAATAAAAATCGATCTGTTCTATTCTTTTAGATAGTTAGTTTGGTGTGCGGCTTAAGAAGTGGGTTTTCTGTTGTTTTTGTTTCATTCTTTCAACGTTATACCTACTTATTACCTAATAAGTAGATCAACTGGCCAGACAAATGTGGATGTCTATTTATGAACTTGCTTTCTGTAAATTAGATGTTTTGTGGTAGTACTCTTATCACTATTATGTATTGTATCACCGCCTACTTATATTGTTGTATATTATATACATACATTGGGAGTTATGGTTTTATTTACATCATATATTTGTGTTGTAAACGAACAGAACTGAGAAAAACTGCCTTGTGTTCAAGCACGCCACTATAGTGTCCCCTCTATGTTCATTATTCTCTATGTTTATGTACCTACATCTCAATTATCTATACTAATATTATAAAGCTGAAGAGTTTATAAGTTTGTTGGTTTGTTTGAACGCGGAAATCTCAGGAACTACTGGTCGAAATTGAAAACAATCTATGTCTGTTGGGTAGCCCATTTATCGAGGAAGGTTATAGGCTATATAACATCACGCTACGACCAATAGGAGCGGAGCAGTAATGAAAAATGTTGCAAAAACGGGGAAAATGTACGCATACGGAGCTAGTTAATTAATAATCACAGTGTATTCCTGACCGTCGTTCGCTTTATTTCTTTCCTTCAGCCAACCTTATACCACAATGTGCGATCAACGCTAATGTTTTAAATGACCTTATTCTAGTGGTTAGGCCATCGCACTCGCAATCGAGAGGTTTTATTTGTGGGGTGTATTACGCTACGCATAAAGCGACACAGCCGCTGACCTCGCTCTTCCGCACACAAGCATTACTTCACAGTGCTTAGGAACGCATAACAAAATTAAGTCGAACAATCGTTCGTACATATGTTAGATTACGAACGCAATAACAATGACAATACGAAAATCAAGACATATCTATAAATTATCTGCTATAAGAACTCTTTGGCTTGTCACACAATTATTTGTCCTAATATTTAAATTTTAAATATAAATTTTTGACAGAGCCTAACCCTGTTTTACGTAATCTACCCTTAACGGGGCTTTAAAACCTCACTTAGCTTCTTAAATGGGCTATTATGTGTCGTTACACACTCCAGCATACACTGCCAGAAACTCAGCAGTCCGCTTATACAGCTGCATGTCTCCGGGAGGGACGACGGCGATGCCTGGAACTGCGCCTGGTGTTCGAGAGGTCGCATGTTCAAATACCAACCATTAAGTACACTACCGACGTGAACCTACCTACTCCTTTTTATTTTGAAAAATCCCTGAACTCGGGACGCTTTGAGTAGAGTGGGATCTGCCACCCCCCCACCCTAAAAATAATAAAAATGGGCCTTGTACCGTCACGCCGCTAACACGAACGGGCCGCTGGCAACGTGGACCCACTCCTAACAAAGGCCATTGAGCTTAGCTGGAGGGAACAAGATTGCTAGTAATGTACCAAAAAAAAACGCGGGCAAAGACGAGTGAAGAAGCTATTATTATTTTAAGCGGATACTAACAAGCACTTTATTTATTTTAAAATTAGTGCTACAAATAAAATCTAAGCTCAATAAACAAGTTGGTACATGTTCGAGTACTTCCAACAAGAGGCGACAAGTGTATGTATGTTTGTCACACACGAACACAAAAATACGTACAGTCGCGAGATACTTGCTGCTGCTCACACGTGACCCTGCATAACTATATACGCGGATATATAGATACTAGATGTGACATATCCGTGTGTACCGTGCCTTGAACTTTGGTAGGAGAGCTTTGCTAGCGTTTTACACTAAGCAGTAGTAGTAGGTTAATACAATTATTAAAAACAACGGGTTGCACTCCGGGAGTGCCGGCAGAAAGGAAAACTTGAACATTATATTACATACTGATAAAATTTGGATAATAATTTTCGATTTTACTGACATGATAATACAACAATATGTAATAATAAATAACAAATTAAAAATAAAAAGGGAAAAAATAATTGTTACTCGGAGTTGAACTGGGGTCTTCTGGTTTCTGGACTGACCGATTTCCCACCTCAGCTATAATAACATTGTAGATGGTAGTGAATTATTAAAAACAACGGGTTACACTCCGGGAGTGCCGGCAGAAGTGAAAACTTGAACATTATATTACATACCAATGAAATTTGAATAATATTTTTCGATCTTACTGATATAATAATAAAAAAATTCGAAATAATAAATCACAAACCAAAAAATCAAAATTAAAATAAAAAAGTTAGCAGACGTTTCAACAGTATTTTAACATAATAATGAATAAGGGGTAAGTTATGGGTTACAAGACGTTTCGACTGGATTGCGCCAACTGTGGTCACAAACTTGTGACCGATTTGCACTGACTACCAACTGCTAGTCAGTGCAAATCCATCGAAACGAGGTACTGAGAATATTATGACAGTTACTTTGCCTCCATATTCCCAACTCCGCAAACAAAATTACAAAATTATGTAACAATTTGGTTTACCACATCTATCCTCTCTACTTCTTCGTGCTACATAATAATGGATAAACAATAATTTAAATATTATCTTTGTTGACGTCGCTTAAACAGGGTTTAAACCGACTTTTACATGAAATACATGAACGACCTCTATCTTTTGATATAGGGATGAAAACTGAGCGTATGAAATTTAATAGAGAATGAAATTATAAGTTAGTCATAATTATGGGTAGATTACGCGAAATAGGGTTCGGCTCTCTCAAAAATTTATATAGAAAACCTAAATATTAGGACACGAAAAAAAATGTGTCACTAGTCAAAGAGTTTTTCTAGTAGATGATATAAAGAAATTTACGGTTAAGTTTTAATATGATCCTGTAAATAAATCTTGAAGTTGCGGAAAAACGCAAAAACGAGCATTTTTGTGTTGTCACAGTCATGGCGTTCGTAATCTAACATATGTACGAACGAATATTCTACTTTATTTTGACCTGCGCTTGTTAGAAGCTTGTAGGCAACGTAGAGGTTGTGGAAAGTGTAAGCTGGTAATTATAAGAAAAGCTTTGATAGAATTGCTACGAGTATGTCGTAGCAATTGTATGTATGTAAAGCTTGTATAGATTTAGAACTACAATATACTATCTCATGTCAGGAATATTGACTACTTGTGTGTCATTTGAGAATGTAGCCTAATGAGTCGTAACCAGTACTTACTGAGGAATAATGGTTCTCTACAGAAAAGTATCATAATTGGAAGACCTTGTTCTGTTCAAGAAATGTCAGGATGTAATGTGTGTGTCTGTATATTGTTTAAGGTTCCTATCACTCAGTTCAGTATTGTTGGGGTATCTATTCAGGGTAGTATAGAATAATACAAAGTAACAAATGGCAATCAGCATTATATTGTCAAAATACAATTCGCTCTGGTTATATCAAGGAATTGGAGCAGGGAGGTATGCTAGTGTCACTTCCAAGAGGACCTATTGCCTAGGAAAAGAAGTGATAAGAAAACTAGGCCGTCTCCTAATAAAACGTTTGCCATATACATTTGCAATATGATATTTACATTAGGAATCTGCAATGTAACCAATTGACTGAGACTTAGATATACCATTGCAATGTCTTACTATATTACTACAAGGCAGATGATTCACAACTTACAGGACAATAGACCATTGAACACATTGCAATATCTTTTCATCAGTCAATCAGCTTAATATACACAAACATTATACACAGTATAGAAAAACACTATTTATACAATACAATAGAAACAATATAAAGTAACTTTTGAATAATGATCGTACCTTCGCCGTCGAATGACACCAAAGAAAAGAGGCTAGGTCAGAATGTTACACTGCTTATAAAGCCTCCTCTCATATTTTTATCATGTGGGTAGAATCCCACAGTTATAACTATTTAGGTACATTATTGATATTAGCAGTGTTTTCTAACATAATTCAACATTTAGATCGTTATACAACAATTTATATAAAACAGATAGACACTAGATTACATTATCCAATTAATACAAATATTAACTGTAATAACAATATTGTTTCATCAAATACCTACATATGTGGGTAGGATCCCACATTAGAGTTTGTTTAATAAGTACATCTGTGATAAAAGAGTCTAGTCTAATTCGTTATTGATATTATCAGTTGCAATTACATTTAATATATTCATTCCAACATCTGCAATGCATTCTCATATCTAATATCATAAGCATCATAAACAACTGACACAGTATTAATCACAATACAAACATCATCCTAAAATATCTGTGGGTACATCTACGAGTATAATATAAATAATTGGTTTATTAGATCTTTGAATTGTTCTGTGCCACAAGTAGGTATTTCATACAGTATAATATAACTACCAAACATAGTTTTGCAGACACGGATGATCTTATAATCATCGCTATGATAACCAGTCAATACATTGTGATGGTTACACCGTCATCAGACTCCAGACCACCTCTCAAACTTATAAAACAGTTCCATCAAACCTTCATTCGGTTTTATACAATTATATAACATCACATAAACTGGAACAATCAATATTCCAAAACACATCTACATAGTAGATCAATATCCAACACATGGATTGATTATATATATGGCTATTTACATAGCCATATAGCCCCATATCTAACACGCTCCTGCGCACTGTGAAGAAATGGATCGTGTCGCTGTGTACGTAGCGGTAAATAAATAATTCTCTCAGTGTAATTCCCCCTTAAATCATGACTTAACTGATTGAATCTGGTATCACATGGCGGAAATCTATCTTAAGTATGTACTTAAATAGATTTCCGCCATGTTATTAAGGTGGGAACCCACCACTCACCCTAAAACTGTGGATCACCACGATTAAATTAGTAAGGAAATATCAAAGTTTAGTGCCAAACTGTCCTGGAGATGCCTCGTGTAGAGGCGAAACACGTGTCAAAGTTTTACTTCGTGAAACCGGAATATTGCAAGTCAAGGGTCTGGTGCCTATCACTCGACTTGGTGAGAGTACCTGATTTCCTCTACCTAATTTTCTGTGTTGCATGTCTGTCCTTTGTGTTCGGTCTGTCAATCTATTTTATTTTTTTCTAAATATAACTAGCAATGTGGGATTGTGGTCCCATATTACTAGTAATCCTGTTAACCCCTCCAGCTAAGCTCTATGGCTTGTGTTAGGAGTGGGCTCACGTCGGTAGTATAATGGGCAGGATTCGAACCCACGACCTCACGATTGCGAGACCGATGCCTTAGCTATTAGGCTACCTCAGCTTCAAATTTTCAAACAAAGATTTCGATTAAGGACATTTCCTCACTATTTCAATCGTGGTGGTTCACAGATCGAGAGTGGGTGGTGGGTTCTCTCCTCAATAATCTAATTCCATACTCTCGACTAAGATGACTATCTACTAAATCTTGATATTATTACTTGAGTGACTTTAATGGTGCAGATTGTGGGTGTAGGACCCTTGCTGACATAACTGTATATAAACGGAATATTGTAAAATATAGCTTTAAAAAAAGTGGCTATGATTTTTCCGGGAACCCATCATCAGATCCTAACTTGATATACTATGGGACCAATCTAAAAGTATACCTACCCCTTCAAACACAAAAAGAGTTTTTCCAAACGGTCCAACCACCTTTGAGTAATCGGGGAACAAACATAAAAACCGGGCAAGTGTATGTTGAGCCACGCACAATGTAGGGTTCCGTAGTCCCCCCACCCCTCCGAATAATGTGTGTGGCTTAAGAAGTGGGTGTTTTTGTTTCATGCTTACAACGTTATATCTACATAATAATATTTTTCATTGGATTTCGAACGAAAATGTTGTTACTTCTCATTTGATCAGCTGTTACTCGTGAACTTGTAAAGCCGACTTAGCTGTGATAGTTTTACTTTTAATTTTACTATATATGCTACTATCGTGATTTTTTTACATACATGCCCAACATCAACCATTTAGCTGGCAAGGGGGGGGGGGGGGAAACTTGATTCTAACAAAAGCATTCTAGCACTTTTAAGCTTAATGTTTTACAAACGGATCCCTAAATCTAAAAATCGTCTTTCCAACCCCTAAACGGTTTTTAAAAGACCTATCTAATGATACCCGATGGAATAATTAAGAAAAAAAACACACCCCCCACTTTACATAATATAGGGAAGGTACCCTAAAAAAAAAAATGTTTTTTTCAAGATTTTATTCTTTCACTTTGTCGAGTAAGTAATATGTTTATCCATGCAAAATTACAGCCTCATAGCACTAACAGTCTCTAAGCGAAGGTGCGGACAGGAATCTTTTAAAGTTCTCTTTTTGATTCAAATGATTTGAGGAAAGTCCGTGGCTATTGAGGAAGCCGTTCGTGACGGTGGGCTGATCTAAGCCGCCGCCAGCTTTGATTACGTTAACATACAAAATCGAACTATTTCAATCGTATGATAAGTAATAAACAATGAAGCAAAGGATTAAATAAATGTTCAAGTAATTTTATAAAAACTATGATCCGATTTCAATAAAGTTTTTAAGAAAAAAATCGACTAGGTACTACTTTTTTATATACTAAATCCTTTCCAGGAAAATATGGATTGATTATCTACTATCCATATGTTCCTGAAAAGGCTTATGTGTATCTATAAAACGTTCTAGCGCTTAAGACTCGCTAAGAATAACTAGACTAAAACATATTAAGTGAAATTTCCATATATCGTGTTCATGTTCCATACTCTGTGCTTGATTCTTCCCTTGATTTTTTTGCAACACTTCTCTCGATTTAATTTTTTTGAAGTCTTCTCATTTTTATTAAATGAGTTATGCTGTAAAATAAAATAAATGTGTCACAAAAATTCTAATAGTGTGCACAGAGGTTTCATGCATAAATATACATAAATTGTGTATGTATGTAGGTATTATACAACGTATGTATTCTAGTTCAGTGGAGTGCAGCGGGGGCGCAAAATGCATATATTAAAGTTAGTCCTACAGTTTGTATGCAGAGCTTGTGTTGTCGAAGGCTTATTCGGATGTGCCACATATACGATGTAAAAATATTTTACTCGCTGTAAAATGAAGAAATATTTCATGGATATTTAACTAGTGACTAGTTTGTAGAAGAATATAATGATGGCAGCACCTTACCCAATACAGTTAATAAAACAGTAAACATTGGCGATTTGAAAAGAGTAGCCACGAATTTTTATTGACTTGTTCTCCGGCTTACCCTATTGCTTGCGAACTTGGCATTACACTAATATGTATCATGAATTTTCTCAAATGTTGTATTTAGCTTCCTTAGTAAATAAACTATGTGTCCGTGACTTGTATGTTTGTAAAGTCCTCCGCGACACAGAGCTTGTACCCTACTGCGGGAGTCGTCTTTTCATTAAAAAAAAGTTATCCCATGTGCCATGAAGATAATGTCTCCACGTGCTCTCAAACGTTTACATCATAGCTACACCCTTTGCGCTTGTTTTGCTCTCATGTATATTGATATACAATGTGTTACAGAATGGTTTGGTTAAATTACAGTGACTGGTATTCTATGGCATAAGTATTAAAACTGTCATGATGACTCGTCTTATTATTCTAGGTTTGTTAAGGCGTTTTATTTTCATCAGAGAACAAAATGCTTCAGTATTGCAACCACCGTGGTGTAAAATCTGATAGCATAGATGTTTTTAATTGATGATTTTAAAGGGATAACTTTTTAATTAAAATATAAATGATTGTGTGTCGTGCTGGGGTTTTAATCTATAAGTATTTTCCGCAGAAAATTGCTTGGTAAGCATGTTAGCATAAATATTTCTACAGCATTAGAGAATATTTATAAGGTGGTTCTAAGCAGAAGAGAAGTGGAAGAGATGAGATCCCATCATATGCAGGTGGGTAAGCATCACGCGTGGCCCATAACAGTTTCAATGCCACCCAAATCATTGTTTGGCAAAGATCTGAATGTCACCGTACCGCACTCTTTATTTAAGGATATTAGTTCATAAGGCTCATTTTTTCAGTATTTTTTTTTAGTATATAACATGCAATGTGGGATTAAGTCCCACATTACTAGCAATCTTGTTAACTCAAAAACAGCTTAGCTCAAAGGCTTGTGTTAGGAGCGGGTTCACGTCGGTAGTAATTATACTACTGACGTGTTCGACTCCTACCCGTTAGGGTATGGTTCGAACCCGCGACCTCTCGATTGCGAGACCGATACCTTAGCCATTAGGCTACCGCCGCTTCAAATTACACTTGCTACTGTGTCCTTTAACCAAAACATAGTGATGTGTTAACATCAATATTTCACAGATTATAACTGACTCTGTTGTGGTAGCCACCAAGACGGCCTATGGCTTTTATCTACCACCGGTTTGACTCAAACACTAAAGTGGACGTGAAACCATTTCGGGAAAAGAAGGGGGGGGGGGAGGAAGGAAGGTTGGAAACCTTCAATTCCCCCTCGGGGATCTGTTTCTAATCTCATCTCGTTTTTATTCTTGAGAATAGTTCAATTCCAAAGGATTTGTACAAGCTCAAAGTTATTGTTGGCTCATAGGTGAACACCAGTTTATTTCTTTAGTTTTATACTTTTTTGTTCAACACTTCACTTGCAAGTTGTTGCAACTTTCTAAAGAAGCTTTAAAAATTTGTTCGTTAACTGTCTAAAGTAGAAGCCTTGTAGTTTGTATTATGGGTTAGCTCACACTTACAAAGCTGTAAGTAAATCCCCATTTTTCTTTTTTTAAATAATGTAACTAGCAATGTGGGATTGAGTCCCACATTATTAGCAATCTTGTTAATCTCTCCAACTAAGCTCAAAGGTTTGTGTTAGGAGTGGGTTCACGTCGGTAGTATAATGGGTAGGATTCGAACCCGCGACCTCACGATTGCGAGACCAATGCCTTAGCCATTAGGCTACCGCCGCTAGAATTTGTGCTGTTGACTTAAAGTATCAAGGTCTGGTCAAAGTCACCAGGATGGAGAAGAGCACTCCAAAGATCTTATAGTGGCCTTAAAATATTAAGCAATATGTCACCAGAAGAAAACTGAAACTTGGTATTTATGTGCCCTCCAAGATACTGGACCTTGGAGGGCAAAAATACCAAGTTTATACCACACCAGGAATACGATGCAAAGTCGACTTTGCAATGTGCATAGTCGACTTCATCAGAAAATAATAAAAGATTTAGACTACATTTAGTACATTTTGGGTATAACCTTTCAATAAAGTTCTTTTTTTCCGTTTTTGCGGCAAGTCGGAGGGCCCTGTAAGGAAGAAGTTATTAAAATTTCTTACAATCTATTATTTTTTTCATCCATACTATGTATTTTCAGGTGCCACCATAACGTATTACTTTTTAAGCCAACCAAATTTCATAAAGCTTCAGAAGGGACCTTTTATCTACAATATATTATTTTGTATGACATTTGAAAAGAGTGGCCATGATTTTTACCCGACTGCGGAGGAGGGTTATGTGTTTGACGTATAAGTGTCTATGTATGTACATTCTAATGTTCCTATGTCCGCTCATAACTCCTCAAGGGCTTTATCATTTTTTTTATTATATTATTTAATTTTAATCAAACACTCAATTAAAACTTCTTGATGAATAATAATTTGACATTTAAAAGACTAAAAAGAAAGTCTCCTAGAGACATGTAAGGACTAACTACACATAAAGGGGCGCAAGTTACTAGACTTGTTGCATTTCAAGACAAATTATATTCCTTACCCTATGCTAAATGTTCGCTACGAAACAGATTGCATAAAGGAGAGAAAATAAATCATTTTTTTTATATGATACGTCATTAGAATCATCTTGATATCGCTAGTGTCACTATACATAAGATTCTTAAAAAATAGACTATAATGTTTAATGTATAGTCAGATTTTTTTTTTCAATTCTGAAAAATATTGTGCCTCCAACTGCATGATATTAAATATGAAGGGTACCTTGTTTTTTTGCAGGTGCTTTTATTTGTATTTTAATTATTTTATTACCAAGTTCACTAGCCTTACCTTTTGACTTGAATAAAGTAATTTGATTACACATTTAAATGAACAGGAATGAGGCGCTACTTATGCTACTAATTGGCAGCTATAATATGCTAATTAAGGAGTACATCAACGATAATCTCATTGTGACGGAGTTGTAAGAGTCTTTGATTTATGATATTGCATTAACCTTTACCCAAAGCCCTTAAAGGAGGTATACAGGGTGATTTGTAATATATTATCAACCTGCTGCTTGTGGCTTCTTTATATTACACAAAATAACTTTGTAATATCGGTTTCGGCACTACGGTTGATCGACCACACGGACTTTTCAATTCAATTCAATACAAAATTCTTTATTCACTTAGAATGCAAAACAACTTTTGTGATATGTCGGGATTCTACATGTAATGCCAAGTTCGCAAACAATAAAGCCGGAGAAAAAAAACCTGGCAATAAAAACTCGCGGCCACTCTTTTCAAATTGCCAATTTTACAATGTTTGAATGTTTATAAACTTGATATGGGGGTAAGGTGCTGCGACTAATATACTATACATCATGTTAAAGGACTGATTTAAGTTGTATTATCAAAATCAGCCTTAGTGGGTACCATATAGTAGGAGCATCTACTTACAACAAAGGTAAAAACTATAATGTGCTTAAATATTGGCCAAAGTACTTGTAACGAATGATTAAAAATAACATATTAATTCTGATATTGAAAGGGAGAAAAGAATGGCCTTTATTCGTCACGCCGAATTTTTACTTACAAACTTTGTCCTAAGAATAAAAAAAAACTAAACCATTTGAGTTAGTGTAGTTATAGTGAACAAATAAAAGTGATAGTGCTTTAAACTTACACAAGAAAAAAGTGTTTTCATGTTATCAGACTCTAAGAAAGTGCAACAGTCATTATTCTTAGTTAAAAAAATAGTGTAAACGTCTAAAATTAAGTTAGAGTAAAATTGCTTATTAGCCTTATAGGCTAGATCGTATTGAATTGTAAAGAACTATGTTCTTAATACCCAAGAATAAATAATAAAAAAATATCAGTTTGGAAAAAGAATACCTAACTCTTTACCACCTACTGCCTACTTTATTCACATAACCATTTACAGGAGTAAAATCGTTGTTAAGGTTCCGTAGCCAAAATGGCAATAATGGAACCCTTATAGTTTCGTCATGTCCGTCTGTTTGTCCCTCTGTCTGTCTGCCCATCCGTAAGTTACAGGCATTTTACTCATCATGAATGTTTAAATATTATTTAAATTTAGTGAAAAGGTGTCTTGTAGTAGCCGCTACTTAGTTTGATAGCTAAATAATAATAATAAATAGTTTTAGGGGGAGGCACTTTACCATACGTGTAACAAAAGCTGATTTTTTTTGTCAGCAAACATCAACGTGGAATTATGTGCATTCGACAGGTCTTTCAAAAATACTTTAAGGTTGCATAAATTTGTCCCCCCTGTTGTTGCTTTTGAACCGTGTGATTAAAAAATATGAAAAAATCACAAAGGTAGCGCTTAATACTTTAAACCTAAAAGTATTTCGAACATGATCGGATATACCGTCATTGAGTTATTGCCGAAATACTATGTTTCTCAACAAAAAGGCGTAAGCGCCATTAACAAACGCTCTTCTCCTAACGCAATTATTTAAGGCTGCGGAACCCTACACTGAGCATGGTCCAATATGCTCTTGCCCGGTTTTTATTATTTAGAACATAAACCTCACAATAAACAACTATTTTACCCCGGTAATATAGTCTGTAGGTGGTTAAGGTCATAACTCCAATATGTAATGAAAAAATACCTATGTGGTATCGTGATGATTAGGGTCCTTATTCACGATCTTTATTCCGTGTCCACGGCAATCCCGTGCGAACTGTCAAAATCCTGTCATAATGGAAAAAGCGCAGCTCCCCGCGCTTAGAAATGCATCAACAATGCGAGTAAAGATCGTGAGTAAGGATCCATGTTTAGGATTTTATCACGATTGCTATAAGTTCGTATGATGTGGAGGCTATATTCGACTTATGTCTCGGTGCCGGAGTTGGCAACGGCTAAGGGCCAGTACCCATAAGCTTGCGGGTTCTGCTGACACGAAGTTTTCCTCCATACATTTAAATTCATAATGTTTTTAACCACCAGTACCAAGGAGAAGCTTGTTGACCAATGGACCCAATTTCAACACCATCTGGAAAGTATAAAGACTTACCCATAACGAAATTTAATAAGGAAATGCGTAAATGGCTTTTGAATAAAAACTTTTACACAGATAAGGAACTTTTTGTCCACAAAAATAAAGTAATGTAAATGGTCCATTTTGTTATATGCATAGATATTAATTCTGTTATTGACATGATTTTGTGATTAATAATTTTATAGCTTTTGATTATTGTTAAACTAATTTTAATATTGTGTGTTGACTGCCTCTGTGGCGCGGTGGGAGTGTATCCGACTGCTACGCAAGAGGTCGTGGGTTCGATCCCCACCCAGGATAAAACTTTGTGTGATGAGCACGATGGTTTATTCTGTGTCTGGGTGTTATTTATCTATAATATGTATGTATTTAGAAATATATAAGTATGTTTATCAGTTGTCTGGTTTCCATAGTACAAGCTTTGCTTAGTTTAGGATCAGATAGCGTTGTGTGAGCTGTCCCAAGATATTATTATTATTATTATGATGTGGAGGCTATATTCGACTTATGTCTCGGTGCCGGAGTTGGCAACGGCTAAGGTTGCGGGTTCTCCTGACACGAAGTTTTCCTTCATACATTTAAATTCATCATGTTTTTAACTACCAGTACCAAGGAGAAGCTTGTTCACCAATGGACCCAATTTCAACACCATCTGGAAAGTATAAAGACTTACCTATAACGAAATTTAATAAGGAAATGCGTAAATGGCTTTTGAATAAAAACTTTTACACAGTTACGGAACTTTTTGTCCACAAAAATAAAGTAATGTAAATGGTCCATGGTGTTATATGCATAGATATTAATTCTGTTATTGACATGATTTTGTGATTAATAATTTTATAGCTTTTGATTATTGTTAAACTAATTTTAATATTGTGTTTGACTGCCACTGTGGCGCGGTGGGAGTGTATCCGACTGCTACGCAAGAGGTCGTGGGTTCGATCCCCACCCAGGATAAAACTTTGTGTGATGAGCACGATGGTTTATTCTGTGTTTGGATGTTATTTATCTATAACATGTATGTATTTAAAAATATATAAGTATGTTTATCAGTTGTCTGGTTTCCATAGTACAAGCCCTGCTTAGTTTGGGATCAGATAGCGTTGTGTGAGTTGTCCCAAGATATTATTATTATTATTATTATAGATAAATTGTTAAATTAATATTTTAATATTATATTTTATCGGTAAAAATAAATATTCACTTTCTTGTTAACTTTAGTCACGTCAAATTATGACAAAGGGTTTATGGTTCTGGAAATTCATTAAAATTATCTTGTATGTTACCACACTTTATGACAAATAAAGTTTCTATTCTATTCTATAAGTCAGAAACGGTTTGTTGTTTTATATACTGGTCTCCTAACCGATGTCAGTTACGGCGGCTTATGTCATCAGAGACTAGCCAACTACGCAGGGGATATTATAAAGCACTAGCGGACGTCTCGCGGTTTCCCCCGCGAAGTTCTCGTTCCCGTGGGACTACAGGGATAAAAAATAGCCTATGTGACCTGGGGTTAGTGTAGCTTCACAACGATGAAAGAATTTTTCAAATCCGTCGAGTAGTTTTCGAGCCTATTCCATACAAACAAACAATCAAATCTTTCCTATTTATAATATTAGTATAGACTAGCTGTCCCGCGCAACTTCGTATGCGTAATTTCTCCCCGTTTTTGAAACATTTCTCGTCGCTTCTCCGCTCCTTTTAGTCGTAGCGCGATGTTATATAGCCTATAGCCTTCCTCGATAAATGGGCTATCCAACAAAAAAAGATTTTTTCAAATCGGACCAGTAGATCCTGAGATTAGCGCGTTTAAACAAACAAACAAACAAACAAACAATCAAACAAACAAACTCTTCCGCTTTATAATATTAGTATAGATAAGTGTATGCGCAGACACAAATGCACTCTCTATTCACTCACTCTCATCGTCCGATGGGATGGAAATCTGACACGACCGGGAAGAGATTATACTCATGACCGACGACTTAACGTGCTCTTTGAGGCACGGAGTGGTGTTACAATGTTCGAAAACGGTCATCTATCTTTGGAGCGATAGTAGTAACGTTGCTTAACCTCACAGAAATCTCGATATGCCGCTTAATCAGGGACCTCTCTTTTGATGGATTTAAAGTCATAAATAGTAACTTTTTTGCAAAGAAGTGTATTAATGACTATAATCACAATATATATTACAACTAGCTGTCCCGCGCAACTTCGTCTGCGTAAATTTTCCCTTTTTTTTTTTTTTTTTTTCTTTTTTTACAACATTTTTCATTGCTGCTCCGCTCCTATTGGTCGTAGCGTGATATTATAACCTATAGCCTTCCTCGATAAATGGGCTATCCAACAATAAAATATTTTTTCAGTGCAGCCCAGTAGTTCCTGAGATTATCGCATTCAAACAAACAAACAAACTCTTAGGGGTATGAAAAATAGATGTTGGCCGATTCTCATAGATACCGGATAAGCTGACCCGCGCAACTTCGTCTGCGTAAATTTTACCCGTTTTTGCAACATTTATCATTGCTGCTCAGCTCCTATAGGTCTTAGCGTGATGTTATATAGCCTATAGCCTTTCTCAATAAATCGGCTATCCAACAGTAAAATATTTTTTCAGTGCAGCCCAGTAGTTCCTGAGATCATCGCGTACAAACAAACAAACAAACTCTTAGGGGGATGAAAAATAGATGTTGTCCGATTCTCAGACCTACCCAATATGCACACAAAATTTCATCAAAATCGGTCGAGCCGTTTCGGAGGAGTTCGATTACGCACCCCGTGACAGGAGAATTTTATATATTAGATGACGACTCCCAATTATTGTGACTTTAATAGTCGTATAATATGTTTTGTGGAGGAAAATGCCGATTGCCGTAAAATGGACGATACTGTCAGGCGTGTCTCGGTGCCGTAGTTATTAACGGCTTATGGCCGGTACCCCTAAGGTTTGAGTCCCGCCTGTGACGATTTTTTCCTCAATACATTTAATATTTTATTTTCCATAAATATGCTTTAAAAATTACAAAAAGTAACATCAAAACTCTTTGAGTAGTTTCCAAAACACTACAAAATCCAAAAACCTAAACGTACGAACCCCGACATCTAAATAACTACTCAATTAGGTTGGATGCCGTCTAATGCAGCGCGTTCATCACCCGACTAATTCTATTGTACACGTAATGAGGCGGAAAGAATTAAGTCGGACTTAGAAATGATGAGTGGCCCGCTTTATCTAGGATTTGTGTGTGACAAAAAATGGGATTTCTGTGGTTTAATATGTTTGATTGCAACATATCATATCATATCAACCCATATGATGGCCCACTGCTGGGCACGGGTCTCCCCAGTAGAACCTACTGGTTCGTAGATCCTGGGGGTAATTGCCATAATCGCCACGCTTGGCGAGCGGGTTGGCGATCGCAGTAAGGCTTTAAGTACGCAGAGGACGCTGCTGCCCGTCCTCCGGAGTGAAATCCCTTAGTCGCCTTGACGACACCCACGGGAAGAGATGGGGTGGTACTATTCTTAAGCCGAGCCGGCACCACACGGCATGCATGATTGCAACATTGTCGGGTAATTGTTTGTGAGATATTGTATTTGTGCTGTCACTTTTTATTTGATTAAAAAGCTGATGTGTTTTATTGTTTTGATTAGTTATTTGATGGAAGACGGTTTTTTTTATTTGACTGTCTTTTGAGTTTGTACATATTATGCGCAAGAGGCTGTGGGTTCGATTTCCACAGTTTTCTTCTTTTTAATAATAATAATAATATCTTGGGACAACTCACACAACGCTATCTGATCCCAAACTAAGCAGAGCTTGTACTATGGAAACCAGACAACTGATAAATATACTTCTATATTTCTAAATATATACATATTATAGATAAATAACACCCAGACACAGAATAAACCATCGTGTTCATCACATAAAGTTTTATCGAACCCACGTCCTCTTGCGTAGCAGTCGGATAAATTCCCACTGCGCCACAGGGGCAGTCACCATATATTAGAAGCACTTTGGATTTTATTTCTGGTTTGAAAAAGCTATCCTTCCAAAACAAGTCAATATAATATTATGTAGTAGTGGGTTTAAGTTTAAAATTAGTACCTAGTTATACTTACTACTAGTTCAGATTTTTACGAAATAGCACTCGAGGCCACTTTTAGCAGTTTTTGTTAATCCCTATAGCTTCAGATTATTCCATTGCCAGGTAGCCTACAAATAGGTATAAAAAATCATTCAGTATAATCCACAAATCCAGCCTAAATTTGTCACGCTCCAATAAATAGAAACGTTTTAGCTTTTATCTCAAATACTAGTTCAAATTCGTATTAAAATCACTAGTATTATTATAGTGCAGTTCGGTCGCGACCGCAACATGATCGGTAATGCGTGGTCGCTGCCCGTCGGTTGTGGCACTTGGCCGTGCGACCGCATGCGACCACAGAACGCTATATTTCGCTATAGATATGTGGCGTTTAAGCTATCGGTCATTTTGTAATGAGGGCAAATAAAAGTTTAGAATGTGTTTAATTGTAAAAGGAATTATTATAAATTGAAATGAGTTTACTTCAGGTTGTAATAAATACTAATATTAGTACTCACATGTGGGGTGGAGCCACTTTATCTAAGAAGAGAGTTTACTTTCTATGTGTGTTCTACTGCTTGTATAATGGAATGTGTTTATAGGAATTATTCAAGACTAGCTTTCGCACGTGGCTCCGCCCGCGTGGATGTCGGTTATCGCGATAAAAACGGGACTCAAACCATCTCCATACCAAATTTAATCTAAATCGGTTTAGCTGTTTGAGCGTGAAAGCGTAACAGACAGACAGAGTTACTTTCACATTTATAATATTAGTACGGATAACGGAAAACAAGTTCATCCCACATATTACAGCCTAAATGGTCTCGCACCGCAGTTTCAGAGGCACTTCCTCCTGCGAATGCTCCGATTGTGCAATGAGCTCCACGGCGAAGTCATCGGTTTATATGACGTTATCACGTCAAAAAATTGCCAGCTTCAAAAATAAAAAGAAGGTAAGTATGTCATTATGAAAAGTTCCCTTTATTTTTCCAGGATACCATCATCAGAACCTAACTAGAAGCTCACTCCGTGACAAATAAAGAAGAAATAGAAAAAAAACCTATGCGAATAAAGTACTTTGACTTTTTATGCCAGAAATGCCGACATTTTGGATTTAGTATCTATCTATTAATTGTAAAACTAGCTATCAAAAACATCAAGTAATATCGCCCAGATTGATTACACAATCATCATTAGTCCGCGTTCTCCATGGAACGGTGTTAATGAATACTTATATATCTTAATCCCAGGAGGTCGATCAGTACTCAATCGAGCGAGCTCTTGACTGATTATATCCATCTGTTGTTTGGCAAGCGTTGAAGTTTACCTTACTTACACCCTGTTGAAGGGCTGGACAATGTATTGTGCAACTAACGCTGTTATAAAAAAAATGTGTGGCACTCGGGGACTACCGCTGTAATGCTATTGCATAGCATTTTTTATCAATAAAATACAAAAAAAAGAAGAGAGAAGAATTAATTGATATTTTTTTTTTTTTTTCATTACATTTCGGAGCAGCTCGTCTCGATCATACGTTATGCGAACGCTCGGCCAAGCTACATGGTAGGCGGAGTGGGGGGTGTTAGGTTTTATTTTCGTTACGGAATTTCTTGATTCGGTCGACGCGCGCAAAGCCCGCGATAAAAGCTATGCAATAGCTTAATTAAAAAAATATGTTAAATTCGTTTACATAAAGATTAAAGTCCTGTCTCAATTATTAACTAATCAACGCCCAGCTCAAAATAAAGAACTTAATAAATTAAAATATTGCACAGAGGCTTATTTAATTTATAAATATTCTTGAAACTCAAACTCGGAAGAGGTCAGGCATGTTTTAAATAGTTATAGATAAACTCTGAAATTATTATATCGATTTATATAGGATTTGATATCTTTTTTTTCTTTTTTCATTGCTGAGTGCAGTGCCCGTCCTGGAAGGGAAAAGGGGCTCAGTTAAATGAGACGAAACATTTTTGCGACCGCCGCGTGCTGGCCGCGTCATTGCGTTCATTCACAAGCAAATTTAAATTTTATTGCCTAGGTCATAAGATTCAAATGTTTAGCATTTAATTGACAGCGGGGCAGCAGCGCGGTAGCCGCACGACTGCTTTGATGTCTGATAATTCCGAAGATAATTGCTTCTGAGTGAATACGCGGGTTGCACGCGGTTACCGTGCGGCAGCCGCAAGAATTTTTTCAAGTCGTCAAAACGCAGCCTTAGGCCTCATTTAAGGAGGCGCGGGGCGCCGCGCGTGGCGTGGGTGGCGCGACCCGTACCGTATTCAAACATGGTGTTGTATGAGTACGTTCACGTAGAAGCGATTGTAGGCGCGTTTGTTTGAATTGGAGCGATTTTTACGGTGGAGCTCGCGGCGTTTATCGCAGTGGCAATTCTAAATAAAGCGATACCCGCGTTGAAACCTTCTGCCAGTCTTATTTGGGAATCGCATCACACCCAGACTCGACTTTTCTTTTAAATTCTATGTTTAAAAGTGAATTACTTAATACAATTCCATAACATCATAAAATAAAAATCTATGTTAAAATGTGAATTATTTAGTACTCCGCGTACGCCGCACCGTGCGACGCAGCGATGCCCGCCGCGTGCTTTGCTACACGCTTTAGGAATCGCCGCGGTCGCAGCGGCAGGCACCGCCATAATTCCCGTCATGCATCTTTATAAACAACATCGTATATTGCCATATGTTAGTGTTTACGTATGCAATTACAAGTGCCACTTCACGCGCCGCCTCTCTGTAAACAAAAAAAAAACGGCCACGCCACAAGAGACGCGCAATGCCCCGCGTCTTCGTAAACAAGGCCTTAAGTTTGGGAATCGGCTAGTCTAGATAATTTGGTTTGTTTGAGCCTATGTCTCTCATCAAGGACCAATCTATTTCAATGTTAAAAATTCGTTCAGCGCAAACGTTTGTATTACATCTGAGCGCTTCCAAAACGTATCCTCTTATAAATCCATTAGTTTAGAACTAGATGCTGTACAGTAGGTATAATTAGATCAGAATCAGTTCAGCCGAAGTGGTAGGCGTTATATTAGGTTTACAAGTCAGATTCCTGTTCGCTGTGCCTCTTTGCACTGACTGTAGTGTGGGGGGTTGTCGATGAATGGACTTTTAACTTTAAATTTGGCTTGGCAAGGAAATTTCTCCTCTTTCTTTAACGTGTAACAGAAAATTGTGTTTAATTTTTGCAGCGCAGGCAGTATTAATGAGAAGTTATTGTAGCTCGCGTAGAGAAAATCCCATTGCATTATTAGATTTTTTTATATCAAATTATTTTAGACATTTTTTAAAGAGGTAATTAAAATACCGCAAAAATGTAATGTAATTACATTTTAATAAATTTAGACACAAGCTAGTATTATGAGTCTATCCGTGATTAAGTTCAAAAATGTAGTCAAAAATCATCTTTTACATATAGGTTACTAAACAGTGGATGAATATTTAAATGATAAAGAAAAATGGATTTAGTTGCTTGCTCCTTTTTACTTTAATATGCTTGGGTAAATTTTGTTGTCACTTTGTTTGAAGTGTGTGTTAAGAGCATGATTTGACTTTTGTGAGTAAAGATTCTGCGTGACGAATAAAGGCTATTCTTTACTTCGTTTTGATATCAGAATTAATATTTTATATTTAATCATTCGTTACAAGTACTTTGGTCAGTATTTAAGCACATATAGTACTCGTATTTACCTTATTGTAAGTAGATGCTCCTACTATATTGTACCCCCTATTTTGGTTTATCTCATGTTTCACCTTTTTGGTTATTAACAATTTGCATCAGCCCTTTAACATGGTGTAAAATATATTAGTCGCAGCACCTTACCCCCATATTAAGTTTATAAACATTCAAACATTGTAAATTGGCAATTTGAAAAGAGTGGCCGCGAGTTTTTATTGCCAGGTTCTTTTCTCCGGCTTTACCTATTGTTTGCAAACTTGGCATTACATTTTGGCTTTGCATCCTAAGTGAACAAAAAATTTTGAATTGAATTGAATGGAATCATTTATATATACCAGTGGTCGCCCAGTGGTCGAAATTCGACTACAGGAGGGAAGGATTGCTAATTAGGCTTACTGCTCAGTAGACGTTTTGCTACTTAGACCTACTCATCAGAAGGGTTTTGTATATATATATATATATATATATATATATATATATATTATAAGCTATTGCATAGCTTTCATCGCGGGCTCTGAGCGCGGCGACCGAATCAAGAAATTTCGTAACGAAAATAAAACCTAACACCCCTCACTCCGCCTACCATGTGGCTCGGCCGAGCGTTCGCTTAACGTATATGTATATGGTACGACTGTACGAAGCTCGCACTGATCGAGACGAGCTGCTCCGAAATCGGACAAATACGTAATTGAATGAATATTTTTTTTGTGTGTAATTACACTATTTATACCTAATTATTTATACTTATTATTAATACCTAGCTATTTTCGTTTTATAGAGAAGAAAAACTTAAAGAGCTAAAAAGAAAAAGAAATTGTGAACGTCAAAGCGTCATTGTGTTATCAGCGTCAGAAAGATTTGAAGAAAAATTAAAAAAAAAATTGCATAAGTTGATAAAAATGCTATGCCATAGCTTTATCGCGGCAGACCCCGAGTGCCACATATTTTTTTTTAAGTGGAATCTTCTTTAGTGGCGTTGTGCACTTCTTTTAGTATGGGTATAAAATGTTAAATTCGCATCAGGATCACTTGACCGTGAAACCTTGAAATTGGCGGTATAGAAACCAGAAGACCCCGGTTCGAGTCCAAATGATTATTTCTTCCCTTTTATATTTAATTTTTTTGATTTTTGTTTTTTAATTTGTGATTGAATAGGTCTTTCATAGTTTTGATTTAATAGTCATGCCATTTTGTATTTTTATTTTTTTATTTTTTATTTAATTGTCATGTTGTTGTAGTTGTCTTTTTTTTTAATTGTCATGTTTGTGTACAATAGCGCATTAGATGAATATTGTATTTAACCACATAAATGATAGTACTTTTATACTGATAAATTTAAAACAAAAATTTAAAAAAAAATCCCTGTCCATTCCAAAAAATTCAAAAATGGACTGGTAATGTTCAAGTTTTCACTTCTGCCGGCACTCCCGGAGTGCAACCTGGTTTTTTTTTAATATTAGCATTCCATACACCTTCACTATGAACTAATTGAATGAATATCACCACATATTATTGTAATACTTTAAAAAGTATAAAATCCATTTACTAAAGTGAAGGGACCCGTGACTCAAGGGCGCGCGACTAGATCGAGCGATCACCGAGTAATATTAACACTGTTGGTCCATCTAGATAAGAAACGGATTTATAAAAATGTCACACGAGTAACGCTTTGACGAAATGTCAGACATTTCATCAAGGCTCCTGTGTGCAATCATTCTTTGGTCGTGTCAATTAAATACCGCTCCAATATAAAATAGTGCGCTTGTATCCCCGTAGTTGTGAACTATTATATCGTTTGCGTAGTTGGTTAGTCTCCAAAGAGATTAGCTATTACAACCGAAAGCGTTTAGGAGAACATTACTTTAGTGATTTCCATGAGAAAGCTACATTTGTATTTTTGATGTGATAACTTCTTATAACTCGGTGACTGGGTGCTCGCACGAAAAAGTGTCACAGTCCGTCACATTTCTCCTCCTGATAGGCTGAAGTATTGTGGTCGACGAACGCATGCGCCCGGGTGCTCTAAGGCTGTCACAGGCATGGTAGTCATGTCATCAATGTTAATGACGATTGCAATGACACGCGATACAATTGGGTAGTTGACTACAATAAAAGTAAATTATTTTATACAAATTAAGTAATAGTAGATGTTAAAATGCTCTGAAAATAAGTGCTCTTTTACAAATTTGACACGTTTTTGAATTTAAAAGCATGAAAACTAATATTTAAAGTAATGATTTGACGATAGGAACTTATGGACGTCATAGGTTCCATAGACATTTCTATAGAGCTTGTTGTTTTGATATTTCATGACAAGAGTCTGATTTGACTTGACAGTCAACATCCTATCATCCTACGCTATCACAGGCATGGCTGTTTATTACAATGTCATCAATGTTTTCTTATGACGTTATCACGTAAAATTATCGTCCGTAAACCGTTTTTTATTAGCCAAAGGCACTCACAAGAGTATCGATTCCCTCACCTCCTTAGAAGTAATACTAATAAGACGAGCTACCATCGACACAGCGCCCCATCACTACGTTTGCTCGGGAAACCGCATTTTGTGGAAGTCGCTTGCCGGTTTCCGAAATTAGATTTGCTCTGTGAGCTGTAATACTGATTAAAACCATTTTCGTTCAGTTTGCTCGTGCCTTCAGTTTGTCTATTTTTCAAATGGGAAGAGTATGGCTTGAAGAAAAACATTGGTTATTTGAAAATATGGTGGTAATTCATTGCTAAATTAACCGCAATAAAGAAATAATCAAAAAAGATGGTGTTGAAAGCTTTTGGAGATGTATTAGCTCCTGAATAAATGTACATGACGGTTTTGGGTTCTTAGCTAGTATTATTGATAAAATAATAACCTTTAAGCACAGAAGATCAGATTCATATGAGGTCAGAAGGCCTAGACAATGTCACACTCGAATTGCGTAAAATTTGACGTTTGACGAGACCATAGACATTTTTTTTTGCGAATGATTAGAACGGCGTTAGCAAAGATAAGGCGTTAGCGAATTTATCACGGAACGAATGTGACATTGTCTACGCCCTCAGTTTCTTTAAATGTTTCTCTATTACTACGTTGGATTCTGAGTAGATCTCTTTTGAAGGCAGGCAAAGGTTTCATTGAAAAGAATAAAAGAGCAAGACATGCGGTGGTGGAAAGTATAGATTTCATTGTAAAGAGACCTTACACAAACAATGTTGAAAACAAATATAGAAAATTAACACATTTCAGAGTAATTGCGAATTTTCGAAAAAATCGTTTGGAAGTATAAGTAGTAAATATATTTTTTAGCATTATTAATAGAATACCTACACAGCCCTTTCGGTCCGATATGGACTAATTTACATATTATATACTAGCGGACCCCTCGCGGTTTCACCCGCGTAGTTCCCGTTCCCGTTGGAATACAGGGATAAAAAATAGCCTTTGTAACCCGGGGTTAGTATAGCTTCAAAACAATGAAAGAATTTTTCAAATCCGACCAGTAGTTTCGGAGCCTATTTGATACAAACAAACAAACAATCTAACTCTTTATAATATTAGTATAGATACACAGAAGAGAGACGTGCAAACATTAAAGGCGTCAAACATTATAACCCTCTTTTTTTCAATTTTGAGCAGAAAGCTGTTAAGACCAACTACCTAGCTAGACCAAATATGTATGTATGTGTGTCCGTACAATCATACACATATATTGTTCTTAACACGTGTATATAGTTAATTAAGGTGTGGAACAAAGAGTGGCGAATTTATGTGGATCATGACTGATAGCCTCATGTACGCAATGCGTAGGATAGGGGAATATGTGGAGTCGACTTGATGTGTTAAGATTTTAGAAATTATTTAAAGATGTAAATTCTTTAAGATTTACAAACGGTATTGCCTACCTAATTTCAGTTCGATTCTAAGAAAAGACTTCTAGGCAGCTGTATAAAAAAGTGACTAACTGTACCAAAAATAAACTACCTATGTATAGTACCTAATTTTGTGTTAGTGAACGAACTATGCCATTTGATTGCCTCGATGGCACAGTGGTCGTACGTCCGTGTACTGCGCCGATTTTAGTAAAGTTTTATACAGCAGTTTGTGGAAAGGCACAAGTTATTTGCGATAATTTAAATTACACCGAGGAAGCGATGCCACGGTAAGAAGCTTGCTTTTTTGACGTGATAAATCTTATATATCGATGACCGGTGATGAAAATGTCGAAAATGTCTAAAAAAAGTAACGTTATTGATTGATTGCTAATCAACAGCTAATGACTACTGCAGCGACATGACATGCGACACAACTGTAACTAACGTTATTGACTGATTGATAAGCAACACGAATGGAGATATGTCATCAATATTTTCTTATGTCGTTATCACGAAAAATTATTGTCTGTAAACCGACTTTACAGACATTGTTGAGCAAAGGCCTCCCTCGTACGCTTTCCAACTTTTCCTGTCTGCGTCAAGCCCGCGCTTTTAACTGTCAAAATCTTGACATAATGGTATATAGAGAGCTGGGCTTAGAAATGCATCGCGCATGCACGCGGAAATCTTTGAGTGCAACGCGCATGTGCTAATTCTCGCGAGCTTGCCGCGAAATCGGAAAAAAACATAGTGATTATGAACCCTGCAGTTTCACCTCATCACATCTTCTAAAAAATAATTCAGCCATTGTCAAAAATAAAATGAATAATGAAGTCTACTCCGTAACTTTCTATGGGCTATCTCATTACGACATAGTAATAAAGCGGGGGTGTGCAGCGAGTAATTTGTGTCTTTTGATATTGTGTACACTCCACTGTGTTGGTAGAGATGTTTACTCTTCTTGATCCTAACTGGCTAATCAAAATTTAATGTCTGACAGCCTCAGTGGCGCGGTGGAAGTTTGTGCGACTGCTGCGCGAGATGTCGTGGATTCGATTTCCATACGGGACATCATTGTCATCATCCACAAATTGTCTAAGGAGTACTATTTGTGTAAGGAGTTGTCTCTTTTGAGAGATGACTCCTGAACCTGTACGAAGAATTCAACACAGTGACTACCGTTTATATCCTATCTTTGCCGTAAATGTACGCTCACACGACGTAAGGGAGACTATAATTACAGTGTGAAAACGACCAGGTTATGAATCATACAAAGAGCCGCTTTTACAGCCCATCGAGCATCGTCACAGACCGCTCTACTTCAGCCTATCGCCTCACAACTTAAAACCACTCGGAGTCCTTAATACGGAGGCAGTCATGTACGCAGGAAATGTTAAGGTGCATACAGGCTCGCACAGACGCTTATAAACATGCACTCGTTTTACCATGGTTGGGTGGGCCCAGCCAGTTTAAGTCGAAGAAGCTAGTGCTTGCATAAAACGGTGAACCATTCTGGAGGAAGGATCAGCTGCTGTGTCTAATAGAAGGTTTCTGTTGCCCTCTTACTCCGCCCTAGGCTATTCATCATGCTTTGCGGCCTCGCCGGATTCGCCAGATCTCGATCTAGATTCGTATATCCATTATGGGTTGCCTCTCCCGCCGAGGTAGACTTTCGGGAGCTATGGGGGAGGGCTCTGCAAACTGATTGCAATGACATAGGTGACCAGTGGTGGAGGGTCCTTAGAAAAACATTTCTTTCGGTTTCCTTTTGGTTTGTAGTTACTTAGTATTATGGGTACAAAGAATGATGTCCAGCAAGATATATTTTCGTATCGAGTTACCTCAGAAAAAAATTCACCCTTTGCTTCTTTAAGTGACAGTTCTCCTTTTAGAACTTTTTGTGTATCCGTCACTTTCTTACGCTCGTAGGTATTTTTACTTCAAATATTTAAGAGCCATTAAGCAAATTTTGCATCGTAATTTATTGGTAATAATTATGTTTAAAGGTCTGAATAATTGAAATAATAATAAATAAAATAGCATAATTTCATTAAGTAAAGGTCGAAGCGTATTTTGTAATTTATTTTATTTGTAAATAAGTTTCAATTAATACAAAATCATTGTAAAATGGCGACATCTTTTGCAAAAATTTACGGCAATATATTTTTATATTAAATCAAATGATACAATTTAATGCAATGATTTAAAAAAAAAAATTATGTATCTGATGGTTTGGTAAATTTTTACGGTCTATTCAAAGAGGAAGGTACGTATGCCTCGTACGACTTCGTTGAATAGCCGCTTTCACGCTATCCAGCGTGTTCCGATCGCGAGTCAGTGTGCATTCACACCGACTCGCGATCGGGCAAGGAGCGCGCGCTCCAAAACATGTGCTTGGATATATCGGCAGCGTGCTCCGATCGCGAGTCGGTGTGAGCGCGCGCTCCTTGCCGCTCGCTATCCGTTTGTTGTCGGTTTTTTGTGCAGGCGTAAAGGTATCGTGTGTGGATCATGCAACCCGATAGGTATATTACGTTGAGTTCGACTAAAGTAATAATTGCGGATCGCCTATGGATAGCTTGGAGCTCATTTTAGGATTAGGTACAAGTTTTAACAAACTGGATCCGCCTAGTACCATCTATGATCCACGCTCTAGGATCCTTGATCGTAATTACGTGTCGGTAACGCCTTGTGAAACGCTCTTCAATTCTAAATCCCTACCACGTAGTATGTACAGACCCTTATCCATCCAAAATCCGCTTCAATTCCTAGAAACTGTGTGTAAAATCACAAAGATTGATAGCTACAATGGACAGTATGTGAGCGTTGTTCCTGCCTCGTATCTGGCCCGTAGCAATCACTGCGCGTCATCAGCACTACAAACAACAGTGTTGCACAAAATGATCACTTGCACTCTAGCGCTAACGAACTAATATTTGTGACGTCATGCCTTTGAGGAACGTAGCGATAGCAAAAAAGTAAAAATACTCTAACTATTTATTTTAAGATCTTCCCTATCATGTTCTGCTAAACTACTGATTACTTCGGTGCTGTGTTCAGGATTAGGTAAAAGTTATAGCAAACTGGATCCGCCTAGTATGATCTATGATCCACGCTCTTGGATCCTTGATCGCGGTTTAGATTCCCACTCGGGGCAGTCAATTATGGAATGGGGATATTCATTAATGGCACGTTTTCTCCCGTTACACAGGGCTTGTACCCAAGTGCACAACTCTTCTTTTTAACAAGAAATTATAAAACTTCACGCCGTCAAATTTTGTCATTGTTTCGTATCGAAACACAGATGTTATGGGATCTTTGTTTGAGTCGACATTTGAAGAGATATGACATGGTTTATTGTTGTATCTAGAGAGCTAGGCCAGTGCCTCCTTCAACAGCGTCCCAATCCAGGCTTCTCAATCTGAGGTGTATCATAACTTAAATTGTTTTATATCAAGCATTAATCAAGTTTTTTAACGCTTTTCAACTTCATAAAGTTAATTAAGTTGTTCATCAGAGCGATGTATTGGAGCTCAGTACACAAGCCTTTCTGCCTCGGCCTCATTAATTAGTATTTTAATCTTTCATCTAATATTACATTTTTATTTCTTTAATCCTATCAACCTGTGTAAATTCTAATTACTTTAAGCTTCGTTTTAGAGAATACTAATAATGTCATGAGTTTTCATTTATATTAAATTAAGGGTATGAGAATGACAATGTTATACAATTATGTTAGTTCTTTTTTCATTTCATTGGTGAAACTCAAAAAAGCAAACGAAATGATTGTTCGTTTATTCTTTTGAGTAGTGAGGTAAGATTTCTAATAGGGCAGTAGCATAAGTACTGCTACCTCATCAAAACACTGTATCTCTTGAAAGAGAGTTTAAAAGCAATTTGTTAGCAAAATACTATATTATGATAAGATAAGATAAGATATTTTAATTTGTTAATTAAAAAACCGGGCAAAAGCGTATACTGAGCATGGTCCGTGCTCAGTGTAGGGTTCTGCATCCTTGAATAATTGCGTCAGCAGAAGAACATACGTTCATGGCACTTACGACCTTTTGTTGAAAAACGCAGTTTTTCGGAAATAACTCAATGACAGTACGGTATACCTGATCATGTCCAAAATAATTTTAGTTTATAGTATTTATTAATCGCTACCTTTGTATATTTTTTTAATATTTTTTGGTCACAAGGTTCTAAAGTTAAGAGGGACACAATTTATGCAACTTTCGGAGCGATTATTTCCAAAAATATTCACTCAATCAAAAAAGTTTATTAGAAACCTTAAAATGTTTTTGAAAGACCTGTCGAATAATGTGCCACACGTTGATGTTTGCTGAAAAAAAAAAAAAACAATTAAACTTCTGTCAGTGTCCCCCATGGAGTGCCCCACCAAAAAAATAAAAATATTTAGCTACCAAACTAAATAGCGGCTACTACAAGACACCTTTGCACTAAATTTCAATAATATTCATTAAGTAGTCTTTGAGTAAAATGCCTGTGCCATACGGACGTACAGACAGACATACAGACGGACATGACGAAACTACAAGGGTTCCGTTTTTGCCATTTTGGCTACGGAACTCTAAAAATGCTATATGCTTTTAGTTGTGTTTATGGAAAATAAAGTCACGTATGAGGAGGCTCTGAGATCAATACGAAAAAAATATAAACATAACTATTTATTATACGGAAATTAAAGCGCATTGCTTACCTTAAAATTGCTTGACGTTTCGACCAGGTTGCACCGGCCGTGGTCACAAGCGAACTGTCGCAGCGATGTTAAGACTCCGTCAGGACGATGAATCTTCATCCATCCTCACTTTTTTACTTCTCGAAAAGTTAGGGTCACTGCACACTACACTGGTTTTGTCCATGTTAACCGACTGCGAAACAATACGAGGTTGTGTTTTACGAATCACTGGATTCCACGTCACGGATAGTTTGAAGCCCTCTTCCCGATTGAAAGTTTTATGTTATTTAATTTTAATCGCTTCACGTACAATTCCCCTTTTTGTTGACAGTACATTAAATCCACACAAAATTGTAGCAGCATTTTGTGTGCCGGTCATTTAGGATGTGCGTTAAAATAATCGTAAGTATATATTTTTGTTAATCTACAAACCATTTCGTTAATGTGGTTATAGTTTTAACATCAATTACAATGTTTTTTTCAAATAATGGTTTCTGAAAGTTACGGACGTTTACTGAAACACTATTTTGAAGATGTTGATGTCCTCTTTATTTTTCATTGTAATAATTTCAGCTGTCTCAAAAAGAAATTTTATTTTTGCTAAAACAGTGTCTAGTGGTTACGCATCGGACTCGCAATCGACAGGTCGCGGGTTCTTATCCCACCTATCAAACTAATGACACATACAAGGCTAACAAGATTGCTAGTAATGTGGGACCCACATTACTAGTTACATAAAAAAATCCTCAATGATTACATGGCCTCATTTATATTAATAGATGAGAATTCATATTCAAGTTATATTTTTTTGCTGACGGTAGACACTTTTCTCTGTACTGGTTGCACATTACATGCTCAAATGCCTCGAATGCAGTTTCAGCACTAAGTATAAATATTTAGACTGAGGTGACGTAAAAGTGCTTACATAAACTCTATAACAAATGAAATAATAATTTATTTCTGTATCACATACATTAGTACAGTGGTTTTTTTTATTTATTTTTTTTATTGCCTATGGTTGGCAGACGAGCCAGCGGCCCACCTGATGGTAAGCGGTAACCGCCGCTCATGGACTACAGGAATGTCAGAGACACACCCAAGCCGCTGCCTACCGTGAAGTGAAAACTCTCTTTAAACTCGTTTGAAGAAAGACATGTCGTAGCGCTCGGGAAACACCGCAGCAGGTAGTTCATTCCAGAGTCTACACGTACGTGGAAGAAAAGAACGCCGGAATCGATCCGTACAGGACCGTATTGTTTCCAGGTGGAATGGATGAATCCTACTACGATGTCGAGTGGTGCGGTGGTAGAAAGGTGACGGTGGCATCATGTCAAACAGTTCCTCAGAGCACTCCCCGTTGAACAGACGGTAGAGTACGCAAAGTGCACCAAAGTCACGCCTCTGCTGTAAAGACTCTGGTTGTTTTGCATATCATTGATTACCAATAAATACTTACGTTCTAAAAAAGCAATGTCACTGAACCTCACACTAGGATTCCCTGTGTCGTGAGATTCAGTTTCTTCCCTATTTTAAATGCAAATTATTTAGATATTTAGGAGCAACACAGTTTATATAAAATTACATCTATTATATATACCTAGTCGGGTCGTAAGTTCTGTCAAAAACTTTTAATGTGATTAATGATACAGTTTTTTATAATTGTTTAAAAATTATATATGAAATGAAAGGTAATTAAATGCACAATCCAAATTTATTTACATTATTCAAAATGCCCTCCCCCATTTTGAATACATGCCCGTAATCGACGCGGCCAGTCGTCGATCGCAGCACGCACCACATTCATGTCTATTTCTGCCGCTGCTTTAACCAGAGATGCTCGGAGAGACTCCAAATTCTGATGAGGTTTAGCACAGACAATCTCCTCCAAATGTTGCCATATCTTGTAGTCCAGTGGGTTTAGATCTGGACTAGAAGAGGGCCAGTCTTCATGACCAATGAAGTTAATTCCTCGGGCGGTCAGCCAGTCTTGCGTGCTTCGTGCCCTATGAGCTGGCGCAGAATCCTGCTGGAATATCCAGTGTCTGTTTTCGAACATTGTTTGGGAAAGAGGTTCCACTATGTTCGTTAGGACGGTATTTTGGTATACAACGGCACTGGTTTTTACACCTTTTTCACAAAAAAACACCTCAGTTAATCCTGAATATGAGACTCCAAGCCAAACCATGATTGACGAAGGATAATGCCCACGCTGCACCCTTGGAATACGCGCGCTTGCTTCTTCACTGCTATGGGCATACACTTTGTCATTTTGTTTGTTGTAGCTTTCCTCGATGTTAAAAATTTTTTCGTCGGAAAACAAAATTTCGCGGTATTTTTTTCCCGCGTACCGCCTTAACAAAGCTCGGGATCTTTCCAGCCTAATTTTTTTCAAACGCTCATTCAAAAAATGTCCGGTCTTTTTACGATAAGCTCGTAGTCCTAGGTCTTCATTTAACACTCTTTTAATCGTGGTTCTGCTTAGGCCCATCTGAAGAGCTAAGATTTTTTGCTTCCGGACGGGATTTCGTTGAATTCGCGCCTTCACGGCTTTGATGACCGCTGGTGTCCTAACTGTGCGAGGTCGGCCGCTCCTCTTACGATCTTCGAAGCTTGAATCTTCAGTGTACCGTTTGATAGTGCGATAAACAAACCGTAGTGTTATTTTCAAATTTTTCAGAATGTTGAAAATCTCTGTTGGCGTGTAACCACAGCGGTGCAACGCGATAACCGCGACTCTATCTTCCTTTTGCGACCACTCCATATTTGAAAATGAATAAAAATGATTACTTTCTTTATATTTGAAAAGGGCGAATGTTCTATTTTTAAAATTAGTCGAAGCATATGTGGCCAGTATTCGAAGATAAAAAAAATATGGATGTGACAGAACTTACGACCCGACTAGGTATATAAAAATGTATATAATAGATTAAAGGAGTTGCATTACAAGATATTTTTTAACTCCCGGCTCTATTTAACGTGTTTGTGTATACTATGTAATGAAGCGGCGGCAGCCTATTGACTAAGGCATCGGTCTCGCAATCGTGAGGTCACGGGTTCCCATTCCTAACACAAGCCATTGAGCTTAGCTAGAGGGGTTAATAAGATTGCTACCAATGTGGGACTCAATACCACATTGCTAGTAATCTTTTAAAAAAACAAAAACTTTTTTTTTTATAAAAAGACACCCGCAGTAGGGTACAGGCCCTGTGTCGCGGGAGGCTTTACAAACATACAAGTCACGGACACAAAGTACACCCAGACTCGGAACAACAATTTGTGGATCTTGCGTAGCAGTCGGACACACTCCCACCGTGCCACAGAGGCAGTCAAAATTAATATTATATGTAGGTTCACGCCGGCAGTATAATGGGTAGGGTTCAAACCCGCGATCACACGATTGCGAGTCCGATGTTATAACCACTAATGGTTTCAGGCACTGGACACGCAAACGTGTAGCCTAAGCTACCGCCGCTTTATTTGTTTAGCAGGTTCATATTTTGCAATAAACATTTATTTTATTTTAAGTCACTTAAAGCGTCTTCCAGATGGTTGGAAACAAGGCTTCCCGCCATAGTGACCTTGCTTGTTTCCAACAGTGTAGACGGCTGTTGTAAACCAAATTACTTGGTACTTGGTTTGCAATAGCCGTCTACACTGTTGGAAACAAGCAAGGTCACCTTGGTTTGTATGTTTGTTTCCAACCGTTTGAAAGACGCTTTAATAAAACAAATTATTTCCGCGTAATGTTAAGAGCACGTTTTGTTAACATAATGCCGGCCAAGTAACAAATAGCCGCGAGTTTTTATTGCCTTATTCTTTTCTACGGCTTTAAATATTCTTTGCGAGCTTGAATTACATGTCCCAAGTCTAATCTTTTGCTCTTAGACGAGTAATTAATCATAAAGTACATTTAATAATGTGTAAATTAGCGTCATTAATGCTTAAAATTTTAAAATTTTATAGTTACTAGCTGTCTTGCGCAACTTCGTCTGCGTAAATTTTCTCGTTTTTGTAACATTTTTCATTGTTGCTCCGCTTCTATTGTCTTGTAGCGTGATGTTATCTAAATCACTACATAGTATAAAACAAAGTCGCTTTCTCTGTCCCTATATCCCTATGTATGCTTAAATCTTTAAAACTACGCTATGGATTTTGGTGCGGTTTTTTTAATAGATAGAGTGATTGAAGAGGAAGGTTTATATGTATTAAACATCCATATATTTTATACCCGTGCGAAGCCGGAGCGAAAAAGATTTTTTAAATTCGAATTAGTAGTTCCTGAGATTACCGCGTTCAAACAAACAAACGAACAAACTCTTGAACTTCAGCTTTATAATATTAGTATAGATAAGTTGAAGGTCTTTGTTTTGCAGACCGTATACCCGTCGCTCTGCTGCATCTGCAATGTGCACGCTCGAACGCCCTGTATACCTGTGGAATCGTAAGTAGGAGGTTATGTTAACCCTTAATCCTTAACCTTTAACCTTTCTCTTTATCTTGAGCTCTGTTTCTGTACTAATGGATTTGTATTTGATTTCTTAGTATATCGGACACACGGAAGGAATTGTAAAAATACAGCATTTTTTAAACTATCCAGACAGGCGATTATTTAAAATCTTTAAATGCAGTTCGAATTATTTTTAAAATGGTACTTTCGTGGGTTATAATTACTGAACCGTTTTGCAGACATTTTTTTATCATATTAGTTTTATATTGGCGGTTGCATATTCCCTTTTTTTACAAGACAACTTCCGCACTAAGGTACGGGCCCTGTAAGTCTGGGTACAACATTTTTTTTGTTCATCTAAAGTGGTGTCCCTTGTGGGAATCGAACCCACGATCTCTCGGGCAACAGTAACACACCACTGCTGCATCTCACAATTGATGAAATTTATCAAATTATTTGGACTGTTTAGCGTGACAAAAAGATGGATATAGGTAGATACGCTTAAAAGACATTACCCCTTTATATTACCCTAGCATTAGCCAGTGCCTCCGCCGCGTTGATCGGTCGGTTAACGAGATAAAAACTATCTTATGTTTTTGCAGTTATATGTCACACCTCCAGACAAAGTAATATTCACATAGTTCAAAGGTTTCGGAACAAAGTACTTCGGGGTATAACCCCTCCCTGGTACACAAGAAACGAGGATCTCCATCGTGACCTGAAGGTTGACCTTGTTGCAAATGTTATAAAAAGTATGCCGAAGCTCATGAACAACGACTTCTTCAACATGTGAACGTCGAGGCTATCCAGCTCTTCGACACCACAGACATAGTGCAAAGGCTTAGCAAGACTAAACCTTTTGAATTAACTTAGCGAAGTTAGTGGTAAGTGGTATAGTGAATGCTACTCGTAATGAAGACAAGAACAAAGTGTCTGACCTTTACTAGAGACAATAAGAAAAGTGACTATGAACACTCTCTTAATATTATAAAATATTCACCCTAGCAGTTTAAGTTACAACAAAATTACTTAATAGTCTAAGACTAGATTGTAATCTCAATGAAAAACCTAAATAGGCTTTACATTTAAAAAAATATATATATGACACACTTCACATTTCCCTAAAGTCGTCGGCAACAAAGGGATCTACATAGTAACCTAAATGTTCAAACAAATAACAAAATAGCAGTAACGTATAGTAACTTAAATTTTCTATTAGATATATTTCGGGACTTAATCGCGTAAATTATTTAAAGGTACGAACCTTTTATTTACCCGACGTTTCGATCGAATTGCACCGATCGTGGTCACGAGTCGACTGATTGCAGCTTAGGGATGTCTCTGTGAGGCGCGGGGTTTTTCAACTACCTTCGCCTGGTCTTGATAATTTTGATAATTTGTACTGCCAGTACTATTTCGTCGGTTAAATTTTCTAAGAAATAACAAAATGGCAGCTCACGTCAAATTATAACTGTTATCAAATACAGCCTACATTACTCGCTGATAATGTAACTTTCTATTGGTAAAAGAATTTTTAAAATCGATTAAGCAGTTAGAGCATAAAAGCGTAACAAATAAACAAATAATAAACTTTCGCGATTTGTACACGAAGAAAGAAGCTAAAATTGTTTTTTTTTCAGCAAACATTAACGTGTGGTACATCATTTGACAAGTCTTTTAAAATTTTTAAAGGTTTTTAAGAATTTTTTTGATGAGTAATAACGGTTGCGGAACTCCACACTGAGAATGGTCGAACATGCTCTTGCCCGTTTTTTTTTTTAATTTCAAAGATCTATTTTTGCAACTGGCCAACTTTCATAGAAACTTGCAACCCCTATTTTACCCCCTTAGAGGTTGATCCAAAAACGCAGAAACCCGTATTCCATTATTTTAAAATGAAAAGCCACATACGAAATTTCACAAATCTAACTTAACAACTGACGGAGTTTCATACAAATTTACATCCACTATTTTACCCTCCTAGGGGATGAATTTTTAAAATCCTTTATTATCCTACATAATATAAGGTATACGTCCTAGAAATTTCACGTTTCTGCGCTCATTGGTTTAGACTTGATCCATCACTCAGTAAGTCAGGACAAAGAAATTTATATAGGTAATTACGAGTTTAAAGATTAATCGGGTAAAAACACCTTAAGTTAAACACCAGCGAGTCATATTCCCAACAAGATATATAAGAAGCTTCTATGATTTAAGTCCTGTATCTTAAAGTTGTGGTCTCATAAATTGGCTGAGCGGTTACAAGACGTATCTATGAATAAATTTTAACTTTATTGGCTTAAATCGGAGGGAAAATTCTTTGGTAGGATGTGGTAACACAACAAAACAGCCGAGAGTACTGAATGACTGAATGTATTGGGACAACTCGCACTCGGCTATCTGATCCCAAACTATACTAAAGCCCTTGTACGATGTGAAATGTTTAATAACAAAGTTGCTTAGCAACAATTGTTGAAAGTGTCAAAGTTAGGGTTGTCGCTTGTTTTATAAAAAAATCTATTTTATGTTCCATAGTTACTTTGTGCTACATAAACAGTTGGTAATGTGGAATAATAAGATGGACTAACGTATATCGGTTTTATTTTATAATTAACTAGCTGTTCCGCTCAACTTCGTATGCATCAATTTTCCCCGTTTTTGCAATATTTTTCGACACGTCACGACAACGAAATAGACGAAAGGACCCAGTTCCTCGATGCACGAGTCGACTGATCCCGAATGACAGCAATGCTAATCGAATACCGATATACACATATATCAACCCATATGATGGCCCACTGCTGGGCACGGGTCTCCTCAGTAGAACCTACTAGTATGTAGATCCTGGGGGTAATTGCCATAATCGCCACGCTTGGCGAGCGGGTTGGCGATCGCAGTAAGGCTTTAAATACGCAGAGGAATACGCTGCTGCCCGTCCTCCGGGGTGAAATCCCTTAGTCGCCTTGACGACACCCACGGGTAGAGATGGGGTGGTACTATTCTTAAGCCGGCACCACACGGCGAATACCGATATGACTACAAAAATCACAAAAAATGGTCCGATGTTTTAATCTATACTAACATTATAAAGTTGAAGAGTTTGTTCGTTTATTTGTTTGAACACGGTAATCTCAGGAACTACTGAAAGGCTATACGCTATATAACATCACGCTACGACCAATAGAAGCGGAGCATCAATGAGAAATGTTGCAAAAACGGGGAAAATTTACGCTGACGAAGTTGCGCGTTTCAGCTAGTAAGTCTATAAAGTGGGATTATGTTAATGCAGTGACACCCATCCCACCCAGATAATCATCAAAAATCATTGAGATGTTTCAACAATCGAAACAATCGAATAAAACATTTCACCAGCTTGCATCACTGATATGATTAGCATACTACTTATATTTTTTAATACATATATATTACAGACAAATTAAACCCAGACTCAGAATAAACAATCGTGCTCATTACGGTAGGAACCGAACGAGCTCTGGCCGTTTACAGTCTGGGTCACTAACCATTATAGTCAATATAATCATAGTACTAATAGCCTCCCGCCCGTTGCTTCTTTACATAACACTAAATAACCTTGTAATATTAGTTTTAGAAAATATTTAATATATTATCACATAACTAACTAGTAGAAGTTATAAAATTCTATAATGTGTATAAATCGCGAAAGTTTAGGAACATATACAAGCTAACCATGACAATTCCAGCTTGATATCCAATGATGTTTTAAGTAGATAGGTTACAATCGCTCAGAAAGCGGCATCTTAAAACCTATACAATTGACTTAATTTTTATATGTGTCGTTGGCGTCAACCGATGCAAGCAGCGGATTTTTCTTCTTTTTTACTCGTGATAATTAAATCATGCTTTCCTACTTTTACAACTTATTTCAATAATAGTGTGACATTGCAATATATAGGTTTATTATGTGTGCATTAGTTTGACGTTTTTAAAGATCGAATGTTGTTTAAGTAACCTATCTACACCTTTTTACTTAAAACATAATTGGGTAGTTGACTACAAGAAAAAAATATTATTTTATATATTTCGGCAATAATAGATCTTAAAATGCTTTGAAAATAAGTTTTTATTTAACATGTTTTTGTATTTAAAAGTAATGATTTGACTATAGGAACTTATGACGTCACAAGTTTCTTTTATTCCATTCACATTTATATAGATTTGACTTGACAGTCAACATCTCCACTGTTGATATCAATCACTTTAAAATATGGTCTAGGGATTCTTACCTAGAAGGGTTATGTTTTTATATTATGTAAGTTACTGAGATCAGCCCTAATATAGTTGACTTAGTCAAAGGCAAGACCAAAGTTATTTTTTAACAATAATAAGTATTTTTTCACAATTTAACATGTTTCTGAATTTAAAAGCATGAAAACGAATACTAATGATTTGACAATAGGAACTTATTACATCACAGGTTTTTTTCTATTCCATACACATTTATATAGAGCGTGTCGTTTAGATATTTCATAAAAAGAAACTGATTTGACTTAACAGTCTACATTGTTGATTTCAATCACTTTAAAATATGATCTAGGGATCCTTACCTAGAAGGGCTATGTTTTTATATTAAGTAAGTTATTGAGACCAGCCCTGATTAAGTAAACTATATTATAGTTCACTTAGTCAAAAGCAAGACCAAAGTTTTTCTTTTACCAATAACCTCATAACATCTTTTCCTTTGATCTTGAACCTTATCCCTTACTTAAATAAACTAATACAAAATTACTTTAGAATGCAAAAACAAAAGTTTCTGTTCAACAAGTAATATCACTTAGCTAAGGTTGGAATTGAGATGGGTCAGTGGGTAGTACTGAATTATTTATTTTGAGTATCGTAACAAAACACATACGTACAGAAAGCTGGCTCCGTACAACGAACGAAAACTGGCGCACCCACACATTGACACACACGTACACGAATCTCGGTCGAACTTGGTCGAATGACAACTACTAAAGTTAAAATATACCTAATTTAACTTTAGACAACATTTCCGTTCAATTTTGACGTGACAACGTCTTATAAATCGATAACCGAAAATGGACGAAAAAGTGTTACGTAGCAAAGGTCACGTTATTGATTGGTTGCTAAGCAACAGCGAATGGCAATTGCAGCGACATGCGATAAAATTGAAACTAACGTTATTTACTGGTTTCTAAGCACCGCGAATGGCCGTATGTCACTAAGGTTTTCTTTTGATGTTATCACGTGAAATTGTCGTCCGTAAACAGACATAACAGACAACCATTTATGCTGACAGATTCCGGTGGAACATCAGGCGCCATTTTGAAAAAAAAATAACTTTTTGGTCGATATCTCGTAAACTATGCAATTTAGGGCAAAAATCATTGAGACCATTATTGTAGAGAATAAAATATCGCATCTTTAGACGTTTTTTCGTCTTGAAACTTTTTTTGAAAACTCACTGTTTACGACATATGGCTCATTTAATAAACCGGTTTTTCAATCTCGGCCTATAACTCTTAAAATATTGGAGTTTTATTAATCTATTCTCTACAACTTTTGTTTATTTATTTTTTTCTAATGGATCGAAAATTTAGTCTAAGTTGACCAAAAAAACGTCTATATTTACTGTTCCTAATTTGAATCGAGACTGGACACAATGAGATTGTTCATATAGTGTGTAGGTACTTGTAGCTGATTGGGTTGTTACAGAAGCTGTTTAAAGGATCTTGTAGAGAAACTGGTTGTGTATTTATTTATTAATGCTATATGGGTACGCTATTTATTTAAAAATGGGTCTTTTACACAAGTCACGGACACCAAGTACACCCAGATTCGGAATAACAATTAGTGGATCACATAAAGTGGTGTCCCGTGTGAGAATCGAATCCACGACCTCTTGCGTAGCAGTCGGCTAGCTTTGCACTATACCAAAAATAAACTGTTATATCAACTTATGGTTATTAAGTAGAATGCCTACACGCAAAAAAGGGAAAATAAAGTTTTTTTTTTCTAATAACGTGTCCTTCTTTACATAACAGACCGATATTTGTGAGTCGAAATATCAGTCTATAATCCCTAAAACAGAGCATCAACAGCTGATTTCAATCGCAAAGACAGTCCCAGGTGTCAAACTATCATTTACAATCATCCAATCGGGTCCGCTCCATCCGTCCCGTTCTCATCGCCCCAATAAAACTGTACCGGCAGGATATAAATCGCAAAGGCAATAGGGGGAACCCCCCTCCTACGGGGAATCAAGAAAAAAACATTTTTAGAAACAAATCGCCGGTTCTTTGTTTAATTTAGGGATGGGATAAAAAGGTGAGGTGAAATATCGATATTACTTTTCTGTTTTTCTTTTCTATTATTACTATCTACTTCTTTATTGCTTTAGAAACAAAATTATTAGGAACAAAAATAAGTGATAAAATATTACATTAGGTACTTGTATTTTTTCAAACCAGGCTTGCATATATTAATAGATTTTATTTGATTTGAAATCTTTTTTGTATAATAAGGTTAATAAAATATTAAACATTTGCAACCTTTGTAATAATAAATGAAGAACAATTGTTGCATCATGTTTCGAGCAATTAAATTACGCAGACACAAAAAATATGCTGTTAGTTATAAAATAATAGGTATTGTAATTTTGTAGTTTAGTGGAATTTGTATAAGCATAGTTTATAAAATTTTGTTTTTATAAGTTTACTTGCTATTATGAAAATAGATAGGTATTCTGATATTTCTATTAATTCAAGTGATTTCATACACCCTTAATTTTAGTCATCGCCTGAAACACAGGTTTATCTTAAACCTAGTTCAGGAAATAGCTATTTATCAATTTCAATTATCTAGATTTTACTTAACCTTATGAATCATAAAATAATATTGTACCTTTTTAATGTTTTAAGAATTAAGATTATGTATTTACTGTCGAATTCTTTGTATATATCTTTGTAAAACGTAATTAAGATATGTAATTTATTCTTGTCTTTTTTAGTATACAATTATTTTGCAACACTTACCAATATATGCGAAAGTGTGTTTGTCAGTTTATTATCGTTTCACAATTGAACTAAATGATTGAAATAGGGTGATCAAAATTCAATCTTTTTACTGCGATGATAATATTAGTTACATTCATGAGGCACAGTTAAAAGTTAGTTTATTATAAAAGAGTTTAAATTAGACAAATCCTATTAACAACTGCAAGTTTTTATTTCTCCGTTCAATTTAATTTGAAGCATGTTTATATTATAGTTCAAAAGTTTCCATTATTACAATACACGAAATACTCAAAGATTTGACATAAGTATGTAATAAAATAAGTCCTACAATATCCGAAGTTAGTGGATTCATAACTTACGCCATATAATATTTAATAAGCCGTATTCTCTTTGTGACCCTAAGAGCCTATTTCCTCAGACCTTATGTGCCAATAAAACTAAAATATTCAACAGTAAAAGTTTTACATTCAATTGTAGTCGTTATTATGTATGTTTACTTTATATTCTTGGTTCTATAAATCAAAATAGACTTGAAGAAAATAAAATAAATGGCGATATATGAGCTGAATTCGCGAGTTGGTTTCTGGCATTTGATCAGTTCTATTATAGTAGGCTATTTGGTTATGAAGTTAAATCAGTCACATAAATAGAACGACAAAACGTTAAAGAATTGTGCATATTTTTAAAACATAATTGCCTCTGTGGCGTGGTGGCAGTGTGTCCGACTGCTACGCAAGAGGTCGTGGGTTCGATTCCCACACGCGACACCACTTTATGTGATCCACAAATTGTTGTTCCGAGTCTGGGTGTACTTTGTGTCCGTGACTTGTATGTTTGTAAAGTCCCCCGCGATACAAAGCTTGTACCGTACTGCGGGAGTCGTCCCTAAAAAAAATGTTAGGTATATTTACTAATTAGTATTTTTTTTATAATTGAAATATTTTAATATATAGTTTTATTTTGACCATTACAAAATTAGTGTCAAGTGACTCACTGGTGAGATAGCAGATCAGGAAAGAGAGAGAGAGAGAGAGCAAAGATATACAATGCAATCCAAAGATATACAAAGACTGCCTCTGTGGCGCGGCGGGAGTGTATCCGACTGCTACGTAAGAGGTCGTGGGTTCGATCCCCACCCAGGATAAAACTTTGTGTGATGAGCACGATGGTTCATTCTGTGTCTGGGTGTTATTTATTTATAATATGTATGTATTAAGAAATATGTAAGTATGTTTAGCAGTTGTCTGGTTTCCATAGTACAAGCTCTGCTTAGTTTGGGATCAGATAGCGTTGTGTGAGTTGTCCCAAGATATTATTATTAGATATTATATTATTAATCCATACTAATATTATAAATGTGAAAGTAACTATGTCTGTCTGTTACCTTTTCACGCTTAAACTGGCGAACCGATTTAGATACAATTTGGCATGGAGATAGTTTGAGTCCAGGGTATGAACATAGGATATTTTCTTTTTAGTTTTTATCGCGATAACCGACATCATTGCGGGTGGAGCCGCAGGCGAAAATTAGTGTTTATTTAAATAAGAAAAAGAAAAGAAAAACTTATTTATTCGTTGATTTAATGTCAAGTGACATTAACTCAACATATAAATAAGTGTGTATAACGTTAAAAAATCATTAGAAAAACATTCTAATCGTACATAGATAAAATATAATGTATCGATATAGAATCTATCGACTCATTCCCAACACTATAAAGTTCTTAGTGTCGGCAAATCGTCACCATCAGTACACGCCAATCGAACACAGAAACAGGCGTTATATCGTACCAGTTCATTTGAGATAGCCAGGGCTTTGACCTTACATTATGTAACAGGACGAATCGGTTCAGAGAGTTCGTTTTTAACATGCTATTATTAGCTTCTATCGGGATGGGTGACCGTTTTCGAAATATGTAACACCCTAGTAACACCTCTTTTCGGTTGTGTTGGATTTTCGTACCAACGGGCTATGAGAATGAGGAAATACATATACTTGTGCACTATTATATGTCCTACGTGGCAGGTTAGTCTCTGTTGAGATTGCCCGCAGTATTGTTACAAGTTAGGAGATTTACTTCAAGTGTATGTTTTGCAGGTATAAATCTAGTTGTGATTCTTATATTGTCAGAATTAAAGCCTACATTAATGACGAGCGGTTAATGCTCGTTGACAAGCGTTTTACTAACATGTCATTTCACAACGTCATCTGCCCCTGTTTTGATGGCTCAGAGGAAGTGCGTACGGCGATGTGCAAGAGATGTGCTGGCGATGAAAGCACGAATGAATAGAATCACAATCGAATAGGATGTGGACCCACTCCTAACACGAGCCATTGAGCTTAGCTGGAGGTTAAAAGGATTGCTAGTAATGTGGGCCCCACAATTCCACATTGTTACTTTTATCTTAAAAAAATGCCTTTTAAATTCATTGAATTTAAATTGAATTTTTAAAAACATTGAATTCATTTCTTATTCTAGTTCATATTGCGCAAGAACTTGCTTATATAGCTAATTAAACTATAAAAAAAAACCAATGAGACAATAATATGTTAACCCTTTATCTAGCCCTCCCATAGGGAAGTAGGGAGATAACCCAATGACATGAGTTATTAGGGTACAAAAGCATCAAATCAGCAACAGATCAATTTAATACAAATAAAACCTATGAACGTTGTGGCAAGACAGACGTGAATGAAGGATGGTGGGTACTTTACATGACACGACACGGACACGACTTTTACGGCGACAATTTTATTTTTATCTAAATGTTTTAAAAGGGTTAATTAGGAATTTAAGGTTGCATGTGACTAACGGCTATGCTTTGATCACAATAAGCTAATGTGCGCAGATAAAGTGAGTGAACAAAGTGACTGGTCTTGTGCTTAGTGACGCTGACTGCTAATCCAGAGGTCGTCGACCCGCAAATTGTACTTTGTGTCCATGATTTGAATGTTTGTAAAAACCCCCGGTGAGGGAGTCGTGTTTAAAAAATAGTTATTTAATCCTCAAATAGAAATGTGGCGTGTACTAGCTCGGGTCCATTACTACGTACTAAGTGTTTTTCGCGGCTTTGCCCCAGTTATGTTTGATTTTAATAGCCTATAGTTTATGAAAATGATGATGATTTTCAATACCTTCAGCAAAGTTTTATCAAAAGCCGTGTAGTGGTATAAACATAGTTTAGTAAAAAAAACATCAATCTATCCAAACTTTTGCATTATAAAAGTACCGACAGTTCCGTAATAGTGAGTGCTAAAAATCAAGCGAGGGTAGTTTCCGAAAACCGCGCTTCACGGAGGCGACGCTGAGCTGAACTAGTGACCCGTGACCACGGCCGTTGCAATACGGTCGAAACATCGGGCAATAAACAAGGTATTTTATCTTAAACTAGCTGTCCCGCGCAACTTCGTCTGTGTAAATTTTGTTTTTTGGAACATTTCTCATTGCTGCTCCGCTCTTAATAGTCGTAGCGCGATGTTATATAGCCTATAGCCTTCCTCGATAAATGAGCTATCCAACAAAAAGATAATTTTTCAAATCGCACCAGTAGTTCCTGAGATTAGCCGCGTTTAAACAAACAAACAAACAGACAAACTCTCCCGCTTTATAATATTAGTACCTATACTAATATTCACGCGATTAAGACCTGTAATATATATATATATTTCCATAATGTGTACAAATTGCGAAAGTTTATCAACATTTATAAAAGTAGCCGTTACATAAAGTTGTACTGTGTAAAAGCATTTGACATTACCCAGATTAAAATTGCCCTTTTTGCTGACGAGACAATGATATGTTCCGTTTTGATAACAAACAGTGTATGTTAACGTATTGCTGTCTGCTGTTCCTGTAATTGGGTTCACGCATCAAGGGTGGCAGGGGTTATAATGGGGTTACTAGGGGTTATGTGGGGTTATTGCCACCCTTGTGTGTTGAAGAATGGCTTATTGAAAAATGATACTTAACTTTTTTTGTTTTAACAACCATTTAAGTAAATCTATACTAATTTTATAAAGCTGAAGAGTTTGTTTGTTTGTTTGAACGCGGTAATCTCAGGAACTACTGATCCAAATTTAAAAAATATTTCACTGTTGGATAGCCAATTTATCGACGAAGCTATAGGCTATATAACATCACGCTACGACCAATAGACGCGGAGCAGCAATGAGAAATGTTGCAAAAACGGGGAAAATTTACGCAGACGAAGTTACGCGGGACAGCTAGTATATTGATATTTTCGGAAATTCAGAATGGATCCAGAAGGGGAGGTAGGTTCTTATAGTAGGTTTTATGTCTTGAGACAACTCACACACGGCTGCTAGTGACACACATGGGTTGAGACGGTGTTATTTTATTTTGTATTGAAAACACACAGTAAAAGGTAGCTAATTATATAACGCCTCGCGGTTTCACCCGCGTAGTTCCCGTTCCCGTGGGAATACAAGGATAAAAAATAGCCTATGTTACCCGGGGTTAGTGTAGCTTCATAACGATCAAATATTTTTTCAAATCCGTCTAGTAGTTTCGGAGTCTATTTAATACAAACAAACAATAAAATCTTTCATCTTTATTGAGCATCTTAGGTATGCTGGTGTTCATTTACCGCGCGTACTCTCCTTGTTCTACAACCTCTGCCTTTGTCATGGGTACCTACCGCAAGAACTTACGAGAACTATAGTAGTTCCTGTTATTAAAAACAGAACTGGAGATTGCTCGGACAGGGAGAACTACCGGCCCATCTCCCTTGCTACTATAATGGCAAAGGTGCTTGACAGCTTGCTTAATAACACTCTTATTGCACACATAAAAATACACGATGCTCAGTTCGGTTTCAGGAGCGGGCTCTCCACTGAAAGTGCGATATTGTGTCTTAAGCAGGCTGTCAGGTACTATACTGACAGGAAAACACCGGTATACGCGTGTTTCCTAGATCTGTCAAAAGCATTTGACAGTGTCTTATATGAGAAGCTTTGGGGCAAACTGGGCAATGCGGGTGTACCGGAAGAGGTCATACAACTCCTTAAGGAATGGTATCGCGGCCAGCGGAACCAGGTGAGATGGGCAGGTGAATTATCCGATCCGTATGACGTCAAATGTGGTGTTAGACAGGGTGGACTGACCTCTCCTCTTTTGTTTAACCTATATATTAATGACCTTATCGGTGAACTCAGCAGCACACATACCGGTTGTCATATAGATAATGTGTGTGTTAATAATATCAGCTACGCGGACGATATGGTACTGCTGGGTCCGTCGGTGGGTGCAATTCGAAAGCTGCTGACGATTTGCGAGGCATACGCGGTGGAACATGGACTCTTGTATAACACATCCAAAAGTAAAGTTCTCCTTTTTAAAGGCAAATGTAACGAGCCCGTCGGTGTTCCACCGATTATGTTATATGGTGAGCAATTGCAGAGAGTAACCAATTTCAAATATCTAGGTCATATCGTCACGAGTAATTTATCAGACGGTATTGATATAGAACGTGAGCGCAGGGCATTGGCGGTCCGGGGGAATATGATAATGCGTAGATTTGCTCGTTGCTCCACTGATGTAAAAATCATGTTCAAGGCATACTGCCAATCGTTTTACACGAGCAGTCTATGGGTATGTCATACCCGTCGGGCCGCTAATGTCTTGCGTGTTCAGTATAACAACATTTTCAGGATGTTGTTGCGATTACCTCCCTACTGCAGCGCATCTCTCATGTTTGCAGAAGCACATACGGATGGCTACCAAGCGGTTATTCGCAAAAAAGTAGCATCCTTATTAAGACGCCTAAGATATAGCAGCAACGGCTTCCTGAAAATGATTGCCTCTCGAGCAGACTGTCCTATACAACATAGATGGATGTGTGTTGCTATGGGACAGGACTGAAATTATCAATGAATGACCTATTTATTTTATTTTAAATTATGTTTTTTGACTTATTTTAATTTTAGCTGACTATCGAATTTATTATGTAATTATTGATTGATGTTTTGATTTTTGATTTATGTTTTGTTGTTTTGTGTTGACATTAATTTATAATTTGACGCTGACTCTTTGTATTTTATCATTTTATGTATGGATTTTTTCTGAAATAAAAACAATTATTATATTATTATTATTTATAATATTAGTATAGACTAGAGGACGCCTCGCGGTTTCATCCGCGTAGTTCCCGTTCCCGTAGGAATACAGAGATAAAAAATAGCCTATGTCACCCGGGGTTAGTGTAGCTTCACAGCGATTAAAGAATTTTTCAAGTCCGTCCAGTAGTTTCGGAGCCTATTCAATACAAACAAACAATCAAATCTTCCTCTTCCTAATATAATATTAATATAGATAAATATATATTAATCACCATTTACGTGTTTTTACTATTAATTCAGTAGTTAGTTCACATAAGAACCTTCTTCAGAGTATTTGAAAACTAAAAAAAGGATGAATAAAATCAGTAAAGTCATTCTCTAGTTATCTCGTGACCAAGGGAAATAGGGATATATAACACTTTTAGGGTTCCGTAGCCAAAACGGTAAAAATGGAACCCTTATAGCTCCGTCATGTCCATCTGTCTGTCTGTTTGTCCGTCCGTATGTCACAGGCATTTTGCTCAAAGACTACACAATGAATATTGATTATTGCCGAAAACTGCGTTTGTCAACAAAAGGGCGGAAGTGCCATGAACATACGCTCTTCTACTGGTGCAATTATTCAAAACGTTTCTTTTTCTTGCACGGTTTTTATTTAAATATATATATTTATTTAAATATATATCGGTTACCTACTATAATAGATTATATTAATTGAATATAAAAAAAAAACATATGTAATCATTGTAGTAATTTTTGTAGGCGCAATATATACTAATATTACGCCTACAAAAATATACGTGTAATATAATAATTGCATTTTTTAAAGATAGAAAAATTTGAAGGAATCGAACCCGAGACTTCCGTATGCCAAGCCGAGTACGGAATCAAACCACCCACCAAAAACTATCACGGCTTTTGTTATTGCTTCGATACAGAGAGTATTTTAACAAATTATGATGTTGCAGGCCCAACATTATAGTATTTTTTAGTATCAATTACCTAATACAATAATTGCATTTTTGAAAGATAGAAAAAAATGTAGTCCAGACCGAGGAAACGAACCCGAGACTTCCGTATGCCAAACCGGCGCTCTATAAAAAAAATGTATTATGTAATCACTCATGTTTTCTATCCAAATCTTTAATTACTTTTATTATTTATTTATTTATTTAACACTTAATGTACAAATAGAGTACAAAGGCGGACTTAATGCTAAAAGCATTCTCTGCCAGTCTACCTTTGGGTGATGTAAACTTAAGAATATGTAGGTGCAGATTGTAGAAAACTAGATATATAAAAATGATAATAATAAAAGTATATTAAAGGTCGAGAAATAAAAAAAGCATTATATATACACAAAAATACATAATCGAATACATGCTAATATGTACATACATATACATATAAAATATACATAAATTCCATTATTTACATACATACATATTTATATATATATACAATACATACATAAATTATAAACTAATAAGTTGATAACTTTGTAAGGATTCAGCTGCTGTTAAAGAGTAGCGTTCGAACGTTTATTTTAAAATTGAAACGGTTAGGTGCCATCCTGATTTCGGGGGACAGCGCATTCCAGAGTACAACCGATTGAACAAAGAAAGAGGATCCCACGAATCCAGTAGAATGAGCGGGGCATAAAAGTAAGAGATTGTTGGAAGAGCGGAGATCTCTGTTATGGTTGGAGGACAAGAAATGAAAGCTAGAAGACAGGTAAGATGGAGTATGAGGAGAGTTAATAATAGAGTAAAGAGTAGTGAGAACGCGCAAACTACGGCGCTGCCGAATAGGGAGCCATTTCAGTTCAGAACGGTAAAAGGACACATGGTCATACTTACGAAGGTTAAAAATAAATCTAATGCAGTTGTTTAGAAGTCGATCGTACTTGTTAAGGAGGTCTGCATTCAGATCGAGATAGCATACGTCACCATAATCAATTAGGGGAAAAATCAACGTCTGGACGAGCATAAGTTTAGTTTTAAATGGGAGGAAATTCTTGAGACGGTATAATGTTCGCAAAGTACCTGTAACCCTCTGACTAACACTTGTTACCTGAGCTTGCCAGTTGAGGTTTGTGTCTAGTAAAATGCCGAGGTCCCTGACTGATGAACTAAGAGGGATAGTGGAGCTATTAAAGATGACTGGTGGTAACGAGTCTGTGTTAAGTCGGCTTAAAATGCGTTGACTCCCTATCACAATTGCCTGGCACTTGGACGGATTTACAGTCAAGCCGAACCTGTCTGACCAGGTTTTGATAGCAGCAAGATCACCGTTGATCTTTGTGATGGCCTCAGATAAATCATTTACACTAGCCTGAGCATATATCTGCAGATCATCGGCGTAAAGGTGAAACGTACACTGGAGGACATTAGTAATAAGATCAATAAAAATGGAAAATAATAGAGGAGAAAGAATTCCGCCTTGAGGAACACCAGCGTCAAGATCGCGCCATTTCGACGAAGAATCATTTACGCGCACCGACTGTTGGCGCCCCCGAAGATAGGATGAGAACCAGTTAAGAGCATTGGACGAGAACATCAGATGAGAGAGGATAGAAAGTAAGATATCATGACTGACGGCATTAAAGGCATTCGAGAAATCCACCAAGGCCAAAACTGTAACTTTGGTCTCATCCATGCCTGCCCTGATGTCGCCAGTCACTTTGAGAAGAGCAGAGCTGGTGCTATGTCCAGGCCTGAAACCGGATTGAAAATGGCTTAACAAATTATTGCGATATACAAATTGTGTCATTTGCTTATGGACACAGGCTTCAAGCACTTTAGATAGAAAAGGAAGAATAGAGATAGGTCGAAAGTGGTTAGGAAGAGTAGGATTTGAAATTTTAGGTAGGGGAATAACGAAGGCGTGTCGCCATAAAGATGGGTATGTCCCGGAATCGAGAGAGAAATTAATAATGTGAGAAAGAACAGGAAGGATGTAGTCAAGGATAAGTGTAACCATGCGACGGCTAATGCCATCGTTACCTATAGCCTTGGATTTAATAGAAAGAATAATCTTTTTGATGTCGGCCTCTGCAACCTGAGAAAAATGGAAGAAGTCAATGTTGAGACGTGGTAGGTGGGCTAAGTAGTCACATGTAGAACGCGTGGTTTGATGATCAATAAGAGCAGAGGTTGTGAAATATTTATTGAGATCATCTAAACCAACCATCACCTGTGAATCAATACGGCCCCGTTTACCGATTCCTAGAGTCCCTAAGAACCGCCAGATATTATTGGGTGACGAAGAATCGATGTTATTAAGGATATGACGGCGTTTGGCGTTGCGAATCATTTGGTTACACCTATTCCTTGCAGACTTAAAAAGGGCCCAATTGTCGTCATCACGGTCTCTCCTGAACTTGCGGAATGCCCGATCCCTTCGCCGCATAGCCATTCGGATGCCTTCCGTCATCCAAGGAGCGGGGAGACGCTTGATTTTGATTTTCCTGAAAGGAGCATGTACGTCATACAACCCCACCACCAGTTTATTGAAAGTAGTAACCTTGGCATTGATCGTGGGAGCTTCGTATATAGGTTCCCAATCCAGTTTTGATGCATCCTCTCGAAGTTTACCCTCATCAATCCGACCATAACAACGCGCGTTAATAACTTTGGGACAGAGTTTAGGTGGTTTCAGGGAATATGAGAGGAAGATTAAGTCGTGATGTGAGAAACCAGGTGCTATACTTTGACCATGACGACGAACTAGAGAAGGAGCAGAGGTAAGAATCAAATCTAGCCAGGTATCTATCCCATCAACGTTGTGGTGGGTAGCTTGCATTGGTAAAATGTGGAGGCTGCTGGACTCGACAAGCTGGAGTAGTTTACGCGAACGGATTGAGTTAAGCGAGAGGAGATCGGTGTTAAAGTCGCCCATGATTATATGGTGAGTATACTCTGAACCTAAAGATTCTAAAATAGTTTCGAGATTGGGGAAGTAATCAACTGCAGGAGGAGAATAAACTACACCAAGAATGGCTTTAGCCCCATTGGCACAAACTTCAAGGAAAAGAAATTCCGCAGAAGTATGGTTGCTAGAAATTGACGAAGATAAGACTTTAAAAGAAAAGTTGCTACGTAGATAAATAGCCACTCCGCCCCCTCTTCTGTCGACTCGATCATTCCGAATAAGAATGAAGCCGGGAAGAGCGTAGGAGGTAGAAAGAAGATGAGGTTTGAGCCAGGTCTCCGAGATCAAAATGGCATGGACGTTGGAGTCAGAGAACGTCTCAACCAAGTCGATATAGTGGCTGGGAATGCTTTGTGCGTTGATGTGACAGACATTGATTAAACATTTGTTTAGTTCGTGAAATGTTTCCCTCACAAAGTCACCGAGTGTACCAGTAACCGAGATGAAACTTTCATCGTTGGAAGAATTGTAATCGCTGGACTCTATAGCTGAATGAAAAGATTCATTATCAGACATAATTATAAATAAAATATAAAAAAATAAGTTTATAAAAATAAATAAATAATTAGTTTATATAAAATATTTCAATAAATAAATATTAGTATGGTATTTGCACGTACTTGTAACAAAGGTAACTGCACCACCCGCCAGCCGACACTCACATAACTTCTAAATTTAAAAAAAAAAATGTAAGAGAAAATTAAAAACAACAAAATTATACATTATTCAAACAATAATTATTAGTGCATACTTCGGAACGCACCCAGTCGACGTCGAATGACAAGTGTCAAAGTCAAACTGTCAAACTAATGGATTACAAAAACTTATGAAATTTTGTGGGTATAGTTATACGTTACATTAAAAAAAGGTGAATATGTGATAAATTTATGTAAATAAATGAAGAAAAGAAGGTAGATAGTTACGTCACTCGGCGAAGCCAACTAGATGCGTACGAGTGTATCACTAAACGTAAACGTACTTTTATAAACATTTGAAACTTAATTTTAAAACTGTTTAAAGTTGTAAAATTATGTTCTCTTGGGCCTTTTAGCCATTTACCGCCGGCAATAAATCTTTGCTCAATTAAAGGGCTTAATTTAGAAAAAATAAATGTTAAAGAAATTTTCTTTTTAAAAAATTATATTAATAAGTTACTTTTATACTTAGGTGCGAGTCTTGAATTTGAGTTGTTGGTCGCGTTTTGATTTGAGAGTATGATCTGTTACAGTTGGATCAACGTAACTTGACCGGATGGAAGTTATGTTCATATCACTTTCGCGCATGTCATAGAGATGTGACGCTAAAATTACTTACGAACACTATCAATTATGTTTAATCGATTACAAATCTATACTAATATTATAAAGCTGAAGAGTTTGTTTGTTTGTTTGAACGCGGTAATCTCAGGAACTACTGATCCGAATTGAAAAATGCTTTCACTGTTGAATAGCCCATTTACCGAGGAGGGCTATAGGCTATATAACATCACATTATGACTAATAGGAGCGGAGCAGCAACGAGAAATGTTGCAAAAACGGGGAAAATTTACGTCCCTCACTAAGTCCATAGTGTCGCGCGCTGTGTGTGCCGTAGCGCCGTCTTGTTGAAACCAGATGTGCTCCAGCCCCAATTCGTCCAAACTGGGTATCAAAAACTCACGTAACATGGTTCTGTAGCGTTCTCCAGTGACAGTTATCGCATTGCCTCCAGCGTCTTCGAAAAAATAGGGTCCGATCACTCTGTCAACACAGATGCCACACCATACAGTAACTTTTAGTGGGTGTAGAGGTGTTTCTTGAATAATGCGCGGATTATCAGTGCCCCAGAACCGAGTATTCTGCTTATTGACATGCCCTGAGAGATGGAAATGCGCTTCGTCACTCATAACCAATTTTGAAGGAAAATCATCCTCTTCAAGGTTGAGGTTTATGACGCGCTGGCAGTAATCTAGACGAGCTCGGTGGTCAGCAGGCAGCAGCTGATGAGTCATTTGAGTTTTATACGGGAACATCTTTAAGTCTTTCACCAAAATACGCTGCAGGGTCCGTCTGGAAATCTGCGCAACCACTTTTCGCCAACTTCAATCCAGTCCAGTTACGTTGATCCTACTGTACATGGTTGGTTTGTTAGCCTAGCGGGGTACTCGGCGCTACTACAGGCTGTATACGACTGGTGAACTTCTATCAGATGTGCACGAGATTCATGCTGATACCTATAAAGCAATCCCCGGATTCCCAAATGTTTCTCCCGTGGTGTCTTAGGCCTCGTTCAGACGATCCGCGCTCAGCAGGCGCAAAATCAACGTATGCTCCCACACGCTTCACACCGTGAGCGGGGTTGGCGTGAGGCAGGCGCGAGGTGGGCGCGAAGTGGGAGCTAGGTGGGCGCGAGGCGGGCGCGTCGTACGTGCGATTGGACTTCGATAAATGCAATTTGAGATATATTGATATATCTTAAGACTCCAATTATAATAAAAAAATATGTGTCATTAGGCGACTGCCGCGGTAAAGCTATTGCATAGCTTTTTTTATCAACTTATGCATTTTTTTTTCATTTTTCTTCAAATCTTTCTGACGCTGATAATATGCCCTTTGACGTTCACAATTTCTTTTTATTTTAGGCTCTTTAAGTTTTTCTTCTCTATATCTATGAAAATAGCTCGGTATAAATAATAAGTATAAATAATTAGGTATAAATAGTGTAATTACACACCAAAAAAAAATATTTATTCAATCACGTATTCGTCCGATTTCGGAGCAGCTCGTCTCGATCCGTCCAAAGCAAACGCTGGACCGAGCTACATGTTAGGCGGAGTGGGGGTGTTAGGTTTTATTTTCGTTACAGAATTTCTTGATTCGTTCGCCGCGCTCAAAGCCCGCGATAAAAGCTATGCAATAGCTTAAAAATGGTGGTGTATGGATGTTAGACGCGGCTGCTGACACGCGTGTCGTCTGAACTCAGCCTTAGTCTACACCAGATCTCGTTTAATGCAAATTTTACGTCACGTTATTATTAATATGTATTATGATGATAACGCTTTTGTAGTATCTCAAAATAAATAAACAACGCTTATTCAGACAGTTGGCACAATGTCATTTATCGAATAGCCATTAACATTCGACAGATAGCGTTTGCACAGTTAATAAGATAATTTACGTTCAACTGATGATTATCGAAAAATATGTAGCACTTTTGTCTTAATTATGTATTATTCGTGCTATTATGATTGTCGTATCGTGCAGTGAATTTTTTATACTACGAAATGAAGACACGAGTAGGTCCACCTAACAGTAAGCGTCTAACTAGCCCATAACAGTATCAGTGACACCCTAATCCTTATTAGAATATTCATCATCATCATCAGCCTATCGCAGTCCACTGCTGGACATAGGACTCTCAAATTGCACGCCACTTTGTTCTATCTGCGGCAATATTAGAATATTATCGGGACTTAATCGCGTGAAATACTCAAAAGTACGAACCTTTTATTTACCCGACGTTTCGGTTGAAATATACCGATCGTGGTCACGAGTTGGCTGATGGCAGCTTAGCTATGTCTCCGGGAAGCGCGGGGTTTTTCAACACCCTCGCATGGTCTTGATAATTTTGATAAATTTTACTGTCAGTAGGTAGGTACTTCTACACACTACACTTACTAGGGACGTCTTTACACTGAGGCGCGATGTCTGTACTGCGACGATAGCATTTGTTGATAACGGGATCCAAAATGCTGAGAGCCGTTATCCATCTTCTTGGATGAAATTTTTGTACTTCTTGATCTCAACTGCTTCACTCGGATAGTGCTATCCTGGAATAATATTGGCCATCGGTGGAAAGTACCTGCGGCTTATGCAATTCTATCCAGTGGTTTGGTCCTGATTCCTACAAATGCTCAGCGTGCAAATATAACACGATTGGTGCAATTCGATCGAAACGTAAATAAAAGGTTATACCTTTGTATATTTCACGCGATTAAGTCCCGATAATCTATACTAATATTATAAAGCTGAAGAGTTTGTTTGTTTGTTTGTTTGAACGCGGTAATCACAGGAACTACTGATACAAATTGAAAAAATATTTCACTGTTGGATAACCTATTTAACGAGGAAGGCTAACATGACGCTACGACCAATAGGAGCGGAGCAGCAATGAGAAATGTTGCAACAATGGGGAAAATTTACTCAGACGAAGTTGCGCGGTACAGCTAGTATTCTAATATGTGTAGCCATCGCGAAAGTTTAAAAACAATTACCCTAACATTTAAACTTTCGCGTAGCATGATTATACCTAACTATTTATTATATGGGAATTATTTAATGAGCGTTAATTCCCGTATCAAAAATGTCTGCCTTTGTGGCGCGGTGGGAGTGTATCCGACTGCTACGCAAGAGGTCGTGGGTTCGATCCCCACCCAGGATAAAACTTTGTGTGATGAGCACGATGGTTTATTCTGCGTCATGGTATTATTTATCTATTATATGTATGTATTTGGAAATATGTATATAAGTATGTTTACCAGCTGTCTGGTTTCCATAGTACAAGCTCTGCTTAGTCTTACGGATCAGATAGCGTTGTGTGAGTTGTCCCAAGATTATTTAAAAAAAATATAAAGTTATAATCATGGTTCTGCAAAGATTTGAATGACACTGTACCGAGCTTCTCATTTGAGATATTAATTGATAAGTCTTATTTGCCCAGTAATTACACTAGCTACAGTGCCCTTCAACCGAAACACAGTGATATTCAATGTCACTTTTGTGTGAAAGAGTCGCAAAAATTCGCGTCTTCGCGTTAATAAATTGTAAGATTGCCCACGAACTAATATCAACCAAATGCCTTACCTCAAAAAATTATACAATGGGAACATTTTGATACATATTTTTCCCGAAATCCGCACGTATATATTCCGCTGAGCCAAAACTCTGGCTGCAAAGATAAATAAGTGACAATACTGATTAAAGGACTCCGTACTAGTCGCAAACTGGTCCCCAATAATTTATAATTAAGTAACCGATTTCTATGCGCAAAGGTCCCTTAGGAATTTTATGGCTCCCGATAATGTATAGAATATGCTTAAATATTGATAAATTATGGTAAATATATGTAAGTTGGTCGTTTTTACAAAATGTGTCGATAGAGGATTTGGTGGATGGCGCTTAGTTTAAGAGAAGAATACTGGATTGCTAGTTTATGTGGTCATTCTGGGGTTTTTAGGTTATGTAGGGTAATTTATATTTTATATATTTATGGATGAAGTACGTCTTTTGGTCTGAAAGGACTTGTTCTACATGAATAATAAGCTACATAACTGTCAACTTGAGTTCAGGCATTATTTTCACAGCTCTGTGCTTAACGTGTATATTTATACACGTTAAGCGCAGAGCTGTGAAAATAATGCCTAATTGTTAAAAATATTTTTTTTTAAATAACCGTTTAGGGGAGGAAAATAAACTTTAAATGAAATCAAAACAATCATTTCGATACATTATACCATTTGTAAGACATAAAAGCTTGATGTATGTACCCATGATACATAATTACACGAAATGTAAGCCTGGTTATCCATAACACAGGTTTTTAACCTAGCTTGTAGACCAGTCTCACTTATTTGTGTATAACGATGTTTGTTAAATCCTTGTGTACATTTGATTGTGTGAGAAACTAAGTAAATAAATAAAAATAAAGTAAAAAATTGGACACCGAGAAGAGGTTCTAATTTAGCGTCCAAGATTTATGCCGAACATACATATATTATACACATACAAACATTGCAAGTTTATTAAGAGCTTGTAAAAAAGACATGAAATACCTCATAACTGAGGGTCGTCAAATCTTTAAACATTAGTATTTGTTTTAATGATTATAATTTAATTGTAAATTGATTTATTTATTCAGAACACTTAATTAAAGACGTAGATTGCCTGATTAGTTTAAAATAATAAGTATATTTAATGTAATCATCAACTCAATTGCAATGATTGTCAAAATACATACACATCATGTATTTTTTGGAAACCCAATACTGCAGCGATGTTACGACGATCAAACTGTGAAAATTTTGACGTCGCAACTATAAATATACTTATGTATTTCTAAATGATGTATATAAATTACACCCATTCATATAATACATAAGCGTGTTCATTACTCATCGATTTCTCGAGGGTGAGAATGGAACCCTAATCTCTGGCTTAGTCAGGGTCACTAACCACTAAACCAACATAATAGTCAAACAAATTTAGCAACGACCTGCTAATTGTTGATCATGAAATCTATTATCTTTGATCATGAACAATAATAGCTGCCCTCTCCAATATAGCCAACAAAATCCACCGCAAAATTTTCAAGATAATGAAAATAAATTCAGTGTATTTATAATTTCTGTCAAAAAAGTGTCAAGAACTTAGAAATAAATAAGTGGAGGCGAGAGTTCTCCGTTCACTAGAATAATAAGGTCACTAGTGTTGGGAGGAGGTCGGCTTTCGAACATAATGGTTCGGCTTACAGAGTAATAATTATCAAATTTATCTTTATCAGACTTCACAAAAATAGTCGTATGTCATCAATTTTGTGTCTGTGACTTGTATGTTTGTTAAGTCCCCCGCGAAGCAGGGTTTGTACCTTACTGCGGGAGCCATCTTTTAAATAAGAAAGGAAAGAAAAATATTTGATTAGTAATTAATTTTAATATTTCATAAGTCTTATTCTTTCCATATCAACTGATATCAACTTCGAAGAAATTGTTCTTTACATAAAATTAATATTTATTAATAATTGTATTAAACAATATCCGAAAGTAATGAAATTTTTATTGTGTTCGGTTAATTTTAAAAGTAGATTAAATTTTTAAATTACTATTTATTATCATCTGCTATAATTCAGTTTTTTTCTGAATTATAGCAGATCATTATAAGCTTGCACATTTTTTTGCTTTGGGGTAACCCAAAGCAAAAAAATGTGTAAGCTTATAATGGCTGTTTTCAATTCAAATCTTACTGTTAAACTAGTTGTACAATGGGTGTAGGCTCCTTATGGATATAAAATAATAAGTATTTCTCTCTTCCCATTTCACCCAATTAGGTAATTATTTTTTTTAATAAATTCTAAGTGCTCTATATCTATAGTGGTCGAATACATCATCAATTAGAAAGCCTTGTAAGAAATAATAAAATAATAATCTAATAGTAACACAATAATAGTCAAAGATTATCTCCAGTAATTAAAACAGGAAAAAATCCTCGAACAGTATGCTTAACTTGTATAATATGTAATTACACGGGACCTTAATCTGTCAGAAAGATCCGCCCCTGAGATCCTCGCTGACAGCTCTTTGATTGAAGCCAGAATACCGTTTTCCTGGTGAGCCAGTTGTTTTCGGAAGCCAATGAAGGCCGAATACGGATACGCAACGTTATTATAATTCTTCGTTAAGTCTCTTACCATCACAGTGATTTTGTGGTAAGGAAAGCGACAGAAATATTTTGAGAAACATTGTGAGGCTTAAACTACTGAAGCTAGCACCATGAAATTCAGAAGTTAGGTTTGTTTTATGTTTGTGTATGGACGAATTTCTTTATATTCCACCTCCTTGTTTGTATGAAAACTGGTATTTAAGTTTAGTAAACGTTTTTAGAAAATCAATAGTTTAAGGGGGCATTACGCCTAGCGAATTATTCATTTAGCACTACGCACACAGTAACACGGCCGCCCGCCTCGTTCTCCCGCACACAACCATTACTTTACAGTGCGCAGGAGTGCAGTACAAAATAAAGTCAATATTCGTTCGTTCTTATTAAGTTTCCGTAACTTCAAGATGTGCAAAGTGTTTTATAACGGTTAAATATTAAGTATTTTTTCGTCTACTAAAATGACTTTTTGGCTAGTCGTTCAACCTTTTGTACCCTTTTTCACGTAAGGTGTTAAGCCTTAAATACTTAGAAAGTCAAATGTGAGATAAAAAGTTATTTTTTTAAATCAATTATATCTAGCTACCAATTTTCTAGCGGCGGTCACAGTAGTGTTTAAGACCAATATATATAAACATGTGTTGGTATGCATTTCTTAGATGACATTGTTCAAAAAACTCAAAAACCTAGTATAAAACTACTAGATAATAATACATTCTAAAGGAAATCGATAACTGAATCAGTCATCGATTTTTTTTTTTAAGAAGATAACTATCAATGTTGGATTTTGGCCCCACATTCCTAGCAATCCTGTTAACCCCTCCAGCTAAGCTCCGTGGCTTGTGTTTAGAGTAGGTTCACGTCGGTAGTATAATGGGTAGGATTCGAACCCGCGACCTCACGATTGCGAGACTGATGCCTTAACCATTAGGCTACCGCCGCTTCATTTAGAACAAAAAATATGGTGTTTTATTGCAAACCCAACTAGTGTTCACCAGTGCAAATAGCGATAGACTGGAAGTCCATTTAAAGAGCGGGTGCAATGCTGTACCTTTAACAACAGAATTAGTAGCAAACTTCAATATTTCTGCTTACTTGAATATTGCTAGTTTATTTAAAATTCCTACCTTAATTCAACCCATTCGGCTTTCGGCCTCTGCACATCCTTACAGGCGTTTCCGCAAAATAATTCCTTCACTAATTGCAAGCTTTGAAACTTCATTAGGACGCCAAATGAATTTTTATTTTTTTCATTTTTAACGGCATAGCACTTACATTTGTACTTTATTTAACAGCGTGAAATATTTTTCTTGTTGTGTTATAGTAGAGGCTTTAGTGTTTATTATACTTTCTACATTGAGTGTGTAATAATACGAGTAATAAGAGCTGTTATTCCGGCTCATTTGGTTCTATACCCTAAAAAATTAACCCGTTTTTTTTGGGGTCCGTAGCCAAAATGGCAAAAACGGAACCCTTATAGTTTCGCCATGTCGATCTGTCTGTCTGTCCGTCCGTATGTCAAAGGCATTTTCAAAGACTACTCTGTGAATATTGATAAAATTTGGTGAAAAGGTGTCTTGGAGTAGCCTAGTAGTTTTTGGAAATAATCGCTCCGAAAGTTGCGTAAATTGTGCCCCCCCCCCCCCCGTCACTTTTGAATAGTGTGACCAAAAAATATGAAAATATCACAAAGGTACTTAATAACTCCTTCAAAGTAAGTATATATATTACGGTTCTTAATCGCGTGAATAATAAAATTCGACCGTATGGTAAAATTTGACCGTATTACAACGACGGTAGTCACGGGTAGACTGTCTACTACACACATAACTATACTACAATCTTGCACAAGTTTATGCACAGACACAAATGAACTCTCATTTCTCTCACTCTCTTATTCCAATGAGTTCCGTCAAGACAAGACAATTCCGTCCAATCGGAGAGAGATCATGCGCAGGACCGATGGCTTAACGTGCTCTTCCAGTCACGGTCCAGTCCTGTTGCCACTATCGTTCCATTATTATAGATAGCGTTGTGTGAGTTGTCCCAAGATTAATTAATTATTGCGTGACAGTATTAAAATAATGCCCTGTAAGACCAGATATAGATATAGATATATATTTCTATTAATTGTTGTTGTGTTTGATAAAATACTTATTTTGATTTCGCAACACAATAATTTGCCTTGTAATCAATTCATTATTTAAAAAAAAAGTTATATAATAAAACGTATTATGAAAACTTATCTAAATCGTATTGGAAAGGCACGCCTTGGTAATAAAAGTACAATGAACGAATTATTTCTACAACTTGTCTGGAAGCCACCCGTAGTGTTGCCATTGTGAAAAGTTTCCACTATTGTGGGGAGAAAAATGTAGTTGAGAGAAAGTTTTAGTACCTTTTGTGGTATTAAATATTATTGTAAGTATTAGGAGTTTGTGATTATTTTAGCCAAATATGTTTAATGGACATAACAATGAAGTGCGTTGCTTAAGAGGCTCGTCATTTTAGTAATATCGATAAATAATAATGTTAATGCCGAGTGATAAGCCAGAGGTCTTACGTTTGATTCCCACTCAGAAATAATCTTTGTATTATGAGCACGATTTTGTATTCTATGTCTGGGTGTGGCGGTAGTCTAATGGCTAAGGCGTCGGTCTCGCCATCGTGAGGTTACGGGTTCGAATCCTACCCATTATACTACTGACGTGAAATATATAAGTATGTTTATCAGTTGTCTGGTTGCCATAGTACAAGCTCTGCTTAGTTTGGATCAGATGACGTTGTGTAAGTTGTCCCAAGATATTATTATTATTATTACTCTTAACTCAAGCCTTAGCTGGAGGGGTTAACATGATTGCTAGTAATGTGGGACTCACACATCTCGCACATTGCTAGTTAACTTTAAGAAAAAATACATATATTATTTGTGTATTTAGAATTGTAAGTACATTTGTAAGTTGTCTGGTTGTCATAGCTTGGCTAAAAATAAAAATATCACTAGCAACCACTAGTCCTCAGTGGGTCGCACATTACTAGCAATGTTGTTAAACCCTAAACACCTAAACTTAATTGCTTAAGCAGGTAGTGGGTTAATTTGGGTTGTATAATAAGTAGAATTCAAAACAAAAAAAAACAAGACCCGATTAGCACTCACGATCGCAAGTCCGATGACTTAATCACTAGTCATCCGCCTCTTCTATTTTGACAGCTAGACACACACACAGCTAGAAAGCATGTCCTTATCTCTAGTTTTAAAATAAGCCAGCGGCCCCGCCCACGATTACTTGTGGCTTTTTGTGTCAGGAACCCTTACGGGCGTCCGTGAGGGTTCCTGGGCCAAAAAGCCACCACCATTCAGGCGCGGATCCAAGGGGGGGGGCAACAGGGGCCATTGAAGACTCAGTTGAAATACGTTTATTTTGGGGAAATTTGAGAAATTTGACACTAGACCGGTGTGTTTTGACCGGCAATTGATTTTTTTTGGCCCCCGGGGGCTGATGAGCCGATGTTGAATCGAATGCACCCCCCACCCCGTCATGCGAGCGACTCACACTTCGCAGCATAAAAATAACATCTTGGGACAACTCACACAACGCCATCAGATCCCAAACTAGGCAGAGCTTTACTATGGCAACCAGGTAACTGTTTAGGTCCTTATTTATTTCTAATATTATAGATAAATTTAACCGGACACAGAATAAGCCATCGTTCTCATCACACGAAGTTCTATCCTGGCCTGGCCACGACCTCTACCTTAGCAGTCAGGGTCACTAACCACTAGACCAACAGTACGTAAAAGTAATAATTTACCCAACTTTCAAAGGGTAATTTACCCCCAACATCTGGCCACCCTACAAAGTTAAAGCTCCCCTAACTACATAAGCCAGCACGTTATTTAGTTAGTTGTTATAATTCTTTCCGATTGGTTCCTATACTAGGGTTATTTATCAAAGAGGTATATAGTCATTGGCTACGTGCTAACAATTCTCATTTGAGGAAATAACCTATTAATGGAGTTAATTAATCAATGGACGTGATAATCAATTGTGGTGAAACGTCGGGAAGTTATTAATATTAGGAAGACAGATATAGAAATGTTCCTAAACTATCGGGATTTGTATACAATATCTAACTCATATGTCGGATTCGGAAAAAAATATATTATCTAAAAATATATTTAAATTTAAAGTATTTTTTCAGTTATCCATTTTTTAATGTAAACTTTTTACCAAACACATTTCTTGATGATTTTAAAACACCATGAGCTTTTTAGCAGCTTCTTATGAGCTAATGTTTGGAACAGCCGCATAACTTCATTCTTGTATAAAAAAATATTTATTTAATTTAACCAATATAGTTGTATTTGGTTTAAACATTTCATATTAAAAAGCTTTATTATCAAAATAATAATAAAGAGTACAGAAGTGTAATATACTTACAAACAAATAAATACTCTGATCACACCGAAGGAACACTTTGTAAGGCTGAGAGCGCTTATAAATGGTCAAGGCATCAGACTCGCAATCTGGAGGTCACAGGTTCGAATCCTACCCACTATACTACCAACGTGAACCCATTTAGCACAAGTCATTGAGCTTAGCTGGAGGGGTTAACAAGACTGCTAGTAATGTGAGACCCACAATTCCTTATTGCTAGTTATCTTTTTTTATAACCTAAAATCATTTTTATCCTGTGACATAACGGAGGGTATAAGTTGAACTTATATGTCTATGTACAATTGTGTAGTTGGCTACAATAAAAGTAAATTATTTTATACTAATCAGGTAATACATATTAGATCTTAAAATGCTCTGAAAATAAGTGTTCTTTTACAATTTAACATGTTTTTGAATTTAAAAGCATGAAAAAGAATACTAAAAGTAATGATTTGACAATAGGCACTTATGACGTCGTAAGTTGATTGATTCCTTAAACAATTAGAGAGCTTGTAGTTTTGACATTTCATAAAAAGAGACTGATTTGACTTGACTGTCAACATCCCCATTCGCGGCACGTATGTTTGCGTTCTTTCAGTTGTATTCGAATGTAGTTCTGCGCAGGGACGTCGTTCCCCGCCCGTCTTCTTCACCCCCTCTGATACCTAAATTCGAGTTGTATTTAGCTTACGCACCAACATCATGGTACTTATTCACAGTCTTTTTTTTCGTTTTCGCGTCAAGCCCGCGCTTTTTACTGTCAAAAACTTGTCATAATGGTTTATAGAGTGGTGCTTAGAAATGCAACGCACATGCGCGAGGGCTTGCCGCGAAAACGAAACAAAACATAGTGAAGAAGGACCCAGACATGCAAACTTAGCTGGCGACATGTATATCTGTGTGTTTATCGAAGTCGGTTAGGTAGGTGTTTTTTTTATAAAAAAAGGTCCACAGTTTTCAATGTATTTTTTGTTAAAAATGAAAATGCTTTTTGAATCATGTGTGTACACAATCAAAAGTTATTGTCTAAATAATTATTCCGTATAGTTTTGCGTTCAGTGATCCCAACGCCCTTAGTATGGGGGATTTAAACGGGATCTATTTTAATGCACATCACGCAACGAACAGGCAGTATGTAAATGTTTTCATTAGGAGCGGTAACGAACTCTTTGATGTTTTTACTCGTACTTTGTCTGTTTGTTGGCCGCTGTTTGTTTATTGATACGAATTAGCTTTATTGTGGTAAAAGTTATTGTTTGATTTATGGCGACTTTTTATTTGATGTAGGCGAGAAACTAACATGTGTTTTATGATTTTAAAGGGATAGAAAAATGCCAAATTATTGTTAAATAAAACAAATATCATCGATAAAAAAATTATCTTTAAAAATAAGCGTATTCCACGTGAAGTTCAAAATAATCCAATAATCATCCAATGGTCCACTCCAATCTGACCACCGCTTTTGGAGAAATACATGGACAAACATACATTTTTTTCTGCCTCTGGGGCGCGGTGGATCGAACCCACGACCTCTTGCGTAGCAGTCGGATACAAACGTATCCGACTGCTACGCAAGAGGTCGTGGGTTCGATCTTCACCCAGGATAAAACTTTGTGTGATGAGCACGATGGTTTATTCTGTGTCTGGGTGATATTTATCTATAATATGTATATATTTAGAAATATGTAAGTATGTTTATAAATTGTCTGGTTTCCAAAGTACTAGCTCTGCTTAATTTGGGATCAGTTAGCGTTGTGTGAGTTGTCCCAAGATATTATTATTATAAATTGACAGACCGGATTAGGAATACCAGAATCCGTTCCAAAACTCACATCGGTTGACGGGTTTACCTCGTCGCAGATGGCGAGATGAGTTAGACTCCTTCGAAAAAGATTGGCCTCATACAGCGACTGACAGAGAGAGGTGGAGATAGAGACTAGGGAGGCCTTTGCCTTGCAGTGGGACAATACAGGCTATTCAAAATAAAAGTCAAAAATCAAAATATTTTATTCTTTTGGCTTACAAATGCAACGCTCATGAACGTCAGACAAAATTTGGAATAGAATGATTCTATAATAATCAAAATCACGCAACACCAATAATATATACTATAATAATAATATATAATAATAATAAAAATTCTTTATTTTCTCTTCACAATGGATACCTTAACTCTAAACATAGTTGTTTGATAAGACAGATGTAAATGTCACATTGTGAGAGACTGGCGCCCATGGTAGGTTTAATAAAACCTGAATTACAGGTCACCAGGTCTCCCCCAGGAGCTAACATTCAGATCAACATGTAAAGTTTTGTATCTATTGTTAGAATTGAGGTGAAACAAAGTAAAAGAAGTAAAAGATAACTGAGATACAATGAATGAAATACAAAATTAGTTATTTGTGTGTTTTTTATGAGTGTGTGTGTATGTGTGTGTGTGTTGTGTGAGTTTAAGGAATGAGTGAAATGTAAGAGTATGTGAATAAGGTCGTATTGATGGTGAAATCGTATGCATGAAATAGGTAGAATATATATCAATGAATTCCTATATGAAGTGAGATAAAAGATTTTCTGTATCTTGATAATTTAGGGTCTTAAGGTATGTCATAACAGATAGTTTACAGCGAGTTCGGGTAAGAGGATAGATGTTTAGGGGTAAGTTAAGTTTATTATAAAGATGTGAGCCAAGGAAACAAAAGAATTGATGAGCATGAGAGGAGTGCACTCTTACTGGGGCACAAATTTTATCTTTACGTCGCTTATTATTTATTAAATTATGGTCGTAAGGTAGTTGGGAGTGTTTCATTAAAACTATGTGTAATACAAATGTCTGTCTTACAGTAAGTACATCCCACACTTTATATAAATCATATGTACGGAAGGGGAGACCAGCTCCTACTTTGAGTATAGCCCGTTGAGCTCTCTCAACTTCAATTAAGAAGGATTTACTGGCGCCACCCCATGAGCTTATACAGTAGTCAATGATCGAATGACATAGGGCGAAATAGACCATCTTTATGGTTTGTCGATTAGCAGAATATCTAAGAGTCTTGAAAATATAAATGAGTTTACGCAGTCTAGTGACAAGAATTTCTATATGGGGTTTACATTTTAGAGCCTGATCTATTGTGATACCAAGGTATTTAATTTGATCAGTTCTAGTGAGAGATGAGCAGGAACACGTGGAAAGAACTGCATTGCATTCATGTGCAATAATATTTAGGGAAGGATCAGGTAAAGCGTTTTTCCTGTGAGCAAATGCTAAGTATTTCGTCTTATTAACGTTCAGTGTTAGTATGTTAGTTTGGAGCCACCTACTGACAATGGAAAAGCCTGACTGCGCTGTGGCGAACACTTGCTCCCAACTAGTATCGGAAAATAAGAGGGCGGTGTCATCTGCATATGTAATTATTTTGCCTTTTTCAAGCGAGAGATCACAAAGGTCATTAATATATGCCAAAAACAAGGTGGGACCAAGAATACTGCCTTGTGGGACGCCATAATCAACAGGCAATTCATCACTCAACCAGTTTTCTATCCTGACACGCTGTTTTCTACCGGATAAATAGCTTTCGAGCAATCTTAGTGGAACGCCTCTTACACCTAACCTCTCGAGCTTGAGAAGAAGGAGAGGGATAGAAACAGTGTCGAATGCTTTGGCGAGATCTAAGAATATGGCCAAACACTTTTTCTTATTATCGAGGTTGATTATGATAGTGTTGACCAGCTCATGAACTGCGTCGTTCGTCGTTATACCCCTACGGAAACCAAACTGTGATGATGAGATGAGTTTATTTGCTTCTAAATATTTTACAAGCTGTTGATTTATTATTCGTTCCAGTATCTTTGATAAAGTTGGCAATGTAGAGATAGGTCTGAAATTATTGACACTGCTTCTATCCCCGGCCTTGTAGATTGGCTTAATAACTGCAGTTTTGAACGCATCTGGGAATATTCCACTTGATAGTGACAGATTACAAATGTGAGTCAAAGGGATGATGAAAATGTCAGCATACCGTTTGATTACTGTACTGGAGATCTTGTCAGTGCCAGTCGCACATTTGTCTTTAAAACCCCTGATGATATCTAGGATTTCACCTTGGTCAATAGGTAGCATAACAAATGAGTTGACAGGGGGCGTGGAGTGGTAGCTGATAACCGGATCTATATTTGACATAATCTTGGTAGCTAGTTGCTTACCCACATTTGCGAAAAAGTAGTTAATTTTATTGATATCAACTTGAGGGTCACTAAAGGACAAAAGGCAGGGTGAATGATCGGTCACGTTATTAGTATTACTAATGTTCTTTATGACCTCCCATAGCTGTTTCTTGTTACCCTTCGATTTTTCCAGCTCATTCTTCTGGTACGTTCTTTTCACTATACTAATATTATAATGCTGAAGAGTTTGTTTGTTTGTTTAAACGCGGTAATCTCAGGAACTACTGGTCCGAATTGTAAAATTCTGTCACTATTGGATAGCCCATTTATCGAGGAATTCTATAGGCTATATAAAGTCACGCTACATCCAATAGGAGCGGAGCAGCAATGAGAAATGTTGCAAAAACGGGGAAAATTTACGTAGACGAAGTTGCGCGGGACAGCTAGCATTACATATTCACGTATCGAATTGATAACATACTTTTTTGAAGGCTGTTAATAATAATAGTTATTTATTATTTATAGTATTTGTTTAACTTAAATAGTGTTTAGAATCTTCTTTTAAAGTATTAAGCTGGAAAAGACGAGTCAAATGAATTTTCAAAGTTTAAAAAATATTTCCTTCACCATAGTCTCAAAGAAGCTGGCAAGTGTCAATTCAATTCAATTCAATTCAAATTCTTTATTGCATAATATGGGTAATACAGTTGTTAAAGGTACAGAAAATGTTCGCCATATTCAGGCTAACACGCCATGCAAAATTAAATACATAAAATTAGTAATGTTTACAATAAAATTAATGTGATAGGTACAATAAATATTCCACAGTTACTATAGATAAAATAAATTAATCAGACATAAATTTTATTCCTTTTTTAAATTGTCTTCAAGAAACTCTTTCACCGAGTAATATGCTTTATTTAAAAGTAATTCCTTTAGTTTTGTTTTGAGTGCATTGTTTTCAGGAATTTTAAGCAAATTAGTAGGTAAATGGTTATAAACTCTAGTAATCATACAAAAAACACTATTGTTCAGAAGTCCAGTTCTATTTGATATGAAGCTTATTTTAAACTGATGCCTCTTACTTTTTAATTTAACAAACATATCACAATTATTTCTAACAAACATTATCAAATCGAATATATAAATACAAGGCAAAGTTAATACTTTTATTTTTGGAAATATTAATCTACAACTCTCTGTTTGTTTCATTCTGAATATAGCCCTAACGCATCTCTTTTGCGCTTTAAAAGCCATTTCTTTATCTACAGAATTACCCCAGAACATAACACCGTACATTAGTAGAGGAGTAACATAACCATTATAGGCTGTTAATACTGTAGAAGTATCTACAGTTTTCGACAACATATAAATGGCATAAGAATATTGATTGAGCTTACTACATAACATTTCTATATGCGACTTCCAATTCAGCTGAGAATCAATGTTTACACCCAAGAATTTTGTTACATTTACCTGTTCTAGTTTATTATTTGAGTAAACAATATTCATGTCTTTTAATGCATCAACTCTGTTTCGAAATGACATTAATTTAGTTTTACTAAGATTTATTTTTAAGTTATTTAAAGTCAACCATTCAATAACTTTATCTAAAGTATTGTTTAATTCTAATTCAATTTGTTTCTTATCCTTTCCTGTAAAAATAATCGTACTGTCATCGGCAAACAAAACAGTATTATGACATGTCACTTTGGGGAGGTCATTTATGTATATTATGAACAGTAATGGACCCAATACACTACCTTGAGGTACTCCAAAATTATTATTTTTATATTCTGATTCATAAGTTGTTATTTTTTTAGTTATAGGGCACAACCTTGTGATATGTGTAGATTGTTTGCGGTTCCCAAGATAGCTTTTTATTAGATTATGGACGTTTCCCCTTACTCCATAAGCGTATAGCTTATCTAACAATGTGTTGTGTTCAACACAGTCAAAAGCTTTTGTTAAATCCATATAGAGCGCGCAAACATGGTTTTTATTATCCATTTGAACCATTACACTGTGCAAAAATGAGTAAATAGCCATATTAATTCTTTTCCCTTTTCTGAAACCTACTTGTTCCTTTGAAAATAAATTATTTGCTTCAAAGTAACTGTATAAGCTCTCAGATATTACCTTTTCAATTACCTTTGATAATATAGGTACTAATGCAATGGGCCTGTAACAATTCATATCAGTTTTGTCATCTTTTTTAAAAATAGGTTTTATTATTGTTAGTTTTAATTTTTCTGGAAAAACACCACGGAAGATGCATAGATTAATTATATAGCTGAGTATATATGATAATTTGAAGGACACACACTTTAATATCTTAGTAGCAATGTCATCACAGCCTGTACTATTCGTGGGTTTTAAATTCATAATTATATCTCGGATATCGTTAGGCGTTGTAGGTTTCATAAATATCGAATTCAGTGTACTTGAGATATTTATTGGTGCTCTACCGGAGTTTAATTGGGTAGTTTGGTTAATAAAATAATCATTAAACTCGTTAGCAATTTTTATAGCATCCGTGGTTGCACATCCATTAACAATTATTTTTTGTATTTCTTGTTTTGGAATGTTAATTTTCCTATCATTAATTATAGTCCACGCAGCTTTACATTTGTTACTTGCATTATTAATAAAATTAGCATTTCTTGTTTTTTGTGTTAGATTAATAATACGCTTCAACCTTGAAGAAAGTTCTATAAAGTTTTTTTTATTCCGTTTAGTTCGATTTTTTCGAAACTTCCAAAGAAGCTGTCGTTTGCGCTTACAACACTGTTTAATACCTTTCGTAATCCATTGAGAATTTGCTTTCGTTTGAATTTTAATATATTTTGTAGGAAAACACAGATAATAGAATAGACAGAAAAGGTCATAAAATTTATCAAACGCTGTATTTGGATCATCGCTGTTAAACACGTCGGTAAAACTTAGGGCATTGATGCATTCCTTAAATTTTTCTATATTTTCCCTGCTATAGTCCAGTTTTTTAATGAACCAATGTTTTAAAACGTAGTTGGCTTTTACAGGGCAAGTAATTATTTGTGCAGTATGATCGGACAACGCTAGTTCTAAGACTTCTGCTTTACAACCACGAATATTAAACATGAAATTATCAATACAAGTGCCACTAGCTAGTCTTGTGGGTTCCTTGATTCCTATTTTAAGATTAAATGCAGATAAAATTTGTATAAACTCAGAAGATTCTTTAGTATTCTTCAAAGTGTTGATGTTGAAATCTCCACAGAGTATCACATTGCTTTTACCAAGACAGAATCGGTTAAGAAGGGAGACAAGCATTGAGAAGAACTTGTTGATATCTTCGCTATTTGCTCTAGGCGGTCTATAAATGCAAAAAATATATAGTTTATGTTCGGACAAATATACACCGGAACATTCAATAATCCCTTCAACGCAATATTTTTTTATGTCATTTATCAGAACAAATGATTGAGAGTTTTGTACAAGAATACAAGAGCCACCACGGCGATTCTTACGATTGAATACTGAACCAATAGAATAATTTAAAATATTTAAAGAATATAAGTCGCCACTAGACATGTTATGTTCAGTTATGCACAAAACATTTAGATTTTGTATTTTTGATAAAGATTCTAAAGATGCCAGCAAAAGATCAGATTTGTTTACCAGACCATTAATGTTTTGGTGTAGTATTGTTATTTGATTGTGAACGAAAAAACGGACTGGAGTTTTCTGGTACACATGTTTCAATGTCAGTTTGGGTACAGCCGTCAGAAAAGGACCCCATAATATCAGTCTGGGTAGTACTATCAATGTAGGCTTGTATATGTTCTGGTTTATTATTAGGTGATTTACAATATAAATGGTACTTTTGTCTGTAATCCACACGCAAAATTTCTTTTAAAAGTGACCGGCTTGTGTTTTGCGGAAAAAAAATGCGTTTATGTTTCATTACAGAGTAATTCATATCAATGAAATTAACATTATTAAATCCAATGCAAGCAAACCTAATTTCATAATTTAATTTCCTCTCATTAAGAAATTTATTACTCGGTACTTCTGATACTATTATGTTGGGCTTAGTTGTATTACAAAAAAACTCTTTAAGAGAGTTTGACAGTTCATTAGGTTTTTTTTCATTAATTCCTCCTAGAACAATTACAAAATCGTTATCATTCAATGTCTTTATATCAGGTTTTGCTGACGCTAATACCTCCTTGAGGGTAGCTCCAGATTTCCAATAGCAGGTTATAATAAACTCCTCACCAATCAATTTTTGAAGATTTTCTCTTATCCTATACCCTTGGTTGTCTGCCAAAATAATAATTTTTCTTTTTTCAGCTTTACAAACCTTGTCATCAGTATTTTTCTCATTTTCTTCGTTTAAGTACAAAACAGATTTCTGACCTTGTGACTCAGAGAAGTGTTGTATTTCTTCTTGAGACATGCATATTTTGGTTATTTTTTTATGTTGACCATCAACAGGCGATTTCACAGATTCTTCAAGCTCGGGAGATTTTTTTGGACAGTTATTCTGTATGCCACTGTGTTTCGACTCATTCTGGTGTGTAAGTTCTTCGGGTCCAATAAAACTCATACTGTTTATTACTGGTTTTGTAAAGTCCAATGAGCTTGTTAAGAGCTTTTTACGGATTATTTTCTTACTATTTTTAGGTGTCGGTGTCATACTTTTCCTATCTATTGGCATGTTAATTCTTTTATAGGTATCTATAATTTTCATTGAGTTTTCTAGGTCTGATTTTAAACGATAGTTTTCCGAGTTTAAATTTTCAATTTCTTGGTGAGCGCTTAGAAGATCGTTTGTTAAGGTTTGTATTTTTTCGTTTAATTCATGCAATGCTTGGCAATTATTGTTATAGCTGTCTGACAGATTCATCACTGTGTCATCGAACATGCATGATTCGTTAGTGTTTGTCATATCGGTTAAATCACCCATCGAGCTAGTTATATGTTTTTTACGAAGCGTTACATTGTCGTGACATGATTCTTCCATTTTTAGCTTTTATTGATAACGTTTGTAGGTAGATGATTTATGATGTTGGTAGTAGTTTTACTTCGACCCTTGTTTAAGTATTTGGTATTAGTTTCAAATCCACAATTCAGTGTAGTGTCTATTTAAATTTAAACACAGAATATAAATGAAATTTAAATTCTCCCAAAAAGAACTCTTGGTGTTTGACAGGATTTGAACCCTCGCCAGTAATGTCCGTCGCCGTTACAAGGTACAGGGTTTAGCCTCTAGGCCAACCGAGCATTAAGTGTTCAATACGAATTACGCTATGTATTATAGAGTTGGCAGTCTTACGAATTTAATGTCACTAATGAGTCCAAAGTTCATTCTATTGTTTGCGATGAATCGACAAACTTGACGGTTACTACTTTAAATCACAGACACTGTTTTCTGTTCATTTAATATTGACAATTAACACAATATCCTTGTTTATTTAGTACTTGATTTGTTTTAAAATAGTTTAGATTCTAGTTTTATTTATTTTAAAAGGACTAACCGGCACAGATTAACGTTTTAAACACTTTTGTTAACACTTTTTTCGTAGGTCTTTTAACTTTGTAGCTTTTAAACTTATGCACTGGATAACGTTCTCACTTATAATTCAGAGTGTCCATATCACATTATCGCTCGATTTTTACTTAAACTTACCCCCATATCAAGTTTATAATCATTCAAACATTGCAAAATTGGCAATTTGAAAAGAGCGGCCGCGAGTTTTTATTTCCATGTTCCTATCTCCGGCTTTACCATATTGTTTGCGAGCTTGGCATTACATGTACATGTAGAATCCCGATGTATAACAAGAGTTGTTTTGCATCTCAAGTTAATTTTGAATTTATATTTAGTGCAAATAAGAAGATACCTATGTCCAGCTAGCAGTGGACCTATATATAAAAGCCACAGCCACAGCAGTGGCACAGGTCATCTTTTATTGATGCATCTCGGTAAACGTTTCTCTACCATCGGAGTAGTCTTTATTATAGAATTGCGGTAATGCTGTTGCAATTAGTCTCGAGGAGACATTTCAATTGCTCATATGATTTTTCCAAGTGACCCTGAGGATTGTACGAAGGCACCACACGTGATGTTGTTTAAGTTGTCTAACTATCCGATCCGTAAAGTATGATACTCATAGTGTCCTGCAGCGGATTGATTATTTGGTTAGGAAAAATAGTCATTGTTTATGACTAGCATTCTTGTTGACTTGTCTCGATCTAAATTGGTTTATAATTTCGCGATTTTTATACGTCATATTAGAATATTTTTGAGACTTTCGACTGCCTCTGTGGCGCAGTGGGAGTGTCTCCGACTGCTACGCAAGAGGTCGTGGGTACGGCTCCCACACGGACACCACTTTATGTGAACTACTAATTGTTGTTCCAAGTCTGGGCGTGCTTTGTGTCCGTGACTTGTACGTTTGTAAAGTCCCCCGCGATACAGGGCTTGTACCCTACTGCGAGAGTCGTCTTTTATTAAACAAATAAACAAACTTAATTGCTAGATATATTTAAAAGTACGAATCTTTTAAATACCCGACGTTTTGATCGAATGACACCGATCGCGGTCACGGGTCAACTGAGGCGCGCGATTTTACAACTACACACTACAGTTACAGGATCTTTACAATGAGGTGCGGTGTATTTACGACGAAATTGCGATGCAGTGGGAGTGTGTACTACAGCGCAAGACGTCGTGGGTTCGATTCCTACACGAGATATCATTTTGTGTCATTTTCAAGTGGTTGTTAAGAGTATGTGCTGTGTGTCCTTTATGTTTATGTTAGTGCAGTCCCTTGATATTATATCCACTACACCTGTCTTAAAATAAAAGAATAGCCAAATTGCATATGAAAGGAGTGGGTTCACACCGTTAGTATAATGGGTTGGATTCATACCTGCGACCTCTCGATTGCGAATTCGATACCTTAATCATAAGCTACCGTGGCTTCTATTTTAGATGGAAAACTGTTGTCTTTATGGCATTAAGATAACACAATTATTCTGTGATATTATCAATCCAAAGATTAAAAAAGAAGAAATCTTTGTTTGCTATGGGTTTTTTTTGTTTAAAAAGATAACGAGCTTAACTAGATCCTAGCAAATTGCTTAAACCAAAGTTATCGACATAGCCCACCGGATTAGCAAGCTGAAGTGGCAGTGGGCTGGTCATATTAGCCGAAGAACCGACAACCGTTGGGGTAAACGAGTTCTTGAGTGGAGACCGCGTCTCGGCAAACGTAGTGTAGGAAGCCCCAGGCCTATGTCCAGCAGTGGACTGCGATAGGCTGATGATGGATGATGAAGCAAATTTCTAGATAACTAGATTCTGTTAGAACCTGAACCAATTATGATGTAGTTTAGATGGAAATGTCTTAAAGCTTGAATTTAATTTTACTTACATAGTTTTTGTTTTAAAAACAACTTCCGCATTCGGGTACAAGCCCTATGTCGCGGAGGACTTTACAAACATACAAGTCACGTACACAAAGTATACCCAGACTCGGAACAACATCAACAACTCGGAATCGAACCCACGGCCTCTGGCTTAGCAGTCAGGGTCACTTACCACTAGACCAAAGTCGCCAGTCATCCTCCATTTAAAAAAATAAAATAAAAATATTTTTATTATATACATAAATCCGCCTCCATTCAATACAACCGTAGCCGTCTCGTAGCACTGTCCCCGTAGACCATCTACGGCGTAGAAACATTATTAAAACAGTTCTACGAGTAATGTAAGTTTGATTCTCCAACATTAGTCTTTTATGATTTACTCGTGAAGATGATATTTTTAAGGTGCAGAAATAGGTATCTTTCTATATTTGCTAGCCTTATTTTAAAAAGTAACTCTGTCTGTATGTCTCTTTGTCACGTTTACATGCTTAAACCGCTTAACCGATTTAGATGTTTTAGTTAGTTAATCCATATTTTGGTGGCAGTATTTTGTATGTGCATATAGGTTATATTTTTGACAATTTAAAAGAAGTGGCCTAACTATTCAAGATTTTTTAAGATTCCGCTCTTAGTGATTAAAATACGTCATGATAACTGTGTGTATTCAATTTGAAACTAAACCTTTCAATGGTTAAAAATAATGCTAATAAGTTGTATAAGACAACTCATACGCGGCCATCTAATCTCAAAATAAGCAGAGCCTGAACTAAAGCAATTAAAAAACAAAAAATAATGTTCTGAAAAAAATGATTGTACTCATCACTTAAAATATTAGCTGATAATCGAATCAAAGACCTAATGACCTGAAATCAAAGTGCTAGTGATTGGTGATCCTGACTTGGAAGTCAGGATCACTAATCACTAGCACTACACTAACTATTACAAAATTTATATTTTTAGGGATCCCGCAGTTCGATATATTTGCAACGATACCACTATCAGTCCATAGATGGGTGACCGCTTTCGAAATATAACACACCTCAATGCCTCGGAGAGCACGATAAGCCGTTGATCCTGCGCCCAATCTCACTCCGGTCGTGTCGGATTTCCATTCTATCGGTTTATGAGAGTGAGATAATAGAGAGTGCACCTGTGTCTGCGCATACACTTGAGCACTATAATATCTCCTGCGCAGTTAGCTAGTCTCTGATGAGATTGGCAGCCGTAACCGCCATCGGTTAATAGACTGTATAACTATTATAAACACGGTTTCCTTTGCTTTACACAGTTAATTAATAGTTTACGTATTTACCATACAAATTCCTTTTTTATTTTATATAATTTCCTTACCTAGACGAGGTAAGCATGAAAGCAATACATTAAACAAACGCATTAGTTAATTATTTCGTTAATTACTAATCTACTCACGTCCATCTTGAACCTTTGTACTAATTACGAGAAAAGGTACCTCCTTTGTGGATATTATTTTCTTACTGAATATATTAGTGGCAACACCACAAGATGGCTGTCGACTTTTGACAAGAAGGTTATACTGAAGAGTGACTGAGCATTGACGTAGAGAACAGGACTGCGGCAAAACCACTTCTTGAAAGAGACAACGCTACTGTGGACGCGCGACGGCGGTAGCCTAATGGCTAAGGCATCGGTCTCGCAATCGCGAGGTTGCGGGTTCGAATCCTACCCATTACACTACCGACGTGAACCCACTCCTAACACAAGCCTTTGAGCTTAGCTGAAGGGGTTATCAAGATTGCTAGTAATGTGGGACTCACCACACATTGCTAGTTGTCTTTAGAAAAAAAAATACCTGCAAAGGCCACCCGAGTATTTTCTCTCTTTCGCGCTTTGCAGTCAATTTTTACTTGGTGCAGTTCTGGTCTATACGTCAATGGAGTAGAGTTACCACTGTCGTGGAATAGAAAATAAAAAAATAAATTATAAAAATAAAAAAACCCGCCTGCACAGAAAAGATGGAAACAAAATGGCAAGGCATTAATGGATCTCGATGAACTAAAGTGCCTCCGACTGCATGAAATTATATAATTCTGTAGGGGATCTTGTTTCCATCTTTTTTGTGCAGGCGGGTTTTTTTATTTTTATAATTTATTTTTTTATTTAATACTTTTTAGTAGTTGTAGGATGTAACCGATGTAACAACTTACTTTTATCATAGCTATTGTCAAATATTGAAAATTGAAAAAACAGTGGTTGCTAACTAACTTTTTTAGTATAACAGTCATATTCATGTTATAGCTTTTTGAAATGCTTAAGATGAGCTCTTTAATTTGATACCCATATTGCAGTATTCGAAACAACTTTTTTTTCACACCTCTTTATTTTGACATCTCATAGCCGCCCTGTTTGTTTTTTAAAAACGTCACATAACTAAGAACACTTGGGCGATTAAGACGAATCTAACGACGTGTATATTGTATAAATCCATTCAGTGGATTGTGAGATATCAGGTAATAAATAATATTACATACACACATACATACATACTCGTACATACAAGATACGCGCGAAAAACATAACCCTTCTTTACAGTCGGGTAATAATCGTCAGTTTTCATATAAATTAATTTAACGCTTAGCAAACAAATGTTAGCGTTTCAAACGATGTAACACATTAGACAGTCCTAAACTCGTATGCTCTAAATTGTGCTTATTACATTTATTCAGACTAATATTCCTTGACTATGAGTAGTTGAACTAAAACCTCTCAGATTATTAACTAAAAGAATAGTTGCAACGTATATATCTGTCTCATTATATCGACTGTCTCTGTGGCGCGGTGGGAGTACATGCGACTGCTACGCAAGAGGTTGTGGGTTCGATTCCCAGGATAAAACTTTGTGTGATGAGCACGATGGTTTATTCAGTGTCTGGGTGTTATTTATTTATAATATGTATGTATTAAGAAATATATAAGTATGTAATTCTTATAACATTATACAAGCATGTATATTTCCAAAATATGATGAAGGAATCAGATAGCGTTGTGTGAGTTGTCCCAACATATTATTATTATTTGTATGGTTTAATGTAATGTCAATTAATTTACTGCACCTACACACTTTATTTGTACATCGCCCTAAGGTAGACTGGCAGAGAATGCTAGTAGCATTGAGTTCGCCTCTGTGTAATTCTGTGCATAAAGTTTTAATATATAATAAATAAAAAAATGTCGTTTGACATTTTTGCATGAGCGTCTTCTCTCTTTCGTGTCTATGGTAACAATGATTTGATACTATGCTAATAAAGAGAAGCTGGGTCTATTTCTTAGCCAGAAGACACGATGAAGCTAAGTTACGTATTTTCTCTAGTCTTCACTATAAGCTTCTTGATGTAGACTTTAGAAATTAAATTACGCAGTCTCTCAATCATTAAAGTGGTATTTAACGTCGTGACTTCGTTGGGAAACTAAGACGGTGTGTCGGGTTTGAGTTGAGACTGTTATCGCCGTCTAGTGATGATAATAGGAACTATTTTAGGCTGGCCTATTGGTCTAGTGGTTAGTGACCCTGACTGTACAACCAGAGGGTTTGATTTCTAACCGAGATAAATGTTTGCGTGATGAACATGATTGTTTGTTTTATGTCTGGGTGTAATTTATCTGTAATTTTGTTTATTTGGACTGGTTAAAAACATTGCTAGGATTTTTTTCATTATATCTGTTGAAAACGACAACTCATTCGCTTCAACTCACACGATCGCAATTTATAATTAACAATAATAAAGAAAATATTGGACAACTAGAAAGCACAAAATTTTTAGGTTTAACGCTAGACAAACATTTACTATGGAAAAATCACATAGATACAATTTGTAAAAAAATAAACTCGTTCGTATTTGCCCTAAAAAAGATTCAAAACGTGACTTCTAAACATACTTCTATAATGGTGTATCATGCCTATGTTTGTTCAGTAATTAGATATGGCATAGTAGTCTGGGGTAACTCCTCTGAGGTAACAAGAGTGTTTATCGCTCAAAAAAAATGTTTACGGGCCATTTTTAATATGGAGTGGTCCGAATCTTGTAGAGCTATATATAAATCTCATGGACTTTTGACAGTTCCTTGCATATATATTTATGAAGTAGCAAAGTTAGTCAAATCAAATTCATCATTATTTGAATTAAGGGATAATACACGTAATAGAAAAGCGAGGCAATTGGATTTTGTAATCCCTATTCCTAGGTTAGAACTGTTCAGGCGCAGCTGTGTTTATATGGCTCCCTTAATCTTTAATGCTTTACCCAATTCAATAAAAAATCTACCATATAAAAAGTTCTGCAGTGTGTTACTAAGCTGGTTGGTAAACGAATGTTTTTACTCGGTTGAAGAATATTTAAATAAATACCCATGTAAATTTTATAATTTAGAAAGGAGACATGTGAAATTTAAGTGACCGGATTTTATTACATTGGTGTGCATTTAATTTTTTTTTTTTTTTAATACTATTTCACTTTTTAAATATATTTCATTGTTATTTTGATAAATTTTGCCTATACCAATGATGTAATTTGCATGCCATTATTGGCAAGTGTGCTGATTCAATAATATGTATTATAAAGATCTGTAAAATGTACCACATTTATGCAAATGAATAAATAAATAAATAAATAAAAAATAAATAAATAAACGACATGTAAAATGAGTATGTACATCAAGTTTTATTAAAATGGAGATCGTACTACGGAGTACTTGAAGTCAGAGTACTAACTCAACCTTGAAAATTTACTTTAAGAAATTACCTTCGTACAACATTAGCGCTAAATGCGTAAAAGAGACAGAATATCAACTTTTGGGAAATCTCCAGGATGTGTCTTTAATGGTTATTACCGATGCATTGCAGCATTTCGAGGCCAGTAACTTATGTATCGTGTTATATTCTGCATAGTTGCTTACCCTCTCATGGACATAATTGGTTAAAACATTACTACACCTTCTTACCCCTTCTGAGGTCTACATCTGTGCTGTGTGACCATTGATGCCTGAAATTTAAAAAAATTTTATCCTCACTTAATAAACATAAATTGAGTTTGCTTTAAAAAAAAAATACCATTTTAATAACCAGCCGTGGATACAGGGACCGAGCACTAAATAATATTAATAATAATTCATTGTGCCACAAATTTCGCTGACCCAGAAAATTAGGCAGCTTTTGAGAAAATTGCGAACATACATACATACGGGTCAAACAGAAAACCATCTTTTTTTAAGGCGGTTATAAATGCACATTTTCATAGTTTGATTACCAGAAAACTCTTCCCGCGTTAATATTTTCTTACTAAGCTTTTTAGTTTCGGTTGTGTGGAGCTGAATGTGCACTTCCTATAAAAACTGAATAACGTTTTAATTCAATTTGTGTAGTGAGGCCGATAATTATACCACTCACCCTAGCCAGGGTGTTGGCGCAAGCGATGAGCAGAAGCGGCTAAAACATTCGCTACGCTGTTTTGTATAGGACAAAGAGCGATTACATAACTTTGAAAATCAAGAGACTCTCTATTTCTCCAGTCTCAGAGTTAACAAGAACAGAAATTAGACATGATTGCATGTCAGCTTAATGCATGCTCTTCGACACACGTAAGAATGTGATATTTTCAGTGAGAATGTTGGCGTATCGTTGACGATCTTTCGATTTGCCCATCGATCTATTATATGTTGTGTACTTTGTCCACTATAATATAAATCTATGGTGAAATTGGTCAGGGGAATTTCTTTTTTTAAGGAATTCTTTAAAAGGCATCTCCCGCGATTGGGAATAATTCCAGTATCGTGGACTTAAAGTCAACTAGATTAAAAACAAACAATAAAGTTTTTTTAAATCCTTTTTGGTTTTTTATCTTAATAAACATGGCAAACCCATCATACCATTTTAAAAATAATATTTTCTATTTTACGACATACATATTATAACATGATGAGATGATCGAGCACTGAGAAAGTTGTAGTGATAATTCTTACCTCGTATATATATATGTCCATGTAGTGTTATATCGTGGCATTTCTGTATATATTAGTTATGTATTTCACCATTAATTTTATAATATCTCTTCTTAAATATCTCTGTAATACTTATTGTAAACAATTATTTTTCATAAATCAAATCTGTCATGTCGACAAATATTTTCTATGGTTTCTATGACAACAAGATAAGCATGGAGTTATTCGTAAAGTATGAACTACATTCTGAAACTGGCTGTGCGTAAATCCTAAATTTAAAATAAGATATGCTTTAAAATTTTAAATTGCTTCTAGAGAGTTTACTTTATGAATAAAAATCCGAAGAAAGGGGAGTGAAGAAACAGCTCTCTAAAGGAGAAGGCAAACTCTCCAAGTGGCAGGGGTGGAATTAAGAGAAAGAGACCATTCCTACCGGCGTCGCCTCTCTACCTACCGGCGTCGCCTCTCTACCTACCGGGCCGCCTCTCTTATATACCGGGCCGCACCTCTACGACGCGTCGCACCTCTACCTGCCGACGTCGCGCCTCTACTACCTACCGGCGCCGCGCCTCGACCTACCGGTGCCGCGCCTCTACCTACGGGCGCCGCGCCTTTACCTACCGGCGGCGCGCCTCTACATACCGGCGCCGCGCCTCTACCTATCGGTGCCGCGCCTCTACCTACGAGCGCCGCATCTTTACCTACCAGCGCCGCATCTCCGCCTGGACGCCGTACCTCTACCTACCAGCACTGCATCTCCGCCAGCATCGGTTTTCTAAATTTACTTTAATTTTAAGTAGTTTTTAAGTCCTTTATGTAAATATAGTCATATCTTAAACCCTACACTTTCATTTCACTACAAAGTATTGTAATTAACTCACACATTTTTCTGGTCCTTGTTTACGGTTTTTATTCCGTGTCCGTGGCAAGCCGATGCGAAACTGTCAAAATCTTGTCTTAAGTTCCGCATGGGCTCACTGGATAAGAAATAAAGATCTTGAATAAGGACCCTGGCCTCTGAATGTGGACCAGATAATATACTTTGTACTAGGCCTTACATCTAATTTGTTCAGCTATAGTTCGTTCATTAGTGAATCTCTCTCATTTTAAAGTTGTGTCCCGTTTAAAGAACATCGATATCGGATGTTCTTTTGCAATCCTCGTACACACTCCCAATACAACAACACATGTATACTTATTCATTAAGTAGCAGTAAATTGGCCAATATTTAAGCACATAAAGTTTTTACATAGTAAGTGGATGCTCCTACTATGTGTGACTCTAGCTTCTCTACTCTTCTAATATTATTGACCTCTTTTTTTTGCATCAGTCCTCTAATATGGTGTATAATATAATGGTGGCAGCACCATACCTGCATATACAGTTTATAAACAGAGAAACATTGTGAACATTGGCAATTTGAAAAGAGTGGCCACGAGTTTATATTGCCTGTTCTTTTTTTGGGCTTTACCTATTGTTTGCGAACAGGCATTACAAGTAAATGTAGAATCGACTTTTCACAAGTGTAGTATTTTGCTTCCTAAGTGAATAAATCACTTTTATTATTATTATTATTATACACTACCGAGGCAATCACCAAAATTATTTCTATTATACCAATATTGAATGAGCCGCTATCTCTCACAACTTACGCGATATAAATAGTTGCACAGCTTAGATGCAATTTCGGCCGCGGGCCCACTCAAGTATGGTAGACCGCGCCATCGCGCGCATTTAATAGGATTTCAGAGGCTTTTACTATCCCACCCCTCCACCCCCCTTGTGTAACGGGCATGTAGTATAATAGGTTATAATGTGAATTTGTTAGGAAATATTTTTGGCGCGTTGTTCCGCTCTTGGCTTTAACCTGTTTGCTCTGAGTTTTTTTTTGGCTTTAGCATAGTTAAAATTCTATTTTGGGTTGCTTGTTTTGAAACAGTAATCTAGCAAAGATAAGAAGCAATGGTAAATAGCGACCGTACTTCATTAAATTATTTAAGGTTATTTTCGATTCTATGAGATGTAATGTCAGGTGTTACAGTACAATATCTTTGTGCTGTATCTACAATCCACATCACAATCTTATGTTCCTTATCGCACGTTCAGTATCTATTAAATGTTTCTACTATCTGTTATCAACACGAAGTCGTTAGTATATGAGATGCACCTTTGGATAATTATAACCAGACTATACTACATCTTTTGTCTCATTTATACCTAATCATATACTGCCAAGAAGTTTGGCAAATTGGTGACCCCGACGAACGAATACGCAGCAAGAAACATGGCACAATCACCGTGCAAGGCGAACATAAATCAGCAAGGAACACTTGAAGTAGCTGCTGGCACCTCGGTTTTATCCCGCATTCCGGAATTTTGGAAAGACCAACCAAGATTATGGTTCACGCAACTAGAAGCCATATTAGCACCACAGAAGCAAGGAGACGAATACAAATACTGTACAGTAATAGCAAAGTTATCCAAGGAAGAAATACTACAAGTTAGTGACCTAATCACTTCACCACCGACTACAGATAAATACAAAAACATCAAGGAACGTTTAATTGATTGTTACGAAGAAACAGAACAGCGACAGTTTCAAAAATTAATATCAGAGACAGAACTCGGTGATCAAAAACCTTCGCAGTTATTACGTCAAATGCGAGTCCTCGGGAGAGGAAAAATCAGTGACGAAACAATTAAACTACTATGGTTCAGGCTTTTACCAACATCAGTTACTACGGTTCTAGCAGTTACGGAAGACATGGAAATTGACAAACTGAGCCAAATTGCAGACAAAATAATAATGAATTAAGCGAAATTAAGCTGTTAGCAACGACACTTCAAACGACAACAATACAGCATGCATTTTAACCCAGCTAGCAAAATTACAGATAGATATTGACGCAATTCAGCAAGGTCAATATGGCTATCGACCCAACACGCACAATCATTTCAAGAAACGTCAACAATTCCCGATTATGAGGCCGAGAACAAACTATAGAGGAGCAAATCGATTTTGTTACTACCACGAAAGATTCGGAAAATATGCAAAGAACTGCATTAAACCATGCGGTTGGAAACCAATGACTTACGTACGGAACCAGGGAAACGAATAAGAGCACAGACAACGGCGAAACTCTGTGCAATCCACCCATTCAATCGCCTCACCATTACCGACCGAAAAAGTGGTATGAAGTTTTTGATTGACACGGGCGCAAATATTTCAGTCATTAGCAAGCAACAGAGACATTCAATTTTACAAAATGAACAATACACACTATACGCTGCAAATGGGACTAAAATTAGGACTTACGGCGAGAAGACGCTTACCTTGAATTTAGGACTACAACGATGTTATAAATGGAATTTTGTAATCGCCGATGTTACACAACCAATAATTGGAGCAGATTTTCTAGAGCACTATAAACTATTAGTCGACATAGCAGGTCGCAAACTTATCGACAAAGTTACAGAGCTGACAACGCATGTAACTTCGGAAAAAGCGACACAACAAACAATTCGTACTATCGCAGTGGGAACGAATCCACGTATTACGCAACTTTTAAACAAATACGAAGACATCACGAAAGGGTCCTCTCTCCGCAATGCGCCCAAACATAAGATTGAACATCACATTATCACTACAGGACCACCCGTCGCAGCTCGGGCAAGACCATTACCTCCAGAAAAATACGACATAGCCAAAAAGGAATTTCAAAATATGATAGAACTCGGAATTTGCCGACCGTCAGATAGCCCATGGGCAAGCCCATTACATATGGTAAAAAAGAAAAATGGCGAATGGAGACCGTGCGGAGACTATCGAATGCTCAATAGCACGACAGTACCGGACAAATACCCACTACCAAGATTAACTGACTTTACATACATATTAGAAAATAAGAAGATACTAAGCAAGATAGATATACGTAAAGCATACCATTGTATTCCTGTTAAAGATATAGAAAAAACAGCCATCATCACACCTTTTGGACTTTTTGAGTACTTAAGAATGCCTTTCGGATTACGCAATGCGGCACAAACATTTCAACGATTCATGGATTCCTTATTTAGAGATTTAAACTTCGTATTTATATTTGTAGACGACTGTCTCATCGCATCGGACAACGAAGATTTGCATTATCAGCATTTAGAAACGGTTTTCAAACGTTTACACGAGAATGGAATAACCATTAATCTCGAAAAATGCGAATTTCTCAGAAGGGAAATAGATTTCTTAGGTTATCATATAACGAGCCAAGGAATACACCCTACCGAAGAAAATTACAAAGCAATCATGGAATTTCCCAAACCGAAAACAATTCAAGAATTAAGAAGATTTTTGGGCATGGTCAATTTCTACAGAAGTAATATTCCACGCGCAGCGGAAAATCAAAGAATTTTAAACGAATATCTACATGGTTCAAAAAAGAACGATAATTCACCTGTTCCTTGGACAACGGAAGCAGACAAAGCTTACGAAAAATGCAAGGAAAGCATGAAAAACGCAGTGTTAACAGCGCATCCTTCCCGCAACGCATCACTAGCGCTCATGACCGACGCTAGTGCTACTTGCGTTGGTGGAGTTTTACAACAAAAATCCGGACGCAATTGGGAACCATTAGGATTTTTTTCACAAAAATTGAGCGAAACTCAACAAAAATATTCTACGTTTGACAGAGAGCTGTTAGGAATATACATGGCCGTCAAACATTTTCACAGATTAATCGAGGGAAGAGAATTTACAATATTTACGGATCACCGACCTTTGACATACGCATTCTCCCAAAAACCATCATCAAACGATACACCGCGACGAGTCCGGCAGTTAGATTTCATTTCACAATACAGTACCAACATTCAACACATAAGCGGACGTGACAATATTACCGCCGATGCCTTATCTCGAATAGAGGAAATATACGTGCCATCACCTATCGATTACGCTGAATTGGAAAAATTTCAATCAACAGATAATGAACTAAGTAAATTACATGACAATAAAAGATTAAAATTCAAAAACATTACGCTTCCGGGTTCCACAATAAACATCACCTGCGACACGTCTACTGGAAAAAGCCGCCCCTACTTACCAAAGCATTTTCGCAAACAAATTTTCGATACCATTCATGGTATGAGCCATCCAGGAAAAAGAACTACGAGAAAAATGATAACCCAAAGGTATTTATGGCCGTATATGAACAAAGATATCAATAATTGGTGTAGATCATGTATAGCCTGCCAAAAATCAAAAATACAACGACATACGATATCACCTCCTGGTACATTTATGACAGCGCAACGTTTTGAACATTTACATATTGACATCGTCGGACCACTTCCGATTTCACAAGGGAAGAGATATTTAATCACAATCATAGATCGTTGTACGTCATGGCCCGAAATATTTCCGGTAGAAGATATAACTGCAGAAACAGTAGCCAAGACACTTTTCGAAGGATGGATTACTCGTTTTGGATGTCCATTGCGCATTACTACGGATCAAGGCCGACAGTTTGAATCAAGAATATTTGAGTCACTCTCACAATTTTTGGGAATACATAAAATTAGGACAACACCTTATCATCCAAAATCCAATGGAATGATAGAGAGATTTCATAGAACTTTAAAGGCGGCGTTAATGACAAGAGAATCCAACGAAAATTGGTTAAAAGAAATTCCAACAGTTTTACTCGGGTTGCGGAGTAGCTTGCGAGAAGACACAGGTTATAGTTCAGCAGAGATGACATATGGAACGCCAATACGACTCCCTGGAGGATTTTTTGAGTCATCAGCAGCACAGTTATCAACGTACGAAGAGTTTGTAAAACAAATTCAAAAGGACATCACACAAATGACATCAATTCCGAAAAGAAAAAAACACAATCAAGCTATATTTGTGCATCCCGAACTCAAAGAATGCTCACACGTATTTGTTCGGTGTGATAGAATTAAGAAAGCCCTGACACCGCCGTATGAAGGACCCTACCCAGTAATTAGTAAAACAGATAAAACATTTTGCATTAGAATTAGGGATAAAGAGACAGTGATATCAATTGATAGATTGAAACCAGCTTTCATGATCAATGACGAATCAAACTACGTGCCAGATTCAAAGGATTGCGACAGGCATTCACACACGTACACTACACGATCGGGACGTAAAGTAAAGCCAGTAGTACGTCTATAAAAAATCGCTGATATAAGCAAGCTATTCGTATATATATTAACATAGATCTTAACATATACCATTAATTCACAACTACTCGTAACAACAAGACATCTAAAATGGGAAATCAAAGTTCTAAGGACCAGATAACATACAATACGGACAATTGCCTCAATCAAAACGAAGCGGACAGACTCCGTAACCTGATCCAGGAGGACTTACGGTGGACAAGAAATGTTGCAATGGGACAGATTATTTTAACAATCGGCGTGATCCTAATTTACGGCATAATGAAAACACTGGACAGAAGAATGAAGAGTTTAACGGAAAATAATAATAAACACTCGTGCAACAGCTAAGTCAAAATTACAGACGTCAGCAAATCACACCACAACAGGCGTCATCAAATTCCACCGCGTACAATAGCATTATTATTTATATACATCAGCAAATAACTAGTAAGGTCTAGGTCAAATTTATATTGTAAACACTATTACCATAAATTTTTTTAAAGGGGGGTGTACTGTTACAGTACAATATCTTTGTGTTGTATCTACAATCCACATCACAATCTTATGTTCCTTATCGCACGTTCAGTATCTATTAAATGTTTCTACTATCTGTTATCAACACGAAGTCGTTAGTATATAAGATGCACCTTTGGATAATTATAACCAGACTATACTAGGTACATCTTTTGTCTCATTTATACCTAATCATATACTGCCAAGAAGTTTGGCAAATCAGGGATCGTCATGCTCACTAAAATGTCATTGTTTGTGGTGGCTGTGTGGGTCGGGTCGTCTTCCTTCCCTCTAATATGGCGAAGGGGATGATGGCTGACCCATGCGTCAAACCCGTGAACGCTACTTGGGGTGACTGGTCGGCCTTGTCCTTATCATTTTATAGGTTTATTATTTTTTAATTAGTGGTTCATAAATAAGTAGTTCTTCTAAAAAAAAGTTATTTTCTCACGGCTTTACTCTTGCCAACTTGGCATTAAATGAAGAATCATTCTATTCCAAATTTTGTCTGACGTTCATAAGCGTTGCATTTGTAACCTAAGTGAATAAAGTATTTTGACTTTGAGTTTGCAAATAATCCATAAATAGGTGTTAGCTAAGTGTAAGTAATAAGGATTACGGTTCGTATTTTCGGGCGGAGGGCCCCCCCCCCCTTCCTGCCGAAAATTCGGAAATCGGTACCGTTGTGCAACACCGACCAAATGTATACGGTGTAGGTACTTATCGTTTTACGATTTTGGAGGAGTGGGGAGGATGCTTACAAAAACATTACTCATATCTCTTTGTGAAAAATGGTATAGGTGTATTGGTATTTCTAAAGTCTGTGTTAGTGAAGGCTTTACTTCGGTAGTTTAATGTATGGTATTTGAACCTACGACCTTTCGATTGCGAGTCCGATGCCCTAACCATTAGACTACCACAACGCTGCTTCAAGCTTAAAATGTGTTCAGCGACTTATGCCACTGATTTTCATATACAACTTAACTTATTAGTGTTTTTTTTTAATTTATTTATTTGTCAGAATATAGTACATCAAGGTGTTGACATTTTTTTTTCTTTTTACAGTGCTTATATTTTACCATTTCTGGTGTACAGATTTTCGAATTAATTTTAAAATTGTATTTCCACATGGTATATTCAATAAAATTAAATTATTCACAAATGACATTAGGTTAATCAGATTACATTAAATTATTCACAAATTACATTAGATAAGTCAGATTACATAAATTACATTATATACATGTTATTATAATAGTTTTCTAAATTATGTCGCTGACAGCGGTCCATCTCATGTGAGATTAGTCTACTGCGCAGGAGATATTATAGTGCACAAGTGTATGCGCAGACGCAAGTGCACTTAACTCTCATAGTCACATGGGATGGAAATCCAACACGAGCAGAAAGATTAGGCAAAGGACCGACGACTTAACGTGCTATCCGAGGCACGAAGGTGTAAGAAATTTTTCAAAAACGGTCACCCGTCTATGGACCGACAGTGATAACGTTGTTTAACCTCGCCACTGAGTAAGGGATCGTTCTGTTATACACAACATGAATGATATAATTATGCTGACTTTCTTAATTTTTTTTTTAATAGGCGACTCCCGCATTTGGGTACAAGCCGTGTCGTAGAGGACTTTACAAGCATACAAGTCACAGATACAAAGTACACCCAGACTCGCAACAAGCACACAAAGTGGTGTCCCGTGTGGGAATGGAACCCACGACCTCTTGCGTAGCAATAGGACACACTCCCATCGCGCCACAGAGGCAGTCAAATTACAAGCCAATTTAAGTACTTGTAATCCGAATATCTTTAAACAAGAATCCGAAATAAAGAATTATATTCGAACAAAATGCTTTCAGCCACTTACAATGGTAAATACTAAAAGAAACAAGCTTTTTTTTGCACGTACTTATTGTTGCCATAACCGTTTTCTAAACGATAATATGGGCGGGGCCATAAAGGCTGAGTATTTTGGGTTTCGCGGGATTAATAGGTTGAATTGTTTTAATCAATATCGGGTTTAATTAGGATAATTGGAGGGGGTGTAAGAAACAGATATGGCGGGTTGCAGGCGAAGTGTAGGTGGGATTAGACCGATTCGTGAATGCAAATTGATAAGGATTTTCGGAACATTCTTAAAAAATACCACCGCAGACACTGAGGTATTTTAATATACTACGTAGTACATATTATCTCGATGACCGTGGTTCTTATTCAATATGCTTTTTTTCGTTTTTGCGCTAAGCCCTCGCGAACTGGTGGATGCGCGTTGCGCTCAAAGATGTCTGCGCGCATGCTAGGTGCATTTCTAAGCGCAGCTCTCTATATACCATTATGACAAAATTTTGACAGATAAAAGAGCGGGCTTGACGCAAAAACGAAAAAAAAAATAGTGAATAAGGACACGTAGATCACATCTTTCCTTAATATTAGCGAGATTGTAGTCAAACGCCTACCTACTTTGTATAATAACCTCTCCGTATAAGATGACGTTTAACTACATTCTTCAACTTATTTTCTGATAAACTCGGGATACTTACTAGAGTTTATTGAAAAAAACCGGACAAATACAAGTCGGTCATGCCCACCGAAGGTTCCGTACAAATTTGTAGGTACATATTATAAATAACCGAAGGTTCCGTACAAATTTGTAGGTACATATTAAAACAAATTTGAATCGAGTCTCGCAGTTCATAAACTATATTTTTTACGTTAATTTAGAAGTTTGATTTTTTCCCATCTTCAAGGGACTGTAGATCTGAGTATTTGATTTAATTTTAACTCAATATCTCCGCGTTCCCAAGATAAAGGGTCTTGACAGACAGACGGATGAACCTACAACAAAGTGATCCAATAAGGGTGCGGTAGTATTCTCCTTTTGAGGTACGGAAACCTAAAAACGAACAGGAAGATTTACTGACCTCTGTAGTCTAAAAAGTAGTGTAGTAAGTATAGAGGACCTTAAACCTAAATGAATTATGAATGTTATGTAGCAAAAAGTATGTATGACATTAACCTAATGTGACTCTCTTCTCTACCAAAGACAAGAGTGTTTCTCTTGTCTTTGGTAGAGAAGAGAGTCGTGAGTTTCGGTAGAGAGAGAGGGTGAACTGCAAAACCGCGGTTGGTCTAGAAGGTTCTACATGGTGCGAATGCAATCTGTACGTAACAGGGTAGCGTACGGATGGCATTCGTACGTAACAGTGTTGCGAGTAGCCAGCACTACCTTCGTTCCGATTGCCGGATGCAATGGCAGCGACTGCTGCGAGAAGCCAGTACTACCACCACTGGTCCGATTGCCGGATGCACAGAACATTGATGCATGCGTGGCCGACGGACCAAAGGGTATACTAATTGACTGACCGTGTGGCTTTTTTTTATGTGAGTGTAAGCCGTTAGGCTATGTACACCCTTGCGCGGTTGTGCGGCGAGCGTGTGCTTCTAACCTAAATGTACCTACGTATTCAAACTTTGGCCTCAGGCCAGGTGGAGTGATGATTTACGCAAAACGGCTGGCAGGAGCTGGATGCGAGAAGCCGAAGATAGAACAAAGTGGCGTGCTATTGGAGAGGTCTATGTCCAGCAGTGGACTGCGATAGACTGATGATGATGATGATTCAAGGTTTTGTTAGACGAAACTAACAAAAATTTAACTGCGGTGATACGAGTAAGTTGACTGTGAGGCGCTCGGCGGGCGGTTTATAAAGCCAGCGGCGGGGACGATCGGTTTCGATCGAGCAGGTTCGGGCGTCGCCGTCGTGTGACTCGCGCGTACGTTACACTACTATCTAGTGTTCACCGAGTGAACATCACTTCTACTAATTCTTAAAACGTGAGTTTTGTGGCCACACAACAAAACTAGTGTATCCTAATTCTTTGAAATATGGAAATCACTAAATGAAATTGCTGAAGGAAATCAAAAGAAATGTGAGACAGCACTTAACTTCTATAGCATCTATAAATAGTATTTTTACCCTACTGCTAAAGGGATGGTTATGCTTTTGGGCAATTGTTAGTTCTTAAAGTCAAATCTCTCTACTAGATTACAAGCGTACAAGCCCTGTGTCGCGAAATACTTTACAAATTCAATTAACGGACACAAAGTACACCCCGACTCGTAGCAAACATTTAGATCGCACAAAGTTTTGTCTTGTGTAAGAATCAAATCCATGACTTTTCTTTCACAGTCGTACATACTACCACTGGACCACTGAGACAGCCAAATTAATAATAATAAAATCTTGGGACAACTCACGCAACGCCATAGGATTCAAACTAGGTAGTGCCTGTACCTACGATGGCAATCTGAGAACTGATAAACATACTTATATATCTCTAAATACATACATACTATAGCTAAATTACAGCCAGACACAAAATCAACCATCGTGCTCATCACACAAAGTTTTATCCTGGGTGAGGATCAAACCTACGACTCCTGGCTTAGCAGTTAGAATCAAAGAATATTATCGGGACTCAATCGCGTAGTGAAATATTTAAAGAGAGAACTACGATTGGTGCATATCGATCGTAACGTCGGGTAAATAAAAGATTCTTTAAAAGGTACCTTTAAATAATATTCTAATAACTACTTAATCAACTGCTACATATTTTTGTATTATATTATCAAGACCTCAATTTGAAACTAGTTAATTAACAACCAAAAAGTATCCATTAATAAGCCTGTTTTAGCAAACAAACATCACGTTAATAGATCGTATTTTGTGCAAAGCTTTCTAATGTCGAAATTAATCGTGAAATGCGTTTGAAGCCTCATTTACTCATGAATTGAAAGCATTTGTATCTGCACAGCTGGTTGCATTGTCTGTTTGTTTCATCGGCTAATACTAAGTACTAATTAGGAGTTTTGAAGAGTATCAGCAGGTATGTTTGTCAATAAATTGGCTTTTTCCCGCGGCTGCGGCCAGTGTTCATTTTCATCACTATTGCAACCCATAATTATGATGTCCCACTGCTGAACAGGGGTCTCCCCAGTAGAATCTACTTATTAAAGATTCTGGGGGGTAATTGTCATAACCGCCAGGCTTGACCAACGAGTTGGCAATCGTAGTAAGGCTTTAAAGTATGCAGAGGACGCTGCTACCCGTCCTTTGTTGTGAAATCCCTTAGTCGCCTTGAACGCCTTCTTGCCCACGGAAAGAGATGGGGTGGTACTATTCTTATATCTATATTAATATTATAAAGCTGGAGCGCTTGTTTATTTGTTTGAACGCGGTAATCTCAGGAACTACTAATTCGAATTGAAAAATTCTTTCACTGTTATACAGCCCATTTATTGAGGAGGCTATAGGCTATATAATATTACGCTACAACCAATAGGAGCAAAGCAGCATTGAGAAATGTTGCAAAAACGGGGAAAATTTACGCAGACGAAGTTTTTGACCTGCCAGCTAGTATCTTATATCACTCGGTGATCATTTTATTTGTGTCATAATTTGCTTTAGTTATCTGATATCGTTTATTAACTCTAGTCTACAACAAAACAAGCAGAAGTATTTCAACATATCATCATGTATAAAAATCATACTATCAGTAGTTTTTAGATGAACTGTTAATTTTTACATTGTTTTTTTTTTCTTATTTCCTTGGCTATAAACTCTTTATCCGCATAGCAGTACAATGAATTTACAATAGACATCGGCTTTCATAAATATTTTATAAAAAAATCCATCGGAAATATTTTTTTCGACGACCTGTCACTAAATTATTTTACCCGTGTTTAGGGTAATTACCTGCAAATTTACCCGGGTATTTACTCACTGCCCATCTATAGTTATGACCTACATGCCAAACTTGGTTTAAACGGTATGGGTTAGCTCGTGCCATCCCGGACCATTTAACCACGTTCCTATGTCCACTGTTACCTTACCTTGACGTTCCTATGTCCACTCATAATTTAGCATAACCGATTTTAATACATAATACGTCTTTAGATTTATCTTGAGTACATAAAATTCTTTAAAAAACCAAATATCGGATTTTATGCGCCAAACGTGCGTGCTACTAATTTGGGGTGTGGTATTAAATCATATATAAATTTTAAATACGAATATAAAAGTATAGATAATCTATACGAGTATGTTTAAAAAAAGTGTAAAGTGGGAAATTATAGAATGAACAACATTAATAATAAAAAAAAATATTACAAAGACTAAAAATCACTACATAGTATAAAACAAAGTCGCTTTCTCTGTCCCTATATCCCTATGTATGCTTAAATCTTTAAAACTGCGCACCGGATTTTGATGCGGTTTTTTTTAATAGGTAGAGTGATTGAAGAGGAACGTTTTTATGTATAATAACATCCATATATTTTATACCCGTGCGAAGCCGGAGCGGGCCGCTAGTACCTACTAAATAAAAACGAAATTTAAAAACTAAAAAAACCTGCCTGTAAAAAGACAGAAACAATATATCATGCAGTCAGAGGCATTCATGAATTCTTCTGAACTTAATAGGTATCCAGCCTCCGACTGCATGATATTAAATATGAAGGGTAACTTGTTTCTGTCTTTTTGCAGGCGGGTTTTTTTTTTTAGTTTTTATTGACTCCGTTATAATCTTGTAAAATTAGGTTGCAAATTTTATATTAGATATATTTAGGGACCTAATGACGTGAATTATTATAATATACGTTTCGATCGAATTCCAGTCGACCCGTGACCACGATCGGTGCAATTCGATCGAAACGTCGGGTAAATAAAAGGTTCGTACCTTTAAATAGTTCACGCGATTAAGTCCTGAAATTTAGGCTGCAAATTATTACTTTAAATACAATAATAGGCTGCAAGTGTTTTTTATTGGTCCTGCATAGTTACTTAAAATAATAAATAGGACTCAGACTTTTAACAGTTTCGTTTACGATTTGATTAACCACTAAACAACTTACCATATTATTTCTTTGAACAATGAAACACAAGAGCTTTACAAAACGGCACGTGCAAGTTGAGTAGAGCGATTGTATTGTTTCCTAAGGGTTAGCGCGCACTAGGCAGCCATACTACCGACGAATATATGAACCCACTCCTGACACAAACCTTTGAGCTTAGCTGGAGGGCTTAACAAGATTGCTAGTAATGTGGGACTCAATCCCACATTACTAGCAATCCTAGTAATCTTTTTAAAAAAAAAAAATTGCGCAGTTTGGCTGCAGCGGTTGAAGAAATTTGAACAGCCAGTTTAAGTAGCCAATCGTACATATTTCAACCGTCGCACCCAGGTTTCGTAACCAGGCTGCCGCGTAGTGCACGCGTAGCTAGGGAGCGTTGCCATTGATTTCTATTTGAATTGACCTTTAATAGTTTTGGGATCGATTCGGGAACTGTGATTCCCTGCTCCGCGTCTGTGGAGACTCGCCCTTCGGCTCAACACATATGACGGTACGGCAACCCAGAACTCCTGGCCCGATCCCTGATCGGAAACCTGGTTATTTGCGCAAACCGTTCGATAAAATGCCCATACATTTGGGAAGAGCGTTATAATTTCGATTCCTGCTCGAAACGAAACGAAATAATTTGGGTTCCGATCAAAGATCAGAATTATAAGGGTTTCTGTTCGATTTACCGTTTAGAACCGTTCGCGGTGGTATAATTCTGTTCGCACGTGAGCACGTATACGATGATGTACATCGACTCGGTGGAAGGGTACGCGGGCGCGCAGGCGAGGGATGTGAGCGCTTTGCCCTCGGCGCGGCAATACAACGGCGTGGCGCTCTCTCCACCCTCACCTCTGTAATTAACCAGGTTAATTCGAGCAAAATACCGCTACCAAAACGGGAACGGTTCCAACGAGCGTCTTGCGATCAACCAGGTTAAAACCCTTATAATACCGGTTCCCTATCCCTGCTCCTGGCTGCGGCAGCCATTGGGCGCGCACGTTCAGAGCGGATTCGAAACTGTTAGGTTGAATTGTCGTGGCAGTCAGACGTGCTTTGTACTCGGAGACTACCGTAAGGGTCATGACTGGTTGTCGATTGACTGCTATAAAAGGCTGCTCAAATATATCAACCGCATCGTAGGATGCCCAGTGGGCTGGTAGTCTTATTAGTCGTACTGAGATTAAGAACAATGAGAAATATCGGACATGACCTTGAATGTTGTTTTACTACATAATGTAGGGCTACACGTGTAAGTAATAATATAATATTATATTGGGGCAACCCACACACGGTTGTCTGATCCCAAGCTAAGCAGATCCTGTACTGTGGCAATACGACAATTGATGAATATGGTTTTAAACAGAGTTATTACTATTACTTCTTTTCTTTTCTTTTCTTTTTGATTATTGATATACTAATCACTACCCACCCGTGGCTTCTTTACATAGCACTAAATAACTTTGTAATATCAGTTTTGTAAAATATTCAAATTAACTCTTGATCACCTACCACTTATTTTTGGAGTTATGACCTAACCTAAACCCTAACCACCTACAGACTATTTTACTGGAGTAAAATTGTCGTTTATTGTGAGGTTTAGGCCCTAAACCTGACAAAGAAACATCGACTTTACTCCAGGGTATCTCAAATGTGTGATAAATGGTTGTATGACAAAAGTAGGTGGTGAAAGGTTATTTTGTATTTTTTTTACAATAAATATATAACTAAGTTATTTCGTGTAATGTGTTATTTGTATATTAAAACTAAAGGTCCCTTAAATTTTACTACACAACCCTAAAACTTAAACCAAAAATTATCCTCCATTTCAAATACAAGAACGAAAGTCAGCAAAGTAGAATTAAGTTTTTTTTCTTTTAAAAATCCCATAAATACGGTCTAAGTACAAGCAATTAGGCTTACGACCACCTTTCAAAACGAAGCAGGGTTTAGAATTAAAATCTTATTATTTTATCCAATAATTAAGTTGGGTTCGTGTATCCAGGGCTGATTATGTCTATTTTTTCTCTCGCAGTGCCCATTACAACTGATACAATGGAATTCCCTTGATGAGCGACGTGGAACAAGTAAACGGGGCGGGTGGATGTGGTAATCAGTAAATGCTATTTATTGATACAGTTCTAAATTTTATTTATTTCTTGGATTAATAAAAGTGGGGTAGAAGCTCTATGTTGCTGGAGACTATACGAACATACAATTAAACCAAAATAAGTTCACCCAGACTGAGAACAAATTGTATGAATCAAACAAAGTTTTGTTGGGAATTGAATCCAGCCAAGCTTTTGTACAGCAGTCGTACTTTCTACTACGCCAATGAAGCTTCTGTTGCAGTGTTGAGGTAAGTTAGTCTAGTATTGGTTTATTGTATGACTCCTATGACCAGTTAACTAGCTGTTTGATTGACTAGACTGACTGATTATATATAATGACATCTTCATTTATATAAAATACTAAACTAGCTGTCCCGCGCAATTTCGTCTGCGTAAATTTTCTCCGTTTTTGCAACATTTCTCATTGCTGCTCCGCTCCTATTGGTCGTAGCGTGATGTTATATAGCTTATAGCCTTTCTCGATAAATGGGCTATCCAACAATTTTTGTTTTTTTTTTTTTGAATCTGTATTTCCTGAGATACCTGCATTTAAACAAACGAGCAAACTCTTCAGCTTTATAATATTAGTATAATTAATGGATTTATATCGTAGGTACAAAGAGTAGGGGGTTTCATATTTGCTTAGCCAGAACAATTACATGATAATTAAACAATTACGTAAAAGTAAAATGCTGAGTAGTCATAGCTTCCATGCGTTAAAAATTACCTGTTAAATGTTACCTGTTGAAAACTAAGTTAATGCGTTCGACGTATCTTTATACTTCTTCAGTTAAACCAGTTTACCAGACCAGGAATCGAAAATGAGAAATTCGACTCAGATTGATTTCTGGTCTGCGTTAATATTTTTCTCAGTCGCTTATTCTACAGGATCCCTAATCACGTTCTTTTTTCTGTTTTCGTGACAAGCCTACACAAGCCAACAACGCGCATGCAAACTGACGCATGCGTGTTGTTGAATTTTAAGCGTAGCTCTCTAATTACAATTATGACAAGATTTTGACAATTCACACTGGCTTGCCACAAAAACGAAAAAAAAGAACGTGTATAAAGACCCAGGAATCGGAACTGAGATGTTTGATTTCTGGCCTGGGTTACATTTTTTTTGTAAGCATAACAAAGTCCTATAGAATAAAGATTCTATAGGTCTTTGTTAGGCTTTCAGTAAAGTCTCTCTACCCGCTGACTAATGAATTATATTCACCAACAAATAACTTCATTGTCTGACCCCAGTACAAGTACATACGAATTTAACCCTCGCTTGACTCATCAAGAACAGAATACATCTTAAAAAGTTGAGCCCAGCTTCGCCCCTTAAACTTATATTGGGACATAACGGGAGCCCCTTCATCAAAGGCAATTTTATGTTTTCCAATCCACAGCAAGTCGGAGCGATACGCGTTTATTGAGAACACTGTACATAAAATGCTACGACCCCTGTTTTATGGCTCTCGACCATTCGTCTTGTTTACTTATAATTCTGTCCGTCTGTTTGGTTTATGTATTCATGACGAAGGGACTTTCGATGTTGTATGCATGAATAATTTGAATAGTTTCATCGAAAATATAACATGATTTTTGGGTCATGTTGAATAAAATAAGGCAATATTTCAAGCCATAAAAGCTTCAAAATATATAGGACAAGGGCATTAAGTTTAAACATGGTCCTTATTCATGATCTTTTTGCCGTGAATGCGGTAAAGCCACAGGGAACTGTAAAAAAATTGACACCAATTGTTAACTGTAAAATAAATGTCACGGGGCACTGTAAAACAATTGTCAAGTGGTAATGAAGAATGCATCAACACGCAAGCGCGGCGCGTCTATTTAACATTTAAAGCACGTCACGCATTATGAAAGAGAGACAGAGAGATAGTTTGATTCCCGGGGAAGGACATAAGGCAGCTTTCATCGCAATAACTGACATCCAGGCAACGCTGAATGGCTATAAAAATCAAACACAACGGCCGAAGCTGCGAAAAAAGCATATATTTTATATGAGAACGAATTAAATAAATTCACGCAAGTGAAGCCAGATGTTGAAGCTGTAGGTTTATTATCAGTACACGGCTGATTAAGCGTTTTCGTGTATGGGAGATAACATCACGCCTTTTATAGTTCGAAGGTCCGACACTGACTAAGTTTTTCTAGCACTAATCTAAGAATATTTTAAGTTTATGAGAGACCCGTCATATAATAACGGGTATCGGTTGATTAGATAAGTTAAGTAATGCTCTTTGAAGCGGTGGTAGTCTAATGGTTGAGGCATCGGACTCACATTCGTGAGGTCACGGGTTCGAATCCTACATATAATACTACCGACGTGAACCCACTCCTAACACAAGTAATTTAGATTAACTGGAAGGGTTAACAGGATAACTAGCAATGTGGGATTGGATTCCAATCCAAAAACCCAGCTCCTTATTACAGAAATATGATATTAATTTCATGACATAGTGGTGAGTGACCCTGACTGCCAAGCCGGAGGTAGTGAGTTCGATCCCCACCCAGGATGAAGTTTGTTTGATGAGCACGATGGTTTGTTCTGTGTCCGGGTGTAATTAATCTATAATATGTATGTATGTTTATAAGTTGTCTGGTTACCATAGTACAAACTTCTGCTTGGTTTGGGATCAGATGCCGTCATGTGAGTTGTCCCAAGATTTAATTATTATTAAAATATTATTATGTAACATTAAAAATGTAATCACTGGTTCTAAGTGACTTTTTGACGCCTGTTCTTAGAATCCTGATGGATTGAACTTACAAATATTAAACTTAGTCTATGTGTAATTGCAATGTTGCTAACTTCATAAAGACGCTATAGTGATGATAAAGTGTAGCCTCCTTTCATCATCCGTCCGGCCAAAATTCGTCCAGCTGTTTTTTAGATTAGCCGGAACAAAACAGACGGGCAAAAAAAATAAAAAGTGCATTTAGCAAAAAAACTGTTGTTTTGGCATTACACACAGATACTTCAATTTTATTTGTTTGTATGTATATATATCATGAACTAGTCAACATGACTCTACATGACGTATCATGAAGTGGGCAATCAATCCTACCATTAAAGTAATTTTTATAGGCATTTCTTGCCAATTGATGAAACTCGCGTGCAGGAAAGAATAGAAAAAAATGAGGTCTAGTAACAAAGTCCGGATAAGATAAGATAAGATAAGATATTTTTATTTGTTAATGATAGGTGGTTCACAAGGTACATGTCCTGGAATAGCATGACTGCCGGGAACTGGAGGCCATGGCTTTTGTGCTTCATCCATTTTGGTAATGCCCATAATCGCCACGCTGGGCAGGCGGGTTGGCGTTCGTAGGGCGTAGCTCTTGCATCAGTGGCGCTGCTGCCCGTCACTGACCTGTAACTTTAGCCTTAAATTGGGATGGTTATACTGCCACCAGTCGGTCGCCAGAGCCTCGTTCGTTGAAAAGCAGGATGTACCGCGTGCAAGTGAGGTTGGCTTGGAGCGAACGCCCCCTTACATCCCCAGAAACAACAGAAAACCGACTTTTTAAGCCGCATTATTCGGATAAGAGTGAGGGAGGGCTACGGAACCCTACATTGTGTGTGGCCCGACATGCACTCTCCCGGTTTTTTCACTGCAAAATGAAGAAGCAACACACTCCTGCAATGCCGCATCCAAACTGCGTCTAAACGCTACACCCATCCGCGCCAGAAACCATTCATTAACTCAGGAACGGTTTAATTCTCGTCACAAGAACTTAATGAGACGTCCCGCTCCAACGCCACTTTTTAATTTTATACCTTCATTTCTGTCGATCTGGTGCGTCATTGTGCTGGCTGTTTTTGGAGGGAAACTCGCTTGGTATGCTAGTTGGTTGTGTATTAGTGGCTTTATTTAAAATACTAGTTTTGGTTAGAAATTAGAATTTAAAATAATCCGTTGTTAGTAGATGTCATATTATGGTTTGAATGTCATAATATTCATTAGTAGGGGAGACGTGGAACATCGACTTCCACCCCTGTGATAATCAGATTTTTTATTAAATTTTATTGATTTATAAATACGACTACGATAACTTGCCTATCGAAAAGTGTTCATGGCTGTTTTCAACCGACTTCAAAAAGGAAGAGGTTCTCAATTCGACTGTATTTTACTGTACTTTTTTTGTATGTTTGTTCACCGATTACGCAATGACCGCTGAACCGATTTGAAAAAATATTTTTGTGTTTGAATGGGTATACTTCCAAGTTAGTACCATTGTCATCAGATCACGATCGCACGATGGGATTCTGGAGAAATCGAGGGAATTCTTCAAATATTAAAAGCACACCTACAATGATTTAGATATATTTCGTAGTAATTCGTGCATATACACTTAAAGAACATCAATTGGTGAAGTGATGAAGACCACAAATGACGAGCGGACCTATTCAATATTTCCAGGTTTGCGATTCAGTTACTTTAATATGGCATTGAGTAGCACTTTATTCTCATCATACTACTATCACACAATGTTATAGAGCTTATAGTGAACTCCTCAACAATTAACCGCCCTAATTAACCCCCGGGGCAAGTAATTCTAAAAGGATTTGAGCAGTTGATATAAGCCTATTGTAAGTAACTTTTTTTTAAAGACGTCTCTCGCAGTAGTGTACAAGCCCTGTTTCGCGGGGGACTTTACAAACATATAAGTCACGGACACAATGTACACCCAGACACGTAACAACAATTTGTGGATTACACAAAGTGATGTGTTGGAATTGAACCCACAACTTCTTGCGTAGCAGTCGGACACACTCCCACCGCGCCACAGAGGAATAAAACAAATAGACTACTATTTAATGGCACCAACTTCAAATTGTTTAATTTGTTTTGGTTATTTATAGGTATATTTTTTTTGCTTTTTAGTTGCCTTTTATTTATTTTTGAAGTTGGTAATATTTTGTAATTATATACCTAATCAGTTTCAAAAAACAGAAAATCCTAAACTGGTCGGAGCTGTTCGGATTTTTGAGTAGGCATTTTTTAAACTCTATCCTAGTTTTCTTTTCTGTGATTTATTTTAGTCCTTCAACTTCAGTTTTACTGTTTCCGTTAAACACTTTGTTAATCATCATCTTATAATTTGAAGATCGCAACTTACTCATTGGCTTGTAACATAGACTTCAATATGCCTGACCATTTTTAAATGACTTCGTAATATCGAAAAGTTTTCTGATAAACAAAGTGCTACACTCAATTTTTCTGGTATATGACGGCGCAGCATATGGCAACACTTGACATTCACTGTCATTTACGTCGGAAAAGAATGAGGGTAGTTGATCATTCTTGCGGAACGTCACATGAACGTGATGGCGGGGCGGCCATCTTGTAGGCAGTTCGCCGACGAGAGCCGTTTGCGCACCACGTGCCTGACGAATCGCTAATTTCCGACTCGATCATTTTATTTTTTCATATAGTGATATGTGGAATCAATTATTAGCTATATAATTTAGACGCGTCTAGTATTATTTCGTTTATTAAATTATTTGTGGTGAAATTAAGATTTAAATTTAAATAATAATGGTAAAATCTAAACCTAGTGATCTCCCGGTGTTCGTGAACGATGGCAAGCTATAGCCTGCGGCATCCTGAGCCTACATCAGAAGTGGGATGAATACCCCTGTAAGCCGGACGGAGGCGCGTGTTCATATAGAGTTGGCAAAAAAAAAAAAAAAAAAGTTGCTTGTCGCGTGTGATATTCGTGTGTTGTGTGGACGTGTTGGACGTTGTTCTACGTCCAGTTTGGCCGTTTTGTGTCTACGGATCGGGTATATCCGGTTTCGTCGCGGATCTCTGGTATGTGAGTTGTCCTAAGGGACTGTTCATAGACACAGGTGAGTCTTTCTTGTTTTATTAACATTTTGAAGCCTGTCGCATTCGAGAAAAAGTTGTCACTGAACTATGCAGTAATCGAGTAAATAAGTATCGCTAGTAAGCGTAGCGAAAATGTTCAAATGTTATCCGTATAGTGTTGTGTGTAATGCGTCGTTATATATTTTATCTCGCGTGTGTAGTCCCGTTACGTTAAATAGTTGTGGGGCGCAAGAAAGTGTTATTTCATTTCGCGATTGAGCCGAGTAGATGCAGTATTCAAACAATTTTGAAACCGTTTAATTCAATTAATTTTCGGTTTTCTTTGCATTTGGTGTATAGGTTCTTATGTGACGTGACGAGTGGCTAGTTGGAAATTCTCTTGCGTTTAAATTTAGTAGTGTTTATGCTGTCCTTATTACTACCATGTGCCAATCAACCGTTAATAGTAATGTGAACATTTTAACTTGTGTGAATATTGATAACGTCGAAAATCTTTAACACGCCATTGTGATTGCACGTGAAATTTTATTCATACTGCATGGCTGTTAAACCGTTGGCGCCGTTACTAATGCCCCAAGCTAGTACTAGTACCTCAAATGCTGGTTCCACCGAAATGTTCAGTGCGGGGTTCACAGAGGCGTCTAATGTGGGGCCAATGTGGGATCCATCGAGAGGTCCACCGTACGGGTCAATGGTGTCATCAACAGTGGTTCAGCTGTGGGGTCGACAATGGGTCAACTGTGTGTCAACATTGGGTCAATTGCGAGGTCAACTGTGGGTCAACGGGGTGTCAACTGCGGGGTCTACTATGGGGTGTAATACAGTATCTCTGGTTAAGCAGTAATGGTACCACTGGATTAGTGGACATGTTTCAGTATCGTGGATAAAACAGTACGAATCTGTCCCTAATTATGTGATGGGTTGAGTGGCGCTGGTTAAGTGCTGTTGTAGCATTGTGTTGTAGAGTACTAGTTAAGTACTTCCTGGATTTCTGGTTAAGCAGTTATGTAGAACACGGTAGAACACCGTTAAGTGCTATAACTGTGACAGTTGCAATGCATAATATCATTTTATGCAATAGTTCTGATTGGGTAGGTATTAAAGGGTCGGTTACAAACGATAGGTTCGTCTTTGTAGGCAGTTTGAATTGATTCAATTAACCTGATATAGTGGGCTCCAGTCAATCGCCCAGTGTTTAGCGTGAATCGGCTAGGAGAATGGGAGCAACCGTTTGTGAGTTGAGGTGTATGGTAGAAGATGGTAAGGGGCTGCTCAGTCCTACTAGGATTTTAGCGCTGGACGAACTTACGTATTATTGGCTTGACCTGTGTAAGGTTGACTAGCCTGTGTGGCAATGACTAGCCTGTGTGGCAATGACTAGCCTGTGTGGCAATGACTAGCCTGTGTGACAATGACTAGCCTGTGTGGCAATGACTAGCCTGTGTGGCAGTGACTAGCCTGTGTGGCAATGACTAGCATAAGTGGCAATAATTAGCCTGTGTGGCAATGACTGTTTGTGTGATAGTCACTGGGATAACTATGTTTGTGTGATAGTTACAAGGATGACTGTTTGTATGATAGTCACAGGAATGACTATGGCTGTAGTTGCAATAGTACCAATGTTTAATGTCGATCAAGATTATGTTATTTTTATCATTTTCTGTAATAGTTCTGATTTGGTCAGGCAGGATAGTTGAGCGGTACCTATATCGCGGTATGTTGATGAGTTTGTCAATCATTGCGTTTGTAATGACAATAAGCAGTGCGTCGCCATAAGCATGAGACTGTTAGGTACTGGTTCGGTTTACCCACTGGTAGTACGAAATCTACTATTACTAAGTACTGTCCAACAGAACCGATGTACGGTATTCGCGCACAATGATTAGGTATGTTTAAGATCAACTCTAAAACTAATTAAACAACTCACTGTGAGGATTAGAATAACTCGTTAGATTTAGAGACCATTTGAAATAATGCCTCGGAGAATAACCAAAAAGCTGCTGCAGCAGATGCTCGTCGATTAGATTGCGGTCGCGCTAATATCAAACCATTAGCCGAAGGTGATTTTGTTTTTATTAACGGGTGAACGGCATCATAATAAGTTAGATAGGAAGTATAAGGGACCGTTTTTCATAACCTCCGTATTAGAAAAAGACCGCTATGAATTAAAAAGTGTGAGCGGTCCACACCGCGTCTTCAATTATCCACGTGAGTATTTGCGTTTAGTACCTCGGGGGCATACCGTTTTATTAGAAATAGCTGCTAGATTAATGAAAGAAGAGGAGGCCAAGACGGCGCTGGAAGATGTTGAAGGGAGTCGATCTGACGGTAATTTCCTCTCATCTCAAAGAAGTGACCATCTTGTAGGCAGTTCGCCGACGAGAGCCGTTTGCGCACCACGTGCCTGACGAATCGCTAATTTCCGACTCGATCATTTTATTTTTTCATATAGTGATATGTGGAATCAATTATTAGCTATATAATTTAGACGCGTCTAGTATTATTTCGTTTATTAAATTATTTGTGGTGAAATTAAGATTTAAATTTAAATAATAATGGTAAAATCTAAACCTAGTGATCTCCCGGTGTTCGTGAACGATGGCAAGCTATAACCTGCGGCATCCTGAGCCTACATATACATTTTTTCTACAGCTAGACAACTTATTTTATGACGTCCAACAATTTTCAGACAGATTGCTATGTTAACGATCGGCAAATTTTTTTAACATTTGCAATACAGTCTCCAAATGTAAAGCGTGCAAATAATCTTATGAAAAATATTTTTTTCGCATCTTTTAACCTAAATTATCTTGTAAAAATATTTTCAGACGGATTGCTGTGTAATAATTTTTATCATTTTTGAAAATTCCGCCAGATGAAACGCTACGTGGAAAATTTCTAATATTCGTATTTTCGAGGTCAGGATAATTAATTAAATGAGACAAAAATGTTGGTATAGGGCTTTCGTACCAAAAATATATATATATCTCACAGTGTGGACACCAATTTCGGGATGTAATATAATTATATCTCGGTATTGAATATATTTTATAACCCATAGTAAAAAGTCAGCTTCAAAATTTCAGCGTGACCACTATAAAGCTATAGGCTATATATATAACATCACGCTAGGACCAATAGGAGCGGAGCAGCAATGAAAAATCTTGCAAAAAAAAAGGGAAAATGTTTCGTATCTACTCGGGACAGCTACTTCTTCTTATCATTTTACTAAATATCTAATTTAATAAAATGATAAGAAGAATGAAATAGCATACAGTCATCATACGACATAGAAGTTGATTTTGCATTTCGAAGACATTATATTTCTTCAAAATTCCCACTCCGTGCCTAGTTAGTCACGTTAAAAAAAAACACGTTCAAATCGGTTCACCCTGGTCAGTATCGGGTATTTGTATTAGTATATACACACAGCGAACAATATTAACATTTTCAGAAAACGAAGAAAAAAACCTAGCTGATCTCTTAGTCACCAATACATCACATATGCCTCAAATATCCACTTGTGGCAGAACCCACAAAAGAAATTGAAACTCGATAGCTCGTGTCGAATCCTGAGTCACGATATTGAAGATTTCAAAGCTGCTAGCTATAACTATATACAAGTTCCCAACATTAACATATGGACCGCGGCCCGCCAGGCACGATCTTCCCGCTTGCGAGGATTCTCTCTTGTGTAGAAGCGACGTAACACCTTGTCTTCAACACTCTGATATCTTGATGACGAAATATTGATAAAATACAACATTCAAATAATATATTGATTGAAGTTTGTCAATTCTTTACAAATTATATTACGTAATTGGCAACTTTTGCCTATTTTTTTTTATATTTCTTTCAATTGGATACAATTCAGCTTATACTTGAACGACTCCAAACTTTTCAATTGATTTGTATCTTTCCAACGAATCTGAGATTTTTCCTCTAAGTACTTAGTACGTAGCGTCGCCGTCGGTAAAAAATAAGGATTTATTTGAATGTGACTGATGATGAAATAAACACAGTTTAATTTTTGTTAAATATTTTTGTAAAAATATATTTTCGAAATAGATACAGTCGACTGTATAATGTAGCTTTACAAAAGCAATGTTTCAAATCATTATAGCTTCAAAAACTTGTTGTATTTTTTATTAAATACTAGCTGTCCCGCGCAACTTCGTCTGCGTAAATTTTCCTCTTTTTTATTATCCTATATTATTTCTAATACCTCCAAGAATATGTGTACAAAGTTTCATGATGATCGGTTGAGTAGTTTTCGCGTGAAAGCGTAACAAACAAACTTACATTCACATTTATATATTAGTACTAGCTGTGCTCCGCGGTGTTACCCGCGGTTTATTAGCCTATGTGTTAATCCGGGATGTCAGCTAACTCCATACCAAATTTTATTAAAATCGCTCCAGCCGTTTAGACATGAGATAGTAACAAACATATATATAGATAGATAGATATGGTAAACATCTTGAGTAATCTGTATTTTCATAAATATTTGGCAGTTGACATTTATAGGCCAGAGCAAAGAAAACACGCTGAAGTGAGGATTCGCTGTAGGTGCTTAACTGAGTTGCTATTGCGGTGCAATACAGACAATGGCCTACCTTACATCGTGTCCTGTGTGCCCGACCACCTGTACACCCTGTGCCGACTTACGTAGGACTTGATGACTGCCGCAGACAATGTAGTTTGATGTCGCCACGTTCTGTGCCTAGTGTGAACAATATAATTTGTTTGCTCTCGAAACGCTAGAAACAAAGTTGATTTTAATGGTGGGTTGGTTTAAAAAAGTTTGCTTTTTAACCCTCCGCTTGCTGCGCCTTTTACGCAAGAGGGGTCTAGAGTGATTGAGTTATAATGTACATTTAATGTGTTATTTTAACTTATTACAGTAAGGTAATACATGTTCTACATATATGAAATAAAAGCCTATAAATATAAATCAGTTTATTTATTTGTATTAAACCAAACTTAAAGATGAACAAAGAACAATTTTAACCTTTTTTAATAACGTTTGATGAAAAAATATTATATATGTAGGTATGATAAATATGTTTACTAAATATTTTTCGTAGTTATTTGAGACTAACATAGACATCAAATTAATATAAAATAAAACTTTTATAAAAATAACATAAACATTATGACACATTTCAAAATCTAAATACTGTTGTTTAGTTCAAAATCCAAGTAGTTGGACACAGTCAGTGCACACTCGTAATATTTTGGTACGAGGTGGACAAAAGTGCCAGTCTGTCAGATAATATATATTTTCTTTTCTTCCCTAGGAATAACTTCATCATCATCCTCTTCACACCATTTTAGAATTTTTTGAGCCTCTAGTGCCTAAAATACAAAAAGTGAAAAATAATAAACAAAATGATATAAATAATATTAAAAGTAAACAATATTATTGTAAATAATGTAAAATAAATAATATCAGTGTAAATAAGGTAAAAATAAACATATAATTTAAAAGTAGGAATAATATTTTACTTACGTGTGTCGTCACGTGGGGTCTTTTAGAGCTCTCTATATCTAATGGAACAAACGCGCAGAATTATCTTTGACAGTGTGAACATATAATTCAATATTTTTTATTAAGCTAATGTCAGTGTTGAATTAACAGAAGCACTGTAAGAGTAAAAATCTGCTGATAAAGAAACTGTTGCGTGGGGATTGAAAAAGCTGGCCTTTTATAGACCCCTCGCGACGGGGGAGGGTTAACTTTATCGCCAGTGCCTCAAAACTATTTAGCATTGGATTATCTGTGTGCTAAATTTAATCGCAATCATTTTAGTCGTTTGAGCTGTCCGTTGTCAAATCAATCAGTCTTTCCTTCTAAATATGTGTGTCATCTAAGCTCTTAATAAAAACGTCCAAAATGGCGATACATTAGCCGCGGGCTATATTAAACAAACCATTTCAGACCATCATTAAACTCCCAATAACACATTCCATAAAATAATTGTACCCATCACACAAAAATTGATGTAGCAGGCGAATGGAATCCCCGACCCCTGGCCTATCAGGGTCACCAAAGACAAATAGTCGCATATTCTATCAATTTATTAACATCTTTAGCACTTAAGTCTCAACAAAAGCACTCAACAGTTTATATTTGTAAGTGCAAATAAGTAATACAGAAACAGAGTGTGAACTTGTGTCTGTTCATCCATTTTAAAGACAGTTTGAGTGGATGTGAGCGTTCAAGTTGGGACAGTTATATTCTGACGGTTCTGTACAAAAATGTTGCTTGTTCACGTACTTAGTTTGTTGTTTGATCTGAATGGTTTAAATACTTTCTTTTATTTTGTGAGATTTTTTTAAACGAAAGTTTGATAAATCGGTTTTTACCACAGATTTAGTTTGACTGGTATGTTGGTCTTGTGGTTAGTGGCCCTGACTGCGAAGCCTGAGGTCGTGAATTCAATTCCCATCTATTTGTGTAATGACGGTTGTTTATTCTATCTCTGTGTGCAACCTATCCATAATTGACAGTTGCCCGCAACTTTTGAAAAACCTATCTATCGGAAGTCGTATATATTTGCAGGATAAAAAAATCGGTGTCATTCCATATGTTTTGTCATCATACAAATGACCAAATATCATTTAAATTCCTTAACGGGCAATACACGACGTTCCTATCGATTTCCTGCAGCATTGACAACTGTCAATTACAGTTGTCATACGTGACGTATTAGTTACCCAATTGGTGCTACTCGCATCACGTGATTACGCCATAAGAACTATGAACATAACGCCATCTTAGAATGCACCCACACCTCGCGATCTCTAGGCGAAGAGTGTTAAATCGTAATATCGATATTCTGCTTGATATATACCTGAGCAGCTCGTGACCCTCATCCGAAGCTCCACTGTGGTGAAATAACATCGAAAGGCGGATCTTTGACAACAGATATAGCAGACCAAGATACGTACACGTATTATAAGGCTGTTTCTGTTGTATTTCGTAGAACATCATTTTGTGTAATCGTCCAGACTCTCGATCTGTCCCATATGTGGAGTCTAACTCACCGCCACAAAATTAATTTATTAAGACAACATATCATATCGTCCCAAATTTTATCCAAATCCAGTCGACCGTTTTGGCGTGATTCAATAACAGACAACCATCCATCCACCGAAACTGTCGCATTCTTAATATTAGCAGGATAAAGCGCAAATCCGGTACAAAATCATCCCAATACATCCTTAATAGGCGAAGGCCATAAAAAACTACAGTTTATTCACCCCGTGTCAATCCGAGGGACCCTACAGCTAACTTTTTACTTCCCAATCCCGTTATCACGGGGAGAAAATCCGGAATTTTGTGGGAAAAAGTTTCCCTACTCTTACCACATTGGAGTCGGATGGGCAACGGGTAGGCAACTTTTTTAATTTGCAAAAGTGGACATAATCGCGGTTCTGATGTATCAATCTGTGGAGATTTTTTTTTTGGAATTTCGAGCGCGTCGAGATTGATTGATGAGTGAAGCTAAGCAATGTTGTTGACTCTGGGTATATGGATGGGTGATCGTTTGTCAGAAAGTATTTCTAGCCTGTTTGTCTTATGGTTAGTGACGCTGATTACTAAGCCAGAGGTCGAGGGTTTGATCCTTACCCAGGATAAAACTTTGTGTTATAAGCACAATGGCTTATGCTGTGTCTGAGTGTAATTTATCGATAATATGTTAGTATTTATAAAAATATGAATTCCTGTGTTTATTGGTTGTCTGGTTGCAATAGTGCAGAATCTACTTTGTAACTTACGTTTAATTAAAAGAATAAGTGAATAGAATTGACTAGAATTTTTGTATTTGTTAAGCTTATTTAAAGAATTGAGGGCAAGGTAATCCGCAGAGACGGATCTCATGCGGTGTTCCACAGGGCTCTATCGTGGGGCCTCTATTGTGGAACATTGGCTGAGGTGTGGTTTCCCCCCCGGATAGGAGTCATCTGGTAAGCGGATAACACTCTAATCACGGTCAAATTTGGAGTAAGTGGTGCACCTGGTCAACCTAGGAATATTCTGAATGGTCGGGCGCAGATGAAGCATCTGGGCCTTGTGGTAGACGGGCGGTGTCTCTCTGAAGAGCACTTCCGCATTTTGGCACCTAAAGCCATCGCCCGGCTGGCGCAGGTCCTTTTCGGGCACGGGTGCTTCTGGAAGTATCTGTACAAAGTCGCTAGTAGGGAATGGAGTCCAGCCTGCCACTACTGCGACTGCGACGAAAACTGTGTAGTCCATATTGGGAGAGTCGAGTTCGCACTGCAGTGGTCGGAAGTAACCTCTCGTTGCCAGCCGTAGTTCTATCTATGGCCCAGAGCAATAAGTCATGGAATGCGGCTGCATTCTTCTGTATTGACATAAACATGGAAGCGGCAGAGCATGATGTGGAAGAAAGCACTGGCGGCATGTCGGTAGAATGTTGGTCCTCGTACAGCATCCTCCTGCCTTCGGGGATATCGAAAGATAGCGCCCAGCTTAAAAGCCGTACTGAGCATCCGACAGATCGGGACTAACCTCGTTTAAATGCCGGATGATGCGGGTAGTGACAATCTTTCAACCAAGTTCCCCGCCTCGTCCAGCAACACGATAGGCCTGTGGGGGCCGCAATTGAGCGCACCAGCTTTCCTGTCTTCCAGGAAACCGTCCGAACCCCAAGGACACGTCGAGCAGTCCCCTGAGGCAGACCCCCATGTGCTCGAGGGCCAGAATACGTAAACCTACTTCTAACATAAGCAATTTATCTTAGGTGGAAGGGTTAACATGATTGCTAGTAATGTGCGACCCACACTGCTAGTTATTTTTTTAATAAAAAAAAACAATAAAAATAAATATCTTAGGTACCTATCTCATACCTATATTGGTACCTATTCATACCTGGATCCGTTTGGGTGATGTCGGTGAAATTTTTTTCTTTAAAGTAAATACAAATTCTCTAAATTAAAAACTACTTTTAGGCTACATTCCAATATAATTGGTCCCTTAACCGAAAAATATTTTATCTTACATTAAAAGAGGTTCAGTAGCTTGATTCACATCAGGAAACAAATAACCCGTTTTATTTTTTATTACAAGCCAACGATCTCGGATTTGTTACGATACCGTAGCAAACGTAGCGTGTCTACGTCGTAGACGTTCGTAGAGTGGATTTTCTTGGCACTGTATTTTGTTAACCAATTGGTAGGTATATGTTCTGAAAATTTGTTATATAATATCGAGTTTGAATACTGAAATGCGATATTAATCGATTGAGAAGGTTAAACAGTCTTGTGGTTAGATTTTTGATAGGGTCGGTAGCCCAATGAGAGACTCGTATTCGAGCAGTCGCGGGTTCAAATACCATCCATTATAATTATATTCTTTGGCAGCCAATCTCTTTAAAGACTAGCTAACTACTCTATTCCCTCACTCTCATAGTCCGATATGACGAAAATCCGACACGAGATTAGGTGCAGGACCGACTCAACGTGATCTCCGAGGCACGTAGGGGTGTAACACTGTTCGAAAACGGTCACCCATCTATAGGCCGACGGTAAGAACGTTCCTTAACCTCGCAGATGTATATGAATCTGACCTACTGAGTCTCGGTCAACACTGAGTCAGGGACCCCTCTACCACCTAAACACCCATTATACTTGTACTACTGATGTGAACTGTTATCACAAGCAATTCAGTTTAGTTGGAGGGGTTAACAAGATTGAAAGGTGCAACTCTCTTTGCTACATTTATCACATACTAACTGTAGCCCTCATAACAGTCCATATGATGTCCCACAGCTGGACACTGGTATCCTCAGTAGAAAGATAGAAAGTTTAAAGCCTTACTGCGATCGCCAACCTGCTCGGCAAGCGTGGCGAATATGAGTTGGCGATCACAGTCGGATCAGTCATATATATATCTGTCATATGTCATCAGTCAGATCGATGCTGCTGCCTCCGGTGTGAAATCCCTTAGTCGCCTGGACGACACCCACGGGAAAAGATGGGGTGGTACTATTTTTAAGTACTACTTTTTAGGTACTATTTTTACGGTATGTTAATAAAGCCTAATTTTGAAAAACAAATGTATCCCACAGGATCATTTTTCCGGATTAAAAAGTAGGCTATCTGCTATTCTAGACCATAATTTGTCTTTGTGCCAAGTTTCATCTGGATCCGTTTACCCGTTGTGGCGTGATTGAATAACAAACATCCGTTCATACATCCAAACTTTCACATCTGTACTAATACTACCTGTTGCCCGCGCCTTCGTTCTCGTGAAAGTTTATTAATAGGAACATTTTTGTGGGATAAAAAGCAACCTATGTGCTATTCCAGACTATAATATATCTCTATTCCAAATTTTGTCCAGATTTTCTCTCCCGTTGTTTCGTAATTGAATAACCAACATCCATCCACACTTCCAAGCTATAGATTATAAAGCTGAAGGGTTTGTTTATTTGGTTAAACGCGATAATATCAAGAATTACTGAACCAAAAATCTTTAAATGCCAAAAACCCCATTTGACGAGGAAGGCTTTAAGCTACTTTACATCATGCTACGACCAAAAGGAGCTGAGCACCAATGAAAAATGTTGCAAAAACGGGAAAAAATTACGCAGAATAAGTTGCACAAGTCAAATAGTTTTTAATACTAGTATAGATTGAAAGGACTAAAAAGTCGATGTACATAACTACGGACAAGTAGTCTTTGTCCCAATAAAATTGTAATTACGACTTTTCAAAAGTAATAAAAAAAACAAAATACTACAGCATGTTTACATTATTCTTCTTCAAACACAGGGCCCTGACAGTATCCCGAAATAATTAAAACATTATTAATTTCTCTATAGAGTAACCAGTATTGTTTCCTCACTCCCTTTGTGTAAACTTGGCAGGAAGTTTATTAAAAAGTAATTATATGGACATAATAGCAACTTGTTGAATCGATTAAAGATACTGTTATAACTAACAGTATCTTTCGGTTACGGCGGCTAATCGCATTAGAGACTAGCTACGCAGGGAATATTATAGTGTATAACTGCGTGCCTTAATACAAATGCATACTGCCTTGGTGGCGCGGTGGGAGTGTATCTGACTGCTACGCAAGAGGTCGTGGGTTCGATTCCCGCACAGGACACCACTTTGTGTTATCCACAAATTGTTGTTCCGAGTCTGGGTGTAATTTGTGTCTGTGACTTGTATGTTTGTAAAGTCCCCCGCGACACAGGGCTTGTACCCAACTACGGGAGTCGTTTAAAAAAAAAAAAAAGTATATATATATATATATATTGATCTCACTTTCATAGTACGTACTAAATTTATCTTAAGTCGTAGATCTAAGCCATAAGCCGTCTTAGTAGTTACCACAACCGTGTCAGTTATCTTTTCGTGAAATAGTAATGTTAACACATCACTGTGTTTCGGTTTAAGAGGACTGTAGCAAGTGTAATTGCGGAAAACAGAAGTGCGTTCTCTGTTCTTTTATTCTCATTAGTCTGATTCGACGGCAATCGAATAGAGAGAAACTAGGCGCAGGATTGATAGTTCTAAGTACTCTTCGAAGCATGGAAGGGTGCATAATCTTAGAAAACGGCCAGTGATCCATATAGACCTCAGTGTTACATAACTTTGCTTAATCGTACGTACGTACGTAGCTTTGTGATCTTTGTTTCTGCTCGGTTTTATTTTCAGATAATCATTTTAATGGCTTAGGCATCAGACTTACAATCGTGTGGTGGCGGGTTTGAATTCTACCCATTATAATACCGACGGTGTGCCCACTCCTTATACAAGCCATTGAACTTAGCTGGAAAGGTGAACTGGATTATATTACTAGCCATCCCATGGGACCCACAACTCCATATTGCTAGTTATCTTTTAAAACAAAAAAATCAAGGAACACTAGCCAACTACGTAGAAGATGTTAGAGTGCACTAAGTGGCCGGGCAAGCATTGTCTCCCTCCTTCCATTTTCATATCCACTATCTGAGTGAGCCCATAAATCCACCGACAGCCAGGAGATATATTTTCAAGCCACGATACTTTGAAATAATAAGAATAAATAAGCTAGAAATATTGATAGAGTAAGGTAGATTTAAAACCTCGGTCAGCATTATAGATAGATAGCAAATGTATTCGTCATCTAAAATGTTGTCACAGGCAAATATACTTGACCTTACCTTTTTAAACTATAAAATGAAGAGACGAAGCTGCGTCCTGCGCCTGATGGTAAGCGTCACGCTAATCCATAACGGTATCAGTGCCACCCATAATCTTGTTTGGTAAAGATCTAAATGTCAGCGTACAGAGCTTCTCATTTGAGACATTAGTTCGTAAATCATATTTGCATACTAATTACTCTTGCTACAGTGCCCTACAACCAAAATACAGTGATGTGGTAACATCACTATTTCGCGGATGAATAACTGACAAACCTTTGTTCCTTTGACGTTATCTTTTGTAAAAACTTACCTACTAGTAAAAACTATTTTTTTCGTCATAAATATACATAAGTATACATACTTACCCACTTGTAATACCCTGTAAGGTTCATTACTGAAAGTATCTGAAACTTGTTAAGGGGATGTAATAAAAAATAAGCGTGCGCCCTCTCGCGGTGTTTTTCTGTTACTTGTGATGTCATTATAGAATTGATTGATGCTTCCGTCGGCAATGTGGGCTGGGGTGACCATGATATGGTTTTGAAAAATTGGACGATTTTTTTATTGTAGAAAATAGTCCCACTGGTCATCTTGTGGTTTCAAAGTTTTTGAAGCGTATGAACGGTTACGACCATTTAGTTATAGGCTTTAGTAAAAAAAATCTATACCTGTTTTATCTCAGTAAAACTAGAGCCAGTCAGGCCCTCGCTTGCGCCGTCTCGCCGATAGTTAGAGAACTATTACGGCCTATTGTATACCGATAGCCTGCATGTATAGCTATTAATTTAAAAAACGAGGTGTTACTGAAAATCAGCTTTGTATCGATCTATAAAAATCAAAATTATGTATGTAAGTAGGTAGGAAAAATTAATTGTTAATATTTTTTATCTTATCTTGGCTACACGTCTGTTTACCCCTTGAAGTAATACCCTGTATAAACCTTTACCAAGTAATATTCTAAAATATAATAATAATCAAATTAGAGTATGAATAGTTCATGCGTAAGTGCTATCAAATATGGAGATTGAAAGTGCCTCGGTTTTACAATGTAATGATTACATCAACAGTTTCAAACGTTTAGAAACAAAACAAACAGACAACTGTTGACTGCCAAAGACTTATTTATTACTTAATACTCAAAGTTATATGAATAAAGTTTCTTCGTAATATATTTCTCTTTGAATGGTTTAATTAAATACTTACTCATTACTCAATCTTTTACACTGTGTTTATTATTATATTTAAATTTATAAATGAGAGTGGGAGATCGGGGTCTCCGACTCAGTAACAAACGAACAGTTCGAGGTATCTGCAAGGTTATGCAACGTTACTATTCGTGTCAATCAAATTACACCTGTGGAGGGCAAGGTGTTAAGTCCCTCTAACACAAAGGGAGGATCCTCCGACCTGGCGAGGTGATCGTGCCTGGCGGGCCGGGGCCCAACGGTTAACGTTGGGAACTTGTATTTATAGTTAGCAGCTGTAAAAACTTCTATATCGCGATTCAGGATTTGACGCGAGCTGTCAAGTGTCAATTTATTTTATATTATTATATGTGGGTACCGCCACACACCGTTCGTGGTCACGGGTCGACTCGTGACCACGAATGTTACCATTGTATCGTGATCGTTTTCGAAAAATGACACACCCCTCGCCTCCAAGAGTACGTTAAGCCGCTGGTTCTGCGCCCAATCTCTCTCTTTCTCTCTCTCTCTCCTGCGTATTTGGCTCGTCTCTGATGAGATTAGTCGTTGTAACCGACATTGGTTAGGAGACATTATTTAAAAAAATGAAAATATGTGTTTGTTATTTATGTAATTTGTGCGTAGAATTGAATAATAATATAATATATAATAATAATATCTTGGGACAACTCACACAACGTCATCTGATCCCAAACTAAGCAGAGCTTGTACTATGGAAACCAGACAACTGATAAACATACTTATACCTAGTCTAGCCATAAATATTATTACGAAGAAAAAACATTTTTTTTTATTGCAAATAATATTTATTACTTTTACAGTGTGTTAGTTTAATACATAAATAAAAAACAATTCAAAATATAAAAAGCTTATTCGAAGTGGTCTCCATTGGCTGCAACACAGTCCTTTAAACGTTGAGGCCAGTTATCAATAGAAGCACGCACTCTTTCCATGGGAAAATTCTTCACTGCCAATCGTATGGATTGTTTTAGGGACTCCAAATTATCATGGCGTTTAGAGCAAGCCATACTCTCTAAAACTGACCATAAATCATAATCCAGCGGATTAAGATCGGGACTAGACGACGGCCAGTCTTCAGCTCTGATGAAGTCCGAAACGTTTACTTCCAACCAAGACTGCGTGGACCGAGCTTTATGACCCGGCGCTGAGTCTTGTTGGAAGGACCATACTTGGTTATTGAACATGGTGTTGTTAAGGGGTTTAACTACCTTCTCAAGAATGGTATCTTGATACACTTGTGCCGATGTTTTGATACCTTTTTCACAAAAATATGGCTCAGTCACTCCTTCATAGCTAACACCCCACCAAACCATCACTGAAGTCGGATAATGCCCACGTTGCACTCTGTCGACTAATTGGGAAGCTTCCTTAGAGCTTTGAGCATAAATACGGTCATTTTGTTTGTTAAAATGTTGCTCAACTGTAAAGATTTTCTCATCCGTAAACAAAATTTTTCTGTGACCTCCCTTTGCGTACCGCTTCAGTAGTTGCTTCGATTTTACCACCCTATTCTTTTTTAAATTATCAGTTAAAAAATGACCAGTGCGTCTCTTATAGGCTGCAAGTCCTAAGTCATCTTTTAAAATGCGTGACATGGTTCTGGGTGCTATCTTCATCTCCCGAGATAAAATCTTTTGCTTTCGGACAGGATTTCTTCGAATTCTTTCCCTTACTGCTTTGACCACCATTTTCGTACGAACACTACGTGGACGGCCAGATCTTTTTCTGTCACAAACAGAGAAGGTCTCATTGTACCTATTAATAGCCCGGTACACAAACATTTGACTAATACCAAGCGTATGGAGAGTTTTAAAAATTACATTCGGCTCCATACTAACTTTGTGTAATGCAATCACAGCGATTCGGTTTTCTTTATCACCCCACTCCATTTTAATATAGCAAAATATTGTACAATGTATTGGCGCCAAAATTAGAAAATACAATGAACAATCGTATAAAAATGACAGATTCCAAATTCAAATGTAATATCTTTCTTATTTTTAATTGTAACAGTATTTATGGCCAGACTAGGTATATTTCTAAATACATACATACATATTATAGATAAATCACACCCAGAAACAGAATAAACCATCATGCTCATCATACAAAGTTTCATCCCGGGTGGGGATCGAACCCACTACCTCTTGCTTAGCAGTCGACTTAAATACATTTATCGAAATATATTCAAGTTTTTGTGTAGAAATTAGTTATGGGGACACTAGAGATATACTTATTTTATTCGTTCTAAACAAACTAGTTTTTTTTTTTAGTTAGGGTGCACAACGCAGGGTAAACAAGCAATGTGGGATTTTGGTTCCACATTACTAACAATCCTGTTAACCCCTCAATGGCTTGTGTTAGGAGTGGGTTCACGTCGGTAGTATAATGGGTAGGATTCGAACCCACGACCTAACGATTGCAAGACCGATGCCTTATTAGGCTACAGCCGCTAATGTAATACAATACGTATTAAGACATATTGATTAATCCAATTTTCTAATAATACGTGACTTATTGCTAGTATTAATACTCGTAATAATATTATGACGGAACGCTCTAGTGCTCTGTAAGTATTCACTATACAATTATTTTCATAATTTATAAGCACAAGTGCTCAATTCTCTATTTGTTATAGACCCATGAATGGAAGTCTGACACGACTAACACCGACTCCATACGTTGGCTCCAATGTCTGTCCCACCCAACGCCACTCGTCCAACATGTGGATCTAGAAAGCGCTAACGTTGGGAGTTTGAGGCCAACATGTGGAGCTGGCGTAAAGAGAAAATAGGCGCAAACTGACATTATTTTTTTTATTAAACTGCCTGCAACCACCCATCTATAGACCAGAAAGAAGTAACATTTCTTAACCTTAGTTTGATTCATTTTAAGAGCTATTTCAAAACAAACTAATAGGACAAAATTCATGGTCACCCTAAAAAATAAAAAAAATGCGGGTAAATAAACTCGGTTCAGAAGTTAACAGGCTCTTGACTCACGCGTGGCCGTGGGGAAAGGAGGGGGGGGGGGGTATGTGGCAAAACTAAGAGGCTTGAGTGTCGACACGATGTTGTGCTAAGAAATTTTGTTAAGGCGCCTGAAAACTGGCGACGCGTTTGACGTTTGAGTAAATATAAAATATTTGATGAAGGAAAGCTTGGAGATTTTTACGGTATCCTAGTAGTTAATGCATCTGACTGGCTTTTGAGAGGTTGCGGTTTTGAATTCCAACATGTGTTCCAATCGACGTGAATGGAATGGATTCAAGCATTAAAGCATCGGACATGCAAGCCAGAGGTCGCGAAATCAATTTCTACCTATATATGTATTATAGAATTTTATAAGCTACAGGTTTCAATTTTTTATTTTAAAGCTAAATATCTATGTCTCTCCAAGAAGCATGGGTTTCGAAAACTACCCTCGCTTGATTTTGCTTGCTTTTTATCACTCACTATTATGAAACTGTCGGTACTTTGACACACAATGTAGTGTATACGCATTTTTTTAATAGAAGTATAAAACAATTACTTGTCATTGATAAACACAATATCTATGTTTATATGTATATCTCTCGAAGCGCGGACGTGGGCGTGGTGGACGTATGAGCAATAGCTTTAAGCGGCTCAATTAGTGGTTTATTAATTATCCGACATATCTGTAATCTGTCGTCTCGGGAGACGCAGCTGTGTAGTCGAAACCATCTCAACCGGAGAGTTGGCTGTCAACAGTTTCACATTCACCGGGCTGATGTGGAGACAGAAATGGTTTGTTGTAGTGTTTAGCTCATATTGAGGGGTTACAGGATTGCTAGTAATGTGCGACTCACATTGATAGTTAACATTATAAAAAAAAATGGTTTTCTGCAAAGTCGGTTTACGTGATAACGTCATAAGAAAACATTGTTGATATTGTAATAAACAGCCTGTCAGAGCTTGTTTATTATTTATTTTCCAATTGTATTGCATGTCGCTGCAATCGGCAAAACATTGATGACATGCCTGTAACAGTTATAGAGAGATAAACAGGACGGAACGTGACGGACAGTGACGGAACGTGACGTACCGTGACACTTTTTCGTGCGTGCATCCGGTCATCGATTCATAAGATGTTACCACGTCGAAATAAATAATAAATACACACCAAATTATTCTTATAAATATATAACTGTTTTATATACCTATATAATACACTAGCTGTCCTGCCTAACTTCGTCTGCGTAAATTTTCCCCGTTTCTGCAACATTTCTCATTGCTGCTTGGCTTCTATTGGTCATAGCGTGATGAAATATAGCCTTTAGCCTTCCTCGATAAATGGCCTATTCAACAGTAAAATATTTTTTTAATTTGGATCAGTAGTTCCAACAATACCGCGTTCAAACAAAAAAACTACACAATGAATATTGATTAAATTTGGAGCATCGATGTGTTGTATCAGCTGCTACTTAGTTTGATGGTTAATTAATAAAAAAAAAAGTTGCATAACTTGTGACCTGTATCTTTAGAACCGTGTGACCAAAAATATAAAAATAATTTCAAAGGTATTGCATAATAAATACTTTAACTAACATTAGTTTGGACATGATCGGATACACTGAGCTATTGCAGAAAACTGCTCTTCTCCCAAAAGGGCTTAAGTGCCATGACTATACGCTGTTCTTCTGGTGCAATTAAGCACATCGTATTGTTATGGTTCTTTTTTTTTCATATTTTTTAGTCACACACTAAAAAATATGAAAAAATAAAAACAAAGGCAGCACATAATGAATGCTTTAAACTAAAATTATTTCCGACATGATCGGATATACCGTCATTGAATTATGGCTGAAAAAACTATGTTTTTCAACAAAAGGGCGTAAGTGCCATGAACATACGCTCTTCTCCTGATCCAATTATTCAAGGCTGCGGAATCCTAAACTGAGAATGGTCCGACATGCTCTTGCCGGGTTTTTTCATATGTAGTGCATTTATTTGTAATAATGGCTGCAGACACGCTCTTGCTCGGTTTTTCTTACTTTTATCATTTTATTTATCATTTATATATACCCGTTTTAACTTCTAAACAAAAGGTACGATTTGAATAATTTAAAAAGGAATTTACGCTTAAATAATCAACCTTAATTATCAAACCACTTAACTGAATAAGGATAAATAACTTGATACGAGTACGAATATCATCATTTTTCGATTCTACCCGTATTACGATGGCCAAATTTGAACAAAAAGTGGTTATTATAGTTAGACATTTTTTGTGGGAAATAATGAGTGCTATAAATATGTAGAACATTGTTTTGATGTATCATCAATAGCAATCGCAGCGCACGCTAAATAAGCATAATGTTTTATACTTTGAGTTACATTATTATAATTATCGAAGGGATCTCTAATTTTTATGACAATAAAATATAATGTAGCTTTCTAATGGTAAAATATTTTTTTAAATCCGTCCAGTAGTTTCGCAGCCTATTCAATACAAATAAACAATCAAACAAACAATCAAATCTTTCCTCTTTATAATATTATTATTATAGTATAGATAAAAGGGCCAAAATGATTACTCTGCTAAATCTTCCAGAACTTCTGTATAGTTTACGTATTTTTAAATCCATAACCAATAAGATTGCATTAAATCTAAGCAGATTTTATGTAATCCCATTGGTTATTGTTTCTCCACTCCGCAACATCGGTCAGCTTCAATAGACAGGCAGCTTTAATTTTTTTTTATCAATTTGTAATGTTGTTATAGATATTGTTATTATGTGTAATGTTTACACCGATTCATTTGAATTATGCTTCATTCTATATGGAATTAAATAAAGCTCTATTATTATTATTATTATTATCTGACTTTATGCGTAATTATTTAGTTTTCTCCACTCCGCAACATCGCTCAGCTTCAATCGACAGGCAGCTTTAAAGGCCAGTACTGCCTATTCAGTTTCTAGTTTTGTAGTAGTAGGAATTTTTTTCAACAAATTTTTTTGTTACTATACTAGAGTAATTATTATACTCGTTTTAGTTAGGCTATTATACTTAATAATATACCTAGTTATGTTTGTTAGAGTGTAATATCAGACAATAAAGGTATAACTTTATTTTCATTATACATAATAAAAATATATTTTAAGCTAGGTTTACTTTATGAAATTAGCTTTTTTACATAAATTTTAGCAAAAATTACACGGGAAATTTCTTAATGTTAATTAGACATTAAGTTATATTTATCATTAGCTTATTCGCGGCTCCACCCGCGTGGTTGTCGGTTCTCGGGACTCACACTATCTCCAGCGGCTTCAGCGTGAAAATATCTAATATATAATTCTCATGTCACGGTGTTTGTAATTTAACTCCTCCGAAACGGCTCGACCGATTGTCATGAAATTTTGTGTACATATTGGATAGGTCTGAGAATCGGACAACATCTATTTTTCATCCCCCTAAATGTTAAGGGTAGTCCACCCCTAATATTTTTTTTTAATTTTTAGATAACTTTTTTTTTTTTATGAAACCGGATTTAAAAATACATACAACCCTGAATTTTCACGCTTCTACGATCAACCCCTATTTTTTATTTACCCCTATTTAGCAAAAACGGGTTAATTTGACGCAGACGAAGTTGCGAGGGTCAGCTAGTTTGTAATATAAATTTCGATTGTTTTTCTAATTCTAGAACATGCCGGTCATGGCCGTACCCAGGATCACGTTGGGGTGTCGTAATTTGGGGGAGGAGGGTAGATGGTACAATTAATGAAACACCAGTCATATGTATTCTTGATTGCCTCTGTGACGCGGTAGGACTGTATCCGACTCCGGATCTGTATAGAGGTCGTGGGTTCGATCCCCACCCGGGATAAAACTTTGTATGATGAGCACGATGGTTTATTCTGTGTCTGGGTGTTATTTATCTATATGTGTAAATTTAGAAATATATAAGTATGTTTATCAGTTGTCTGGTTTCCATAGTACAAGCTCTGCTTAGTTTGGGATCGTTGTGTGAGTTGTCCCAAGATTATTATTATTATTATTCTGTATGTACCTTTATTGCAATTTCCTCCCCGGGTACGTAGGTACTTCCACACTATTCTAACTTATCTTCAACTTCAAAACATTTGGCTGGGCTGCTGGTCTAGTTAGTGACTCTGACTACTAAGCCAGAAGTCGTGGGTTCGATCCCCACTCAGGATAAAACTTTGTGTGATGAGCACTATGGTTTATATTGTGTCTGGGTATTATTTATCTATACCTAATATAAATGTATTTAGAAATATATAACCATGTTTATCAGTAGTCTGGTTGCCATAGTACAAGCTCTGCTTAGTTTTTTTTTTTTTTTTTTTTTTTTTTATTAAATCAATGATTCCTCCAACATGATCGGAACCTGTGTTTGCCTTTTTTGTTTTGTTTTTGAGGTTGGTATTTTGTTTTTTGTTGAGGTCGGAACTGACCATATTATCTTCTTATTGTATTTATGTAACTTTACTTATTTTTTCAATATTTAGCTGTTCATATAATTTACCTATTCATATTTACTTTACTTTACTATCTATGTTTATCTTACTTGTTTTACATATTTATATTTTATTTCTTATTTTACTTATTATTTTTTATTTATTATCCAATTTGTATGAGTTCTTAATATATGGTTTAGCATATACAGATTCATACATTTCTAATTTTATTTTTATTGTTGTCGTTATTTCTTTTTAGCTAATGTTACAGGGGGGTAAGTTAGAGTCTTTTCGGAGGAACAGAACTAAAACTGCTCTGCTTAGTTTGGGATCAGCTGACGTTGTGTGAGTTGTCCCGAGATATGATTACACTTTTGTAACTTCTGTTCAACTGCAAAAGATTCAGGGCACGTGCAGAGATTAGCGAGGTTAAGTTATCATACCACTAACGGTTCACTGAAAGGCGGCTGTAAGTGACGCTGTCTGCTAAGCCTGAGGTCGTGGCTTCGATTCTCCTCCAGGATAAAACTTTCTGTGATGAGTGGCATGACTCATTCTGTAACTATATGTAAGTATTTTGAAATATTTGTTTTTATCAGTTGTCTAGTTGCTATAACATAGGCTCTGCCTAATTTGGGATCAGATGGCGTTGTGTGAGTTGTCCCATAATATTAATAAGTATCACATCGCGTCGTGGTTTGGAGAGTTTGTTAAGCCGTTTGTCCTGAAACTAATTTATCTTCGGTTTAGACAGATTTCTGATCAGATCTACTATGACAGTGAGGGAATATAGAGTGCATTTGAATCTCCGCACACACTTGTTCATCATATCATATGCGCGGTGGGAGTGTGTCCGACTGCTACGCAAGAGGTCGTGGGTTCGTTTCCCGCACGGGACATCACTTTGTGTGATCCACAAATTGTTGTTCCGGGTCTGGGTGTAATTTGTGTTCGTGACTTGTATGTTTGTAAAGTACCCCGCGACACAGGGCTTGTACCCTACTGCGGGAATCGTCTTTATAAAAAAAAAAAATCTCCTGCGTAGTTGGCCAGTATATCTGATGGGATTGGTCACCATGACCGCAATTAATTTGGAGATCATTTATCATCAAATCAATTTCTTGCTATCCGAACCACTCGATCAACGCTTCATCCCTATTTCTATTGTAACTTTAAATGGGAAAAAATCAATAACATCTCCCGCTATGTACAACATACATACAGACGTACAAGAGAAGTTTTGAATGCACCGATGTGATGCATCGTTATCAACTGACAGGCATCAATGTTACACCGCTTTAACGAGGAACTATGTCAGTCTAGTTACTAGATCTATTACGTATGGGATGCTATATCTATACTTATAGTGTAAAGCTGAAGAGTTTGTTTGTTTGTTTGTTTGCTTTGTTTGTTTGTTTGTTTAAACGCGCTAATCTCAGGAACTACTGGTCCGATTTGAAAAATTCTTTTTTTGTTGGATAGCCCATTTATCGAGGAAGGCTGTAGGCTATATAGCATCGTGCTACGACTAATAGGAGCTGAGTAGTACTGAATAGTAGTGAGTAGTTGCAAAAACGGGGAAAATTTACGCATACGAAGTTGCGCGGGACAGCTAGTCTATACTAATAGTGTAAAGCTGAAGAGTTTGTTTGTTTGTTTGAACGCGGTAATCTCAGGAACTAATGATTTGAATTAAAAAAATATTTTACTGTTGGATAGCTCATTTATCGAGGAAGGCTATTTATTATCACGCTACGACCAATAGGGCAGGAGCAGTAGTGAAAAATATTGTAAAAACGGGGAAAATTTACGAATTTACACAGACGAAGTTGTGCGGGACAGCTAGTTTGCTATATAATTATAATCATCTATCCAACAGTAAAATAATTTTTCAATTCGGACCCGCAGTTCCTGAGGTTATCGCATTCAAACAAACAAACAAACTCTTCAGCTTTATAATATTAGTATAGATTTGTGTAGGAATGTAGGGTGTGAAGGAAAAGCTTGTGTGGTAAATAAAAACAATCAACAAAACATCTTACAAAATATTTATTTATTTTGTACCTATAAACCGAAAATACATAAGAAACCGGGAAAGAGCATGTCGGATCATGCTCAGTGTAGGGTCCCGCAGCGCAATTTTTGGCGGCAATATAAACGATCATGTCGAAAATAACTTTAGTTTCAAGTATTTATTATGCACTACTTTTGCGATTGGTAAGTGGGACGGGGGGGGACAATTGAGGTAACTTTCAGAGCGATTATTTGCAAAAATATACACTAAATCAAAAAGTTTAATATAATATTTTTAAAAGACCTGTCGAATGACACGTTCATGTTTGCTGAAAAAAAATCAGCTTTTGTTCTGTTAAAATCAGCTACTTTTTGAGTAAAATGCCTGTGACATACGGACATGACGAAACTATAAGGGTTCCGTTTTTGTCATGTTCGCTATGGAACCCAAGAAGATAATGTTCTTGGGTTCCATAGCGAACCCAATAAAAAACCGCTTTCCTTAATAGTCAACACCTGAACTTTAGGTAAATATCCAATTATCTGATCTGTTATGAAATAATGAAATATACAAATGGTGCCTTAACAATTTGTTTTTTAATTTAAATGATACATGCAAATTTACATTCTAATTTCATTTTATAAATTACATTGAAATCAACATTACATCTCAAAAAGGTTAAATGATAAAATACGTTTGTATATTAAACCTACGCCCACTTTCTATCACGACATGTAATAGGTACCATTCATACGTCAATACTGTGTGTACAGTTGTCAATAGAAATCATCGCACATCCGCGACGTACACTAGATAGGTTTCTGATCGTAAAAATTGTATCATCGATGCATCTGTGCGGTGTTACTCGTTAGGAGAACTGTAGGAATACTGTACAGCTTCATGTTTGCTTCTGAATTGTGTATAATTATATTTCCTAACCGATTTTTAGTTTAGATTTACCTTATCTAGACTACTCAGTACCTATATTATAAATAAAACATTATAATATCTTGGGATAACTCACACATCGCTATCTGATCCCAAACTAAGCACAACTTGTACTATGGAAACCAGACAACTGATAAACATACTTATATATTTCTAAATACATACGTATTATAGATAAATAACACCCAGACACAGAAACATTGTGCTCATCACACAAAGTTTTATACTGGGTGGGGATCGAACCCACGACCTCTTGCGTAGCAGCCGTATACGCTCCACCGCGCCATAGAGGCAGTATTAAAGTACGTAAGTGTGTTCGCAACTGAAATGCACTCTCGTTTAGTCTCCTTACTTATAATGTTTCTCATTGTAAGAAGTCCTTACATAACTATATACAATATTATAGACAGATTTGACCCCTGAATAGTGTTTAATAAATATGGATTATGCAACTATGCGGAACATATTATAGAGCAGAAGTTTGTAAGCTAACACAAGTGCACTTTCTATTCCCTCTCTTTTCACAGTCCGAAAGGATGACAATCTCGGCTGGTAATCTTAGAGTAGTAGCTGGAGAATGACCATCTGGCCAAGTAAGCAGGTAGGCACGATCTTAGTACATACTCACACTACACCATTTCACATATTCTGTTCATCAGGACATATGACGTTTGGCGACCCTAGTATCTTAAGCTAGTATGAGAAAGAGAAAATGAGGAATCCTATAAGTTCTAGATACAAAGCTAACAAGTTTAAGGATATTGATTGGCATTTTTGAAAGATGGAAAAAATTGAATCCAGACTCAGGAAACGAACCCGAGACTTCCGTAGCCAAACCGGGGCCAGAAGCGAACCACCTATCTGGACTATGTTACTAGATGTCAAATTCTTCTATCTCTTAATGCATACGAGTTAGGCCTCCGTAAATAATAAAAAAAATCTTTCAAAAATGCAATTATTGTATTTGTAAAGTCTTTGCCAAGAAATGGCTATAAAAATTACTTCAATATTGATAATGAAGTCATTTTAAATGACAGTTTTTTTTTTTAAATATTTATATTACGGGTCTTAATCGCGTGAATAATTTAAGGTAAAATACCTTGTTTATTGCCCGACGTTTCGACCGTATTGCAACGGCCGTGGTCACGGGTAGATTGAATAAACATAATGGGTACAAATCGTTAAAAGTTTATCAACATTAATGACAATTTTGTTTTGTACAAAAAGTTGTTGTTTGTTTGTACCACTCCCGCAATAGGGTGCAAATCCTGTGTTGAGACTTCAAATTCATTAAATTTCCGAACACAAAGTACACCTAGACTCGGAACAACAATTTGGGGATCACAGAAAATGGTGTCACGAGTAGGAAACGAACCACGGGCTCTTGAGTAGCAATATATGTTCGTAAACTTTCGCGATTTGTAAACATTATAGAATTTTATAAGCTACGGGTCTTAATCGTAATTTAGCCTTAAAATAAAATATTTACGCGATTAAGACCCGTAGCTTATAAAATTCTATAATCTTGAGTAGCAGTCGTACACTCTCCTGCCTCGCCACCGGGACAGTCACCTGTCTGTACCTGTATATATCCATTCAACCGAAGTGTTAGCTTCGTCATTACATATGATTTGCCAGTGTTAACGATGTGGTCGGTTTGTCTAGGATGTTCGATGACCATTAGTTAATGTGGTTTTGGCCGATTGGGAGGTAATTTGATAGCGTCGTTGCGTCGAAGAGGTTTGGGATTTGATTCCCGGTTTGATTAGTTACTGTTTATTGATTGATGGACACTATAATAATTCAAATTTATGTTGTTAATTTGCAACATAATACACTGTAACATAACTGAAACTAGTTGTAATCCTATTTGATTGTCATATTTCAAATTAGACAAAAAGTTGTTTTTCAAAACGGATTTACCAGTGGTAGATATAAGCCATAGGCCGTCTTTTTGTTATTCTTTCGTTAAATAGTCATGGTAACACATTACTATTTAACGGAAACAGCAAGTGCATGTCGGGCCATGCACAATGTAGGGTTCCGTAGTCTCCCATCCGAATGATTTCCTTGATTGACTTCTTAAGAAGTGGATTTTCGGTTGTTTTTGTTTCATACTACTAACAAACGTTAGTATTTTTCAATGGAATCTGTATGAACATTTTATTACTTCTCACTTGGTCTGCTGTTACTCGTTAAGTTGTACAGCCTACTTATACTTAGCTGTGATAGTTTTCCTTTTAATTTCACCATATATACTACTACCAGGAATTTTGTCACATACCCAATATCAACCATTTAGCTGGCAGGGGGGGGGGGGCACTTGACATCACAAACAAAAAATTGCACTTTAAGCTTAAGTGTCGGCACATATATATATGTATCTATGCAAAATAACAATCTTCTAGCAATAACAGTCTCTGAGCAAAGGTGCGGATGGAGGGATGGACATTTTGGCTACGGAACCCTAAGCATGTCGGACCATGCTCAGTGTAGGGTTCCGGAGCCGTTGTCATATGACGCAGCAGAAAAGCGTATATTTATGGCACTTACGCCCTTTTGTTGAGAAACGCAGTTTTTCGGCAATAACTCAATGACGGTACCTATGTCTCGCGACGTCTATATATGTCATTTTTTAAATAATTTTAGTTTAAGTATAGTATTTGTTAAGCGCTACCTTTTTTTTTCAAATTTTTTGGTCGTATGGTTCAGAAGACAAAAGGGGACAGAATTTATGCAACTTTCTTGGCGATTATTTCCAAAAATACATTACATAATCAAAAATTTACATATTTGAAGCGGCGGCGGTAGCCTAATGGCTAAGGCATCGGTCTCGCAATCGTAAGGTCGTGAGTTCCAATCCTGGCCATTATACTACCGATGTGAACCCACTCCTAACACAAGCCATAGAGCTTAGCTGGAGGGGTTAACAGGATTGCTAGTAATGTGGAACCACAATCCTACATTGCTAGTTATCTTTTATTAAACTAAAAAAAAAAAAATATTAAAAAATATTTTTAAGAACCTCAAAATATTTTTAAAACACCTGTCGAAACACTAACCACTAGACCAACATACATACATACATACATATCAACCCATAAGATGGCCCACTGCTGGGCACGGGTCTCCCCAGTAGAACCTACTAGTATGTAGATCCTGGGGGTAATTGCCATAATCGCCACGCTTGGCGAGCGGGTTGGCGATCGCAGTAAGGCTTTAAGTACGCAGAGGACGCTGCTGCCCGTCCTCCGGGGTGAAATCCCTTAGTCGCCTTGACGACACCCACGGGTAGAGATGGGGTGGTACTATTCTTAAGCCGGCACCACACGGCACAGACCAACAGACCAGTTAAAATAAATATCTACAAAATTTCAATAAGGAACATTACAAAAAAATAGAACTGTCAAACAAAACAAGACCAAGTTGAATTCAAACGTTTTAATACCATCATAGTTACACCAAAATCCAAATTCTCCGCTTAAACGCAACAACAGCTTATTGTTCTAAACCAGGATCAGTCAAGTGACCAATAGAGCCTCTGAGGCTACAAAACAAGCCTTAGCTTACCTCGAACAATGAAGGGTAAGCTCCTAGTACGATACACTAGAATGATGGGCGCTTTGCATAGATAATAGTCTAGTGTTAGAAAGATCAATTTTGCATAGGAAAGACTTCTGCCAGTGCACATGATTTGTAATCTTGTTTTGTTATTGTATTTAATACATCATATCTATGAAGAAAAAGAAAGAAAAAATATTTATTTGTCACAGATCTAACAATAGATGGATGATACATGTCCCGCGCAACTTCGTCTGCGTAAATTTTTTCCGTTTTTGAATCATTTCTCGTTGCTGCGCCGCTTCTATTGGTCGTAGCGTAATATATATATAGCCTTCCTCGATAAATGGGCTATCCAACAGTGTAAGAACTTTTCAATTCGGACTAGTAGTTCCTGAGATTACCGCGTTCAAATAATCAAACAAACTCTTCAGCTTTTTATTATAGATAATTATTTATTATAATCTACGAAAGGTAGGTCCCCACTCAGCATATTGCAATGTTATGGAGGACCTCATCATGGAGCTGATTTTAAGCGTCCTACGGTGCACGCTTAAAATCAGCTCAATCGCACGTACATGCTAAGATAACATTAAATTTTGATGTATGTAAATAAATATGAACCTCCTAAAGCTAAGCTTGCTAAGCGCTAGAGAAAAAGGGGCCTTCCCTAGATTTGCGCTTGCGTTTCGACTTATAATCAATTTTTTTTCCAAATGTTCATTGAAGTCAGAAGTACGTTCTTTTGAAAAACGTTAAAATCTCATTACCATACCATACATTAAAGAGCTCAAGTCAAATGGTGATGATAACTTAACTGACATTATGGCGTAGGTTCCCGTCAAAATTATGAACTGTCAAAGTCAATTTCTGTTAAAACGTAATCATTGACCACTTACGATTAAAAGGGTGCCTGTCTAGCTCACGAGACCATTCTAACCTCTCTCTGTTCTATGGTTCTTTGTATGTAAATTCTGAGGGTAATTGCGCTTTACGTTAGCTGAGTGATACGTGCGAGTGCAAGTGACGTTGTAATGGAAATTGATAGCAAAGGTTGGTAACAGTGAGTGATATACCTGATGTAACGTCGATAGAGTACGGTATCTGCTTGTTTGATGCCTTAGTGATGATGTTGCAGAGAATCGAGAGTTAAAAAGATATGAATGCAATTTAATTTAAATAAATGTTTATTTTAATTATAACGTTTTAAGCCAATAACAATAATCAAAGATTACCTATCTTATACATTATAAAAATAATAAAAATAAAAAAAAAATATTATTAGATACCACAATTGTGACCCATTTTAACAATACCACTAGATCATAGTTCAATAAAAATATCAAAATTTGGTAAGGAATCTTAAAGTCTTTTGAGCGGATGTGGAATTAGTAGCAATCCAGTTAAGCTGAATGGTTTGTGTTAGGAGTGGGTTCACGTCGGTAGTTTAATAAACCAATGCTCGTCCAAACGCTGATATTCCCCTTGATTGATTATGGTGATGTGTATGCTATCTTGACCAGAATGCAGAGTTCCTTAATAACTGCATTCGGTTCATTTTCAATCTTAATTTTAAAAACCAATTCGTAAGTTTGAACATATTTCTTCTTACCGTTCCGAACTTAAATGGCTCCCTATTCGCCAGCGATATAGCTTGCGCGCTCTCACTACACTCTATTCTATTCATAATTCTCCTACTGCCCCTTCATACTTGACTCCCAACTTTCTATACTACACTCCAATCACAGTAAACATCTTCGATCTTCCGACAATCTGCTTCTTTTATGTCCTGCTCATTCTTCTGGATTACTCGAATGCCCTGCCCCCCGAAATTAGGATGGCACCCAATCGCCCTAATTTTAAATTAAAGGTACGCACTTTGTTCCTTGATGGATCAGCTGAATCATCACAACATTAGTAACTTTTATATTTGTCTGTATCTGTGTTTATTTATGTATGGATTATGGATATATATGTATGTATGCCCTTGGTATGGGATGCAACTTGCGTCGATACCTTGGCGCCAACCCATCTCCCAAGCACGGCGAATTACGCCTGCGCTACTGCTGCATCTGCTGAGAACCTCAAACAGCGTAAATACAGTAATCTGGTTGGGGATTATGTATTTGAGCCGTTTGCGGTTGAGATTCAAGGGCCGTGGGGCCCAAGTGCGCGCCTATAATATAAGGAAATTTCACGACGTCGTTTCGTGACACAGAAGGCTGGCTTGACATCGATGGGGAGGAATTTTTTTTTTTTTTTTTTTTTTTTTTTTTTTTTTTTTTTTTTTTTTTTTTTAAAGACGACTCCCGCAGTAGGGTACAAGCCCTGTGTCGCGGGGGACTTTACAAACATACAATTCACGGACACAAATTACACCCAGACTCAGAACAACAATTTGTGGATCACACAAAGTGGTGTCCCGTGTGGGAATCGAACCCACGACCTCTTGCGTGGCAGTCGGACACACTCCCACCGCGCCACAGAGGCAGTCCAAATTCTTTGACGCCTAAACGGTTTTGCCCTCCTTTTTTTTTTTTATTTCTGTAAATATCTTGTATAATTGGTTAGATGTATTAAAACTGTGTGTGTAGCTTTTAAAACTGTATGTGTAAATGAATGTATTTTTTTAAATATATATATGTATACTATTGTATAGTTATATTGTTTTTCAGTATTTATTTTATATTCTCTTATATCTATTTTCATTTGTGTGTTATGAAGAATAATGTGAATGTGTTCATTTCCGTTTAGTTTACTGCACCTACATATTCTTATTCTATATTACCCAAAGGTAGACTGGCAGAGAATGCTTTTAGTATTAAGTCCGCCTCTGTACAACTTTGTTCATAAAGTTTTAAATAAATAAATAATGGATAGGATTCGAAACTGTTACCTCACGATTGCCGATACTCCGATACCGCCGCTTCATATCTTGATAAATAAACCACAGAACAGAGAGAGGTTAGAATGGTCTCGTGAGCTAGACAGGTGCTCTATAAACGTAACGTATGTACGTAACGATTATGTTTTCACATAAGAAATAGATTTTGTTATAAAAAAAAATGATTCATCAGAAATAAAAAGTAATTTTAGCTAAATGTATATTGATAAATAAACTATACGTTTTGAAAAGATTACGGGTAATATGTGAAAAATTTCCAAAATATGCCATGGCCATGAGTTTTATTGCCAAATTCTTTTCTCACGGCTTTACTCTTGCGAACTTGGCATTACATGTAGAATCATTTTATTACAAATTTTGTCTGAGATTCATAAGGGTTGCATTTGTAACCTAAATGAATAAAGTATTTTGACTTGACTTGATGCGTTTATCGTTCATTCAGTACTTTTTGAGTAACATTACATAGATAGGTATAATTTTTTTAACATTGTTTTTGACCAGTTCTTGACTAATTTACTTTTCTTACTAGATTTTACTGCAGCGCCTTTTGCGTCATATTCTGATGTACAAACTACATTACTGTAAGGTTTCATCAAAATCTATTTAGTAGTTTTACGTGAAAGAGCAATAAACTGCAAACGCTCAATGCAGTTGCGGAGCATTTAGATATATTTTCGTGTTCACTGAGTTAATTCACACGGGCCACCAATTTTATATTGTGTAGGTAGTTAAGTTTAGTAGTTTAGATATTACACTATTAAATTAGGTTATAACCTGTAACGATAGCTGTAGGTGTATTAAAATAAAATAAAATAAAAAAAACATTCATCCATTTGCCTCTGTGACGCGGTGGGAGTGTATCCGACTGCTACGCAACATGTCGTGGATTCGATCCCCACCAAGGATAAAACATTGTGTGATCAGCACGATGGTTTATTCTGTGTCTGGGTGTTATTTATCTATAATATGTATGTATTTAGAAATATATAAGTAGGTATGTTTATGAGTTGTCAGGTTTCCAATTATGGAAACCAAACAACTCATAAACTATGTATCTGTATCTGTATTAACAAGCTCTGCTTAGTTTGGGATCAGATAGCGTTGTGTGAATTCTCCCAAGATATTATTATTATTATTATCCATCCTCACAAAGTTTTGCATTTGCAATATTAGTAGGATTGTAGGTAGGTACTTCAGAAATTTTTACTACAATATTTAAGTTTGAAGATTATTAATACCGTTTTAACGACGAATCCAAATGAAAAAGCCCCATAAAATCTTACCACGCATAGGTTGACTTAAGTTACTTATCATTTTGCTATTTCCATGTCAGAATGTCGCGTCGCTCATATATAGGAGAAACTTGGCAATATATTTACCTACGTAAAATTGAAAAGTTTAAAATCAAAACAACACGGAGTCGACTTAAGCAAATACAAATAATATTTGATATTCGGACAGCGCGCGTCTGCTGTTTATTTGTGGCAAACTTTTAAAATACTGTAGGGTTGTCAGTTGTCAGCTTATAGTACCTCTAAATATCTGTTTGCAGATTTGTAGCAAGGCCAGAGATTGAAAATTGTCAATAATGTATTTTGATATTGTATACTTAGCAATTTAAAACTACTCTGATATGTAAGTCTAATAGGTTTCTTACTTTTATAAAATACGGGTTTTGACAGTTTTACGACATTTCGACCGTATTGTAACGGCCGTGGTTACGGTCACAGTCAATACAGTTAAAATGTCAAGAAATAAATAAAAGGTATTTAACCTGTAAATACCTTTTATTTATAAACTCTGCCTGTCTGTTACGCTTTCACGCTCAAACAGATAAACCGAAAATTTTCACGAACTATGCACTTCTATGAACAACGTTTTCTCCTAAATGTTTTGTATAGTTAAACGTCAGTGGCAGCCCTACAAGTAGCAACGGAACGCAACTAAACAGCTCGCGACAACATGTCGAATTCGAGAACGTTTCGCTGCTACTCCAAACTGTTTATTTACTACATTCTTATACTTTTTTCAAAAATTCCTAGTCAGTGAACACTTAAAGTTTTGTCGACTTATTTGGTCTGTTTTACCCGACTGTCAAAGAAGGGTAATGGTTTTGTACATTTCTTTGGCACGCTCTGTAGCTTCAACGGCGTGATGGATTTTGACTTGCTATATGTATGTATTAAGTTTGTTAAATTGTTTTTACTGACCTGTTGGTCTAATATACTTTAGGCTACTTAGGGCCATATTATACAAATACATAAATAGAAAAACTTAAGAGGTGAAGGGACACCCTGATGGAACGAAGTTCTTATCTTAATTTTTTTTTTATAATCTTCGCGACACCACACTGTTCAATGCGAAATAGAAAGACGAAACGAAAATAACTTACAAAAAGACGATTGTATACTGAAGGCTCGAACCCACAACTACACAATTGCCACCAATACTGTGTACCGAATTTATGCCTCTAGACCAAATCGACAGGTGACTAATTCGTCAAATTAGATGTTCATATCTTACGCGCACGCCGCATGGCTTGTGTGTGTCAAAAAGTGTCGTTACAACTTTTCGTGAGAATTTTTCCATCTAGCCCCCTTTCACAACGCGCGATAAGGAACTTCGTTCCAAAAACATAATAGACTATTAAATCAATAAGTAATTAAAATGACAATGAAACTAAACACGGTTGTTTTAGTTGAGCATGAGATGGCGGCTCCGGCGTCGTGTTTCGCTGCGAGGTGTTCTCGCGATAAGATTTTTTTGCTTCCTAATGGGATTTCGACGAATTCTGGCTTTAAGAACATTAAGAGCCTTAGTAGTTCTAACAGCACGCGGCCGGCGCAATCTTTTAATGTCTTCAACAGAGGAAGTGTTGTTGTATCTGTTGATAGTACGATATACGAACATACGGCTGATACCAAGCTTTTGAAGTGTCTGGAATATGACCGACGGCTCCATACCCACTTTGTGCAAGGCGACCACCACAACCCTATTTTCTTTAACACCCCAATCAATATTGTAATTTGATAATGAACACGAAAAAATATGTAAAATTGCGCAAAATCAAAAGAGCTTTTAAAAATAATAAACGCGTTCCAAATTTCCAAGTATTTTTTTTTTATGTTATTTATATTTATGGCCGGACTAGTTATAGCTCTGTCAGGCTGTATCATTGGGTGGTATATGGTTAGTGACCCTGACTGATTAGATAAGGTCGTGGCTTCCATTTCAAAATAGATGTTAGCGTGATAAAAATTATTGTTGATTCTGTCTGAGTATTACACTTATCAGTGGTTGCATAGTATGAGATTAAATGGCCATGTGTGTGTGTGTGTTATATTTATATCTTTGCACAGTTTATAATAAAGCCGTTTTTCGCGTGTGTACGCTTAGATCTTCTAAACTACTTAACGGATTTGGTTCGGTTTTCACTATCAGTCTGCCGTCTCATGACAACACACTGTATCTCCAGATACAGTGTTTTATCGTAACAGTAAAATATTAAGTCCTCGCATTTAGTTACATAGACTTTCATACTACTAATAATAATATCTTGGGACAACTCACACAACGCTATCTGATTCCAAAATACGCATAGCTTGTACTATGGAGACCAGACATCTGATAAACATAGGTACTTATATATTTTTAAATACATATATACTATAGATAAATAACACCCAGACACAGAATAAACCGTCGTGCTCATCACACAAAGTTTTATCCTGGGTGGGGATCGAACCCACGACCTCTTGCGTAGCAGTCGGACACACTCCCACCGCGCCCCAGAGGCAGTCCTACAATTTAGTTATAATTTTAAAGGTATTCACTAGCAGCCCGCCCCGGTTTCGCATGGAGGTTTTATCCGTAGCCCCCCCCCCCTCTACCCATCCATACAACGCTACTTAACTTAGCTGTAATAGTTTTACTTTTAATTTCACCACACTTATCTCTAACGAAAATTTGCACTTTAAAGCTTAATATTTCACAAACAGATCCCTAAATCTAAAAATGGTCTTTACAACCCCTAAACGTTTTTTTAATTATCTATATAATGATACCTCACATGATGGGGTAAGTGAAAAAAAAAATATATACGGGAGGTACCCTATATTTATTTTTTTAGGAGTTTTTCAACATTTTATTATTTCACGTTGTCGGCGAAAATAATATGTGTCCTTGCAAAATTACAGCATTCTAGCACCAACAGTCTCTAAGCTAAACTGCGGACGAACGGACATGGCGAAATTATAAGGGTTCCGTTTTGCCATTTTGGCTACGTAACCTTAAAAATCAGTAGGTATTTTAACCGATACACATATAGATCAAATTATTATAGCGAGTTCCACTGCGTACATAATTAATTAGTTCGTGATGTGAGCGTAGGGAGAGGCTGATTAATACTATCAGTATCGAAAAGTGATTCATTGACTAATTAGTCAATTTCCTCTTGACTTCACTCCGTTGGCTACGTTTCGCACCGCTCCGCTTATCCATAACTATAACTTTATAATTTCAGCTCAACTTGTGATCTAAATTATGACCCAAAATTCGCGTAAAAATGCAAAAACACCACATTTATAATTTCTCGCGGGAAATTTAAGTAAGATAGAGTACAAACAGGTATTGTAGCAACATTCATTAGACTAAAATTTTACACTGCAATGCTGTGCAAAATACTGTTAGGGTGACTGATTTCATATATGGACTAGCTTGTGCCCGCGGCTTCGCGCGCATGAATTCCAGATTGTTACCAAAATATTTTAACGGCAAAGTTTCATACTTTCTTTGCACCCCGGTTTTACCCCTTTAAGGAGTGAATTTTCAAAAAACCTTTCTCGGTCCTCCCTCACGTTATAAAACGAACCCCTGTGCAAAATTTCAAGTTTCTAACCCTTAGATATGATTTAGGCCCTGTGTTGTTATGTCAGTCAGTCAGTCAGCTTCTCCTTAAATATACTAGCTTATGCCTGCGGCTTCGCCCGTGTTAGATATGGGGCTATATGGCTATGTTAATAGCCATATATATAATCAATCCATGTATTGGATATTGATCTACTATGTAGATGTGTTTTGGAATATTGATTGTTCCAGTTTATGTGATGTTGTATAAAACCGAACGAAGGTTTGATGGAACTGTTTTATAAGTTTGAGAGGTGGTCTGGAGTCTGATGACGGTGTAACCATCACAATGTATTGACTGGTTATCATAGCGATGATTATAAGATCATCCGTGTCTGCAAAACTATGTTTGGTAGTTATATTATACTGTAAGAAATACCTACTTGTGGCACAGAACAATTCAAAGATCTAATAAACCAATTATTTATATTATAGATGTACCCACAGATATTTTAGGATGATGTTTGTATTGTGATTAATACTGTGTCAGTTGTTTATGATGCTTATGATATTAGATAATATGAGAATGCATTGCAGATGTTGGAATGAATATACTAAATGTAATTGCAACTGATAATATCAATAACGAATTAGACTACTCTTTTACCACAGATGTACATACTTATTAAACAAACTCTAATGTGGGATCCTACCCACATATGTAGGTATTTGATGAAACAATATTGTTAATACAGTTAATATTTGTATTAATTGGATAATGTAATCTAGTGTCTATCTGTTTTATATAAATTGTTGTATAACGATCTAAATGTTGAATTATGTTAGAAAACACTGCTAATATCAATAATGTACCTAAATAGTTATAACTGTGGGATTCTACCCACATGATAAAAATACGAGAGATGCCTTTATAAGCAGTGTAACATTCTGACCTAGTCTCTTTTCTCTGGTGTCATTCGACGGCGAAGGTACGATCATTATTCAAAGTTACTTTATATTGTGTCTATTGTAGTGTATAAATAGTGTTTATCTATACTGTGTATAATGTTTGTGTATATTAAGCTGATTGACTGATGAAAAGATATTGCAATGTGTTCAATTGTCTATTGTCCTGTAAGTTATGAATCATCTGCCTTGTAGTAATATAGTACCTAAGACATTGCAATTGTATATCTAAGTCTCAGTCAATTGGTTACATTGCAGATTTCTTATGTAAATATCATATTGCAAATGTATATGGCAAACGTTTTATTAGGAGACGGCCTAGTTTTCTTATCACTTCTTTTCCTAGGCAATAGGTCCTCTTGGAAGTGACACTAGCATACCTCCCTGCTCCAATTCCTTGATATAACCAGAGCGAATTGTATTTTGACAATATAATGCTGATTGCCATTTGTTACTTTGTATTATTCTATACTACCCTGAATAGATACCCCGACAATACTGAACTGAGTGATAGGAACCTTAAACAATATACAGACACACACATTACATCCTGACATTTCTTGAACAGAACAAGGTCTTCCAATTATGATACTGTTCTGTAGAACCATTATCCCTCAGTAAGTACTGGTTACGACTCATTAGGCTACATTCTCAAATGACACACAAGTAGTCAATATTCCTGACATGAGATAGTATATTGTAGTTCTAAATCTATACAAGCTTTACATACATACAATTGCTACGACATACTCGTAGCAATTCTATCAAAGCTTTTCTTATAATTATCAGCTTACACTTTCTACAACCTCTACGTTCCCTACAAGCTTCTAACATCGGAAGTGAAGGAAAAAAACCCCGTTCCACTTAGGATTTGTGTCTGATCACATTGCTAATACAATTGTTACAAGTTTCAGAATGGCTTCCTGCTATGGGTCGCTCCCAGAGCGATTAACAATTTGGCTGTTTGTTCCTGTCACCTGGCAAACCAAACAATGGAAGGCTGCAGAGAATGATCTACAAAGCGGGCCGTTAAGATACAATTTGCATATGCTTGGTTCGTAAGATGATCTACAATACTGGCTGTTTTTGTTCCCGCTGCCTACCCTACAACCCACCCAAGGAAATTCTCAGTGATAAGCAGAAAGGACAACAAAGATCTTAAACATCTTATGAAATTGTTTGTCAGGTACTCTGAACAAATTATATTAAATCAACTTTTGTTTTATCTATGCTATGTGTGTTAGTCTTAAGATGTGTACTGTTATATTATATAGAATCTGGGTACTTCTATGCATATCATGAACATTCAATTTGTTTAGCTCTAAGATTTTGATAGTTTCTGTGCCATGAATTTAGAAGCAAGTTTTACTTAAGCTTAGTAACTTAACATTTTGCAATTTACATTGATTGGAGGTTGACAAAACATTTATAACCTCTTATTTGTGGGCATATTTGGGTAATCCTAAATGTTTTACCTTTTAATGAGAAGTGATAACAAATACCTGCATACACATCGTACTTTTGTCGGTACTGTGATAATGCTATCACTACAGGCAATGTAGAAAAGTACAAATAATATTACGATCACTTGGTATAATACAAGTGGGTAGGTAGTGGTCAGATTGGCCAAGCGGTTTTATGGGAGCCACATAATATTGGCTGTTGGGTCTGCCATTCTATAGAAGTAGGTACAAACCTCTAAACCGATCGATAGTTGCAAAGTCATTAGTTCTCAAAACCTGTCGATAAACCCAACGATATAATATTTTTGTAAAGACATATTGTGGTTGATAAATCCGTCACATATACACTTAACTTTAATTCCATTTTCATTGTTTAAATGTGCTTATATCAAGCTAAAAACCATATTTAATAACTAAAGTAACATAAAAATGTGGTTTTGTTTCATTAGAAATTTGTAAACATAATTTGACTTTGACAGTTCCGATGCCATAGACTAAAGTCATTGTCTTTGGATTGGATTGTCTTAGTTTAATTTAATTCAGTTTGATTTTCTGTCTATAAATTAGCTTTTTATTGCATTTTCAAATTTAACTTAAAGTAAAATATTTTTCTTTATAATTTTAGAAACTACCAATTTTTATTTTTTTTTATACGTTGTGTTCCCAGCTCATCCAAGTGCTAACTTTTGAACAGTAACTGAGCCATGGGCCATAGATTAAAATACTACTAGGAAATAAATAATTAGCTAATAGTGATATTACATAGTTTGAAGACTTTGAAGTTGAATTGTTTATTGGGTTACCGTGATTGACCGTGATACCGTGAAAAACGAATAAATTACAAAATCGACATTGATACGTACGTAGGTACCTACGTTAATTAAGAAAAATATCTTTATTGACTTACATTTGGTGGTAGGTACCTGTTTGTGCAATAAAACTACCCTTGGCAGATCAATTAATACAAGGTTTGTTTTACGTTTGCAGTAGGTAGGTAACTGATTTATAATTCAAATAAGTAACGATGAATTTGTTGGGTTTGGAAGTTAATTTCAAAATACTATCTTCGTTGCTATGTTTAAATTTCCTTTTAGTTTAAATTTTCTTCAAATTGCCTACGAAAATATATGTAACTACCTACCTACTTGTTTCCAATAAGACAAATGAGATGAATAAAAATATATATATGCAGCAATAGACACAGTACTTAATACAATACTGCCGTTAATTTTATTTAATACGTTAGCTGATGAAATTCATAGTAACCGTGGTATGTTACTCTTACTTAAACCATATAAATACTACAAAACAAATGTGGTCACCGATTCCTTTTATTTTGACTTTGTTTGCGAATAATACGTTATTCTTCGTGAATACGATATTGACATAGTTTTGTTGTATCTACGGTAATTCTTACAGTAACTAATTATTTCTCTTTAATAAATATTAGGTAATAAATCATAATTAGTTCTGTTAGCACTTTTAGCTATCGTGTATAAACTGCCTTGAAAATGAAATTACATAGACCGTATCGTATCGTAATAAAAATCTAAAGATAAAACTATAATCTAAAGATTTATCTAAAGCTCAAACTTTACAAAATAAATGTTTTTGAAACTGAAAAATAATAAGAAGTCGCTAGTCAATCGTTTACTTGGTACTTATCTCTCAGGGCAGAGCGGGTAGCTGGATTTGATATTTGGCAAAACAAATTGTGGTTATGTACCTACCTTCTTTGTGAGCGAAGCAGATAGTTGTCAATATGACCGTAAGAGTTATGGCGACATGGACCTAATTTATAGGTACTTTTGACCTAAGTAACGTGAACAATCAAGGGTTGTATCACAGAATAGTCTGACAGGAATAAATTGATATTAGAAGTAGGTGCCTACCTTCAAGTATAGCTTGTTTAAATTATAATGATAGACATGATCTACCTATCTAAAATATTATGTTTGAACAACTGATTTTTAAAACTACTTTTTCCCTGTTCAGTTTAGGTAGGTACGAGTAGTAATTGTGTAATATACTCGTGGATCTCGTGAAATTAGTAGCTACATAGTCATTGTCATAATTTTTTTTTGATAAGTTTAGGTAAGTAGCATTTTGTAGCTAGTTCTCATGTAGGTAATGATTATTATGATAGTACTGTACGTTATTAATTAGGTACCTACAATATTATCTTTGCGATGCCGTTTGGTTTTAAAATGCCGTTTTTTTGTGTTTAGTTAGATAGTAGACACTTGTATAGGTAATAATAGTTCTTCTGCATCTAATGATTAGGTAGGTAATTTAGCAGCTTCAAAAAACAGTTAATTGCAAAATACTGTTATGCCCTTTTTACTTTGGGTACCTAGATAGTGCTTATTTATTTGTGGTTATTTTGCACTTGTGAATGATTTACAATGTTTTTTTATTATATTACGGAAATACACGTATGATGCCAATTAGATAACGTTATTACGCTAATTGTTAAACCGTATTTTTAGAACTATCGTTATTAGTACCTAGGTAATGAATAACAACACCTCACGAGGAGCATCGCACTTCATTAGCGATAACCAAAATGCGTTTTGTTACATAGGACGTTCATGTTACGCGTTAACTGTATACGCCTCTGTGGCGCGATGGGAGTGTGTCCGACTGCTACGCCAGAGGTCGTGGGTTCGATTCCCACACGGTACACCACTTTGTATGATCCACAAATTGTTGTTTCGAGTCTGGGTGTACTTTGTGTCCGTGACTTGTATGTATGCAAAAGTCCCCCGCGACACAGGGCTTGGACCCTAACGCGGGAGTCGGCTTATTTAAATAATAAAAAAAAAAAATATGGCTGTTGGCCACAGCAGGTACACATAGGTAGGATATGTAGACAATTTTTGATGGGGTCGGGAGTTATTTGCGTGTACAATCGAGAGCCAGGTGCGGATGATTGTTGGCCTCATTGACAATTTTCAAAGCATTTTTTTGATTAATTAAACGTATCACAAAAAAAAGTTATGTCGCTAACTTAATAAGTTAATTATTTGATTTTAGATAAATATTCTATTTTAGTTATTGTTAATCGTTATTATTATTTGCGCTGTCGTGTCATTGTTTTTCGTTACCCTGTTATCATTTTGGTAGCAAGCAACACTTAGGAAGTCGCAAAGTTATTACGTGTGATATCGATTTGCCGAGTTTTAGGCAGTATCAGAGTAATGCCATTAATGGCGCTTTCATTAATTCTTTATCACAGTAATTTATAGGAAATTGATAAATAGCATTGACACGTAAATAGCTGCTTTATGATTTAAATAACTAATGTGAAGAGAACTAGGTATAAATAACGAGTTGTTTATTCAGATACGTAATATAACGAACACCCCTATACCAAGTAAACTATGGCAAGTGAGAAATATAGTAGTATAGTGGTGAATAATAATTATTTATATAGATGTTAGTGTAGTATAGATAGTTATGTAGGTAGTAGGGACTGTCGTTGTTGTGATTGAACTATTCCAATTGACATAAGATCGAACTTTGACTAAAGACTTGTGTTTGAGACTTGACACTTAACCTGAAGACTGATTGTGGTAGTACATTACAACGATGATACAATGTTATGGAGGTTATTGATGCTGGATGGTTGGGTTGTTCGCATTTCCCTTTGGCAAACCTGGTAAAATCGCTGTCGACGGTTGCTTGTTGTTGACTTTATCCACTTGCAGCGGGCGGATGGAAACACGTTGATGCGACTCGCTCGAAACAAAAAAAAACCGCTGGGTGACCGTTGTGACGTAGCTCAAAAAATAATGGAGCATATGGGAAACTCAAGGGTTGATAGCTCAAAAAATAATGGAGCACTGGAAAACTCAAAAAAATATAGCTCAAAAAATAATGGAGCAATTGAGTTTTGTTAGCTCAAAAAATAATGGAGCATTTGAGTTGTGTTTATAGCTCGGATAGAGCATTATGATGGTTAGTGCTCTCACTAGCAGCGGGTGAGAACGGACGACATTCACACGGTAGACAAAATTCAAAATTTCGCTAAGCAACGTAATGTCTAGTTATGAGCCAATCACAAGCGGCGGTGACGAGGTTTCATAATGTAGGGCTTACGGAGAGCAATCCATCTGAGGTCCGGATCAATCGTACTCTGAACATGAGTTTAGATGCTAGTTAGTTTGTGGGTAGGTGGCCATTTAGGTAGATATTACAGAATTAGAACTCAGGCTAGTCATTAGATAGGTAGGTGATTAGGAAATCGTTGAGTTAGGTCGATTAAGGTGCCTACCTACCTAAGTATTATTCTAGCCCTAAACCTATAGTGCTTCGAGACGCAGCACTTGTCAGTATGGCCGTGTTAGATATGGGGCTATATGGCTATGTTAATAGCCATATATATAATCAATCCATGTATTGGATATTGATCTACTATGTAGATGTGTTTTGGAATATTGATTGTTCCAGTTTATGTGATGTTGTATAAAACCGAACGAAGGTTTGATGGAACTGTTTTATAAGTTTGAGAGGTGGTCTGGAGTCTGATGACGGTGTAACCATCACAATGTATTGACTGGTTATCATAGCGATGATTATAAGATCATCCGTGTCTGCAAAACTATGTTTGGTAGTTATATTATACTGTAAGAAATACCTACTTGTGGCACAGAACAATTCAAAGATCTAATAAACCAATTATTTATATTATAGATGTACCCACAGATATTTTAGGATGATGTTTGTATTGTGATTAATACTGTGTCAGTTGTTTATGATGCTTATGATATTAGATAATATGAGAATGCATTGCAGATGTTGGAATGAATATACTAAATGTAATTGCAACTGATAATATCAATAACGAATTAGACTACTCTTTTACCACAGATGTACATACTTATTAAACAAACTCTAATGTGGGATCCTACCCACATATGTAGGTATTTGATGAAACAATATTGTTAATACAGTTAATATTTGTATTAATTGGATAATGTAATCTAGTGTCTATCTGTTTTATATAAATTGTTGTATAACGATCTAAATGTTGAATTATGTTAGAAAACACTGCTAATATCAATAATGTACCTAAATAGTTATAACTGTGGGATTCTACCCACATGATAAAAATACGAGAGATGCCTTTATAAGCAGTGTAACATTCTGACCTAGTCTCTTTTCTCTGGTGTCATTCGACGGCGAAGGTACGATCATTATTCAAAGTTACTTTATATTGTGTCTATTGTAGTGTATAAATAGTGTTTATCTATACTGTGTATAATGTTTGTGTATATTAAGCTGATTGACTGATGAAAAGATATTGCAATGTGTTCAATTGTCTATTGTCCTGTAAGTTATGAATCATCTGCCTTGTAGTAATATAGTACCTAAGACATTGCAATTGTATATCTAAGTCTCAGTCAATTGGTTACATTGCAGATTTCTTATGTAAATATCATATTGCAAATGTATATGGCAAACGTTTTATTAGGAGACGGCCTAGTTTTCTTATCACTTCTTTTCCTAGGCAATAGGTCCTCTTGGAAGTGACACTAGCATACCTCCCTGCTCCAATTCCTTGATATAACCAGAGCGAATTGTATTTTGACAATATAATGCTGATTGCCATTTGTTACTTTGTATTATTCTATACTACCCTGAATAGATACCCCGACAATACTGAACTGAGTGATAGGAACCTTAAACAATATACAGACACACACATTACATCCTGACATTTCTTGAACAGAACAAGGTCTTCCAATTATGATACTGTTCTGTAGAACCATTATCCCTCAGTAAGTACTGGTTACGACTCATTAGGCTACATTCTCAAATGACACACAAGTAGTCAATATTCCTGACATGAGATAGTATATTGTAGTTCTAAATCTATACAAGCTTTACATACATACAATTGCTACGACATACTCGTAGCAATTCTATCAAAGCTTTTCTTATAATTATCAGCTTACACTTTCTACAACCTCTACGTTCCCTACAAGCTTCTAACACCCGCGTGAATGCCAGATTGTTACCAAAAAAATTTAACGGCAAACTTTCATACTAGCTTTGCACCCCCATTTTACCCCCTAAGAGGGTGAATTTTCAAAAATCATGGCTTAGTGCTCCCCTACGTTATAAAAGGAGAGGTTCCTTTCCTTCCCTGTGCAAAATTTCAAGTTTAAATTATCCTTATGGTTTAGGCCCTGCATTATTATGTCACTCAGTCCATCAGATTCTCCTTTTATATATGTGATTTAGGGAGTCTTTTTATTTATTGCCATTACAGATGCGGAATGTTCCGATTGGAAAAATGTGTGTAAGTCATTGCGTCAACAAAGCAATAATAGTTAATGCCTGTGAACGCTGATGTTATTAACTGGGTACTAAAATAGTTAAGATATAAATTATCTTATTTTAGCACTGCGTTGTCTAAATTATGTTTAATTAGTTTAACAAATAAACTACTCTCGTATGCGACTTTACTTGTTACCGTGCGGTTAGAGGAAATGGCTGTGCTTACAATATCAATTTTAATAAAATATAAATGGAAAAAGTTAATATTGTTACTACCTTCGGTTCATGAAGACTTGAATCCCAGCACTGAGCAAAGCGTTAAAAAAATGGTCAATAATGCCCAATAATTTGGAAGGCATCTCTTATTGTTTTAACAGCAAAAAACTGTCATAGCTAACTTGATATTAAACACGTTATTATAAACAGTGCTAGGTTAGATAATACAACATTGTTTGTAGCATATGTGGTAATTGCAATATAAATGCAATTGCAGGGGGGTACACTGACTCTTACAAAAATTTGCACTTTGAAGCTTAATATTTTACAAACCGATACCTAAATCTAAAAATCGTCTTACCAACCCCTAAACATTTTTAAAAAAAACTGTCTAATGATATCACACACGATGGGGTAGGTGAGAAAAAAAAATCACACCCTTACTTTACATATAGGGGAAAAATACCCTAAAAAAAGATTGTTTTTAAGATTTTATTCTTTCACTTTGTCGGCGTAAGTAATATGTGTATCCATAGAAAATTACAACCTCCTAGCACTAACAGTCTCTAAGCAATGGTGCGGACGGACGGACGGACATGAAGAAACTATAAGGGTTCCGTTTTGCCATTTTGGCTACGGAACCCTAACCTTTGGCCTTCCCAGAACAATCTGCTAAAGTTGCATCACAATCTGATCAATGGTTTCGGAGCGCATAGAGGACAAACAGATAAACATTGATTTTTATAAATATAGAAAAAGCTGGAAGCCGAAATTGATCTTAACTTCACTCTTTACAGTCTGTATTTCTAAGGCGTCGTTTCTCGTGTACTATGACGCAATAATTTGTTAAGTTGCTAGGGCTGTCTGAAAAGAGAAAAACACATATGAATGTACCGACGTAATTTTCTAATCATCTTTAGCAACCGTGGTAAGATAATAAATGAATTGCGGTGATAATAAAGTTAAATAATATAAATGAAGGAAATAAGATTTATCAGTTTAGATAATAATGCTTTGTGTTACAAAAGGCAGTAGCAACATTAGTTTGCCAAGAGTACAACATATTTAAGATAGACCTATTAAACAGAACCCGTAATGGACAGAAACACAAAGAAAAGGAACAGTGAAAATGAAAATACCACAGAAGATAAAATAGAAAAGAAAAAAGATGAAGATATAAATTACGATCAGCTTATTCAATCTGCCGGCGAGTTTGGAAAATATCAAATGTTTCTTTTCTTCTGTACCTGCCCATTCTACGCATTCGGAGTGTTCTCATATTTCACTCAGCTATTCATGACAGAAGTATCACCGCATCATTGGTGTTGGATACCAGAGCTTGAAAATTTAACCATTACTCAAAGAAGAAATTTGGCCATACCTTTAGATGAAACATCTCCTTTTGGATATTCACGTTGTCTAGCTTATCAGACTAATTGGACAGAAGTGTTGGCTTCTGGACTTGGACCAGATCAAACATGGAAAACAATGCCCTGTCAAAATGGTTGGGAATTCAACAAAACGGAAATGCCTTATCCCACTATATCAAGTGAATTAGGATGGGTATGTGATAAGGATAGTTACCAAGCGTCAGCTCAAGCTCTTTACTCCGTGGGATCTATTATTGGAGGCTTCCTAGTAGGATGGGTCGCTGATAGATTTGGAAGGCTACCTGCAATAATCTTCAGCAATATGATTGGAGCCATTGCGGGTATAGCCACTTCGTTTACTCAAAATTACGTACAATTCGCAATATGTCGCGTTATTATGGGTATGTCATATGATAACTGTATGATCATGGTTTATCTTTTAGTGCTAGAGTATATTTCGCCGAAATACAGAACGCTAATGGCAAATCTTTCCTTTGCTATCTTTTTCTGTCTAGCAGTAGTTTCTTTGCCATGGATTGCATTGGCATGTGGACACTGGAGAATACTAGCATTAGCCACAAGTATACCTATGGCTTTATCTGTTCTAACACCTTTAATTATACCTGAAAGCCCAAGGTGGCTGCTCTCTAAAGGCAGAGTAAACGATACTGTGAACAAAATTCTCAGGATAGCGGAAGTGAACAAAAAAAACATACCGCCAGAGACAATAGAAAAATTTAAACAAAATGCTTTAAATAATAAAGAAGAGTCTGGAAATGTCATCGACCTAATAAGAAGACCGCTTTTAAGAAGAACATTCCTGGGATCTTGTTTGTTATTTTTATTCTTTACGACTTCCTTTGACGCGTTAATAAGGACTATAGGACAGCTGAAATTCGATTTTTTCGTATCTTTTTCAGTAATATCCGCTACTGAGCTGCCCTCTCTAGCTATTTTGTCTTTCACATTAGATTATACTGGTAGAAAGTTTATGTTAGTTGTGTCGATGGTCATTGGTGCTATTTGCACTTTCATGATACCTTTTATTGGAGCCGGTCTACCGTCTGTGATCTGTGCGGTAATAGCTAGATTTGCAGTTAACATGGCGGGAAACACGTCTATGCAATGGACACCCGAATTGTTGCCTACATCTGTCAGAGGTACTGGTGTGGCTATAGTCCATATTTGTGGTTATATTGCTACTGTCATATCCCCATTTGTGGCTTACCTTGAAACGTATATGGCTGCGTTGCCTATGATTGTGACAGGTTGTTTGATGATTGCTACTGTTCTCGTGGCCCTCATGCTTCCAGAGACTGCGAACAAGGAAATACCTCAAACATTTGAGGATGCAGAGGATTTAGCAAGGAATCAAGAATGTTTTCCTATTCCATTTCTTAAGAAAAATAGATCGTAGTATATGTCCGATTCAGGATTTAGCCAATGTAGCAGACTTGAAATTTGTTTTGTTTTAATCAAGTACGTAACTCAAACTTTTTGTGATACCGTGAAGCTAGCTAACTTTTGTAACCCAGGTCTGTATAAATCAAGAAATAATGCAATAATACCATTTATTAGTTACTTTCCTTTTGTTTTATTTATATTTTTTCTTTTAAATATCCAGAATCTGGAATCCGATCCCTACATTTTTGAACTCGAATGACAATACATCTAGCACACAAAATTGAATTCAACGTATTGTTTCTACAATATGTAACTGAAACGTGATTTCGAATTTCAGCAACCAGGCTACCTATAATGGCAAAACTATTTGTTTATTCCCAGTAGTTCTATCCTATTCCAATTAAGTTATACTTAATTATGGCATAGATAAAGTTGCGACAATCGTTGTCGCAACTTTATCTATTCGTTGATATTTTTAAATTGTTAACTTTAAAAATATCAACGGATAAATTTCCAATAAACGAGTGATTGAAAATATCTTAAACTTTCAAAGACTTTTATTTTGAAAAAAAAAAAATGTAGTCCCCGCAGTACCCGACACTTAAGATTTGAATTAAAAAATAAATGAACTATTTTGTTTTATTAAACTCTGTTTTCAGCGATTAAAATACAGAAACGCGTTTCTTTACTACAAAGCCAAATACAATTTCCCAGATCTAACTTTAAAACCGACGTCATAAAAAATCTGTTACCCTGTGCCTACCCACTTAAGGATTGATTTTCCGAAAACACTAAAACAAGTGTTTCTTTATTTTTAATACGAAATTTCACAGATCTAATTTCAAAAGTGACGGTGTTTCATACAAACTTGCAACTCCTATTTTGTCCTCTTTGGGGTGGAATTATGAAAAACCCTTGAATTGAATGTGTATATATATATATATATATATATATCACATAAGGAACACGTCCTCAAAATTTCACGTCTCTACGATCAGCGGTTTAGGCTGTGCGTTGATCCATCAGTCAGTCAGGACAAAGAATGTAAATTCCCGCTACAATTTAACTTTATCTAAGATTAAGTAGATCGAGTCAACATCGAGTAATAATCTTTCAAGGCTATGTTTACTCCTAAACAATGTACTGTTTTGTAAACAAAACAAACAGAAACCCTACAAAATGAAGGAAACACTGCGAAATTTGAACTCAATCGATGGCACGTAACTCGATTTGTTTATTAATTTTATTAATTTTTTTCCTCTTAATAAGTATAATGGATAAAAAAATCAGACAAGTGCGGGTTCTGCCACCAAAGGTTCCGTACAAATTTGTAGATACATAAGCTCATCTAATTTGAGTGTTGTTAAAAATCAGCGTTACACCGCTTTGCGTGTGTAGCTTAAGGCTGAGCAACAGCTCTTTTTGATAAGTGCATTGACGCACATAGCAGGACTTTGCTGTATCTTGTAATAATAATGTAATTTTTTTATAGTTTTTAAATTGTATATTGTAGTGTATTATAAAAATGATTGCTGAATGATTTGTTATTGTTGTTATTATTATTTTTTATTAATATTATTATTTTTAATTTTTATTGTATTACTATCAATTGTTATTATTATTTGGTATATTTTTTTTGTTTTATGTGTGTCAATATTTTATCAAAATAAATATTTCTTTTTTTTTTTCTTTTCTAATAAATACTTCGGAAATCGAGTCGCGCAGTTTTTAAAATAAACGGCCTTTTCCTTTTCTACGTTAACTAAGAAGTATTGATTTTTTGGCAGCTTCAAGGGACTATAAGCCTGAGTATTAATTTCAACTCGATATCTCTATGCGTTTTCGAGATGAACGGTCTTGACAGACAGACGGTCGGACAACAATATGATCCTATAAAGTTTCCGTTTTTTCCTTTTGAGTTACGGAACCCTAAAAAATAATCATTTTGACCTTGATTGAGTTATTTTTATTACGTACCTCGTGAAGGCTCGTGGCTCAAGAGCGTAAGCGTGGTTAAGTAACGTTGCCTCTGTCGGTTCATAGATGGGTGACCGTTTTCGAGATATCTTAGGGTTGCTACACACATAAGCGGGTCGGCACTGTCGACCCGCTTATGTGTGTAGTCGAAAGCCGACCCGAAGCAATTACTGATCGCCCTGCCTAGTGTATGTGCGGCACAGCTGATTGTTTTTTTTTTTGCTTTTAAACGGCTGGACCAATTTTAATGATTTTTGTGTGTGTGTTCCAGTGAATTAGAGAATGGTTTTACAATCACAATTGAACCCGATTTACAAAAAAAAAGAGGCGGTAGGAAGTTCGTCGGGACTACTAGTATATATCTATAAATTCGATGTGCCCGGCTGTGAAGAATACGTGCGTACGCAAGTCTCACATGCCTCGGAGACCGTTAACCTCGGCCGTTGGATCTACGATCCAATAGGAATTTATCAAAATTATCCAAGTAGTTTCGAACAAAAATTGAGTTTAATGTGAATTATTATGACACAGAGATAAAACTCAATCTCATTTTTTTTTTCTCAAATAAGACGACTCCCGCAGTAGAATACAAGCCCTGTGTCGCGGGGGACTTTACAAACATACAAGTCACGGACACAAAGTACACCCAGACTCGGAACAACAATTTGTGGTTCACACAAACTGGTGTCCCGTGTGGGAATCAAACCTACGACCTCATGCGTAGCAGTCGGATACTCTCCCACCGCGCCACAGAGGCAGTCAGTTTTTTAATTGAATCTTGAAGTTAGGCGGTAATTTTAAGTGGCAAGCTCGTGAGAAGTAGATGCTAATAAAACGCTTGAAACACTGAACTGATTGAGGTGAAATTTGAGAGTTAAGGTAACTAGCTATGTGGGATTGTGGTCCCACATTACTAGCAATCTTGTTAACCCCTCCAGCTAAGCTCAATGGCTTGTGTTAGGAGAGGGTTCACGTCGGTAGTATAATGAGTAGGATACTAACCAGCAGCCTCACGATAGCGAGACCGATGCATTGGCCATTAGGCTACCGCCGCTTTTGAGTCCCTGGAAAGGACAAAGAATAGTTTTTGGCGGTAACAAACATCAACGCGGGCGGAGCCGCGCTATAACAAAGAATAGAGTTTGAATTTATAACACATCATATCTCCTCTCGTTTCGTCTCCACTTCAGTAGCTTTCAGCAACAAAATCTAAAAATCGTGCATCAAACAGTCGTCCAATACTCCAGGCATTTAAAAACATCTAGTCCAAAGTTGGAAAGTAGTGGAAATTTAACGAGAGAGCCAAAAACTGTCGTTTTTATTGCGTACTGCTTTGATTAATGTGCTTCGAAGCGGTGAGCCGTTGTCAGATGTATGGTCGGTCTTTGTTCGGCCACGTTTTGTTGTTTGAGAAATAGCGTACAGATATAGTAAAATATCATGTGCTTTTATTTGGGATTTGCTGGCTTTAGTTGTGATTTTGTCTGCATACGGTTATCATGTGAAGTTATATGTTTTATCGGAAGTAATCTGATTTTTTTCATAGCGAATTTCTTGTTTGTTAATTTTGGTACATTATTTTAGATCCTCAGAACAGAAGCTCGGAAGAGAGAGAAATATGTTTCAAAACTCGCAGAAAAGATCTGCCGACTAGGATACATGCAAAGTTGAATGTGGTGAAACACAGCGCAAACGTTCAAGTAAAATTAATTAAACATTTTGAAGTTGGTGCCTAAAACATAAAACTACAATTCCTGGCACCAACTTCAAGATGTTTAATTATTTTTTGTTGTTGTACCTATATTATTTTTTGCTGTTTACTTAGTTACCTTTTATTTATTTTAGAAGTCGGTTTTTATTTTTTTTATACAACAAATTAGATTCAGATTTCAAAATGATCTCAAACCACAGAATCTTTAAAATTAGGTTCATAGCACATCTCCTTAAAAAATGTAATTAAAGCGTTGATTAATGTCTTAAGGGCAAAATCTATATTAATATTATAAATGTAAAAGTAACTTTGTCTGTCTGTCTGTCTGTTACGCTTTCACGCTCAAACATCTAAACCGATTTAGATGAAATTTGAAATGGAGATAAAATTATCCTATGTCCTTCTCCGGGACTCAAACTGAGTCCCGGGGAAGGACATAGGATAGTTTTTATCGCGATAACCGACATCCACGCAGGCGGAGCCGCGGGCGAAAGCTAGTATAAAATATAAATGGCTTATACATTATAAGGTGCAACAAATTTTATATTCATAACAAATATTTTATGATTTTAAGTTTTATTACGATTCTGATTTTTTTTTTCTCCTCTTGTGTGTGTTAGCATGTATCTTGTTTGTGTTAGTTTTAAAGGTTCATTTCCGTGCATCGCGGCCGATCTCGAGTCGCGCGCGGCTCGCGATCGGCCGCGATGCACGGAAATGATCCTTTAGGGTTTATTTTCAACATAAATGTAATTTTGTTCAACAATAAATGTCTAAAAAAATGTCTAAGCTTACTGTATTTTGTATTCTGTGAATATTTAAGTCGGGTAAAAAGTACTTTATAAGGTATAAGATATGTAACGTTATATTGCAAACATTATAGTGGTATAACGCAAACCTGAAAGTAGTTTGCTCAGAATTAGTAACACAATCCAATGGGGTAGCTTTTGGACTATGTTATATTTTTCAATCATTAATTAATTCATTTATCATTCTAACAGACCAACTCCTATAAATGTTGTTAAACTTTCGGGATTTGTACAAATCATAAAATTATATATACTACGGATCTTATGGCCGTGGTCACGGGTCTAGTGTACCAGTATCCGTTGCAATACGGTCGAAATGTTGGAACAAGGTATTTTACCTTAATAATTCACGCGATAAAGACCCGTAGTATATCTAATTTTACAAAGTCCAACTCCTGTTCACGATGTTATGTGAAATGTAATTTTCACACATTTTTCAATCTCGTAGAAGGAAATTCATGCTTATTGCATGGATTTCCTTCTACGAGACGCAATAATTGATTTTTTTTTAAGCTTTTGCATAGCTTCTATCGCGGGCCTTGAGCGTGGGGACCAAATCCAGAAATTCCGTAACGAAAAAATCTCACGCTCCCCACTCCGACGGGCACGGAGGTGTGGCATGAAGGCCGTGCATCGTCTAACGTCGTTTCATTTTGTACTTATGATTCTGGCTGCAAAAATCATAATAGCGCGATTCAGACCGTAGTACATTTTGTATTGAATAGTAACAAAATTAAATACAGTTTTTTTTAAATTTTAGTTTCGTTATGTCCGCCTGTCTGTCCGTCCGTAGGTAACAGGTATTTTATTCAAAGACTACCTTATTAGAATATTGATTAAATTTAGTAAAAAGTTGTCTTGTAGTGGCCGCTACTTAGTTTAATAGCTAAATAATTAAAAAAAATATGTTTAGGGGGCATTCCAAACATGTAACAGAAGCTGAAAAAAAAATTGAGTATGCATCAACGCGTGGCACATCATTCGACAGGGCTTTTAAAAACATTTTTAGGTTTTTAAAACACTTTTTTGATTAAGAGAATATTTTTAAAAATAATCGCTCCGAAATTTTATACCGGCTCCAAAACCCTTCACACTGAGTATGATCCGACATTTTTTTTTTAAATTATTTTATCCGGCATCGGCTTCGGAAACCTACACTGAACATGCTCTTGCCCGGTTGTTCAAAAGGACTTCGTAAAGTAAAAATCTTGTAGGGGTGTCTGAGCTTTGTAGGCTTACTGTACAAAAAATAAACTTGTATAACGTATAACAGAAAGTACATAACAACCCATATGATGTCCCACTGCTGGGCACGGGTCTCCCCAGTACAACCTACTTATTAGTTCCTGGGGGTAATTGCCATAATCGCCACGCTTGGCGAGCGGGTTGGCGATCGCAGTAAGGCTTGAAATACGCAGAGGACGCTGCTGCCCGTCCTCCGGAGTGACATCCCTTAGTCGCCTTGACGACACCCACGGGAAGAGATGGGGTGGTACTATTCTTAAGCCGGTGCCACACAGCTAACAGAAAGTGGCTAGGAGATATTATAGGGCACAAGTGTGCACTCTTTATTCCTTTACTCTCATAGAGCAAAAGTTTGACACGAGAGGAAAGAGATAATGCATTGAACCGTTGGCTTAACGTTCTTTCCGAGGCACAGAGAGCTGTGTAATTTTTTTCGAAAACGGTCACACATATAATAATACCTTGGTAGAACTCACACAATGCCATTTCATCCTAAACTAAGCAGAGCTTCTACTATGGAAACCAAACAACTGATAAACATACTTAAAACTTTTTCAGTCAATCTTTTCAATTCATAACGTTGCTTAAGCTCCCTGATATCTGATCTACATCTGCTCGGTCGCCAACTCGCCACTGAATAACGGGACCCCTCAATACAAACAATATCATTACTGATTAGTAATGATAATATATATAATAATAATACAAACAATATCATACAATATGAACAAACATTTTTCACTTAGTTTGTCGAATATCAGAAGCTAATACCACAAAGTAACGAGAGTACAGAAGCCAAGCTTCATACGCACCTCGTTCAAACCACACATACAGACAAACAACAGAAAGCTCACTTAGGGTGCGTTTGTAGCGTGAAGCAAAGCGGGGCGGAGTAAAGAGGAACAGATCGTGAATTGACCAATCACATTGCTGAAAATCTCGGCTCTACGTCACAGCTAAGCCGAGTTTCCAATAAATTATACGAACACGCGGCCCCCAGTCGGACAGGACGGAGGTGAACGGAGGGCAGCGAAGCCGAGCTCCTCACACTCACACAACACTTGCCTCCTTGCACTGCTTTTCTCCATGAATAATGTCTACCTCCGTACTCACAGTCGTTTAATGCTTACTATTATATTCATTTTTCAAACTTTGTCATATAAAATCTTTACTAATGAAATATTAATATAATAAGCTTTAAACGACTCTGTGTTGCTATTGCGTGTTGTATGAATTTTACCTTCTTAACTCTCGATATTTTCTGCTAATATTAACAGAAATCTTTCCTCAAATCATTACAACAAATTACTCAGAAAAAACAGGGCGCTATCATTATTTCAACCAAATCGAGTCTTTATTTCGACATTATTTTAAAAGCGGACTTATTTTCTGCGGATTACGCACGGATTATATAAATGTCGGTCACTTTGTCTTTCTGAATAAAAGTTATGATTAAACTGTTATAATAATAACGGTTATTTCTGTAACTAGCTGCCATTGTAAGTTATTTTACTTTTTAAGGCTTATTTTTTATTTTAGTTTAAAATAGAAGGTACTTATGTGCCTTTTTAATGTAACTGTTTAAAAAGTAGGGTTATGTTTGTATGTTATGTACCTATTGTTTGCGAACAGGCATTACATGTAAATGTAGAATCGACTTTTCATATGTGTAGTATTTTGCTTCCTCAGTGAATGAAGAATGTTTATTAATATTTATTATTATTATTAGGTATATGTATATTTTGGAGGGTGAAAGCATAAGGAAAAGAACCAAGATAACAGATGCTATGGAACATGCTTTAAAGCAAAAGTGGCAGTAGGCAGGGCACGTCTGCGATTGAAAGATGAAAGATGGACACTGAAATTGACAACATGGAAGGGTCCTATAGGTAAAAGACGCGTTATTATTATTATTATATGTATATTTCCTTGGGACGCCCTAGAGCCTAAAGGGCTTGGTGGATTTTAGCCTCAGATGTGTCATTAGATTCTACTTAGTTGTTAGAGTGTCATTATAAATATAATTAATAGTTTAAAAACTAAAAAAACCGGGTAAGAGCGTTCGGACTATGCTCAGTGTAGGGTTCCGCAGCAGTTATTACAAATACATGTACTATATATGAAAAAACCGATTTGGATATTTGCACTAGCAGAAGAGCGTATGTTAATGGTACTTACGTTCATTTGTTGAGAAACACAGTTTTTGACAATAACTCTATGACGGTATAACTGATCATGTCGAAAATAATTTTAGTTTACAGTATTTATTAAGCGCTAATTTTTAGCGTTAATTTTCACTTTGACGATACCAAATTTTAAGATTGTTTACGCAATGTTTTTAAAAATGAATTTAATTAGAACTAATCATAAATGAAGAAAATTATAAATCTATACTAATATTATAAAGCTGAAGAGTTTGTTTATTATTTTTGTACACGGTAATCTCATGAACTACTGAACCGAATTGAAAAATTATTTCACTGTTGGATAGCCCATTTATCGAGGAAGGCTACATAACATCACGCTGCGACCAATAGGAGCGGAGCAGCAATGAGAAATTTTGCAAAAACGAGGGAAATTTACCCAAACGAAGTTGCATGGAACAGCTAGTATTAAGTACAATAGAAGCATTATAATCACAACTTAATAAAAAATCATAAAAAATCTCAACAGAAATAGCAGTATTATTAAATCGCAGTGAATATAATCACGTTTTCTGTTCGCACGGCCCGCTGTTAAAACATTAATTAACAAGTATTGCTCCCCACCTTATCTTAAAAGAGGCAAGACGGTAAAAATGGATTACGGAGTGGTTCCGTAACAACATGATCATTTTACCTCAACTGTCTCTTTAAGTTATATTTTTATAGATAACATTTTAGTGGGTAGTACAGTTATAGGAAAGTTTTTTAAAGCGCGTTTAAGATTACCTATGTGATCTATTCTTAACGCTCAACTTTCAAAATAGAACTCTGCGCGATAAAAATGCACCGCGTTTTAAAACCGCTGTCGTGTGAACGTAAACATGGGAATGCATTTGTTCTATTTGAGCGTTTTTTACGCGTGTTATAATATCACTTGTGCGATTGAGGCCTTATAAAAGGCAACTCCCACAGTAGAGTAGGTAAACCCTGTGTCGCGGAGGACTTAATAAACATTCAATTCACGGACGTAAAGTTTGTGGATCAGGCAAAGTGGTGTCACGTATAGGAATCCAACCCACGACCTCTGGCGCAGCAGACACACTCCCATCGCACTACCGAGGCAAACAATTTTTATTTAGTTTATAGATAAAACCAAGTCTTTGTAGAATTGAAGTGAACAGTAAATCAACAATGAACACAATAATGGCAGAAATAAACTAAAAATCGACCTAGTTTGGCATCCACTCAAAACGTAGAAAATAAGATGTTGATGTTGTTTTGGGACTTCTAAAGTGTGCATTATCTTATAAACCATTTTTATACAACGAAATGAAGAGACAAACAGGTCATGCACCTGATGATAAACGTCACGCTAGCCCAAAACAGTATCAGTGCCACCCAAATCCTCGTTTGACAAAGATCTGAATGTGACCGCACCGCGCTCCTCATTTGAGACATTAGTTCTAAGTAAAGTTTAACAGTAATTACACTTGCTACAGTGCCCTTCAACCGAAACACAGTGATGTGGACTAACTGACGGAGGAATAACTGACACCTTTGTGGTACCCACCAAAACGGCCTATGGCTGAGACCCTTAATATAACAACAAAACTTTTGATTCATTCATTCACTTATCAACGCCTATTTATTTTATACATGCATGACGTGACCTGCCGAGGTTTTTCCAAAAGACTGCAGCATGAGGTTCTTCAAGAAAGGAGTAAAAAGATTTTCAAAGAGGCCACGCGCGGGCTACACCCACCGTTGGGGTTGCGAACGTCTATAAATTATGTTAACTGCTTACCATCAGGTGGTCCGTGACCTTATTTGCCACCTCATATCAACCCATATGAAGTCCCACTGCTGGGTACGAGTCTCCCAGTAGAAGCTACTTATTATAGGTCCTGGAGGTGATTGACATAATCGCCACGCTTAGCAAGGGGGTTGCCGATAGGAGTAAGGCTTTAAAAATACTCAGAAGGCGCTGCTGCCCGATCTTTGATGAATAATCCCTTAGTCGATTTGACGACACCCACGGGAAAAAAATGGGGTGGTACCATTCTTAAGTCGGTACCACCTCAGTGATATAAAAAAACGTAGGAACAGAAAAGACCGCTCGTATGTCTTTAGATCTTGAGTTTCCTGAAAGAAATTCAAGGTCTAAAAATACACGAGCGAAGCCGCAGGCTAAATCTAGTGAACGATTAAAATAGACGTGACTGTATATTATGATGTAAGTAAATATTATTTATCACATGACTATTTTACTTCATCTATGATTGTAAACAATTATGAAATTGTTGATAAATTCAGCTGTCACATGTCGACATAAATTTGTTTTTCTTTGTTACTCTGACAATAGGTTTCACTTCATCTATCCTAGCCTCTATTAATTTTATTATAGCTCTCTGACTCTATCTAATCTTTTATATCAATACAAGACGACAGACATTTTGACTGCCTCTGTGGCATGGTGGGAGTATATCCGACTGCTACACAAGAGGTCTTGCGTTCGTTCCCCACCCAGGATAATACTTTGTGTGATGAGCACGATGGCTTATTCTGTGTCTGCGTGTTATTTATCTATAATATTTATGTATTTGTCTGGTGCACTAAGCAGACTACCAACTAACAGACCCAAACTAAGCTGAGCTTGTACTATAGAAATAGTACAAGCTCTGCTTAGTATGGGATCAGATAGCGTTGAGTGAATTGTCCCAAGATATTATTATTATTATTATTATATCATTACGAGAGACAGACACACACGGAGGCTTTAAATCTATAGCACCTCTCTTTAGACATCGGATGTCAAAAATAGATATAGGTATAAGCTGAAGCTGTAACAACGCTTAAAACAATACAGAAAATAAAATACATGGAGTAGCCACTGAGACATTAAATTTACTAGTCCACAATGTAATTTTAACATAACAGAGTTAAGAGCACAATGGCCGCCCTATCTAGGTTGGATATCTGGACCGGAAATATGACTTCTGGCTATCTGGGTTTAGCTGTATCTACAGGAATTTATATCTATTGTCTGTAGTTGCATTACGTTTTGGATATTACTGCATTAAAAGTTAAATTCTATTTTCTTAGTTTTGGAAGAAATTCTTTTTTATATCAGGTGAGGTGCAGTCCTTGTATTTCAGAAACTATAATTACCTATCTACTCATCTTTATTTATATTATAAAGCTTAAGACTTTGTTTGTTCGTTTAAACGATATAATCTCAGGAACTACTGGTTCAAATTAAAACTACTGGTGAAGAACCCTATAGACTATTTAACCACACAACAGGAGCGGATGAAAAATGTTGCAAAAACGGGAAAAATTTACGCAGACGGAGTTGCGCGGGTCAGCTAGTACCATGATAAAATTCTACGTTTTTCAATCGTCAGTGTCGTCTATGTTTTTTCATGAGAAAAATATTAAACTGTTTTAAGCTTTTTTTGGACATAGCTATGTTATTTAGTTAGGCTGTGTGTTTGTTATTTATGTAGTAAAAAAGTTAAACAAATATCTAAAATTATCTTGGGCATCATTTTAGATATTAAATAAACAAAATAGACAGACAGATAGAGATTACCGACAAAAAGTATAGATAAAAGCTTGTCTTGGATTTTTTAGGCATCAAAAAAATAGGCAATTTTTCCCAACATAGGTACTTTTTCTAGTTTTACGTTATGAAGAAATAAGAATAGCTACAAAAATCAGTTCTTTGCCTTCATATAAAATATGCAAAGCTTTTTAAGAATGCCTCGGGAACTCCAAAACCTTCGCAGTTTTATCTCGACGGTAATGAATTTTTAAATCTGACTTTGGCCGAGTCAAGAACGTTGTGAGATTACAAGTAATGTCGGCGTCCTAACAGGGACTTCTACAATGTTGTAAAAGTTCAGGTCTGTTTGTTTGAGGTTATTTCAAGAAGTATGGTACTTGAAGAGTTTATATTTAGACGTTTTATAAGTTAAGTGTTCTGTTCAGGTCCTTTATACACGCTCCGGTTTCAATCCTGGCTACCGGTGGACCGGATTGAAACCGGAACGTGTGAAAAGGGTCTTAGGTCCTTTTCAGACGTCCCGGTTTTCAAATCGGTCCAGCACCGGCTGGAAGTGTATGGCGATTTACGATAGCTTTAAAATGTTCTGGCGTCTCTGTGGTCCGGTCGCTAAATATTCGCCGCCGGGTAGCCGGCGCCGGATTAAAGCCGGAACGTATAAAAAGGGTCTTACTTCTTGTAGCCAACTTAAAGTGAAAACGAAATAAAGCAATATATTAGCGTACTATTTTTTATAGACATCTACAACACTAGACATCGAGAGAGACAAGATACTGTTTTATATAATAAAACTCCATTCAAATCGGATCAAGCTTTTTGGGAAAATCGTGAGCTATATGTCTCGGTGCCTTAGTAGGGCCCCTTATGGTCGCGGGTTCTAGTCCCGCCTTGACACCGCCCCAACTTTGTTCTCTATCTCTCTCTTTATTCAATATGGTGGGTTCACATCCTCGCGTTTAAAACGACATTCAACGGGCAAGAACACGAGCGCGAACGTACGAATAGGCTCGAATGTGCTGCTCCGCTGTTTGTGAACGGTTTGTTTATACCGCCGACCCGTGTCACCCGGGCTACTTGCTGAGTTACTCGCCGAACTTTTTGTCAGGCTGCGAGAAACGCACGTTTAACGATGCGTCGAAACGCATCATTAAACAGAGAACAAACTGTTTAAAATTATGTTTAATTCTTATGTATCTAAATAAAGTTAAAATGTAACCCTGTCTATGTAGGGTAATGATTTTCCTAAAAAACTTGGCCTAATTTAAATGGGGGTTTCGATATTTTCTGGTAAAGTTTTAGTGTATAAAACAGTGTCCTCGGCTTGTCTTTCACAACGCGGCGTCTGGTATTGTAGATGTTTATAAAAAATAGTACGCTAAATATATTGCTTTATTTCGTTTTCACTTTAAGTTTGCCACAGTAAGGCCCTTTTCATACGTACCGGATTCAATCCCGCGCCGGCTACCCGGTCGTTGGCTACCCAGCGGCGAATATATGGTGACCGGACCGCAGATATAAGTAAATATAAACAGTAATAGACGAAAAATATTATTTTTGTCTACGACTTAAAGGCCCTGGTTTAATTTTGTGGTGGTTATTGATGACTAGCTGACCCGCGAAACTTTGTCTGCGTACATTTTTTTTTGCTGCTTGGCTCTATTAGGTGTGGCGTGATGTTATATAGCCTACAGACTTCCTCGAAAGATGGCCTATCAAAAAGTACAAGATTTTTTAAATTCGAACCAGTAGTTCTTGAGTTTATCGCGTTCAAACAAACTCTACAGCTTTAAATTATTAGTGTAGATTATCTTGGTACGGCTTGAGGTGAGTACCCTAAGTATAAATAGACTCAAGCTGGTCACCATGTCAGAGAATATTACTGAGCAGTCAGTATAGTGACTAGCTTAGGTCGTAATTAAAATATGACATTGCCCTTTTCCACCATGATCGTCTTTTCTAATACATCCTAGAAAATAAAATGTATTTTAATTGAATACAGAATTTATTAAAACGCTACAACCCTATTTGTCTGCAAACTACTATGATAATATATTATTAAAAATAGAATACAATTTTAACCAATTTAAAACTAATTAACATACTCGACAATAAATCATCCATACTTAAACATCGAAAAAGAAAATGCAAGCAAAACCATGCCAGACTGCTAGTAGCTGATAGGACCAATAAAATCGCACTTTTACTAAATTATAGCCCTGAGGGATCGTACTAGCCTAAAATGTGATTCAGATAATATGTTAATTGGTTCCAATTTTACGAGCGCAGTATTTCGTTGGCGCCCAACGTGGGACTTTATATTTTTAAGCAAAGTCAAAAGTAATTTTAGTGTGAATGCCATTATGCCAAAGATATTAAACCTTAATGTTTTGTTAGTTTAAGAAGTATGTGCGCCTGTGGCACGAGGCTCAACCTTTTGGTTAGCCATAAATATTTGGCAGTATGGTACCGGCTTCAGAATAGTACCCTATCTCTTCCATCCTGCTGTTTAGGTGACTAAGGTGTTTTACACTAGAAAACGGACTGCAGCGTTTTCTGCGTACTTTAAAGACTTACTGTGATCGAGGACCCGCTTGCCAAGCGTGGTGATTATGGCTATTACCATGATTTACAATAAGTAGTTTCTATTGGAGACCCGTGCCCAGCAGTAGGACATCATATATGAGTTGATATAAATAAATATTTACTATCAATCCGGACACATATTTTGTGACAAGTCGCCATGGCTATTTCCAAATTCCTTTTGAGTATACACAAACAGGCATCAACGCATCCAACGGAAACTGGTGCAGCCTAGGATATAACTGAAGTACATACTATTTTGGTCTTCCCCGTCTATCCTCATATCAGAAAACAGACAGCAGCGTTCTCTGCGTACCTTAAAGAGTTACTGTGATCGAGAACCCGCTTGCCAAGCGTGGTGATTATGGCTATTACCATGATCTACAATAAGTAGTTTCTATTGGAGACCCGTGCCCAGCAGTAAGACATCATATATGAGTTGATATAAATGAATATTTACTCTAAATCTGGATGCAACTTCTGCGTCAAGTCGTCATGGCTATTTCCAAATTTCTTTTAAGTATACACAAACAGGCAAAAACATAAGCAAGATTGATATTAAAAAACGCATCCAACAGAAACTGGTGCAGCCTAAGGTGTAACTGACGCTGCGTGGGTGTATAATATGTATGTAGTGTTTCGGTCTTCCCCGTCTATCCTGATAGCCCGATTTCCATGTCGACCGGTGGCCAACTAATTGAATGATTGTAAAGTCCCCTGCAAAAAGACTTAAGCAAGCTAAATTATTACAAAACAAAAAACTCGACGGCTTAAAATTAAGAACTGAAATATTTTAGCGCCAAATACCCAGTCTCACTTTCACAACTGAGACGAATCTAACAATATCTCTCAAGCTAAAACCCATGAAGCTATTTGGCTCTTGAGCGTGCCAAAGAAATAAACATATATATATATTTACTTGAAAAACATAACCCTTCTTCTTGCGCTGTCGGATAAAAAAGGATAAGATGAAAGAGAATAGGTAAGCATAAAAAGAAGAGATAAAGTGGAGAGAAGAAACTTGAAAAAAGAGGAGAAGAGGATATCGGATTTGATAAAAGACCAGTTATATAATAAACCATTTGGTATCAAAAAGTCAATGAAGAAAATTATAAACTTATTAATGGTCCCAATGTACGTTCATTTTACCGATACTGGTGTGATTTATGTATGAAACTGACAATCACAGATCGTTGGAAGTGAACTATGGGTGCGAACGGTTTAACGTGTTCTCTTTAAATATTTTGCTTGGCAATTTCCAACATAAAATGATTAAACTTTATATTTTATTTCAACAAGCATGCTTTGCTGAATTTAAAGGTTACTTTTTAAATTGCCAACAATACGTACGTAATTGTTGAAAGTAAATAAATAAATGTAATAATGTAAATCGAAAGTCATTAATGTAAACATTAATGACTTTCGATTTACATTATTATTATTATTATATTATTTAAATAATCACTTTTGAACCTCTTTGTAGGGCACTCGATAGATTTGGAACAAATCTCCAAAATCCGCCAATTTATATAACTTAAACATAGCTACCTAGTCTCACAATAAAGTCAAATTTAAGACACATCATTCATCATCAAACTCGGTTTAGTTTTTTAGCAGACATGAGGGAACATAGGGACGAACATAAATAGATATTGCTATCCATGCAGGACAAATACACGCTCAAATCGTGTAACAAGAAAGAAATATTAACGACTAAAAATCTTCTGCAAATTACGACTATCAATCTTAAAAGGCAGGTGCTCAAACATTACAGTCTTGTGATATTTCAAATTGGCATCAATTTAAAACGAAAGTTTGTAACTTAAACATAGTCCTTAAGTTTAAGTCAAACGTTTTTGTTTCAAAATGAATAAGTATGAATTTTAAATTGGCTAAGATATGCAAAATTTTGATTTCAGCAATGTTAGTTGGGCCTGATTCATGTGAACCGTTTTGTTAAAATGAGTAGTTTCTACTTCATTTTAAAAATGTTTATTTAGAAAATCTAGAGAAAAAAAGAATAAGAAAGATAATGTTTTGTCTGCCGCACAACAAGTTTTGACGTAATTACGAGCAGGATGCATCAGATCAGCGACAAACAGCTCCGCACCAATTGAGTTTTTGACAATGACCTCTGTAGTACTATTACTCTGGGATAGGCTATCGCCGGCAACAACAAGACTACCAACGACATCATCCGTCGGACCTTTGCTAGCGTCTCAGTACCGGCAGTTCTGGAACAGAACGGCCTAGTGCGGAACGATGCCAGGAGGTCTAACGGTATGACCCTGGACGGGACGCATCTTCCACAAATCTCGTTAGAGGCTAGAGTATAAAAAAAACAGCGCAAATATGCAGGGCTCAGTAACACCTGCATATTTGAGCCGTTTGGGGTCGAGACCCTGGAACCATGGGGACCTGGCGTGCTGGACAGAGAGCCGCTACATACCTCGGCTAGCCAATATGCCTGGCCATACAAAGAGGAAATGCAGTCAGTCTGTACCTAGACTTTTTATTTTTATTTTACTCGTGTTCTCGTTACACGTGTTCTCACAATTTGTGGATCAGAACTTTGTGTGGAGTGTGGTCCACAAATTGTTGTTCCTTTCCTAGTTTAGGTATACTTTGTGTTCGTTATTTATATTTTTATGAAATCCAGGAACCCTAGTGCAGGAATTGTCTATAAAAAAATGGATTGTAGGTACTTGTGAGTCTAGGTGTAACAACTATAGGGTAACTACCTCGAAGCATCGCCAGTCAGAGTTTCGACTGTGAATTTTATAATTTTACTTTGAAATTTGTTAAGATGTATCTTTGTGAGCTCTGAGAGATATCTTGTAAGATGACTTGCCAAGAATTCTGAAGCAATTAAACATTTTGAATGCATTGCATATATTTCTTGATTAGAAGATTTTGTTTGTAACTTGCAACATACCACGCATGCCTGGTGCGGAATTATGAATGTCACATGTCTTCGAATTGTTCGTTTTTCAAGGTAGTTTTCTTTAACCTATTTTGAACAGTGACGTCACCGTCACTGTTCAAAATAGGTAAAAAACCAGGCGCGTAGCTACCGCCATATCAGCCGTATCAATTACATGGGGAACCCAGGCTACAAGGGCCCCGAATGTGCGTTAGCAATTGCACCCCTGTGCCAGCAACTCACTAAAGAGGCGCCATTCATTTGTTAGGTAAGGCGATTTATTAGTAGGTGGGTCAACCATGTATTATTTTTTCTTACAGGGATGTAGGAGGGAGTCTTGTCAGTTCATAAGTAAGATCACATACTTAAAAAAAAACAGAGTTGATTTCGTATTACATAAAAATATAAAAAAGTAAAACCAAACAATACAAAACATTCTAATTCTTTTTTTTTTTTTTTTTTTTCTATTTATTTAAGGAGCTTAGTCAAAGGCAGACTATGTCGCTCCATTGGACCAGTCTAATTACATCAATAGCATATAATAAAGATAAAAGTCCTTAAATGTATCACTGTGCACGTCGCCGCATGCCTACTTCTACAATTTTATATATTAATTTAGCTGTATCTGACAGTGGATATGCTAAAACACAATTACATCGACCGATATCTTTAAAATCCGTAATTTTAATTAATATTTCATTTCTGACGTCTTCGTTCCGGACACATTCCACCATAATGTGCAAAACATCTTCTACTATTCCGCACTCTGAACAGAGTGGAGATGGTACTTTTTTCATTAAGTGAGCGAATTTGTTTAGTGGAATGTGACCCGATCGAAGTCTAAAGGCTGTTATCAACAAATTCCTGTCTGACATAAAATAATTAAACCACGGAGTCTTCCAAGGTTCATGTCGTAACGTCCTATACCAAATACCTTTCTCCACAGAAATCTTATCAAAATGAACCTTCCACATCTCAAAGCAGTGTTCTCTAACTAAATGCATACAATCATTATAGAAAGGTGAAATACTGATAGATACGCCATCGCTAGAAGCCTGCTTCGCCAATCTATCCACTCTTTCGTTCCCTTTCAAACCAATATGTGAAGGAATCCATTGAAGTGTCACTTCTTTTGAGTCCTCTTTCAACTCAAATATTGTTCTGATTATACTATAGGCGATCGGTGTGCCTCTTAAAGAAGAGGTGCACCGAGCCACGTGTTGTAGGGAGCTTTTCGAGTCGGTTAGAATGACGAATTTGTTATAATTTATTGACTTGATGTAGGATAAAGCTTCTGAGATCGCAATCAGTTCAAGGTACATAATGGACACATTGTTACTAATTTTAAGTTTTATAAATTTGTCTATTTGAGGGTCGAAGAACGCAGTTCCCATAATTTCGCGACGGCAGTCGGCTGTTTCACCCTTAGACCCATCTGTGAATATTGTATAATGAGTAGAATACTCTCTGTCTAGGTATGCCGAACAATTGTTTCTAAGATGTATAACGTTATATTCACTTTTAGCCTTATCTATACCTGTAATGTGTAGATTGATTATATTATTCAAATTATACCAGCTCATCCAATATTCTAACGTATACATATCCAAATTTTTGGCTGCATGTAACTTAATATTTTTGAATTTTCTAAACATTTGAATTATGATGGGAATCTGTCTACGTCTCCAGTAACGGCAAGAAGCTAGTGAATCTAATTCATTTAAAACCAGTATTGTAACATTATTAACTATTGACATTGATCTCATACAGAATTTCCCAGTTAGGTAAAATCGACGAATATGTAAAGGCTGTAAACACAGTTCGCTCTCCATCACGTGGATGGGAGTGCTTTTTATAAATCCGCCTATAGTACGCATAGCTTGGTTTTGAAGTTTTTCTAATTTATATAAATTTCTTTTGCTGCTATTATCGTATAAAAAACTACCAAAGTCTAAACGACTTCGGATAGTAGCGATATATAGTTTTCTTAAATGTTTAGGATGTATCCCCCATCCAGACCCCGCTAATACTTTAAAAATATTTAAAAACTTATGTGTTTTCTCAGACAGTTCATTGATATGTTTGGTCCATCTCAACGAGGAGTCTAGCCAAACACCTAAATATCTTACATTAGTTACTTCTTGCAATGGCGCACCGTTTATAAAAATACAGACATTATTTTTATTTATACCATTTTTAAACACACACATTTTACTTTTTGTAGTCGAAACACTTAGACCTAAATTCTCTAACAACTTAACTAGAATATTCAATGAACCTTGGAGAGACCTACGGGCATGTTCTATATTTTTATTCGACACATACAAGGCGAAATCATCGGCGTATTGTGAGATGTAAACATTTTGTACTATCTTACAAATATTATAAGTGGCGACATTAAATAATAAAGGTGACAGTGGGTCACCCTGCGCTAGACCCTGGCCCGTATATCGACTAATTGAACAATGATCGTATCTAATTTTTAATTCTCTTAGGCTTAGATAGTTCCACAGGTAGTTGCATATTTTGAAACCAACACCCGCTTTGTCTAGGATCATCAGTAATGCAGTTATATTAATATTATTGTAGGCGTTATCAATGTCCAAAAAGCACGCTATAGTAACCAAGTTATTGGAAAAACCTGATTGGATTCTTGTCACTAGTCTAGTCAGAGCGTCGAAACAAGATTTAGATTTTCTGAAACCTACAGTTTCAGTTGAAAAATAGTTATCGCTTTCAAAGTACCACTCTAGTCTCCTATTAATAATGGAATGAAAAATTTTACAAACACATGACATTAAACTTATTGGACGAAGAGATGACACTAGCGCGGGATCTCGGCCAGGCTTAGGGATCGGAATTATGCAAATATCTCGCCATTGTAAAGGTACAAAACCTGTTGATAGAAAAATATTGAACAGTAAAAGTAATATCCTTTTTCCATTTTTTGGCAATCGTTTCATCATGGAGAATGAAATGCTGTCACAACCCGGCGCAGTGTCACTACCCTTTATACATGTTTCTAGTTCGTGTATAGTTATGGGTGATTCTAATTTAAAATTACTTGAATGAAAAGGAGGTTTGGAAGGACTGACATAAGCGGGGCATAAATTAACTAATAGGGATTCACATTTGTCTTTGTCTAAAAATACATTACGAACTTTGTTCCCTTTTAGCCATTTCATTTTGCTCCACATTTCACTAGCAGATGAAGCCTCACCCAGTGAATTGCAAAATTTGTGCCAACTATCCCTCGATGCCTTTCGTATAAGTCTTTGAGATTCTCTAGTACACTCCTTAAGAATTGCTAAGTTGGAGGGGGTAGGATTTTTTCTAAATTTTGATAGTGCCAATCTTCTTTTAGCAACTGACTGGGATAGGATGGGTGTCCAGTAGGGTTTCGGGGTAAATTTACTACATGGGTTTAAATTAATTTTTATAAAAGGGATGTGAATATCAGCAGCTTTGTCAATAAAACTGATAAAATCATCATAAGTAAGTTGGGGTTCTCTAGATACATCGAAATTAATAAAAGCATTTTCCAGATATGTTTCATAGGCATTCCAGTCGGCATGTTTAAAGTTGCGTTTTCTTAAGCTATTAGGGCTACACACAACAATGGTGGAGATTTTAATTACAAGGTGGTCACTTCCTAGGGATTCATTGGTCACCTGCCAGTTAAAAAAACACGCTATGTTCGAAGTGGAGAAAGAGATATCTGGGGAACTGCGTTGCACATTTCCCGCCACTAATTGGATTCGTGTATGGCTGTTATCATTTAAAGATACCAAATTACAATCACTTATGGAGTCGTATATTTGCGAGCCTCTGACATCAGTTTTGTACGACCATGAAAAATGGTGTGCATTAAAATCTCCCAATATTAGAGTTTTGCTATTAAATTGGCAGAAAATATTGTCCCAGTCTGTTCTGCGTGTTCTTACCCACTGTGGACAGTAAATAGCAACTATATTGTTAATACGACTACAATTAAAAATTTTTACATGTAACATCTGTATGTCCTCGTTAGGATGCAGGATGTTACACAACTGAGCTTTAATAGATTTATGTGTTAATATGCAAACACCCCCGTAGTTGTCTTCTCGATCATTTCTAAATATATTATAATTGGTAATTTTAAGCTGACGTTCAGAATCCAACCAGGTTTCGCTTATTACGGCTATATGAATTTTATTTTGACATAATAATTGTTCAAATTCTAATAGTTTTGGTCTTAAGCTTTGCGCATTCCACTGCAATACATTAATTACGATATTCGCAGCAAAATTAAAATTATCAGCCATTTTGTGAACTAAAAGCAACTTCAAATATCTTCTTTAAAATTGACAAATCAGTAAAATTATTCATAATAGCGGATATGCACCATTCTACAGTTACACTAATAATATTTTGAATTTTTTGAGCAAAATTACATCTTTTAGCAAACAATATCTTCTTAATTTTGTTGATTAACAATTGAAATGACTTACTACTACCAGCACCTGATTCTGCATCTGCGGTCTTATTGGATTCATCCTCTTTGCATTTATTGTATGTAAGCGAATCATTTGTATAGTTTGTGTTTGTGTCTTTATAAATTATAGTTGGACTCGTGGTTTCGCACTGTCCGCCGTCCTCAATACCTGCGCGTATACCAGAGCGCACACACCTCTCGCTCGCTGCGTGCGACTGCGACGATAGTGACTCATTATCCTCAAATATCAATTCTTCCGAGGAGCTTCGCTGCTTGCGTTTTGCCGCTTCACGTCTATACTCGTTTGATATTTTTTGATATTGGAGTGATTGTCTAGATTTATTATTACCCACAATTGATGCATATGAAAAAGAGTTTGATGATGGGTTTTGCGCATATAAAGGCACTTTGTTGTTAGCAATAGGGGATTGATCCACTGACCGAGGTGAAAAAGGCGGTACATACATAGTCAATGCCCGGCGGTATGTGCAGTTAAATTCTGCCATCAATGTTCTGATTTTCTTTTCTTTTACGAACACTGGACATGATTTAACTAAAGACATATGGTTACCTCGGCAGTTGACACATTTATAAGTTGTAACCTCACAATTAGGATGATTATCACCACATTTCGGACACACTACTTTAAGTGAGGGGCATAGTTTTATCGTATGTCCATACCGCCAACACCGGGAGCATTGCGTTACAGGAAACACGTATGGTTCGACGGCAACTCTTAGGTTATATATCTTAATATAAGAGGGAAGAGAACTACCCTTAAAGCAAATACGAACCGTTTCGCTTTTAGTCCAACCTGATTCGGAGTTTCTACGGGTCAATCTCTTCATAGACAGTATTTTTTCAGGGTCGTTACAGCTCTTAATGCATTGTAAAAGTTCGTCTTCAGATAGGTCCAGTTCCATATTTCTAATAATGCCATATGATAAACTTACTTCCCAAGTCTTCTGAATCCTCCACTGCCTTTCCTTAAAATTTTCGCATGAGATCAATTTATCTGCGCTTCCTTCGTCATCAAAACTGACAATCACTTTGAAAGCGTTAATGTATTTCACGCGATTGATTCCTAATATCTTTTCCGAGTCAAAAAGTTTAGCCAGTGCAAACTGTTTCGGTAATATATCTAGGCTGGAAATGCAAATATCGATTTTTTCTATTTTCTGTCTTTTTTCTCTTCCGACTAATATCCAGTTCTCATTTTCAGTCAATTCTCGTCCTTCTGTATTATGTAAATTCTCTTCTCTTTGTAATTCATCTTCTCTTATATCTTGTTCTTCCATACTATTTTCTTCTATGCTTGTGTTATTGACATCTTCCATGTCATTCTGATGTACGCTTTCATCCATGAAAAATAAGGCTCAATATCGAGCGTCACGATAACAGTCGACAGCGCGCGAGCGCGCTATATACAATTTGATTTGATATCTGCGTGGGGTTTTAGCCAGGATCTTGAATGTCTCTGAGATGTGGTGGGAGTGTATCCGACTGCTACGCAAGAGGTCGTGGGTTCGATCCCCACCCAGGATAAAACTTTGTATTATGAGCACGATGGTTTATTCTGTGTCTGGGTGTTATTTATTTATAATTATGTATTTATTTAGAAATATATAAGTATGTTTATCTGTTGCCTGGTTTCCATAGTGCAAGCTCTGCTTAGTTTCAGATCAGAAAGCGTTGTGTTAGTTGTCCTAAGATATTAATAAAAAAATATAAAAATAAGCTGGGGATTTTTTCTCTGGGACACCACTGGTCCAACCCGATAAAGCTATGACTACATAATTTTAGTTTTCTATATAATATTCAATAGCTTTTATCAATAAACTCATACACAAACGTTATTCACAAAAAATAATTAAATTTAAACAAAAAATAAATAAAAAATAGCCGACATCAATCAAAAACCAACGAATCAATCTTCAGCGAGGCACAAAATAATTACTGTATTATTTTTTGTACTATTGCCGATAAAATCCGTGGAATAATATTTTTTTGTTAAGTTGTTAATTGTTTTTGGTACACCGTTCATCTTTACAGTTACTCTTTTAAAATAAAAATAATATTTTAGTTGCAGTTTAGAATGAACAATATATTTTTTCGTCAACTGGGCACTAAGCACCTAAGTGTTAAATTTGGTTGAATTTGAATTGGTTAATGTTTCTCTGTCATGTTTACAGGTTTTCTGCAAGTAGTTAAATATCTATGTCTGTGAGTTTCTTTACTCCGCTTCAAAGGAGCGTCCATTAGTTACGTGAGGCGTTTAGGAGAGAGGAGTGTCAAGCCAAATCTCACAAAATGTCACGTGGGGTAGAGGGGGTCTTGGCAAACCTCACGCAATTTTTTATTCGCAAGAAACCGTCTAAAACTTGATTAATTTAGAAACAAGCGTTTATTTGTTGAACCGTTGAAAGCACACAGCCGTAACATTATAAAAAAATCATAAAGCAATAAAATTAGACAGATTTAGTATTTTTTTTTTCATAATTTTTGACCAGTTTTGACATTTAATGCTAACGACCCCCGTTATGCGAGCGACTAAAACTTGACCACTGTTTAGTCAAATGTGAAATTTCGAGCCAAATTTCACGATATCTCCCTACAACGTAAAAAAATCGCAAAAATCACCTCACATAATTTATGGACGCCCCTAACTTCTAAACGCTTGTACAGAATTTGATAATTTAGGTATTGTTAGAATCGATATATGACTCCGACTGACTTTTTAAACACAAATTCTAGTATGTAATTAAAGACAATTGGGTATCGATTGTCTTTATTTGAACAACCAAAGTAATGTAAGACATAGCAGAATCAAATAAAGGTAATTTTATAAAGAGAAAGTTAGGAAATTTAATGTGAACTAACGGCCGTTTTCAAGTTATGTCTATTAATGGATTTGGCTACTAGAAATATAATTTTGACATACCTACATATTTTGTATGGAGCTTATGTCAACCATATCTTTAGTAGCCAAATTGATCGATAGATAGAATAGCGAAAACGCTCGTCAATTGACATTAATGATATTTGGGTAATAACAAAACTATATTGTCTGTGGTACATTCAATGTTGTAAAACCTTCCTAGAAAAATAAGCAGTCGAATGGCAAAAACCCCATCTAAATCGGATCATTAGCTTTCGAGAAAATCTCGAACATACATACTTAGAGATCAAACAGAGTGCCACCTTATTTGAAGACCTTTTATAAAAAGCTTAATACGTAAACTTTGCGGTTTCTGCTATACCATAAAATTGCGTAAAAAATATTCCGATCGTTACATGTGACAAACAAATAGTTAAAATGTAAAACATTTTGTACTCGCATGTACAGTACTCCCAAATTAATAATGCACATGCAGATCTTCGCTAATTGTCGTATTCCCGGAAACACTCGAATCATGGAATCGTAAGAGCCCTAAACAAGGCATTTGCATTTTGCACCTTGTTTAAAAGAGATAGGAGTCAATATCATGTGTGCACAATCGAAAACAAATCGGGCGTTCGGCAGCTGTCGCCGGTCAGCGAAATGTCTGTCAGTCGTCTTTATATATTGGTAGTGACTGCACGTGTTCTCTATTTGTGGAAATATATAGAGCTGCTATTACACACCCTTCTTGGTAAATATAATTTCAACATTAATTAGCTTATTCAGATTTAAATAGTATATTTTGAAAAAAGGAAAATAAATAACATATTTCACGTTTTTTTAATATTAAAAAAATAAAATACCTACATTAAATACATATTAAGTACTAGAAAAACATTTAAAAAATGAGATTTATTTAAATTAAATAAATAGATAAACATGCATAAAAAATATATACCTAACTCTGCCCATGCCATTTTCTTTCAGACGAATTCTTCCAAAATGGATAAATTTAAACGTGGAAAACCGCTTAATTCACAAGCACGGCAAATGGTATTTAATGTGTACCTTTATTTCTTAAATGAAGCCAATGTTTTCAACAGAGACCATGATGGTTATTTTAAAAAAATTCAAGACCGTGTTACAAAAGCTACAGGAATTTCGCGACGAACTTTGAGTAATATCTTAAACGAAAAAAAACATAATCAATCAAAGAAATTTTCTACACCGAAAAAAGGAAGACCTAAAAGTAGATTTCGGCTGGTACTTGATGATTTCGACTACTGTGTTATTCGTAATATGATATACAATTTTCAATTGACGCTGAAAGAACTCCCAACTGTAAATAATTTAAGAATAAAGTTGATCGAAGCTATTAATTTCAAAGGCTGTGCCGAGACTTTAAGGTTGATCTTGAAAGACATGGGGTTTAGGTTTCTGAAAACTGATAATAACAGACAATTACTTATGGAAAAACATGATATACGCCTAAAAAGGATCAAATATCTCAGAGAAATACAACAGCTGAGGAGTTCTGGTAGAAACATAGTATTTATGGACGAGTCGTATGTGCACACATCACATACTAAGGGTAAAACTTGGCAAGATAGCAACAAAAAAGGTATCAAACAACCCATTTCCAAAGGAGAGCGAATAATTATTGTACACGCAGGCAATGAAAAAGGCTTCGTCCCAGGGGCTCTAATGTTACATAAATGTGTCGACTCAGAAGGTGACTATCATAAAGAAATAAACGCGGAACGTTATCAAACTTGGCTACGCAATCAATTGATTCCCAACTTGCCTCCTAATAGTGTGTTGGTAATAGACAACGCCCCATATCATAATAAGCTGTCTGTGAAACCACCAAACTCAAACACATCTAAACCACAAATGACAGCTTGGTTACAACAACACAACATTCCGCATGACCCAAAGAAACTGAAACCCGATTTGTATAAAATTATACAAAGATACAAAGAAAATTACACAGAATTTGCCATTGACCGTATAATGGAGGAACATGGGCATAAAATTATACGATTGCCACCATATCATCCCGATTTTAACCCTATTGAAAATATTTGGTCCCAAATAAAGCAACACGTGGCCAAGAGAAATATTGCAATGACTGTGACGTCAGTTAAAGATGCTATATTAGAAAAAATCAATAAAATAGGACCAGAAGAATGGAAAAAAGTTTCTGATCATGCGGTTCAATGCGAAGATGAATATAGAAAATTTGAGCCAAGAATCGATAGTTATTCCGATAAACTGATTATTTACACAGGTGATAGCAGTGAGGAAAGTGTAAATGAACAAGAGCATAATGAAACTTCTGATGAATCTGCGATGTCGGGAATAGAGGTCTTCCTCGATTCTGATTAATTTTTTTATAATTGTATTATTTTTCTGGAATGATTAGTGCTGTAAACAAATTTGAACTGAGATTTTGATTATATTTTATGTAAACCTCTATTTGAAAACGTTTTTTTCTCCTTCTAATAAAACCTTATGTTATTTAAACCTTTTCCTCCATAATTACACCAACTTCGGTAAGACACTTGAAAACTAATCACTCCAACAATGATTGTAGCGTTTTCGCTATTTACTTACATGGAATTATCGAATCAAATTTCGTTACAGGTAAATCAAATCTGTTTTAGCACAAAACACATAATATATAAAATTAGGCATAGAGAAATTGCTCTTAACCACTCTATATAAATATCGTCTTTCGACGCTCGGGTAATACGACCGTTGCCGAACAATGACGAAGATTTCCGAAGATTTCTATGCGCATTATTACTTTTGGAGTACTGTACTACATGTGGAACATAATTCAATTTTGTTCGCCACTATTTCATAGAGAAAAAATCTCGACATTGAACAAAATGTTGAAATATTTTTATATTTATTATTGGCTTTGGGGTGCTTCCCCAGCGTGAAGCACATTGTAGCCTTTCCTAGTGTTATGTTATGATATATGACTTATTGTTTTTGTGTTAGTAGTATTAACAATTAGTCATGTATCATATTACAATTAGACACATTACAATATTAGTCTTGTATCAGTCCTCTAATAAGGTGTATAATGTAGTAGTGTAAAGAAACATTGTAAACATTGGCCATTTGAAAACAGTGGCCGCGAATTTTTATTGCTTGTTCTTTTCTGTGACTTTACCTTTTGTTTGCAAACAGGCATTACAAGTAAATGTAGAATCGACTTTTCACAAGAGTAGTATTTTGCTTCTTGTGAATAAAGATTTTTTATTATTATTTTGTAAAAAATCATGGTGTGTACTGGGTCCTTATTCACTATGTTTATTTCATTTTCACGGCAAGCCCGCGAACTGGCGCATGCGCAATGCATTTCTAAGCGCAGCTCTCTATATACCATTATTACAAGATTTTGACAGTCAAAAGCGCGAGTTTGACGGCGAAAACGAAAAAAAAAGATAGTGAATGAGGACCCTGACCAACGTTATGCGGTGTAATGTAACGTGTTACAAAGCGAGAAGTCGCGCAGCCAGTACAGGCAAACGAACACGGACACGTGAGTAATGAGCCGCTCGTTGCTTGCTGCGAATACTCCACCCGCTGTCAGTTTTTTTTTAATATTGAATTACTGTAGTCTTTCACGACTCAATCAGTACGCCATTGTAAAAAATCGCAACCTCATTGTAAGACAAATATGGAAAATGGGCGAGCAGCGAGCATGTTTACACAAATTCATCAGACTTTTTAAAAAACGGCGTAACGTAATGCTCGCTGCGAATGTAAAATTACACCGCGTAACTTTGGTCACCCCCCACCCTTTTACTTCTAGATTCTAGAGACACAGAAAGCTGATCAGTGATCTTGTGTATTTATCTTACTAGTATTATATGTGTGAAAGTTTGTGAGGTCGTCTCTTATTTTTAGAAGTCGGTTTTTGATTAAACTTGATCTATATAATATCAGAATATTAGGCAGACTATAAGAAAGAAACTAGCGCCACACGGAAACAAAGAAGTACGAAATGAATAAGCGAATGTGAGTTAGAGATGTCTGCCCAAACCGAGATATAAGTGGAGTCCGGACCGATCGTCAGACAAGAGAGCTTCACTACATTACCCATGGTAGGTTCTTAGATGGATCGCTTTTGATCAAAATCACCTCGCCGTACTTCGATGGTTCTATGCATAAACCCTTTATGTTCGAATTTTTGTTTTATCCCTCGTAAAGCGTCTTCCAGACGGTTGGAAACAAACCTTTCCGCCAAGGTGACCTTGCTTGTTTCCAACAGTGTATGTATGTAATTTGGTTTACAACAGCCGTCTACACTGTTGGAAACCAGCAAGGTCACCTTGGCGGGAAGCCTTGTTTCCAACCGTCTGGAAGTCGCTTAAGTGTGTATTATGTATTAGTATTTGTACAGAAACTAATGTGATATCTCCTGCACAGTTGGCTAGGTTCTGATAAAATTGATGAGCGTGACCGAAAGTGGTTAAATATAGCCTAATAGCTCTCTTTGACAAATGGTTGCCGGTTCGAATTTGCCATGAACTACAGACGTAAGCCCACTCCCTAACAGTTTAGCTGGAGACGTTAACGGGATTGCTAGTAATGTGGGATACAAAATCCCACATAGCTATTAATTTAAAATCTTGAGAAAACTTACACAGGACCATTTGCCAAACTTGATAAAGCCTGTACTAACTATGGCAACAAGACAACCGATGAACATACGAATGAATATTTTTTTTATTATATTAATAGGGGACCGATCTAATATACCTTCTTATATCTGGACTGCCTTTGTGGCGCGGTGGGAGTATGTCCGACTGCTACGCAAGAGGTCGTGGGTTCGATTCCCACACGGGACACCACTTTGTGTGATCCACAAATTGTTATTCCTAGTCTGGGTGTACTTTGTGTCCGTGACTTGTATGTTTGTAAAGTCCCCCGCGATACAGGGTTTGTACCCTACCGTGGGATTCGTCATAAAAAAAAGGTGTAAATTAATTCCTGCCCGACCCGAAAGGTTGGAAATTTTAGAACCTAATTTCGATCAAACGTGTACATTTTCAACACTTTTAATTAAAAAAAAATCTAAATACATTCCAATTATAGATAAATTACACCCACATTAAAAATAAACAATCGTACACATCACACAAATATTTATTCTTAGATAAGAAACTAGATCAACAGGCCAGTCAAAACAATACCAACAAAAAATATAAACTTGCAAATTTAAATAAATATTCAACCAAAGCCTCAATCCTTAAGTAGAAACGACCGCATTTTATTTACAAAAACTATTTAAGTTCAACTTTGAAATAAGTACGTTAGCGAAATCGAATTGTGCCCCACTCGGACCACGGGGTAAGACTAAATTATGCGGCCATTTTGAGCCAAAGAAGCGACAAGCCGGATAAAGGCAGTCGTAACCAGCTCACCCGGAGTATAGTCTAGGAGCGTTGTAGTCTTTAGAATTTAAAAATATATTTTTACAATGTTTTTTACGTATTGAATGCGTATTGAATAAACAAAAAAAAAACACATATTTAAATTGCTTATTATGAAAAGCGTAAAAACTGTTTAATAATAATATTAATGTAATTTTTTATGTTTTAGCATTTTTGTCCACTAACCACTAAAGTGCTTTGAATAAATCCATCATGGATTTTTTAGCATTTTTATGTCCATTTTTATTATCCGAGTGTCTGAAAATCTATTAAACTAGTACCGTGCAGAATAAAACTACATCAGAGAGTTGAATAGGCTAGGGCCGTGTTTATTAGGAGTTCTGAAGTTGTGGCTGTATTCGAAATTATGAAAACGACTAAGGCATTTATCATGAAAACATTGTTTTGAGACTATGACACAATAACACTTTCATAGCGACAACCAGGTACTTATAAAAAAAAAATACTACAAAACTTACACTAACAAATACCGCTTTATAAAACTATAAAATAATTTACATTGACAACTGAAACCATTATTCATATTTAGTTACGATGACATGCGGATCACATCATTCAACACCGGATTTACCCCACAAAAATGCAAATCCGTAACAGTAAACCGCTCCGAGCTCCCGGCCTAACCGTTTTAAAGCAACCGCGGCATATAAATCAGTGGCACTTTTCTACTCCAACCCTTATATATCCAGCAATTGGCCTGCGATAAATTTCTTCTAAATTAACACTCCTACCGATATTCGTTGAGATTTAATAGGATTTTTATGTACATTCCTCTTGTTGGCTCTTAAAGAATTTGAAATTAATGGCTTTTTAGTGACATTTGTGTGCCCGTTTTATACGTTTGTTAGCTATTGTGAGTGTTTGGTTTCAGTGCCGAGTTCTATTTTAAGGTCGTTTAAACCAAAAAGGTAAAGAACTAGAGTGGGGATACCCTTGTTTTTTGGTATTTAGTGTTGTGTATGTATAATATTTGCAACGTAAGAATATAATTTGTACTGTATGAAATTGAACAAGCGGTTGTCGCCAGTCATTTTGGTATCTGCGTGGCAGTTTGGATGAGGCAAGTAATTTATTTATAATTTTTTATTTATTTATTACCACAATAATCCAATAAAATATTTTTTCAAACTGAAGAATGCCTAGTTTTGTTTATTATGTCTAAAATCAGTTTGTATAATAACTGAGTTTTACTAGAAAACTAGTTATTATGAGACTATACTAATATTATAAACGTGAGAGAATGGTGTTTGATTAATTATATACTCGTAATGATGTATTGTTACTATGAATTTGATTGGATTTGATAGAAATTAAGAACATTAAACACACAAAGTCAAATCTTTGCAAATGCACTGTATTTAAAGTCACAGAAAGTAATTGAAAGTAAGCGTCATAGAAACTAAAGTCAAATTTTTGCAAATGCTCTGTATTTAAAGTCACAGAAAGTAATTGAAAGTAAACGTCATAGAAACTAAATATAAACTTGAAAGTATCAAAGTTAGATATTTCAAGAGTATTCTCGTATTTTATTACTTTACGCAATTTAACTTGCAATACTCAGACCACTAGCAGGTGTAAGTTAGGTCCATAAAACGATAAGGTATCCTTACAGTTCATAACTCATCGAAGAGGTTACCGACCGCACGTAGAGTAGCTTAATAGGTGTACCAAGTGACTTTCGTATTTATTATCTTGGATAGTAAACTATTGGTACGGGGTAAATGTAATATGGACGTATGTCTACCCCACTTTTAGTAATTTGGGGTAAACTGCAACAACTTACCATGTTTGATTTAAAAATTCACACATTAAGGGACATCCCTTAAACGTGTGATTTTTTTTATAAAACGGTAATCTATCTCTGGATGTGACAATGATAAAGTTATTTGACCCCAGACCTGGTCACCAACTCTTCAACTAAAGAGATTTTTAGAAAAAAAAAAATCTATTATAAACTCTAGTCTACACTGTTTTTTTACGGACAAAAGTAGACCCAGTCACTTACTAAATAACCACACAGATGTTTCCTGCAAAGCAATCAAACCTCTTTTATAGAGTCACAGTTATATTCCAATAATTGCGAAATTAAGAGACGAGTAGGTCGTGAGCTTGATGGTAAGCGTCACACTAGCCCATAACAGTGTCAGTGCCATATATATACAGCCTCTGTGGCGCGGTGGGAGTGAGTCCGACCGCAAGAGGTCGTGGGTTCGATTCCCACACGAGACACCACTTTGTGTGATCCACAAATTATTGTTCCGAGTCCGGGTGTACTTTGTGTCCGTGACTTGTATGTTTGTAAAATCCCCCGCGATACAGGGCTTGTACCCTACTGCGGGAGTCGTCTTTATAAAATAAAAAAGTGCCACCCATCTTCGTTTGGCAAATATTTTAAAGTCACCGCTAGGCGTTTCTTATTTAAGACTTTATTTCGTAAGTCTCATAAGCTCATTTACCCAGTAATTACACTTGCTACAGTGTCCTTGAACGAAATACAGTGATGTATTAATATTACTAATATACGAAAGATTCACCCCACCATGATGGTCTACGGCTTTAACCTACCCTATGAGAAAATAAGGTGCAGCAATCATAGCTTGCTTGACAAAACAATACTTGTATTCCAAACGGCACTCGTCTAAAATAACTCACAGTAAGTACATTCAAAACAGTGTTCAGAAATTCACAAACTGGTCGTGGCAGTTCACATAATACAAAAGTTTGGAACTATAGGACAGGGCAGTGTGTCTCATCATAAATTCTAACCGTGTGTGGACGCTAGTCACGGGTCACAAGCCTCACAAGTACCTTCTGTAGGGGTAAGAAGGGGCAAAGTAAGTGTATGATGTGGGGCAATGTTATTGGTTTATGGGCATCGTTGATAAATAATTCTGTGTTATTTAATTTGTAGGCATTGAAAGGTTAATAGTTATAACGTGTTGTACATGTGTTGACTCTCTCGGTGGGGTAATATTTTTATGTACGATTGATGTAGTAGATGTAAGGCGGAAACGCGGTGGTTGACGTCAGGATTGCCATAAAATCAACTTAGGCGGACATGTATCTATGCCGGAAATGGTTAGGCTTAGGGCCGGTTCCCCTAAGGTCGCGGGTTGAACCCACCTAAGACGATTTTTTTCTCCATAGATTTAAATTTATGTGTATAAAATTAGCGTAAAAATGCTATAAAATTACCAAAAGTGATGTAGGACATATTTTTTTTTTAGAAATAGATATATAGCAATGTGGGTTTTAGGTGCCACATTACTAACAATCATGTTAACCCCTCCAGGTAAGCTTAGCTTGCAAAGGCTTGTGTTAGGAGTGGGTTCACGTGGGGTGCTAAGGGCCGGAAAACCTCCTCGTGGTGCATCCTGGGCAACGTGTGCCGGTGGATTCGCGGCTTTTCGCGAAACCACCGTCACACGGCTAATGTTCTGGCAGAGTAGGGGGTGGCCCATCTCTGGGCTGCCCGGGGGACGGGCTTGACGTGCACTCACACTGCCGTCGAGCGGGCGGTGAGATCTTCTTTCTGCCACCGTCGGAAACTCGTAATCCCTAGTAGGAGTGTCGTAGACATGTCTTACGCCTTTGAACGGGAACGAGGGTCTTGGCTTGGTCGCCTGGGCCGCGAGGATGACAACCTCTATAAAAAATCCCCGAATCCTGTGTTGCGGAGCGTGACCAGAGGATGCATGGCCGATGGGATGTTCGGTTCCAAGCGCTACCCCAGCTGGGGCACCTGCGGACCCCCCAGTTGGGATACAAATTTACGCTTACCCGGGTACAGGGGGCACTGCCCGGGTGGACCATTATTTCCCCCATACTCGTGGGACTACTATGGATGATACTAAATTAAAAAATATGTTTAACAAGACGATGAGCACTAGGCTCCTAGAGAAGGAGAGTACGAGAGAGGGAGAGGACGCAGAAAGAAGGAGTGGAGAGAGGACGCTGGTTCAACTGGCGAGTCATTCTCAATCCACGAGCGCAATGTCTGCGAGAGACGAGGGTTTGCCTCCTGATATGGGTCAATTTAGCATGTCGAAAACGTCAGTGACATCGGCGTCACTAGAAAGTTTGTTGCGGTCGGTCGACTCCGACTCCTCCATAAGTTCGGCGATTAGCGATCGGGTCCAAGTGGCGGGTAGGGAAGGCTTGCGTCTAGAGACTGCGACCGCTGGCGGGCGACGCGCTCTACAAAAGAAGCGTGGTGCATCTCCGTGCAGTGACAACGACCCGCCTGAGTTGGTCTTTAAGGCCCCTAGGAAGGTGCGCACCTCCCAGAGGGGGGGATCAGCGGCGGGAGCGCGTGCTAAGACACCGTTGCCCCGCCCACAAACGCCGTCGACGTCAACCCCGGCCGATAACACCTTGGCCGGTTCGGCGTCACCTTTTAGTCGACGGGAGAGCTACGCCCGCACCCGCACGGAGGGAGAACTGGTCGCCGAGAACCAGATAGACGGGTTCCTGGAGAAACTCCAATCTACGGGAAGGGATAGCACCCCGAAAACCGGTTTGGAGCTTGTTAAAGCGGCAGCCACCTCCTTGTCGGTCATTGTTAATGTTGCCACTAAGAGCAAAAATCTTAAGGGCACATTTGCAAAGGGCCTGCGGACGTCCGCCTAGATTCTGGGGGAAGTGGTAGATGCGCTTTTCGAGCGTACCATCGCCACCGAGGCGGAATCTGAAAGACTGCGGGAGAGCAACGTCCGCATGAAAGAGGAGTTGGGCGAACTACGTGCTGAAGTAGCACAATTACGTGCCGACTTTCCGACGCCAGAGTCAGGGCTGTGCCGGCCGGCTCTGTCCAGGCTCAGAGTGGAGGGGGGCCATCTGTCGACTCATTTACGGAGGCGCAGATGAGACAGCTCTCACTCCTTATCGTAGGTCTCATCGACGCGCGCCTTGAGGGTATCAAGGCGCGCCTGCCCCCGGAACCGAGCTGTCGGCCGCCACTCGCGGCGTCCAAGCCCCATAAGGGGCCACTGATGGCACCCATGGCGCCACCAACCCTCAGGGCCTGTCGGCCGAGGTGCGCGACTGCGGAGTGGAGATTCCCATCCCCCGCAGCATGTGCCAAAAGGAGCACGTCGTGCAGCCGTAGTGGGCGGCTCAGGCCCAAGTTTGCCCCCCGGCGCCAGCTTCTGCTCCCGCCTCCGCCCCCTGTGGTGAAGAATGGCGAACGGCAGAGAGTAAAAAAACTCGGCGCCATTACTTCAATATAATAAATAACAATCACAAGTAAAGGACTACAAATAATAAACTTGTTCCAAATCGGTGCCCATGGGCATTGTGCCCAGAAGGCTGGCCGCATTTCCTCTTTGTATGGCCAGGCTTATTCGCTGGCCGAGGAACATGCCGGCTCTCTGGTCACCTTACCTACTTATATATTTCTAAATACAAACATATTATAGACTAGCTGTCCCACGCAACTTCGTCTGCCTATTCTTTCCCGTTTTTGCGCAATATTTTTCATTGCTGCTCCGCTTCTACTTGTTGTAGCGGGATGTTATATAGCCCATACCCTATCTCAATAAATGGACTGTCCAACAGTAACATTTTTTTATAATTACAACAAGCAGTGGCTGATGTTATCGCGTTCAAACAAACAAACAAACTCTTCAGCTTTATAATATTAGTATAGATAGGATTACGAGCGGAGCGATTGATTTTATGCAATACAATTGGTTAATATTTCTCCGTTTCTCCGTTAAAGGTAGCGTGCCGCCAACACGTTGTCAGGTAAGTGTGTGACAACCGTTACTATAAGCCTTACTGAAGACACTTTATAATATAATGTTTTTCAAATATTTTTTGGGAAAATGTTGGTAACCTCACAACGAAGTTTGGTACATAGATTTTCCGTCAAAGCGTTTTATAAATAAGCTTCTTGATAAATAGAGAGAATTATACATTATAAGTTAATCTGTCTGTTCCGTTTTTGCAAATTTTATCGAATCTGAGTAGGTAATGTAACGACAATAAACATTTGAGTGTGTTGTGGGCCTATCGCATATAAGCTGCACATTCGCGGCGATTTCTACACACCCTTTGTGTTCGTCGTATCTGGAGGCCAATTCACGTATTTAAAGCAGTACAGTTGCAGTTAAGTTTCGATTAAAAAGGCGATTTTCGTATTCTTGTAACTTTGGGATCGATCTCAAAAACGCTTGCGCACCGTACTAGCAAGCGCGCAAGCGTATTTGAGATTGATTCAGTAGTAGTATCTACCGGGAACTATGTTATAATATCTATACTAATATTATAAAGCTAAACAGTTTGTTTGTTGTAAATATGCGATAATCTCAGGAACTACGGGTTCGAATCACGCTACTATCAATAGGACATATTTGACATTATATTTTACCATTATATGATTGCTTACGCTTCAACATATCTGATAACAAGGAATTAGACATACAATAATTAGTGGCAGTGCCGGGCCACGTAGTACCTACGGACCTCCCTACATAAGAGCAGAGCAGCAATAAAAATGTTAAGAAAACGGGGAAAATTCACGCATATAACGCTGGTCAGCTAGTTATAATATACTAGCTGTCCCGCGCAACTTCGTATGCGTAATTTTTACCCGTTTTTTAAACATTTCTCGTCGCTTCTCCGCTTCTATTAGTCGTAGCGCGATGTTATATAGCCTATAGCCTTCCTCGATAAATGGGCTATCCAACAAAAAAAGAATTTTTCAAATCGAACCAGTAGATCCTGAGATTAGCGCGTTTAAACAAACAAACAAACAAACAAACTCTTCCGCTTTATAATATTAGTATAGATAGAGCGAGCTCGATCCTGGCGATTTCATTCCAAAAACTCAACAATGGAATTGTTTCAAAGTTGGCTTGTATAAACTAGGTACCGGATCATTTTCCCGTTACTCCATAACCTCTTCCTGACTCTATAACCCTTAACTACTTTATATTCTACCCACGTATTTCGAGTATATGCCCTTTTTCAGGTAACACGTCACCTGTTGATATATTATGTGAATTTTAACATCGTTTAAATGTCACATTGTATACGTAGTCTATTAGAAAGTGTAGTTAAATTCAGGGGCTGTTATGTGGATGTTATGTACCTAAAATTTGTGTACTATTATAAATTTTACGAGTGGTAGGATATGCTATAGGCAGTCATGGTGGGTACCACGACAAGGTCAGTTATTCTGATCGAAATAGTAATGTTAACGCATTACTGTGTTTTCGGTTGAAGGGCACTGAAGGTAGTATAATTACTGGGCAAATGAGATTTACGAACTAATGTCTCAATCGTGAGTGTCGTAATCGTGAGGTCGCGGGTTTGAATCCTACCCGACGTCAACCCACTCCTTTTTTTTTTTGGCGGGAAAAAATCCTAACGAACACCCCCACCGTCCGGGGAAGACGATGGAGGTAGTATGGGATTTGCACCCACTAAAAAACCCGCCGTGTATCGCTCGCCACCTTCGCGAACGGGCGCCGGAATTTGTTATACACAAGCCATTGAGCTTAGCTGGAGGGGTTAACAGGATTGCTAGTAATGTGGGACCCACAATCCTAGTGCTAGTAATTTGCCATCAAAATTGCTAGTAGTTAGAGAGTGCGAATTTGCGAGTGCGTTAGGCATTTTTTACCGCAATTAAATAAAAGGGTTTAGTCTAGTTTGGGATCTGATGGCATTGTGTAAGTTGTCCCAAGATAAGACAGGATTATAGACAGAATGACTTTCAATTCAGTCGACAACCTTCGTAGGGTAGGCCCAGGTGTAGTTAAGGTCAGCCGGTCCTGGAGGAGTGGGCAGGGCGGCAGCACGGGACCCTTTCCTTCCGGCTAGTGCAGGTCCTCTCCGGGCACGGCTAGGAGGGAACCGAGTCCCGCCTGCCACTGCGACTGCGGTGAGGACTCGGCGCAGCACACCCTCCAGCATTGTCCAGCTTGGGAGGGGCAACGTCGAGTTCTCACCGCAGTGGTCGGAAGTGACCTCTCGCTGCCGGCCGTGCTTCTGTCCATGATCCGAAGCGAGAAGCGAGGTCGTGGAATGCGGTCGCATCCTTCTGCGAGGACATCATCTCGCAGAAGGAGGCGGCGGAGCGCGTCAGGGAAGAGAGCTCCCTGGCGGATCCGCTCCGTCGCCGGCGAACCGGGCGGCGTCGGCGCGCATATCTGCGCCTTATGCCGCCTTAGGTGGGGCTGCGGGCGGGCGTACGGGGTAATCTGCCTCGCCCGCGGCCTTCCGTGGAGGCGCGGCACCCTGTGTGTATCCAGGGGCCACGTAGGTGTGAAATGCCCGGAACGCAACAACATCGCGTGCGGGCATTGCCACTGGGTGGGCCGCCGACGGCATAACAAATTCCGGCGGCCCGTTCGCGAAGGTGGCGGGAGATACACGGCGGGTTTTTTAGTGGGTGCAAACCCCACACTACCTCCACCGTCTTCCCCGGATGGTGGAGGTGTTCGTCAGGAATGCTTCCAGCCAAAAAAAAAAAAAAAAAAAAAAAAAAAAAAAAAAAAAAAAAAAAAAAAAGGTGTAGTTAAGGTAATTTTTTTTTTTCGTTAGTTACTTTCCACACAAACTCGCGCAACTTCGTTCTAAGTTCGTCTAAGTTTTTCCCGTCTTAGCAACATTTTTCATTGCTGCTCCAATCCTCTTGGTCGTAGCGTTTTGTTATATAGCATATAAGCCTTTCTCGATAAATGGGCTATCCAAAAGTAAAATATTTTTTACAATTCGAACCAGTAGTTCCTGAGATTATCGCGTTGAAACAGACAAACAAACTCTTCAACTTTATAATATTAGTATAGACTAGCTGACCCATGCAACGTCGTCTGCTTAAATTAGGTAAACCCTTTTTGCAATATTTTTCTTTTCTACTCCGCTCCTATCCAACAGTAAAATATTTTTTCAATTCGGACCAGTAGTTCCTGAGATTATCGCGTCCAAACAAACAAACAAAATCTACAGATTTATAATATTAGTATAGTTAGATTAGTCGACCCGCGCAACTTTGTTTACATTTTTTTTTCCCATTTTTGCATATTAACATGTTTCATTGATGAATGGATAGCGTGATGTTATAAAGCCTATGACACTTACAAATAACGTGGTTTTCTATTGGTAAAAGAATTTTCAAAATTGGACAGTACCTACATCCTGAGATTACCCCCCCTACAAACTCACAAACTTTACCTGTTCATAATATTAATATAAATAAAACGTTCATATTTTTAATTAATTTGTTAATTTAACCTCCTCAATGACTTTCTTTAATTTTTTTTACAATTTTCATTAGCAATATATCAATGTAAAACGAATGTACAACAGGTACAGAATCTGCCCTATAAATTCGCGACTGAATTCAAACTCACCCTGTATAAAAAAAATATTAACCCTCTACTCACCATGGATTAAAATCTCGCAATGTGATCACGAGATTTTGTTCCACCGATCACTTGATCACCGGTTATATAAAATATTGCGTGTGTTATAGCACTAAGTTACGTTTCAAGTAATAACTTTAAAGATGAATATTTTATCAGAATCAAGGTTACACTTGGCAAACGTATGCTGACTGAACATGAATAATTTAAAGTTGTAACGCCCCTACTATGAGCTTTAATTTTTTTTTAAGATGTATCTACAACGTATAATAGAAAGATCTGATAAAACTTATAATTATTGCGATAATGCAATAAACATGTATACTTTATTAAGTAGCAGTAAATTGGCCAATATTTAAGCACATAATGTTTTTACATCGTAAGTGGATTACTACTACTATGCTGTGCCTATTGAGGCTGATGTATCCGATCTCGTGTACTATTCTAATATTATTGACCTCTTTTTTTGCATCAGTCCTCTAATATGGTGTATAATATAATGGTCTGCCACCATTATATTATACACCATATTAGAGGACTCACCTGCATATTCAGTTTATAAACAGAGAAACATTGTAAACATTAACAAATTCAAAAGAGTGGCTACGATTTTTTTTGCCTGTTCTTTTCTTGGACTTTACCTATTGTTTAGGTTGTGGAATTCGTGTGATTCGCAAACAGGCATTACAAGTAAATGTAGAATCGACTTTTCACAAGTGAAGTATTTTGCTACCTAAGTGAATAAATCATTTTTATTATTATTATTATTACTATTAATGTAGAAACATAGTAAGAAGGGAAAAAAATAAACAAAGAGTAGTTCGGTTTATAATTAACTGAAGTTACAACTATGTCAACTGTTTAAATCATTATACAAAATATTGCTTTTATCGATGCAGAGCCGATAATTGTTGAGAAGTTCACATGATAATTTACCGTCAGCTCTATTACATCGTGTAACAGTAGTATGATGAGAATAAAGTGTTACTCAATACCATATTAAAGTAATTGATTCGAAAACTGTGAAATAATAAATAGTTGCTCTACATTAACAGTTTCACTTCACCAATTAGTGCTTTTTGAGAAATCACTATAGTTGTGCCTTTAATATTTGAAGAGTTTTCTCCATTTCTTCAGAAGCCCATCATCAGGTCCTAATCTAATGACAATGGGGCCAACTTAAAAGTATATCCTATAAAACACAAAAATATTTTTTTTTATATCGGTCCAGCCGTTTTCGCTTAATCGGTGAACAAACATACAGTCGAATTGAGAACCTCCTCTTTTTTTGAAGTCGGTTGAAAATAATTCTATGAATATAGGTGTACTTAATTATAATTCAACCTTCTTAAAGCCTCGGTGGTGGAGTAGGAGTACAATCGAATCTAAATGAGAATTCGATTCTCATTTAGATTCGATTTTCATTTTACGTGATTCACAAGCTGTTGTTACATGTCTGTGTGTACCAGTCACCACTAGTACAAGTACGGTTCTTAGAATACCATTACTTTTGGTTTCTCTTTAGATTGTAGCAACGTATGTTTTTGTATCAGGTTACCTCAGAAAAAAAATCGCTCGGTACAATAACGTACAATTAACAACTACGTCAATGTCTATGTTATTTCAACATCTCTCTAAAACTATCATATTGTTATTGACAACCCTACTCACTCGATTCTCGCTAATCAGAATCACGCATGTTCTTTAACCTTCCATTAGTAGTGGCGAGATTTATATTTTGACATTGTAAGGGTTAGTCGTTATTCGCGGCGTTCATTCTGTCGGTTATCGCAACCATCTTATTTATCTAACATGTATCATAAATATTTCAGCATTTTCCATTTATCCAGAAAATTTGCTACATTTTTTAGTAAATTTAGTTTATGAGTACTTTACTGTGTTAAATTCTAATTTTTAGAGTAAACGTATCTTTACCTATTTTTTTAAGATTGTCTATTCCTAACCCTTTAATATGCATGGTATACTTGTATATTTAAATTTAAATTTTGTATAAATTATTCCGCTCTTAAGGTATCAGACACTGGCTTTTCCCCACGGCTTCCCCTTGTTATGTTTATCTCTTGTAGCTTATATGCCATTTTGATAAGCTGCATTAATGTAAAGTTTTACCAAAATATGTTTAGCATTTTTTGCGTGGCAGAGTAACAAATATTTAACCATCCTTACAAACTATCGGATTGGTAGTGTTTGTTTTCATATTTGCAGTATAATGGCATCATTACATTACATTACATGGCATAACATACATAATCAAAACTAGTCTTGTATTTATTTCAATTTAGGGCGGGATTCAGATCCTCTTTGTGGGATCAGTTCAGATTGGCGAAATGTGGTACGAAATGGCCGAAGTTTTTCTTCTAAGAGTAGCCGGTTTCCTTAAAACGGTTTTTTTCATCCTTTGGTATTAGATTATAGAATACATACATTGAAGTATGGGACTCGTTCGCATGCGCGCACGCCGCGCGCTGTGCGGACAGGTGCATTGGACGACCGCCGGCGGCACGCCGGCGTTGATGTTTTGGAGACACTGGCGCGGGCTCTGCGTGTGGCACGCATTTATATAGTCGTGCGAGCGGGAGCACATTACCGGCGCAAGCGTGCGTTGGAGTGAGACAGATGCGATCCTTGGCGATTGGTTATTTTGGTTTTTGGTGCGCATTATCTGAATGACGAATTGTATGTCGATGTATTGTAATATTAGGAAGCTTATTTTTGACAATATATGAACCATATCGGAACACCAGACGTTTTATTTTACTCCAGAACCCTACAATTGGTGACCCCGACGCAAAAAAAAAAAACAAGAAAAATGTCGACAGATACAAAGGAAACATCGCCACCAACATCCCCACCCATCACACCAGCTCGAGTGTCCACACCTGATCCAGCACCGAGAGCTGAATACCATCTGGGGGCTGTCTCGATCCAGTCAAGACTGCTACCATTCTGGCGGGAACTTCCGCGGGCCTGGTTCATCCAATTTGAAGCCGTCACAGACCCTTTAAAAACTTCGGACGACCAAAAGTATAGATATGTGTTGCAACAGCTACAGGCCACGGACTTGCAACATATCACCGACATTCTATACAATCCGCCAGCTGCTGACAAATATGCCGCTGTGAAGAATCGCTTACTGGCGGTATACGACAAATCGGACGTGAAGAACTTTCAGAAGCTAATAAGCGGTCTCGAATTGGGGGATCAGAAGCCAACGCAACTTCTACGCAAGATGAGAGAATTGGGCAGCGGAATGATCACAGACGAAGGATTAAAAATCGAATGGTTGAATCACCTACCCGCACAAGTCCGCGTCGTGCTGTCGATCAACACGGAATCGTCACTAGAAACACTCGCTGCGATGGCTGACAAAATGGTCGAGTACTCCGAACCCGCAACAATAGCCGCCGTCTCCACGAGCTCGAAAGATCCAGTCGTGTCTGCTCAATTAGACGTACTCTCGAGACAAATCGAGAAATTGAACCTAGAAGTGGCTGAGTTACGCGGGCGACCGACGACGCGACGCTATCATCGTCGTCCTTATCGTTCCCGTTCAAGATCAAGAAGCTTCAATGGCAGTAGGAAGTCCGTGAAACCCGGCGATGCAACGTGGGAATGCAGATACCATTTCCGTTTCGGAGACAAGGCGAAACGATGCGAGTCGCCGTGCTGTAGAAGGGGAAAAGTTCAACCACCGTCGTTAAACTAAATTCTACACCGACGATGGCGGGCGTCGGTGTACCAAGCAACACCAACCGCCTTTGCGTGTTTGATCGTAACACAAGAGAACGATTTTTAGTGGACACGGGCGCAGACATATCCGTATTAGCCGTTACAAGCAAAAGGAAAGTCAACAAATCAAGCGCCTACCAATTGTACGCGGCAAACAACACTCCAATCAAAACGTACGGCGAGAAGGCGCTCAGGCTGAATCTTGGTCTACGGCGCAGCTATTTATGGAACTTCACTATAGCAGACGTGAAAACATCGATCCTGGGAGCCGACTTCTTAAGACACTTCAAGCTACTAGTTGACCTTCATAGAAGAAAACTCATAGACAACGTTACCGAGTTATCAATCGACGCTTTTGAAGTCAAAACCGGCGGGGACAGCTCAATTCACTTCATTAGCTCCGATCAAGTGTACCACGACATACTGCAGCTGTATCCAGAAGTCCTGCGCCCAATGTCTTTAAAAGAACCTGCGAAGCATGAAGTCGTTCACCGCATAGAAACAACGGGGCCGCCGCTGTTCGCTCGAGCGCGCCCGCTACCCCCCGACAAGTACAAGTCAGCGAAGGAAGAATTCGAGCGCATGCTCGAACAAGGCATTTGTGTACCCTCGAACAGCCCGTGGGCCAGTCCGCTTCATGTGGTCAAGAAAAAGGACGGTGGCCTACGTGTATGCGGCGATTATCGCAGATTAAACGCGGCTACATTACCCGACCGCTACCCGCTACCCCGCATTCAAGATTTCACACATCAGCTGCACAATATGAAGATATTCTCGAAGCTCGACATCAAAATGGCCTACTATTGGATTCCTATTTCAAAAGAAGATGCACAGAAAACAGCACTAATTACTCCTTTTGGCTTGTTTGAATTCAAATGCATGACATTTGGACTGCGGAACGCCAGTCAAACGTTCCAGCGATTCATGCATCAAGTGCTACGAGGAATAGACAACTGCTTCTGTTTTGTTGACGACATTCTCCTGTACTCGGAGACCGAAAACCAGCACAAACTCCTCCTCAAGCAAGTCCTAGAGCGACTCAAGCAGTATGGCGTTATGCTGAAACTAGAAAAATGCGAATTCGGCAAGCAAAAGATAAACTATCTCGGCTATCAAGTTTCGACCGATGGAATCAAACCAACACAAGAGCGAACCGAAGCTATTTCGAAGTACCCACGACCGAAAATAATCGCCGAACTGCGACGTTTCCTAGGCATGCTCAATTTTTACCGCAGCTGCCTACCACATCAAGCCGAACTGCAAGCTGAACTCAACAAATACCTGCACAACCGCAAACGAAATGACAAAACACCCATCGAGTGGAGTCCCGAGGCAAAGATAGCCTTCGAGAAGTGCCGTGCAAGCATTTTAGAAGCCACAGAGTTAATGCATCCAGCTCCGGGTTGTGAACTCGCCATCATGTCAGACGCATCAGACTGTAGCGTCGGCGCCGTATTACAACAAAGAGTCGACGGCGTGTGGAAACCCCTCTCTTATTTCTCCAAATCAATGAGCGCAACGCAACGCCGCTACAGCGTGTACGACCGAGAATTACTGGCCATCTACATGGCGGTCAAACATTTTCGTCGGCTGATAGAGGGATGTGAAGTAGTCATTTACACTGACCACAAGCCACTTGCTTACGCACTAACACGCCAAGCAAGTAGCACCGACACACCTCGAAGAGAACGTCAGTTGCACTACATAAGCCAGTTTTGCACCCATATCAAATACGTGCAAGGAGAGAACAACACAGTAGCGGACGCCCTGTCACGTATCGAAGACATACAGTGCCCAACAACGATTGACTACAACACATTAGCATGCGAGCAAGAAAAAGATCCGCTACTAAAACAACTACGGAGCCAAGCAAACTTGAAGTTCACTGACGTCACTATGCCGGGCGGACGCCGACCAATTACGTGCGAAAATTCTACGAGTACCCCCCGACCGTACCTGCCGAAGTCGCACCGTTTTGCTGCATTCAAAGCACAACACGATTTATGTCACCCCGGCGTTAGAACCACGCGAAAGGAAGTCAGTTCGAGATTCTTTTGGCCGAACATGAACAAGGAGATCGGGGACTGGGCCCGAGCATGCGTCAGTTGTCAACGAGCAAAAATACACCGACATGTTGTAACCCCGCTCGGCGAGTTCCCACCATCTGAACGCTTCGCACACATACACATAGACATCACCGGGCCATTGCGAATATCTAACGACAACCGTTATATTCTAACCATCATTGACCGATGCACGAAGTGGCCCGAAGCTATCCCGATGCACGAGATCACGGCTGAAAACGTCGCGAAAGCCCTATATGAAAACTGGATTGCGAGATTTGGCTGCCCACTAAGAATATCAACGGATCAAGGCCGCCAATTCGAATCGTCGCTATTCAATGCATTAATGAAGAGGTTTGGCATCACCAGAATTCGCACCACGGCCTATCACCCACAAGCGAACGGCCAAATTGAGAGGTGGCACCGAACATTAAAAGCCGCGCTCATGGCTCGCGGCAACACAACTCGATGGACAGAAGAGCTACCCACCGTACTACTCGGACTGCGAACGGCGCTACGCAACAACAACCGTCTCAGTCCAGCAATGATGACGTACGGTACAACGCTTCGCCTGCCTGCCGATCTCATAGTACCGTCTGAGACAAGTATTGTCGACAACGATTACATACGCCGACTCATGGACACCATGGCATCAGTCAGATCATCTCCTCGCTCAAACAACAGTCATACGCAGCCTTTCATTCACACGGACCTCTCTACGTGCACACATGTTTTCGTACGAAGCGACACAGTTCGATCGCCGTTAACCCCGCCATACGAAGGTCCGTACGAGGTGATTCATCGTTTCGACAAGTTCTACAAGATCAAACTACCGCGGCGAACATCAGTCATATCATTGGACAGACTCAAGCCAGCCTATACTTACGATGAGAACTTGGACACCCCCGCCGATCTCGTCCCACAGACCTACGTTACAAGATCTGGCAGATCCATCAAACCAGTAGTACGCTTCGCTTAGGGGGGAGTGATATGGGACTCGTTCGCATGCGCGCACGCCGCGCGCTGTGCGGACAGGTGCATTGGACGACCGCCGGCGGCACGCCGGCGTTGATGTTTTGGAGACACTGGCGCGGGCTCTGCGTGTGGCACGCATTTATATAGTCGTGCGAGCGGGAGCACATTACCGGCGCAAGCGTGCGTTGGAGTGAGACAGATGCGATCCTTGGCGATTGGTTATTTTGGTTTTTGGTGCGCATTATCTGAATGACGAATTGTATGTCGATGTATTGTAATATTAGGAAGCTTATTTTTGACAATATATGAACCATATCGGAACACCAGACGTTTTATTTTACTCCAGAACCCTACAGAAGTAATTTTTAGAGGCATTTCTTGCCAATTACTTCACAAATACAATAATTGCATTTTTGAAAGATAGAAAAATTTTAAGTCCAGACTTAGGAATCGATCCCGAGACTTCCGTAGCTATACCGGGGCCAGAAGCGAACCACCTATCTGGAATATGTTACCAGACCTCAAATTCTTCTACCCCTTGATGCTCGCGAGATTCTTTACATTATTTACTATCAAGAAGACAAAATTAACAATATCAAACTCTCTTACAACATCATTCCAAAAGTACTGTTAATTCAAAATTTGTAAGATAAAAATATTATAACAAAAGAATGACTAAAGTAATCCCCCGTCTCACATAAAACTTCGGATAAAAAAGAGATAAAAAACGCATAAATTTTTCAACACTTAAAACATTAACAATCGTAATCCTTATCACTTTGACATCGTTTAATCCACGGATTTAAAAAAAAAACGAACGGACGGAACACGACTTCTAAATTTGAATTTCATGAGCGTAGTGCCTCCTTTTGAAATTAGAACGTGGAATTCCAACTTTGAACGTATTCCAACGTTGGGATACGTATTTTCAGGTGAGGGTAGGGTTGTCGCATTAAAAATTATTAGATTATGTTCGCGGGTCTACATTACGTATTACATTTTGATATCGGTTTGGTAATAAATAGGGGTAGTTGGTAGAGAGGCCTTTGTTTGTAAATCTATGTCACAGTGAGCAAGATTATGCAATGTTACCATTATTGGTCCATAGACGGGTGACAGTTTATGATAAAAGCTATAACAATCAAAACAATGAGACAATGCATGCAAATCCCATGTTAAGTCGTAGGTAAATATTAAGTAAAGAATACTTGTATTTTGAATTAAGACCACAAAATGACTGCTTCTCTGGCGCGGTAGGAGTGTGTCCGACTGCTACGCAATAGGTCGTGGGTTCGATTCCCATACGGGACACCACTTTGTGTGATCCACAAATTGTTGCTCTGAGTCTGGGTGTACTTTGTGTTCGTGACTTGTATGTTTGTATGTTTGTAAAGTCCCCCGCGACACAGGGCTTATACCTGCTGCAGGAGCCGTCTTTAAAAACAAAAATTAATATCTTTATATATATATTTCTCGTGTGCGTGTGTATGTCACTGAACTCCTTCTAGACGGCTGGACCGATTTTGATGAAATTTTTTGTGTGAGTTCAAGGGGATTCGAGGATGGTTTAGATTCAAAATTGAACCCGATTTCCAAAAAAAAAGAGTCGAGACGAAGTTCGCCGGGACAGCTAGTATATTATAAAACCTTTCCCACTTAAATAAAACAACGATAGTTACTTGTATAATAATCATTGTATTAAAACTATTAAATATTACATAATGGCTTGGATTGATCGCGGATTATCGCAACAACAGCGTATTAATGACGTCATTACAATAAAAGAGCAGATACACGTGACATTAAATCGGAAAATTAAATGGTGTTTAATAGTAAATGGTGCACCGAGGATTATATCATAAAATTCTGTGCATATTGCGTTTACGGTTTTAATATGTTGCAAAGGTGGTAAATAAAGATTTATCCTGGCTTAGGTTATGTAAACTCGTTGTAATTAACATAGTTTTTTGAAGTTTTATAAACCGTAAACATGGTGGTTAGGAGCGCTCCTCTATAATGTGTAACAAAAGGATGTAATAAAAATCTCTCCTCTCGTGTTATTATAAGTAGGAAACTAAACATTTGAATTATATTTTGTTTTCTTATCTATATTAAATATTAAACATACGACTTATTTAAATACCGTGAATTTTTGGGTAAGTTGATAAAATCTTGGTAGACGTTGATCATCTAATTCTACAATTTTTTGTAGGTAAGTACGAGTATATACACGTTTTGAATTTATGATTTATTTACTTTTTGGCGTACAGACTAATTACATAATATCAAGTTTATAATATAATGATATTCAGATTGCTAATATCAAACCAGTTACACCTACTTCATAAAATGTTTGACAACCCTAGCAGCGTACAGCGTCGAGTGAGCTCTCAGCCGAGCGCGTAATTTATTTTTAATTTGTCAGCGCGGCTTTTTGTTTTTTTTGTAAATTATATGTTTAAGGATTAGTTTGTGTTTCGGCGTTAGAAGGGTTAATGTTAGGTTTATTTCGTCTTCGATATGTCTTCGACAGATAACTAACTAGTTATTCTAAGCTTGGTTCATACATAATTCAAATTCGAATAAATTATTTGGCGCTAAAGGCGAAGATACACAAGCCAGTAAAACAGAATAGTAGGGTGTATATTAGTTGCAAGCTAGTAAATCCAGATCAAATACAGGCATGCCAGTAAACATAAACACAATAAAATTATGTAGCTCTTGCAAGGAGATGTTATGCAAGTGCGCCAGCTATATGCATTAGTATTGTCGCCAATTGGTCTTAAAATTTGGTAAGACTGACTTAGTACTTGAGTATTTTTTTTTTTAAAGATAACTAGCAATGTGCACATTACTAGCGATCTTGTTAACCCCTCCAGCTAAGCTCAAAGGCTTGTGTTAGGAGTGGGTTCACGTCGGTAGTGTAATGGGTAGGATTCGAGCCCGCGACCTCACGATTGCGAGACCGATGCCTTAGCCATTAGGCTACCAAATTGCAAATGTTATAATAAAGTACCTAATTGTTTGTTTGTTACATTTCCAGTTAAACTCATGGACCAGTTTTGATGATACTTTCATTGCGATAATGTAAACTAACATCCATATAGACAGAACCGCATATAAAATATGGCTATTTATATTGTTCTTACAAAACCTTTTTACCTCGTCGAGATAAGACGAATGCTTGAATGATTCATTATCTTCGTGGTTCGCCCAAAATCCTTTTATCCTATTAATTATAGTAAAATCCTTTCCTTTAGTACGGGATTTTCAATAATTAACCTCTAGAGGATCATGGGAAGCCTTCTAATGAGATTGATAGAAACAACTTGATGTAGTGTGTCTATGATTGGGTAAGACAGTCGTAGATCTCGCGCCTGATCTTCTTCCTGTGGGATTAAAGTCCTGTTGATCTTTGAATATGAGGGAATAGAGTGTGAGCATGTGTTTAAGCACTTAGTAAGCACTATAATCATGCTATTTGTTTTACAATATTAATATTATTGCTTAAGTCATGGTGTGGTTATGGTTGCATTAAACTACTTGCTGGCATAACTGTAAAGGGGTGGACGATCGCTGAGCGATCTATTTTCCGCAATGTTGCCCGGCCAATTTTGTTGTTGTTTCAGTCGCCCTCTATTTTATTGTTGCCGGGTTGTGTAGCCCGTTTAAGAGACTGGATCATGCGCCATACAATTGTAGACATATTGCCATTATTGGCAAAACAATTAGTTGCCAATAGTGCCGCCACAAATTGCTGTAAAATATGGCCTGTTTAGACGCCCCTTTAAAAAATAGTTTAAAATTGTCATTAAAAAAAAGGCCATGAGTTTTTATTGCAAAGTGCTTTTCTCACTGGCTTTCCTTCTTGCGAACTTGGCATTAAATGTAGACTCATACTATTCCAAATTCATATGTTTATAAGAATTGCATTTTGTACCCTAAGTGAATAAAGTTTTTTGACTTTTGCAAAAAAAGGTATCGTTCACGAACATAGAATTTCAGACCACTTCTTAAGACGAAGGCTATATTATGATAGCATTCTTATAAATGCTGTCATAATGTAGCCTTAGTCTTATCTCTCTCTCATAATATATCCATGACCTATTAACACCAATCCAATAAGTTTCAACGTGACCTTTCGATCAGAAACCTCATCTACAAAAACCCAGTTAACATAATCGTCAATATATTAAAATTAATTGTGGTGTCTGAGTGTATAGAGGCGTTTAAACGGGCTATTTTTTACGGCAATTTGTGGCGATAATGCTGTGGCCGGCAACATGGCAGTACTTACCAATATATATAAGATATGAAGGTTGCCAGACGATCGCTGAGCGATCGATTTTCCGCAATGTTGCAACTACTTTTTGACAATTTTGTTGTTGTTTCAGTCGCTCTCTATTTTATTATGGCAGGGTTGTGTAGCCTGTTTAGAAGACTGAATCATACGCTGTATAATTGCAGACATATTGCTGTTACTGGCCGAGCAATTAGTTGCCAATAAAGCCGCCACAAATTGCCATAATAAATGGCCGGTTTAGACATTTATGACACGTTTAAGCATGTGTAGCGGCGGTGGCCTAATGGTTAGGGTATCGGACTCGCAATTCTGCGGTCGCGGGTTCGAATCTTACCCATTATACTACCGACGTGAACTGACTTCTATCAGAAGCCATTAAGCTTACCTGGAGGGATTCATAGGAATGCGAGACACACAATTCCACATTGCTATTTATCTTTATGATAAAAAAAAAATAACCAAGTGCATATCGGACGCACAATGTTAGGTTTCGTACTTATCCAGCACAATCATGGGGTATAAGAAGTGGATTTGCTGTAGTTTTTGTTTCATACTAAATACCTACTAACATTCGCGATTTGTACACATTATTAAAATATATAATATTACGGGTCTTAATCGCGTGAATAATTTAAGGTAAAATACCTTGTTTATTGCCCTAGGTTTCGACCGTATTGCAACGGCCGTGGTCACGGGAGTCTTCCCGTGACCACGGCCAGGTATTTTACCTTAAATTATTCACGCGATTAAGACCCGTAATATATATATTTTAATAATACCTACTAAAAATTTTACCTACTTACGTAATTTTAAATAGAATTTGGACGAAAATTTTGTTGTGGTTGGCTGTTACTCGTTAACTTGTAAAGCCTCCTTAGCTGTCATAGTTTTCCTTTTAATTTCATCATATATGCTACTACCCTGAAGTTTTTCAAATCTCCACAAACAACCATTTAGCTGGCAGGGACACGCACTGACACTTGGCTCTTTTTTTTCGTTTCCAAAGAGCTGCTTTGGTGTACGTCGGTTTATTCTAACTTATATCAACAAATACTTACCGATTTTTATTGGACTTAAACTAGTCAAACAAAGCCGCGGGCTACAGTAAGTGGTAGAAAAAAACTAAGGATAACGTCTCGCGGTGAACGTTGGATGCTGGATAATATTGGAGACGAGGAGAGCAAATGAGAATCTTATGACATGTCCGCAATGGGTGGGTTTAATTCACGAATGTGGAGACGGACTTTTTATTCTCTGTAGTATCGTTGAGTTCATAAAATTGTATGGCTTTTTTCTGACTGCGTCATAAGGATAGTAATATTTTTCGAGCATATGTATGTCTGAAATAAGTATGTGTAAATGTACATAGTAGCTATGTTAATTTCTTTGGCACGCTCTTCAGAATGAACGCCTTGACGGATTTCGACAAGTGTCGTTGAATTTGTCTCAATTGTCGGAGTGACATAGGCTATAATCGTTTTAAGTATTTTAAGCATTGTTAATATAATTAAATGGAAAATTTTACAAGTTTACAAATTTTATATAGATTATAGTTATGTGGGACCTACAATCCCACATTGCTAGTTATTTAAAATAAAAACCCGTGAGTGGCAAAAGCATGTCGGATTATGCTCAGCGTAAGGCTTCGCAGCAACCCAGGCTGTTGCAAATAAATTATGCAACTCTTAGAGCGAATATTTCCAAAAACATTATCTTTATAAAAAAATAACTTTGTAACCTTAGAATGTTTTTAAAAGACCTGCCGAATGATGTGCCATTTGTTGAAGTTTGCAGGAAAAAAACTGCTTTTGTTACATGTATAGAGTGCCCTTCTTAAATATTTTTATTATTAAACTATCAAGCTAAGTAGCGGCTTATACTGGGTGGCGCAAAAGTATAGACCCTATTTGGTTCAGCTATAACATTTTTTCTAAATTAGAAAACTAGATTTAGATTTTTTTAAATGTATATTTGTGCCATTAAATTTCGTACCATTAGGATTTAAAGATGATGTCTTTTAAATGGTGACCTCCAGAGTTGATACACATTTGAGCCCTATTTATGACATTTTGCATAACTTGCCGTAACACTTCCTGCGATATGTTCGTTATTTCTTGACGAATGTTTTCTTTTAGAGCTGCGAGAGTCTGTGGCTTGTTCACATACACCCGAGATTTCAAAAAACCCCAAAGAAAGAAGTCTGGACTGGTCAGATCGGGTGATCTTGCAGGCCAAGGCAAATCGCCAAAACGAGAGATAACTCGGCCTGGAAAAGCGTCCCTCACTAAGTCCATAGTGTCGCGCGCTGTGTGTGCCGTAGCGCCGTCTTGTTGAAACCAGATGTGCTCCAGCCCCAATTCGTCCAAACTGGGTATCAAAAACTCACGTAACATGGTTCTGTAGCGTTCTCCAGTGACAGTTATCGCATTGCCTCCAGCGTCTTCGAAAAAATAGGGTCCGATCACTCTGTCAACACAGATGCCACACCATACAGTAACTTTTAGTGGGTGTAGAGGTGTTTCTTGAATAATGCGCGGATTATCAGTGCCCCAGAACCGAGTATTCTGCTTATTGACATGCCCTGAGAGATGGAAATGCGCTTCGTCACTCATAACCAATTTTGAAGGACAATCATCCTCTTCAAGGTTGAGGTTTATGACGCGCTGGCAGTAATCTAGACGAGCTCGGTGGTCAGCAGGCAGCAGCTGATGAGTCATTTGAGTTTTATACGGGAACATCTTTAAGTCTTTCACCAAAATACGCTGCAGGGTCCGTCTGGAAATGCCCAATTGCGTGGCACGTCACCTCGTTGATGTTTCTGGACACTCTTCCACATCTTCGCGCACAGCATCGATATTTTCAGCTGAACGGCCTGTTCTTGGTCTCCCAGACTTAGGTCTATCCAATGTTGAGCCAGTTGCTTCAAGGCGTGTGGCAAAGCGTCGAATTGTGCGACCAATCGGTGCCGGACGGTGGGGAAATCGTCGACGAAATTCACGTTGTGTTCTTATCACTGATGAATTATTCCGTAAGAACATTGACACAATTATTCCACGTTCTTGGGGGGTAAAACGGTCCATGTTTATTTTCAGTGTATTTTACATTTGTTCACTACACAATTTTCAACAACAGAATGACAGAAAATGTCATATAAAAAAAAAAAAAGTATTTTCTTTAGTGCCACTACTTTTGCGCCACCCAGTACAAGACACCTATGTTCTAAATTTCATTAATATTCATTGTGTAGTTTTTGACTAAAATGCCTGTGGCATAGGGACGGACGGACACACAGATGAACGGATATGACGAAACTATAAGAGTTCCGTTTTTGCCATTTTGGCTACGAAACCCCCAAGTTAAGTATATCTTATTTTTTTATTTTATCAGGCCACAAAAAACGAAAATAACTTCCAATTTTTTTATGTGATGTTAGGGTTTGATGCAACACACACATAATGTTTAAATGTATCATTTATCGTGAATAGTTTCGGAGAAATAAAGCATTTTTCTATTTTTATTTTTTTACTTCAAAATTTGGTCGTTATTGTAATTGAAACTAATCTTACTGTGCACACATCACGGGAAATAAAATAATATGTGTTTATTTTAAAAACCTAAGACAATTGATTGCCTCTGTGGCGCGGTGGGAGTGTTTCCGATTGCTACGCAAGAGGTCGTGGGTTCGATTCCCACACGGGACACCACTTTGTGTGATCCACAAATTATTGTTCCGAGTCTAGGTGTAGTTCGTGTCCGTGAATTGTATGTTTGTAAAGTCCCCCGCGACACAGGGCTTGTCCCTAATGCGGGAGTCGTCTTTTAAAAAAAAATAAAAGAATTAAACAATTGGAGACAGTGAAAAAAAAAAATTAAGATAAATTAAATAGGGTATAATAAATTAAGGATGCCTATAAAAGATAGGAAAGAAGCCTTTTCCATACAATGTTCGCCATACATTTTCGCGTTGACCGCAACAAGGCATTATTAAAACATTATTTGCGTAAGAAAAATGTATTTTTGACTACGAAATGTCCCGGCCTCGTTTACATTTGGGCCTGACACTTGAGAGGTTGGGGAGAGAATAGGAGGGAGGATTTACTTCTTGCCAAGAGTTGTTTAATTTAGTGTGGTATATCTATTGATAACTTTTAATCCTACACACACGGATCTCTGACTCATTGGCGACCATGCAGATCGAAATATCTGCAAGGTTAGGCAATGTTATCATTGTCGATCCATAGATGGGTTGTTGATGGGTTTCTGAAAAATGTCTCACATCACCGTGTTACAGAGTCTCTCACCAGTCATGTAGGATTACCATACCGGAGAAGGAGGACAGAATCCGGGACAGGATAGTGTAGGTACTTGTGTCTGAGTGCAAACCTGTATACTGAGATTGCCCCCTTAACCGAACAGAAATTAGCCGGCAGAACTGGCTAACAGACAACAGAGGTTGAAGTTATAATGACACAAAATAAGGCGTTTATTTTTGCGTAAGGCATTAAAAATTATCATGGTTTCCTAGCCCATTAGGTTACTTCACACACAATTTTAACGTCTGTTGTCTGTAAGCTATTTCTGCCGGCTAATTTTCGAAATGGCTGGAGTGACATAGAATGAATGAAATATTTTTTTTACTGGCAGATAACTGATGCAATATAGATACAGCATGTACTTATTGCATCAAGTCATCAATAAAATAATTGTGTTATAAACACTTTTAGTATTTTAGAATCTTGATAATATTGCTATATAAATTCTGTATTATGATGAAAAAAACAATTATTACAATTTTATCGACAGTTAAACAACACTAGTGTAAGTCAATAGATGTAGAGCTTTTGGGGAAGTTGTATTTCATTATGTATTTTGGACAGATTTTTAGTTAAAATTGCTTTGTTTCTAGTGAAAAAATAGTGAAATTAATGTTATATTTTGAAATAACTTATGCACGATTATCTGACAAGAAATTTACGATAATTCACACAAGGTCACCAGATCCCAAGATAAGCGGAGCCTATACTATGGCAACGAGACAACTGATAGACACAGAAATTGACACACAAAATTTTCAAAATTCTAAATTATTTATTCATTTAGGATGCAAAACAACTCCTATGATACGTCGGGATTCTACATGTACATGTAATGCCAAGTTCGCAAACAATAGGTAAAGCCGGAGAAAAGAACCTTGCAATAAAAACTCGTAGGCAATTCTTTCAAATTGCCAATTTTAAAATGTTTGAATGTTTATAAACTTGAAATAGGGTTAAATGACTGACTCAAATTATATTCTCCAAAAGTTAAAACATGAGGTAAACTACACTACTACAACATAGTAGGAGCATCTACTTACAACAAAGATATTTACTCAAAGATTTATTCTGGAAATCGAACCCTCGACCGCAGGCTTCACAGTCAGGTATATATCCCCTAGACCAATATGCCAATCAAGCCATCCAATACTAATTAGATACGTTAAATCAAATAATTCCTCTAGACCTTACTAACAAAAACTTATTATAGAATTAAATACTAAAACTATGGTAAACAGGAAATGGTCGCTGGAGGTAGAACAAACTGCTGATTGAACTTCCGGCCAGGACCGGATATTGCGCCGTACGTACAAAGGGGCATAACTCACAAACTTTGCTTTTGCAAAAGATATTTGACCCCGATAGGAAGTCTTTGTAGCGTTAGATTTGTTTTTTTTTGGGAGGCATGTCTTATCTTCTTTGTAATGCTGCTTAAATCGTAAATATCACATGATTATATTAAATAGAACATTATTCTAAATAGAATGTTATTTGTTATTTTTAACAAAATTCACGAAATGTTTAACGACCGTTTTCACTAATCTAACTATCGATGATTTTGGCTAGAATTTGACATATTTTGTATGGATCATAAGTCAAATATGCCAGAATTGACTGGCCTGTTGACCTAGTGGTTAGTGACCCTAACTGCTAAGCCTGAGGTCGTGGGTTCGATCCCCACCCGTGATAAATCTTTGTGTGAAGAGCACGATGGTTTATTCTGTGTCTGGGTGTTATTTATCTATGATATGTATGTATGTATTTAGGAATATATAACCATGTTTATCAGTTCTCTGGTTACCATAGTACAAGTTCTGCTTAATTTGGGATCAAATCGCGTTGTGTGAGTTGTCCCAAGATATTATTATTATTTTAGATAGTTGCGAAAATTCTAGGCAATAAGCTAGATGACTGTCAAGTAAATATAACTTTATTTTTGAGGAATATCAAAACGATACGTTTCATTTAAAATTTATTTGGAATACCTACTCGTTATACCTCAAATCATTTCTCATGACATGATTACGACACACACACACACACACACACGATGATGACATGTTAAACTCCATGTTAATTGTTTTTTTCTTTTTATTGAGGTAAATAAACAGTGACACAATACAAGGTAATTAATAGTAGTAGAAAATCATAGTTAACATTGTGACGTCAGCGATATTTACCATATTTTAACCGATTTAAAGTTATCTTATACTAGCTGACCCGCACAACTTCGTATGCGTTATATTTCCCTGTTCTTGCAACATTTTTTGTTGCTGCACCGCTCCTAATAGTTGTAGCGTGATGTTATATAACCTATAGCCTTCCTCGATAAATGGGCTATCCAACAGTAAAAGAAGTTTTTAATTTGGACCCGTAGTTCCTGAGATTAGTATAGATTTAGGTTTGCTTAAAAAGTTAATTAACTAATTTTGTTTTTATGGAACCAACGAGCAAACAAACTACTATGCCCCCTGGTGTTATTTACAGTTATCAGTCTAGTGCACTTATGCTAATTGATTATGTAGATGTAATGACTTTAGTATTACTATCGTTTAACAGGGGGCCTAGACAAAGTCACATTCTAATAGCAATATTGTTATTGGAAAAGTAGGTACAAAATGGATGGAATTTAATTATGTCACGTGGTCAATCCAAGTCAATGCGTAGATAAGACGCACTATTGACAGTATCTTTGCTATATTTTCCATTCGACTGATCGCTAATTTAGCGAACGGTGAGACCATGTAGAAAACGAAATAAAATGGCGGATTTTATTTTTGAAGAATTGGACGTTTGCGGTGGAGGAGACATTTTCTTTATTTTTTTGCGAACTGTCATTGGTATTGTAATCTTGTAGGCGTTAGCGAATTGAATTGAATTGATATGAGAATCTTATATTTAAAACAATAGTTTTTTAAAGACACTAGGACGTGTTGAGGACATATTATTATTAATGCTTGATAAGTGTAAATTAATTTGCACTATTCAACAACTAGCGACAATCTACTAATCCGCAGTGAGTATAAAATATATTCAAAACAGACAGATTGTGTCTGTTTGTTTTACAAATAAAGTATACTTTCGGTTTAATTAATCTTTATTCTCAAAAGTATACTTTCAGATTAAGAAACAAATTTAGTCGTAGGTTTGTTATTTATCTATACTAATATTATAAAGCGGAAGAGTTTGTTTGTTTGCTTTGTTTGTTTGTTTGTTTGTTTGTTTGTTTAAACGCGCTAATCTCAGGAACTACTGGTCCGATTTGAAAAAATCTTTTTTTGTTGGAAAGCCCATTTATCAAGGAAGGCTATAGGCTTATAACATTGCGCTGCGACTAATAGGAGCGGAGCAGCGACGAGAAATGTTGCAAAAACGAGGAAAATTTACGCATACGAACGATTGCGTGGGACAGCTAGTCTTTAATGTACAGATACTGTTAGTTCACACTTTTATAATCACAAAGCCCAGCACCCCATCTCTTCCCGTGGGTCGTGGGCGATCGCCAACCTGCTCACCAATCGTGGCGATTACGGCAATTACCCCCAGGATCTAGAACAATTGGGTTTTACTGGGAAGACCCGTGCCCAGCAGTGGGACATCATATGATTTGTTAAAGAATAGTATAAAGATGCTGCTGGTTCCTTACTAAAACAAACTAATCCAAAATTTATAACAAGCGATGTGTACAGTCCACTAAAACCTTGGTCCATCTTTAAAAGGCTTTCATTCAGCAATATATACCTCATTCCAATTGATTGGATAGTGAACAGGACGCTTTATGTACGGCTTTTTACAAAACAATTGGAAAACAATAAAACAAAAACAATTACTTGTTTTACTATACACTGTTGTACCTTTTTTATGTAACCTCGCTAAATAATGTGTTGAAAAGTTTTTTTGTTTGTTGTATTTTGTACACGATGTATAAATGTACTAGCAGTTCCCCTGCAGCTCCGTCTGTGTATACCAGCCAATTTTGGGCACTTTGGGCAAAATGTAATATTTCTACATTTTCTTTCTTACTCATTTATTCCCACTGTCCAGTCCAAGGGTTTGAGGTGGGTGTTGATGAGTGAATATTTATTCAGCTCATTTTAGGTTCAGTAGGCAAAATGGCAAAACGGAACCCTTATAGTTCGCGATGTCCGTCCGCAGCTTAGCTCAGAGACTGTTAGAGCTAGAAGGCTGTAATTTGCATGAATACAAATATTACTTAAGCCGACAAAGTGAAATAATAAAATTTTGAATAAAACATTTTTTTTTTCCTGCCATCCCATACCCTAAGGTGAGAAAAAAATCACAAATAAAAACAATGATACCTCATTAGTTAGATCTTTTAAAACAATTAGAGGTTTTAAAGACCATTTTTCGATTATGGGATTGTGAAATATAAAGCTTTAAAGTGCAAATTTTGTTTTATTTTTGTTTGGTCACCCCCCCCCCCTCTGTCGTTTTCTCGGTCACACCTCTTTCAAATCTTACTTTTACAATAATTCAAATAGAAGTTTTTAGACAAGTTTCACGATTCGGTTTCACGTTCACTCGTGTGAAATCGCATACACAATCAAACAAGATGCTATCCGAAAAATAAAGATTTGGCCAAGCAAATAAAGACTCGAGAGATTATGATGGCGTAGCTATTTGCCCAATGAAACTGCAAAATATCAAAAACCGCCTTACTATCTAAACGTTTTACTATCAAAAACTACCTTTCTGACGTCATAAGTCGAGAACATCGCCCGAAGTTCAACGACCGATGTCTTAGTCGAATATAATCGAATACTGATACTATCTCTACCTCATAAACTAAACGTACGTAGGTACTAAAACTAAGTCTTCATAAAATAGAGGCGAGTCCTTCGTCCTTATGGCTCACTCAAGTGCACTCTAAAATTATATTCATAGTGATAGGTGCACGGTTCAATAGTTTATTTATGATATGATAGATAGTCCGTGGTTCGTTTTTCATAGTTAAAAATTAAACAAGGATTTTTTAGAAGCGATGGTAGCCTAGTAGTTAATTAGGGGAATGTAATCACGGGAATATATTCAGAATTGCATTAAAATGGCTTTCAACATCAGTCTGTATCGGTCTACTGCCGTCCGCCGCCTTCCAGTCCATCCCAGCGACTGTTCTAGATTACATTTACCAAGTCGTGATCTATTTGCTACAACGGCCATCAATCCTTCGGTAGATATGACCAGCCCATCGCAATTTCAACGACAAAGTAGATGCTTTATATGACGCATTATGGACAGGTATAAAACTATATTCACCGTTGACGAAGCCCCATAATAACTCAAAACACCCACCATGGTTTAACCGAGACCTAGTCAGACTTCTCAGACAAAAAGAAAACATCAGAAGGCGGTACAAAATTTACAATAATCCTTTAGATCGTCTCTCCCTCAAATGTCTCTCTAAGCAATATGATAAACTTGCCAAAGAAGCGTACAAAAATTACATAGATAATGTGGAGAGCAATATAGGCTCTAACCCGAAACATTTCTGGTCTTTTCTTAAAGCCAAGCGTAACGGCACGGCTAATGCGTATCCAGACACTATTAGCGATGGTCGTACTATATGTACCTCTGGGCAGGATATATGCAATGTTTTTGCATCATATTTTGCTTCCGTGTATAAGTCCAACGATCAGCAACTAGGTCATAATTCAAGCATTGATAACATTCCTTCTCACATGAGTAGCAGCGACTTCTTCTCTCATCTTGTAATAGACAGTAACGCCGTGTTAAATAGTCTTATTCATTTAGACATCAATAAGGGAGCAGGCCCAGATGATATTCCACCAATCTTGCTTGTATCTTGCGCTCAACATCTTGCATGCCCTCTATGCACAATTTTTAACGACTCTCTAAAATCAGGTATATTTCCGAGTAAATGGAAACAAGCAAAGGTAGTGCCCATTCACAAAGCTGATGATCGGAATATAGTAGGTAATTACCGGCCTATATCCATCTTGTCTGCAATAGCTAAGGTGTTTGAGTCTCTTGTTTGTCCCCACATAGAAAACTACTTTTCTCGGTTCCTTACGGTGCATCAGCACGGATTTGTAAGTGGTAGGTCTACAAGCACTAATTTAATTACATTTACTGAGTCTGTATCGAAGGCAATAGACGATCAAGAACAAGTAGATGTTATCTATACTGATTTTAGTAAAGCGTTTGACACAGTCCCACATAAACAGCTCTTACACAAACTTTCGGCATATGGATTCGGTAAATCGATGCTGTTATGGCTACAGTCATATCTGACGGATCGATCCTTCTTTGTGGTTGCTAACGGTTTTAAATCCACACAATATAAGATCACTTCAGGTGTAACACAGGGCTCTCACCTCGGCCCGATCCTCTTTAACATTTTTATTAATGACCTTCCCAATCATTTAAAGCATTGCGAACCATTCTTGTATGCCGATGATTTAAAATTCTTAAGAATTATCAGGTCTACCAATGACGCTTTTCTTGTACAGAGTGATCTTGATTCTTTAATACTATGGTGCAAACTAAACGGCATGTGTCTGAACGCAAGTAAATGCCTATGTATAACTTTTACTAGGAAACAAAATAAGATATCCACCTGCTATAACATAGAAAACACAGCGATCCTAAGAGTCGATAACGTTAAAGACCTGGGTGTCATGTTGGATACAAAGCTAACGTTCTTACCGCACATTGAAGGATGTATTGCAAAGTCGTATAAAATGTTAGGCTTTATCATCAGAAACGGAAAGGAGTTCCAAAAAACTAGTACCAAAGTTCTGTTGTACAATGCGCTAGTCAGAAGTACTCTAGAATATTGTAGCGTAGTTTGGAGGCCTCATTATGCAGTGCATTCCTTAAGAATTGAACGAATACAAAAAAGGTACTTGAGATACCTAGATAAAGGTAATAAACGAAATTGTTACTCAGATAGGTTGAAGCGTTTTAAAATTATGTCCTAGCTGTCTAGCTTCCCGCAGAGACCTAATAGATCTCATGTTCCTCTACAAAATTATAAGCCACAAAATTGATTGTCCTCAGCTCTTGAGCCTAATTAAATTTAATGTTCCATCACGAATGCCTCGCGCTCAAATAAAACCACTTGTGCCCCCTCATCGAAGAACCGCCTGTGGAAGTAACTCTGCCATACCGAGACTAAGCAGAATCTTAAACGAACACAGCCAGTCCATCGATTTAAACAATAACACATTAAGGCAATTCAAAAAAATAATAACAGAAGCTCTTTCAAACAAAGACTCAGTACACGCACACGTTCCTCCCTCGAAGTAAGTCGAGTACTCAATCTCAATTTAGAAATAAGATAGTATTTAATTAGCACATAAGTAAATTTGCGCAAGTCATGCTTGCCTGTAATTGGTTGTGCATTTAGTTATATAAAACCGCTTATTGTCGTATGCTTATGATTGTTGTAATGTAACAACTGTTGGCAAGCTAAATAAATAAATAAATAAATAAATAAATAAATAAATAAATAAATAAATAAATTTCAGCTTGTTAAACATGCGAGCTATATCCGTAAATTTAGTTATTTGTCTAATGACTGCGTCGTGAATATTATCCTTCAAATAAACTTTTGAACTAAAGGCCTAAACATTAAAAACATCTAACAATTTAGTATCACATTTAGTAATCGAAAACGCAACCTGCCGACTATCAAACAAAATTATCCTCCACTATTACGCCAAACTACAACAACACAAAGCAAATTTCCTCTCGTTCACTCATAGTTATAACCTATCTAACAGTTGTACAGGATTGTGAATAATGTCCAAGTTCTAAAGGCCACTTAAAACTGTAACTATGATTACGTAGCGAGCGTCCTTAACAGCATGTCCGGTCAAACGCATTGCGGACTGTTATGCGCGGCTTCAAACTTGGTAATTACTACCTGCGGGTTTTTTATGCGATTATCTTAATGGTGTAGGTAGACTAGTCGAATTTCATGTTGAAAATTGCCCACGACTTTTAAATACTAGCTGAACCGCGCAATTGCGTAATTAATCTCCGTTTTTGGAACATTTTTCAATGCTGCTCCGCTCCTATTGGTCGTAGCGTGATGTTATATAACCTATAACCTTTCTCGATAATTAGGCTATCCAACAGTAATATATTGTTTTTATTCGAATCAGTAGTTCCTGTGATAACCGCGTTCAAACAAACATACAAACAAACTCTTCAGCTTTATAATATTAGTATTTAAATACATAGTATAAGTATATTTATTATTTTATTTAAAAAAAAAACTAGCAATGTTGATTGGGATTGGGTCCTACATCACTAGCAATGTTATAAACCCCTCCAACTAAGCTCAAAGACTTGTGTTAGGAGTGGGTTCACGTCGGTAGTATAATGGGTAGGATTCGAACCCGCAACCTCACGATTGCGAGACTTCAGATGACTTGAGATGCCTTAACCATTAGGCTACCGCCGCTTCAAAAAGATAGTATTACTTCTATTTAATCTTAATTAGTCTTAAAGACCGGGTGAATTTTGAAAATAAGTACTAGACGGCATATCGATTTGAAACACTAGATATTAAGATAGACCTTAGACAACAATCAAAAGTAAAAAACAAACTATCAGTCTTTTGGTTTACAGAGTCGTCTCAAATTAGATTTTTGTCTGGTTACACATTAAAATCGATCAAAATAATCATGGTTTATTGTCTCTTCAAAAGTGCTTTACAAACAAATATTCCGTACAATTGAATTGATAGGCTGTTGTTATTCGAGCAGTTGAGCTTTATCCTCTCTTAAATCTACGAAGGGACCACAGGCTGTTTCAATGTTTTACAGTAGTTTAGACTGATGGGATAATTGAGGGGGTCATGGAACACTGGCTTTTGTTGGGAAATCAAATTAAGAGTGGAAAGCGCACTCTCATCTAACTTTCTTTTTCTAAAGAATACTCTCGCCCTGTGTAGCCCGAGATTTTACAAACATTCAATTCACGGACATAAAGTACACGAAGACTGGAAATAAAAATCACACAAAGGGGTGTCCCGTCCCGTGTGGGATCGAGCCCCACTACTCTTTGTAGCAGTCGTATAAACTTCCAACGCACCACTGAGGCAGTCATACTAATCTAAAGCCTGTTTTTAGAACCTAATGCAAATTGGTTGGATTTTTAATCTCTTTCTCAAGCCTAATTAACATTTTTAGGGTTTTTTAAAAATCTTATTTTAATATAAAAAGATCGATTGCTCTCATATTTCTAGTTTCATTAGTTTTGGTTCTCCAGTGATAAATCAACCAGTCTTGATATGTTCTTGATATTTTTTTATTATTGAAAGAGAAAAAGCCAATCAAAGCTGCTAAATGATCAAAGCTTTTATAAAAATAATAATATCTTGGGACCACTCCCACAACGCTATCTGATCCCAAACTAAGCAGAGCTTGTACTATGGAAACTAGACAACTGATAAACATACTTAAATATTTCTAAATACATACATGTTATAGATAAATAACACCCAGACACAGAATAAACCACCGTGCTCGTCACACAAAGTTTTATACTGTGTAGGGATCGAACCCACGACCTCCGGCTTAGCAGTCAGGGTAGTGACCAACAGGCCAGTAAAAAAAAAAATTACCATCCTAACGAAAAGTCGGTTAACAGAATACATAATTTCAAAATGTCCAATGTAATAAACGGTTCATTATTATGCAGACTACAACAAACTGATTACTTTAGTTAATTATTTGTAAATATAGCGTAGAATCGTTAGTATTTTGCGCTTGCAAAATAGAAAATTTCGTCCCGACCGAACCCAAAACGCAATTGCCGTAACAGTACAACGTTCACGTTTACAAAGAGCTCATTTTTACGAATTAAAAAACTATTTCGGTCGGCCATTTTGGATAATTTGCATACTCAGTAGGACAAGGTAATGTTTTGTTGAATACGGGCATGTATTTTGTACTGACACGTTTAATTATTATCATCGCACATGGCTTAAGTAAGGTTTGCGAGTATTGATACATGGATGGATGTTTGTTGGTCTTTCATACAAAAACTACTGAACGGATTTTAATGAAACTTTAGAATAATATATCATCAATTTAGTACATAGGCTATAAAAACCAAATATAACGCAGGCAAAGCCGGAGGCAGAAGCTTGTGTTTTCTATTTATAATCCTCAACGCAAGAGGTATGACGATGAGTCTATTATTGTAACTGTTTGTGACGTCGTAGCGCCTAAACCAATTGACAGATTTAGATGTAGTTTTATCATTACAAATTTAGTTTATTTATGATGATTTCTGGCTATATTTTATAGAAATTGGTTCAGCCGTTTTGAAAAGAATCAACTTTTTGTCTCACTTGTCTGGGGATTTTAAAGTACACAATTATCTTCATTTAAATTTGCTTCATTGACGTATATAATCTTACATTTATGTGATTTTTATACCGTACCGTATCAATCAATCAGCCTGTATCGGTCCACTCCTGGACATAGGCCTCTCCTAACGCCACATAACACCCGGTCCTTCGCCGCACGCATCCAATTCATCCCAGCGACTTTCTTTAGGTCGTCGGTCCACCTGGCCGTACTTCATATCTAGCATAATATCTGTGGCAGACTAAACTTTAAAATAGTATTTAATAGTTTCAGATGTAAAACTATAAGTCCGTATGTTTCTAACTATCAGACAGGCAACGACCGTTTTCATAAGGCTTTGTGTAAAGGGCCTTCAGTATCGCCTGGGAAATATACATTGTTTTCAAATATAACATTTTTGTAATGATGTTTTCTTTTGATTGTACGAATGGTTTGGACATTTTTACTTAAATAGAATATTGAAAGATGTATTATTTTAATATTTATAAAAGCAAAAGGTCACATGCATATTCGATTACTGTTTAAACATGATATTATTTTGAAGACTAGTCGAATGGAGATGATATAACATTTTGCAGATACCTTTTTAGTAGGAGAAGTTATGTTATTGTAAATGTTACTGTTATTTTTTTTAAAGGTAACTAGCAATGTGTCTAATATTACTAGCAATGTTGTTAACCCCTCCAGCTAAGCTCTATGGCTTGTGTTAGGAGTGGGCTCACGTCGGTAGTATAATGGGTAAGATTCGAACCCGCGACCTCACGATTGCGAGTCCGATGCCTTAGCCATTAAGCTACCGGCGCTTCCATAAAGTTAAACATCCAGCAAGATTTAATAACTTACGGTTTTACTCTCGTAGATTGATTCGTAAAATAAGCACATAATATCCTAAAAAAATACTTTCCACAGTCTCTTTCGTTTTTCTTTTCTTTTTGTTTTGTATAATTTCATTATTTCCTTAATAGTTTTGTACGCGATATATAAACAAGGTTATTTTTAGTATAGTGCAAAGCTCAGATACCCCAACAAGATTTTCACTTCAATATATTACATAAAAAAAGAAAATGAAAATATTAAGAACTTGTAGAGTAATAAGCTTTTCAAGTTGTCTTGTGTTCTTCGCGCTATCGTGCTCATTGCGTCCCGTAGTACGTAATCCATGGTTATTATTGAAAAATAAACTGATTACATTTCACATCTCATTGTGAAAAGGATTTGGACTGTTACAATGATTATTCAATGAATGAATTATTGATTAATTAATTAATTGAAAAATATTACATGTAAATGTTGATAAACTTTCGTGATTTCTTCACATTATGAAAATATATAATAATATATTACGGGCCTTAATCGCGTGAATAATTTAAGTTAAAGTACCTTGTTTGTTGCCCGACGTTTCGACCGCATTGCAACGGCCGTGTTAAGACCCGTAATGCTCCAAAAACCTCATTGTATTGTGTTACTGATTCTGAGCAAACTACTTTCAGGTTTGCACTTTACCAAGAATAACATTGTATAGGTATATATTATTATACTTTTGTCAACATTCTCTTATAATTATATTATGTTACATTTTTATATCTATATATGTGAAAGCTAGTAATTAGCAATTATTTATATTATTATTAGTATGTAAGCTTTCTGGTAATTTGAGGCTACTTCAATGCCAAATTTTTATATAAATCGACCTAGTATCTTATTAGTATTCCTAGTATCTATTAAAAAAAGCCTATAAGTCTATAAAGGGCATGATCAAATTTCAGGGTCCTTATGAACATGATTCTGTGTGACTATACAGAAGTTTATAAAAATCGAAGTAGGTACAATCGGCCCACTTGATGCTCGACCACCTGAAAATATTTTGCTATGAGCGGTTCACAACGGTTCGGTCACACACACAAACGCAAAAACCACTCCCACATTTTACTTTCAACCAATTAGGACGGGGCTAAGGTCCACACCTTAACCAACGGGAACATAAAACATTTTAGTTAACTTAGTTGCAATTTGCACTTCCTTGTATGATGACGCGCGCATGTTTACTGTATTTTGCTCACGACTTGTTCTGTTTACGGATTCCGATTGCCACTTCGTTGACTACTGATAGAACTCTCGTTGACTTGTGGTGTGAATTAGTGGACAGTTTCTTCTTCATCTGTTTACCTACGGTGGCTGTGTTTTACTGAACTGTTGGATGGTTTCTTGCTGACCTCAGTGAGTTTTCACAATTAACCGAAATTTAAACCGTGAATAAAATTTTGGATCTTCATGGCCAAGGATTCAAACCTTTACCAATGTTACGGTAAGTCAAATTCAAATTACTCGTATATTTTATTACAATAATTACAAATTATATTTAACAATAGAATTGGCTATTGGTTAAAAAGTAATTGGGGGAGACCAAATAATAATATAATCAATATTTCCGAAGACGATGGTTAATTTCATAGCTAAGGTTTGTTTCGTTGTTATAATATAATAATATTCTCAATGATGATGGCAGACATTAGGGTTAGTTATTTCATCAATCGCAGTTATTTATTCCTAATATTTTAAGTATATAAACTTATTATTTGATATTCTATATATTTCGTATATAATTAAAAAATAAACAATAACTATTAAATGGTTTTTGTTAATAGACGGTGCAATGGGTGAGAAAGATTTAAGTGCATAATTTATTAAACATTTATGTAAATATATTCAAATATAACGATGATTGTCGAAAAATCATTCTACTAATTTACTACCGAAATGATAAGAAAATAAGTAATTTTATTTTAAAAAATATATTTAAATATTTTATTATCATACATAGGTTTAGAACTACTTATGATTATTCAACAAATAAATAATAATAAAAATGATTTATTATAAATTCATAAACCGTTAATGTCTTTTTCATAAATCAATGTAAAGTAAAAGTTCATTTATATTTTTTGATGTCCAATAATATTTACATTTAGTTTACTTTAAACGTGGCGTTCTGAGTCACTTGCTAATTCATATATTTTTTAAAGGTGAACTTCTTGGAACTAGACTTTCACTCGTTCAATTAATCTGAAATATATTAACGAAACGTAGTACTAATCGGAACAAAAACTATTTTGTAGACCGAGTGGCAACATATAAAAGGCTGTCTCTACTGATATGTAGGTGACTACTACTGTGAAGAGTAGGAATTTCGTGCTTTTATACACTTATATTTTTTTTCTATGATTTATACTTAAATCCACCCTTATTAAATCATAGTGTTTCATTTTTATTTTTCTCACATTAAAGATGTCATGTATAATTCTTTTTAAAATATTAATGTTTATACAAAATAAATTATGTTAAATTTTTTGAAGTATTGAAAATCCTCATTCTTACTTTTGACAAAATAAATTGTTTTCTTCCCACGTTTTAGTAAATTTTAGACATCATAAAACGTATATTGTGTTGATAAAACAATAGATTTATGATCCCCATAGTAAAAGTTGTAAAACTGAGAATCCTTTAATCGATTATCGTCTTTAAATCGTTACACAAGAACTGAAAATAGTTTGCATGCAATAAGTTTTTGCTTTCCCACGGTTCGGTAATTCCAGGTGCCATAAATATATTTGCCGAAAAAATAGGTTCATGATACCTACGCACAGTAAATGTCCTAAAACTGGAAACGCTTATGGCAATTATCATCTTTAAAATCAATTTAATAGGATTGATAATAGTTTGCATGCGAATTTGTTTTCGCAAACGGTAGCTTCTCATAATAACGCATATTCTATTTTCAATCATATTTCAACTATTTAAGAACTATTATCTAATTTTATCAGTAACAACTCGTTCATTGTCTGTTGATTTGTAAAGAAATAATATTAAGTATAATGAAATAACACATTTTTAAAAATGTGCTTGACTTACTGTTCTATTCATTCAAACTTTTAATGAATAGGTATCGAAGATCTTTTATACATTTATTTTAACTTGTTATTTTTTTTCAGAGAGCTTACAGCGTGACGTTGGATAAAGCGGGATGCTGAGGAGGACTCTTTAAACGTCGGATCGCGTAACGAAAATGGTTAGCACATACGAAGTGCAGCCATTTACTAAGACGTCGACGTTCGCTAGACTATTTGAAGAGCCAATAGATTGTATTGAAATTTAATGTTTGTAATTTTTTAAACTTATTGGTTATTTTACTGTAATAAATATAAGCTAGCATCTGAGATAATACATTAATTCATACATTGTTACTTAATTTGAAAAAGACGACTCCCGCAGTCGTGGGTACAAGCCCTGTGTCGCGGGGTCTTAACAAACATACAAGTCACGGACACAAAGTACACCCAGACTCGGAACAACAATTTGTGGATTACACAAATTGGTGTCCCGTATGGGAATCGAACCCACGACCTCTTGCGTAGCAGTCGGATACACTCCCACCGCGCCACAGAGGCAGTAAATTTAAAAATTTAATGAAACTGACTATTATCACTAACTAAGACGTTATTACTATAATATTTATTGATAAAGTAATTGGTAATTAAGCACTTTGATGACTATATAGCATGGTAAAATAATAATTTAATATTAAAAATATATCGTTATTGTTTTAGTTTGCATACCTCATCCACAATTTAAAGTATAATTAAGTACTAAATGTGTAATGGAATTGTTTGAGTGATCCATAAAATTAATAAAACAATTTTCTCGTTTCCTTATTTCTTGCCCTCATTCCAGGTAATACATTTATTTCTATTAAAATAATTAGTGGTTAAAAATTAAATATAACTTGCTGAATTAAAACCATACACACTATTAATATTAAAGAGTTAAAGTTGTATGTAGAGGTTAACCCTGAAACTACTAGCCCGATTTAAATTTTAAATTTCAAATATCTTTATTTCGTTATATCAATCCAATGATTATTTGAAATTAAATTTAGATAAAATACTTATAACAGAGAACTTACAAAATAATATAGGTTTTAAAACAGGTGAAGGATGTAGGATTCTTATCACTCGAATCAAAATATACGCGAGCAAAGTCACTGGGAACAACTATATGTAGCATACTAGCTGTCTGAAGCAGACGAAGACCAGCAAACTCCGTCAGCTTTAATTTTCCTCGTTTTTCAACATTTTACATTGCTGCTCTGCTCCTATTGATTGTAGCATGATGTTATATAGCCTATAGCCTTCCTCGATAAATAGGCTATCCAACAGTAGGTAACATATTTTTTTCAATTTGACCCAATAGTTCCCGAGATTATCGTGTTCAAACATACAAACAAACTCTCAAAAAATATAAGTATAGATTAATCATAGAACTCATAGTTGCATCAAATTACCTCTTAAATACTTACGTGGGGCAAGCCAAAAAGAAGACGTAAATAACTTAAATGCATATTTGAAAAATATTTATGATCGTTTTGTAACATATTTGTTACAAAACGATCATTTCGCATTATTGAAACATATATTACTAGCTTAAGCCCGCGGCTCCGCCCGCGTGGATGTCCCAGGGACTCAAACTATCTCTATACCAAATTTCATCTAAATCGGTATAGCTGTTTGAGCGTGAAAGCCTAACAGACAGCCAAACAGACAGAGTTACTTTCGCATTTATAATATTAGTATGGATATTTATCAAAAATGCAAAATAATTTTACAAAAAATAAATTAAATAATTTCGATAATCCTACTGAATCATACTAAAACATACGCACAATATAAAACATCGATAATAGGTTCTAGTTCATAAATTACAGGCACTAGTTTTAAACCCCTCTACTAACTCATATTTTTTGAAAAGATAGATTAAAAATCAAAATGTAATTCATAAAAATATTAAAAGCTAACAGTTTCCCGTACCTCCGTCCACAATTCCATATGTATAATAGTATTGAGGCAAAATATACTATATTCCTCTCCAAGCTTTAAACTACCTCTTTACAATTTCAACAACACAAACGAATAAATATATAAATAAACTATTTATAATATTAATGTAGATTTGTATGTATTACAATAAAATAATTCATTGCTATTTCGCGCAACTGCAAAAAGCGCGCTTACAACAAAAGTCTATTAGTATGTATTTACAACTGTCTAATCGGCTCGAAATATGCACAACAACAACGCAATGCACTAAAAAAAACAAGGACCCCGCCTCCTTGCATCCGATAAGGCGCAGATGTGCCTGTGTGAGTGCGCTTACGTAGAGAGCGAACGTTTCTCGCAAGCCATTATAGCCATAAGGGTGTACGACCGCCGAGTAGGCCGATTGTACATATTATTACAGAACAAATTATAAATTAGTAGCTGACCAACGCTACTTCGTCTGCGTCAATTTTTCCTCGTCATTAAAAAAAATACTTTTCTCATACCTACCAAATGTACTAAAAAAAAACATTAAAATCGATCAAGCAGTTTCAGAGGAAATCGACCACAAACACTGTGATACGAGATTTTTATATTTAAGATGAAAATTATGAAATACAAAGAATACCAACGGTCCAAACGGTCGAACGTTACCGTCAAACGGTTGGTCGAGTGGCGCTGCGACCGACGTTGGGGCCAACTTGAACCAACACATTACAAACCTGATTCGACTATGTGTAGCGACCATTTTAGATGCTTTTTTATTCTAGTTTATTTCAAAACTAATCGCAATCTCATCTTGTAGCTTACAAGAATACGACTGTGCTACAAAATCGCCATTATTCTCGCAATATCATTCTATGTGAGGTAGAATCTCGCTAAGTACCTTATTCATTCCCATTACGTTCAGATTGAAACAAAAACAAATTCTGAATTATTTAAACTGTTCTTTTACAACCTATATTAAAACAAGGTTTTAAAAAATAATGTTCAATGTTTGAAAATTACTTTGACATTACAGGATAACTGATTCTGAAGCTTTGATTTTAATGGCTAACCATAGCATTATCTTGGGATTGTATTTGGATGGGTAAATGTGCTTTCTCATTGTAGTAAGGCTTTTTATATAACTGTTAGCTTTATCCGCGGCTGCGCCTGCCTTTTTTATATGGTTTCTATAGCTTTCGGTTGAGTGAAATTCGGTTATCGCGACATAAACTATTCTATGTCCTTTCTTGGAAGCTGTCTCCATACCAAATTTCATCTAAATCGGTTCAGTGGTTTAAGCGTGGAAACGTTAACATACAGACAGAATTACTTTCACATTAATAATATTACTTGGATTCGTTTGAACTAGTAGTCCGTCTAGACTTCGCATGCAGTTTAACCACTATCTACATAACCCACGTACAATATCCACGTATTTTACAAACAAACATAAAAATAGTCTTTTCAAGTCTTTATCTTTATTTGTATTAACGACTTGCTGACCCGCGAAACTTCGTCTTTGTAAATGGTCCTCGTTTTTGTAACATTTTTCATTGCTGCTCCGCTTCTATTGGTCGTACCGTGATGTTACATAGCCTATAGCCTTCCTCGTTAATTGGGCTATCCAACAGTAAACCAATTTTTCAATTCGGACCAGTATTGTCTAAAACTATCGTGTTCAAACAAACAAACTCCTCAGCAGACATTTGCATGTCACTATTGACTGGAGTTGTAAGAGCTAAATAGTTTTAAAGACCACTGAAGTACCAACTTTTATGTAAATTAGGAATTTATGATTTAGCTTTATAATTAGTATAGATGCATGTTCTTTTTTATTTTTATTTTTACTTTATTGGAAAACAAAGAATTATACAATAATAAGTTACAGAATTTAGATGTTACATTAAAATTTAGATGACAGTACAATCCATTACGTTTCCATTTATTACTATGTTAGTTAAAAGGTACAGTTAAGTAAGGTACATAAGTAAGGTGAAGCTAAGTTGGTTAAGTAATACTTTTACAAGATTTCATTAATCACAATATCAGTAATGTTTTAACATTAAAGCATCATTTTTAAATGAGTGGCGGCTTGTAACAAATTTATCTTAACAATTATAGTACTGCTGGTGATTTGAAGTACATAATAATAATTACCTTTTATTTGAAAACTACCTTTCGTATTAAATCTTGTATGTTTTATACCTATCTCTTAGGATTCTTTAGTAAACAAGGAACTGTGCGTCTCTCCATCTGTCTGACCCCAGGTTAGCTCAGAAATCCTTAGTACCTAAGTACTAGAAACCTCTTATTTTTAGAGTACCTCCCTTATATGTTTTATAAGTTACGGGTCTTAATCGCGTTATTTTTTAGTTTACCTTTGTTTTATTGCATGCAAGAGTACACACCGCCGAACAATCATAACACGCCAGTGTGCAGATGTCGTTAGTATTATGTGTCGAAGTACCGACAGTTCCATAATGCTGAATAAAAATCAAGCGAGGGTAGTTTTCGAGACCCGCGTTTCACGGAGGCGACGCTGACCTGAACCAATCTACCCGTGACCACGGCCGTTGCAATACGGTCGAAACGTCGGGCAATAAACGAAACAATATAACAAAGCTATTTAGCCTTCAAATAAAATATTTACGCAATTAAGACCCATAGCTTATAAAACTCTATAATGTGTACAAATCGCGAAAGTTTACGAACATATAGTGTCGTTGGATATTTTTCAACAAATAACTACCAACATAAGTCACACATTACCACTTTACCAGCAATCTTTTAACACAGATAAGGTAAATTACTTGTGTCATGATAGGTGAGACTCCCAATCGAGAGGTGTTCGACACCTCTCGATTGGGAGTCTGATGCTTTAACCACTGGACTACCGTCTCTTCTTTATTAGTAGTTTTACTTATATAGTACTATTCCTTCCATTTCTTGGCCACTTACTTAATTAATACAACGTTAAATTATTTTATTGGAGTAGAAAGCGTTTTAAATGTAGACAGAAAAGAGCAGGCGACGATTGTACCCCTAGGTGGAAATAAGTAACAGTATTAATTTGAACAGATACAGACAGTTAAGGACTGAAGCGTTTATATTAAAGAGAACCAGTCCTAATTAATTAGGAGTCATTTGTCGCTGTAGCGACGTTGGCCTTTTTAAATGCAGGGTAAACAATATTGGATTTTTTGTTCGACTGCCTTATAGTGGTATAGTGTCAGGATTCGTGTCTGTAAGTTTCTTTATACCACAAAACGCTTAAATTAATTTAATAAGTCTACTCCTGCAGTAGGGTACCGGCCCTGTATTGCGGCGGACTTTAGAAACATGCAAATGACGGATACAAAATACACCCCGACTCGGAAAACAGTTTGTAAATAGCCAAAGTGGTGTTCTGTGTGGGAATCGAACTCACGACTTCTGGCTTGGCAGTCAGGGTCACTAACCACTGGACTGACAGGCTAGTCAGTCTCTGCGGGTAACATAAGATAGGATTATTTGAAATAGTAATACGGTTGGATGTGATTAAAGTTTCACTTGAATTAGTTTATTCCTTTGATGAATTCAATATGAGCATCTATTAAAGTAAAGGCTACAAAGAGGCAATTTTAAATATGTACAGCACTTAGCGAGTTCGCATGAGTTAAAAAAATTAAAACGCTTTTTGTAGTTATGTTTTCTAATTATGTTCTTTTCTAATTATGTTCTTTTCTAATTAATGATACTATTTTAATTTTTTGCAAATAACTAGTCTCTTACTTGGAACATGCGTTAAAAACGCGCTCTCCTGTCGTTTCGAATTTACACACCATCGGACTAGTAGTGTTAAGTTAGTTGATAAGAATAGTACCACCCCATCTCTTCCCGTCCGCTGCATACTTTAAAGCCTTACTGCGATCGCCAACCCGCCCGTCAAGCGTGGCAATTATAGCAATTACCCCAAGTATCTTAGGTTTCACAGAGGAATATAACTAACTAGCTGTCCCGCGCAACTTCGTATGCGTAAATTTTCCCCGTTTTTGCAACATTTCTCGTCGCTACTCTGCTCCTATTAGTCGTAGTGCGATGTTATATAGCCTATAGCCTTCCTCGATAAATGGGCTATCCAACAAAAAAATATTTTTTCATATAGGATCGGTAGTTCCTGAGATTAGCGCGTTTAAACAAACAAACAAACAAACAAAGCAAACAAACAAACTCTTCCGCTTTATAATATTAGTATAGATATAATAGCTGAAGAGTTTGTTTGTTTGTTTGAACGCGGTAATCTCAGGAACTACTGGTCCGAATTGAAAAAATATATTTCAGTTGGGTAGCCCATTTATCGAGGAAAGTTATGGGTTATATACCATCATGCTACGACCAATAGGAGCGGAGCAGCAATGAGAAATATTGCAAAAACGGGGAAAATTTACACAGACTATGTTGTGCGGGACAGCTAGTGGATGTATATAACGAGAACTCAAGTTACTACAAATACTGAGCTACTATTTTAACAGTAAATTTATCTCTTACCCCGCAAAAAATACTAAGACGGTTTCATACTAAATGTTTCTTATTATTCTTATAAAGTCTTTGTCATTTACTTTCTTGGCCACATTCAACATAAACCCGTCCATTTGAAAGCTCATCACGCTCACTAGGAAATATCATTAAAGATAGAAGCGAGGCAGAAAAGAGGCTTGCCTTGCCTTGCCATATTCCTCGGTGCAACCTACAATCATAATTATTCATTCCTTGTCTTTTGTAAGGCAGATGTTTCTTGTAGATTTAGCGTTTTCCTTTTGTTTTAATTGTAAAATGTAAGGTGGGGTGTAATTTTCTTTGTTTAAATTTAGTTGAACGACTGGGGAAGTGAGAACGTCTTATAGAATACGTTCGTCTGTGTAATTTTTCTCGTTTCCGCAACATTTTTCATTGCTGCTCCGCTCCTATTAGTCGTAGCGAGATGTTATATAGCCTATAGTCATCCTCGTTAAATAAGCTATCCAACAGTAAAATAATTTTTCAATTCGAACCAGTAGTTCCTGAGATTATCGCGTTCAAACAAACAAATTCTTCAGCTTTATAATATTAGTATAGATTAACTTTAACTTCGACACCGTCTCCGCCTCCCTTTGAGCTGGAGTTTCCTAAAATTGTTTCCTAAGCTCGGTCTACAAAACTACACTAGAATAATGGTTGATAATTATTCATCGCTCATTGCTTCGCTCGTAAAATGCCACTGTCCTTCCTTAAGCTTTGGAACTTGAAAACCAAATGTTATTACAACTTTTAGAGAAACATATCGCCTTGTAAAATTAATTTATTAGAGTTGCTTGACGCCATCCACATGCCTGCACATGCTTGGACGATGTGCATGCAAATTTAGCGTTGGAAACTTTTGTGGATCACGCTGCTATAAAAGATGAAGATTTGTCAAACAAAATAAATAGAAAAAACACATCTTGAGAGACTTGATCTGGCCGTCAGACGCAAAGGTTAAAACTTATCTGTATTTTTATAGTAGGGCTCCCAGGGCGAGCTGCAACTCGTTTTCAATGTCGCGTACCTATATATTGATACTAGCTGACCAGCAAAAATTCATCTGCGTAAATTTTTCCCGTTTTTGCAATATTTTTTATTGCTGCTCCGATCCTATTCTTTGTAGCGTGATGTTATATAACCTATAGCCTTCCTCGATAAATGGGCTATCCAACAGTAAAAGATTTTTTTCAATTCGGACCCGTAGCTAATGAGATTATCGCGTTCAAACAAACGAACAGACTCTCCAGCTTTTTAATAATTAATGTCGAATTGAAAAATTATTTTACTGTTATATAGCACATTTATTCAGGAAGGCTATAGGCTATATAACATCACGCTGTGCCTAATAGGAGCGGAGCAGCAATAAAAAATGTTGCAAAAACGGGGAAAATTCACGCAGACGAAGTTGCTGCATTACTGGGGAACTGAGAATTTACTAATAAAGTCTCATTTCCCCTGTAATGACACTACAGTGTCATTTAATCAAAACACAGTGATGCTTTAACATTACTATTTCACGAAAGAATAACTCACACTATTGTAGTGCCCACAAAGACGGCCTATGGCTCTGACCAGTTTAATCTATACTAATATTATAAAGCTGAAAAGTTTGTTTGTTTGTTTGAACGCGGTAATCTCGGGAACTGTCCATGATCCTATCATGATCCAAATTAAAAACTTCTTTCACTGTTGGATAGCCCATTTATCTAGGAAGACTACAGGCTATATAACATCACGCTACGATCAATAGGAGCGGAGCAGCAATGAGAAATGTTGCAAAAACGGAGAAAATTTACGCAGACGAAGTTGCGCGGGACAGCTAGTAACAAAATAAACAAATTATCTAAAGGTTTTCTTCTGTCTTAGTGCTTGTTTTAAACCTGCAAGTCATGAGTCTCCTCTCCCGTTTAAAACTCCACTATTTCATTAAAACCCGGAAAATTTAAAGACGTATTTAAACAATAGTATTCGCATACGTTTAAGGTTAACATACAACGTTCAGTTTTACTGTGTTTTTATATGGAGCAATTAAATTTTACGAGTCCCGAAACGTATGAATGCCTCCGTCGAATGAACGGGTACGCTATTAATTTTATTACACAAAAACTCAGTTTTCAATTCAATATTCTCTTTATTTTTTTTTAATTTATGGCTTTTAGGAATGATTTATGGGTAGTCTGTGAGTGATTTGATGTGTCATCCTATTGCTTGATTGATAGGGATTTGATGTTAGTTTTAACCTAGTAGTGTATACTAGGTACTGGCTACTTAGGCATCGTTCACGGCAATCTCAGATGACTTTGATCGGTGATTAGATACGGGTTCCCTAGAACAAATTTTATTTAAAATGATACATATAAAGCTAGAATTGCCATGGTAGCTTCGTTTTGGCGAGATGCCCAACCTTATGTATACGACAACTTTATATAGTGGTACGTTAGTGAAAAAAAACAGGTGTTAAATATGACAAACTTAACTTTGCCGTTGGAAAACTGTTATACCCATACATCTACATAGGCCGCGATTAATTTTGAGAGCTACGATGGCACATAAAGACATTCATATTAGTTTAACCACAAGTCATTTCACAGCTAATGATATCGAATAAGTAAATATTTAATTAGAGTCTCTATGCCGACATATTTCACGATACATTTAGAATAACTTCGATCAATATTATGGATTACTTAAATACCTGATATAAATAATTGTGCCTAATATAACTATAATTTGTATTTTATGTTTTCTATGGTTTCTTTTTAATTTTTGACTAATGTATTGGCATCTAACTACTGTAAGCTTAAATTATACTAACTTTCCCACGCAACTTCGTCTGGGTAAATATTCCCCGTTTTTGCAACATTTCTCATTGTTTCTCCGCTCCTATTGGTCGTAGCGTGATGTTATATAGCATATAGCCTTCCTTGATAAGTAGTTCTTGAAATAACCGCGTTCAAACAAACAAAACAACTCTTCAGCTTTATAATATTAGTATAGATTTATATGAATAAATATATAAATAAATAATAAAACACGGGAGGTAAAAAACCCGTCGGTATAAACATACCTACATACATTTTCCATCCAAACCCTAAATGGTAAAAACTGAAGTGGTCATTGGAAGGTCCCTCCTCATCGGATCCCCATTAATGTACAATGGGAATGTTTGTCTGTTTAGAATAATGCAGTATTGTACATTTACAACGATGGTAAATTGGTAAATATAGGTTGGAGATAGATTTTAAATCTTTAAAGCTTAACGTAGCAGTTTGAATATATTGGATGTTTGTAACTCAATCATGCAAAAATGGCAGAATGAATTTGGATAAAATTTAACGTACAGGATAGATTAAAAGCTGGATTAATAGAAAGCATATAATTTTACCTTACCTTATATTTTATGTCACCCATCGAATAAACATAGGGTGGATGAAGTGAAAGAAGCTAACTGGGGTTTTATGCGATAAGAAAATGCCAGTACCCGTTAAAGGAAAAATATATAAAGCCGCGATTCGAGATGCTACGGGCATGTCATGCGACGAGAACCTGAAACAAACAGCATGACACAAAAGGTGTTGGATATGCTCCCCCCAGCAAAGCGACGAGGAAGACCCCGACTCTTCTGGATGGCTACTGTAAAGAGAGATATTCAGGAAGCCCAAATACTAACAGAGGACAACCCAGGACCGAAAATCCTGGCGAACAGGACAAGGAGAAGAAGATATCATTTTACCTTATCACGTAAATTGTTTCTAACCAACTCGGTCCTTATAACTTTTTTTTCGTCGGAGTAACCCAGTCGAAACGTCAAGCATAAGATAAATAGTTTATCTAGTTTAATCGCGTTTATTCCCGTTTCAAATTGAATAGGTATAAAACACAGTCTTATCTTGTAGTTTTTCTACGTAAACTGTTTCGAATGAAATTATTGCTTTATTGAAACCTTGCTAGATTTTACACAAAATAGCAAGACAATATGATGAATTTCATCACTTGCTATTTTGTATTTTTTGCTATTTTGTGATGTAAATCACATCAATTACAAATTTTGAAATTGTTATAATGGAATTCATCAGCTGAATTCCAATAAAACAATTTTAAAATGTGATAGTTATTAATATTATATAAGACGACTAACGAGTAAACACATAAATATCTCGAATCTAGATGATTCACTTTGCCTACATGTGTCACAGCCAAAGTGATTAACCTACGTGTAGATATTATGCGTAATCTCTAGCCATTATGCATAACAGCTACCCATGTTATTATGAATATATCCTTACATTATGCAATATTCTCATAAAGGCAACACGAGCGGAGTCAGGGGTCGTGCTAGTACATAATAAAGGGCCGTAATAAGACTCGTGGAGATATTTTCGTTGATGGCAAATATTGGGAATGTAAAAAGCTGACCTTAGCAAGGGACGGTCATATTGTTTCACATAAAGAACTTGTGACCGAATCTAAACTAAGCTTTTAGGGTCAGCAAAAAAGATTTGAAATTTTAAATGAAAAGAAAATGTATTTATAAATTATTTAAATAAAACGGGGGTAGCTTAAACGCTAACGCATCGGACTAGCAATCTTGAGATCGCGAGTTCAAATCCTACCCATTATTCCACCGACGTGAACCTACTCCGAACACAAGCACACAATATTGAACTTAGCAGGAGGAATTAAAAGGGTAGCTAGTAATGGCACCTACAATCCCACATTGCCTATTTTTTAAATGTTGATAAACTTTCGCGATTTGTACACATTATGAAAATATATATATTACGGGTCTTAATCGCGTGAATAATTTAAGTCTACCCACGACCACGGCCGTTGCAATACGGTCGAAACGTCGGGCAATAAACAAGGTATTTTACCTTAAATTATTCACGCGATTAAGACCCGTAATATATATATTTTCATAACCTATTTTTTGTTTATTTTACGCTCATCACCGCCTGTAGCAGTCCAGCTGGACAAAAGCCTCACAACTCTCAGTCTTAATTCCGCATCCAGCATTTCGCTGATGATAATTTGATTTTTTTAATGGATGGATTTAAATCTACCAGTCTAGCCCGTCTAACATTAGTAACAACATTAGAATAGAAAAAAATAAAACATGGGCTAGTTCAAATTCTGTTAGAAAGCGGTGGCGGCTGATGTACCGACTTACACTTAACTGGACAGCCGGTCAAACAAACATTGAATACTAGCTTTCACCCGCGGCTCCGCCCGCGTGGATGTCGGTTATCACGATAAAAACTATCCTATGTCCTTCCCCGGGACTCAAACTATCTCCATACTAATTTCATCTAATACGGTTTAGCTGTTTAAGCGTGAAAGCTAATAGACAGACAGAGTTACTCTCACATTTATAATATTAGTATGGATTAAGCTTTTAGGAGGACATGGGCGCCTTTCAATTTTAAAAAGCCGTCTAGGCCAATTTGCGTGTTTTAAATGTTGAAATGAAACGACTGGCCAAGGGTTTTCGTGCATTTAAAAGGGAAATTCTAGAGGCCAAATACGACGATAGTTTACTTATTTTATAATACTGGTGCACTATAATATTTCTTGCGTAGTTGGTTGGCCTCTGATGAGATAGGCTGCTGTAACCGATATCGGTTAGGATATCATTATTATTATAATCTTGTAAATTCCTTTGTTTCAACCAAAAACATTTATTGATATAAGCCTCACTAATCAAAAAGCATTCAAACATTAAAGCGTCGGAACATAATAATAGCATAAAATCCATCATTGATTTTTCTGCTAACCGTCCACGTATTTCATCAAAGATAGGTCTGTGAGTCGGGGTTGTGCAGAAACGTCGTGGAATCGCAAACGTTTATTGGATGCGAACCCCGGAGAGTAGGAATCATATTTTATTGGTTCAAAATAATAATATTATGATAAATATACGCCCGCTTTTATTTGTGCTGTGAAAAAGTTTTTTTTGCTATGTGTACATTGAGCAGTGTTGTTTTTTACCTGTGGTATTCTTACCGCAAAAATACACATGAATGTACCTAGTTGGCATACTTGTATCATAGCTTTTTGCACGTAATTTGTCATGTATATACGCTGGCATGCTTGCATATATTTTGTTTGACTGGCACGTGTGTTTTAACTTAAAGAATGTTGGAAGTGTTTAAAGCGCCTGCTTAAAAGTAAATAGCAATAAACATGGATAATAGATTTGCTATAACTCGAAGTATTTAGAGCCTTGAGAGGTTCAGAAATGACCATCAGGACATAGGGCGTAGTTATATAAGCTCGCACCAGGTGCATAAAAGGCTAGTTACGGTACTGATTGACCGAGTATGAAAGAATGATTCTACTTAGCCAATACGACATTCTAAATAAAAGCTACCACTAGTGATAATGATAATATCTTGGGACAACTCACACAACGCTATCTGATCCCAAACTAAGCAGAGCTTGTACTTTGGAATTGACAACTGATAAACATACTTTTATATTTCTAAATACATACATATAGATAAATAACACCCAGACACTAGAAAAACCATCGTCCTCATCACACAAAGTTTTTTCCTGGGATCAAACCCACGACCTCCAGCTTAGCAGTCAGGGTCACTAACCACTAGACCAACAGGTCAGTCAAATCTTTGATGATCTTTTAAAACTCTTCAGTGCATATAGCTGCTATATACAAGACAGCGCGCACTCTTGCACACTGTATTATACATTTACTAGCGGCCCGCTCCGGCTTCGCACGGGTATAAAATATATGGATGTTATTATAAACCTTCCTTTTCAATCACTCTATCTATTAAAAAAACCGCATCAAAATCCGTTGCGTAGTTTTAAAGATTTAAGCATACATAGGGATATAGGGACAGAGACAGCGACTTTGTTTTATACTATGTAGTGAAAATGAGAGTATTTTTTAAATAAGTATATCTACACTTATTCTTGAGTAGAGACCGCGGCTCGGCAAACGTAGTGTAGGACGCCCTCAGGCCAGATGGAGTGATGATTTACGCAAAACGGTTGGCAGGAGCTGGATGCGAGAAGCCGAAGATAGAACAAAGTGGCGTGCAATTGGAGAGGCCTATGTCTAGCAGTGGACTGCGATAGGCTGATGATGATGATGATGACACTGATCAACTTATAGATTAAAATAATACGGTATTGTAAGGATTTCAAGAAGGCAAAGAACGATAATGACTACAGACGGCAAGGTCAAGTTCCAGACAGTAGAACTATTACGAATACTGAAGCTACTCTCAGATTAAGATTGGAGCAAGAGGCAAAAAAGGTTACCAAAACCACAAAGAAATTACCTAAAACGAGTAAGACTCTGGAGCCAAAGAAGTCTGCAAATGCACCTACAAAGAGAAATAGAGTATCACCGATTTGCTCAAAATTTACATTATATACACTTAAATTTGAAGGGCTTTGAACCGTTATTTACAATTTACATCTGGACGCTTTTTCAAATTTTGGGACTATGGCAACCAGATAACATATGATAGATAAGTTACACCCAGACACAGAATAAACCATCGTGCTTATCACACAAGTTTTATCCTGGGTGGGGATCAAATCCCCAACCTTTGGCTTAGCAGTCAGAGTCATTAAAATAAAATATAAATATTCCCAGGATAAAACTTTGTGTGATGAGCATGATAGTTTATTCTGTATCTGGGTGTAATTTATCTATAATATGTATGTATTTATAAGTAAGAAATATATAAGTATGTTTATCAGTTGTCTGGTTGCCATAGTACAAGCTCTGCTTAGTTTGGGATCAGGTGACGTTGTGTGAATTGTCCCAAGATATTATTATTATTATTAACCACTAGACCAATCCTCCTGTCTTCATTCTCTATGCTTCGTATCGTTGTGCAATTATAGTACCTACGCAGTAGGTTAAATCGACCACTAAGTAAGAAAATAGGTCAGGATTATACCAATTATGGGTACTATTTTGCATATTGTGATTTCTGCCTACCCTCTGTTAAATAAAAGCTTGTTACATGAACGGAGCGGGGCAGAATGACTTATTTGTTGTTCAATAATAAATCTTATACAAATCTTGATTTATCTGTCGCAGATAAAATATGGGAGACGAAAAGAGATGGCGATATCTGGCCTGTATTTCAGTGTCACTGTTTTATCTTTATGAAATTAGTAAAAATATAAAATTTATCATTTTACGCCATATACTGTATGCCATTTTACTCATATCTTCGGTGATAGTTTACCTTGCGTTTACCTAGATAGTGTAATGTCTAAAAAGTCACGTACGACCTTACATGAAGCCTTGGTTTAAAACAAATGTGTAAACAGTATCTATGTATTGTGTACTTAATATGGGATAGAACACACGGAGTGCTAGTGTCTATGACATATTGCGTCAACTATTCATCGTGGTACGAACTTAAGAATACCACCCCATCTCTTCCCGTGGGTGTCGTCAAGACGACTAAGGGATTTCACACCAGCGTTCTCTACGTACTTTGAAGTCTTACTTTGATCGCCAACTCGCTCACCAGCGATTATGGCAGCGTGGTGATTATGGCAATTACCCCCAGAATTCATACAATATTATGTATAAAGCTGAAGAGTGTTTGTTTATTTGAACGCCATAATCTCAGGAACTACTGATCCGAATTGAAAAATCATTTACTGTTAGATAGCCCATTTATCGATAAAGGCTATAGCAAAATATTGCAAAAACGGAAAAAAAATACACAGATGAAGTTGCGCGGGTCAGCTAGTCTATAATAAGCAGGTTTCACTGGAGATACCCGTGGCTAGCAGTGGGACATCATATGAGTTAAGAGAGTCATCATATGAGTTATGAGATATTCACTGTCACTTTTTCACACTAAGGTTTTATATACAATCGATAGATCTTGGTGAGAGCTGACGATTGAAACATAAACGAACGTTGTAGCTTTTCCGAGTCACAAGTTATACCAAGTGGAAATCTCGATAGGACTCTATCGAGATTTCCACTTGCTATAACTTTCGGATCAAAAGTACGCACTTTTATATTATTAGATTAAAACTAAAATACAATTGCGTACCAATTTACGTATTATCTGAAGAACATATTATAGGGTTTTGAAATACTAAAACGTTGTCGTTTTTATGTTTATTCAGGATAATTAGAAAATAGTCGGAGTGCGTACCATTAGTATGTGTAAACAATCCTTTAGTAAATTCTAAATTCCCAATTTATGTAAGAGATATGAACAAAATAATATAGGCACATAATAGATACTATGTTACATTCATAAATATAATGTAACATAGTATCTAGCGTAAAATTATTGCATAAAAAACTAAGCATTTCAATCCATAAAATTAGTAAACTTAGGCGTACGCAATTTGATACGGGAATAAACGCGTTTAAACACATAAGCTGACTGAGTCAGCTTGTGACCACGGTCGGTGTGACCCGGTCGAAACGCCAGGCTTATGGTAAATACTTTACCCAGTTTAAACGCGTTTATTCCCGTGTCAAATTGTGTACATTTAAATGATGTTTAAACTACAATCATAAAATTAACAAAACTAGAAATATTAAAATGTTCAAAAAATAATCTATACACATAAAAATGAATGTCTTTATGTCCTTTAAAGAATCGTAAACTATGCATTTGATCATGTGATGATCTTAAGCAAAGTGTTGTGCATGAGCCCACGAAGGTTTACGGGTAATAATAACGCGAACGAAGTTGCGAGGGTTAGCTAGTATCTTATATAAAAACATAACTCTGAAATTCAAAAAAGCATCAAATAATAATAAAAGAGTAAAATAAGTAGTCACCACTTAGTCATTAGTCATAATATCCAGCTATCAGGCATAATCGCCAATTAATCATATTAGTCGTAACATACCTATACACATAATTAACTTAAATGTGTTTATGATACCTCGGTTGTTTAATTGTGATAAGTAGTTTAGAAATTATGTAGGAACAGATGTACGAACATACATGCATACGGGCTAAAATCGTAACTTTCCTTTAGGCTATACCGTAGTCGTTTTAATACCATAACGGGTTAAACGTTTGTAGGTGAGGGTAAAAGTACTTGTGCGTCTTACTACACCCGCACTTTTACCTCATTCGGCATTCAAAACAATTCTCACTAAGTCGGATATAAATAATGTTAGGTTAGAATGTTGTGTTTAATAAATAATCGTATTAAATCAAACTTATTTCGAAAACAACACGTACAAGACACCAAAATATTTTATTTTTTTTATCTGACTGCCTCTGTGGCGCGGTGGGAGTCCGACTGCTACGCAACAGGTCGTGGGTTCGATTCTCACACGGGACACCACTTTGTGTGATCCACAAATAGTTGTCCCGAGTCTGGGTGTACTTTGTGTCCGTGACTTGTATGTTTGTAAAGTCCCCCGCGACACAGGGCTTGTACCCTAGTGCGGGAGTCGTCTTTTTTAAAAGAAAAAAAAAAAAAAAATTAGACAAAATAAACGAATTTATCTGCTGTGTTGAATTTTTCATTTTTAAAAAAAAGAAAAAATTCAAAACCGCAGTGAAATTTGCGTCTTTACGCGACGCGCTCATGTCTATAGCCGTTGAACCAAATTAGCGGTCCAAGCGCCAGCTGAAGCTGTACTACCCCCGCACCCACCTCCGCTATAAAAAAACAACACTGCCAACTTTTACCCACTGCGTACTTTTACCCCGATTGACTCTACGTAGCAAAATGATCTCAAAATGGCCGGGTTTCCCTCTCTACCTAGCGCGATGCGTCACAATCCTCACTTGGCGAAATGAATTATATAATTGTTAAGCTATGCAATGGTGTAATTAAATTTAGGATAGAGAAGATGTATTTGAAGCTGCAACATTAAACTGTATACCCAAGTTTTGTCATCATATGGTTTTTGACTTAATTCAATGTTAAAATATAATTCTTACAATTTCATTACAATAGCCTTTCTGTTAGGTATTCTTCGTAATACACTTTTGTTATGAGCAGTTTTTTACCTCATTCTTAAATATAATATTGAAATTTGAAGTTTCTAATATTGAAACCGGTAAGTTTTTAAATACTCGAGGCATCATACAAAATACATTACTAATAAAAAGTGCTATTTTGTTTGATGGAAACCGTATTTTCATATTATGTCTTCGACTGTTAAATTTTTCACACATGACAGAAAATAATTACAATAAGCGTTTGAAGGCTACAGGGAAAACAACCGGGTAGATCCGCTGGCTTAAGCTAACCTACCTTTCAGGGATATATCGTAAACAGTTTACGTTATTCAAATCACGACCTACAAAGGTTTATAGAAAGTAATGGGAAATGTAAGCTCGGTACGTAAATTCTAAATGTTGTTATTTAATTTTAAAGTGGTCAACATCATTAGCTTAGGGTCTCTAATTGAAAAGGTACGGAATGAATAACAGCAAAGAGTATGTACGGCCGGCCGAATTACGGCAAACCCTTTTTGAAAGACGGTTGTTTATAAAAAGGGCGGGCTTAGAGAAAACTGCGTTAAAATTGAGCGGCTTGAAGCCTTCATAATTGCGAGCATTAAGGCAAAGAACGCCATTTTGAAGCTTGATTCCGCTTGACCTACCGTACGTCATATCTTTGCGACTACAAAAAAGCAGAAAGGAAAACTATGATTTTAGCCCGTAGTTATACATGTCTACTATTTCCCTCATAATTTTAATAATAATACCTTAGTACAAACTCACACAACGCTATCTGATCGCAAACTAAGCAGAGCTTGTATTATGGAAACCAGACAACTGATAAACTTACTAATATATTTCAAAATAAAAAACACCCCGACACAGAAAAAACCATCGTGCTCATCACACAAAGTTTTATCCTGGGTTGGGATTGAACCCACGACCTCTTGCGTAGCAGTCGGTTACACTCCCACCGCGCCACAGAGGCAGTAATCTAAACTACCATCTTAATTTGAAAAACGGGGTATCATTAGAAGAGTCTTGGTCGCCCGCTGGTTAATCGAATGTTTGACGTCACACAACATTCAATATGGCGTCTTATTTTGATACTACGAAATGAAAAGACCAGGTCGTGCGCCTGATTTTAAGCATCACGCTAGCCCATAACAGTATCAATGCCATGCCACCCAAATCCTTGTTTGGCAAATATTTAAATGTCACCGTATCCACTCCTCTATTGAGACATTAGTTCATAAGTCTAAAGTAATTACAATTGCTACAGCGCCCTTTAACTAAAACACAGTGCTTACACTGTTTTAAAACCAACCAAGACGGCGCAATGCTTAAGATCTACCAAAGATCGGATCGGATCAGTCGTTTTAAAAGTGTATGAATGGTCACCCATCTAGTTAGTTCACTGTGATAAAGTTACTTAATTTCGGTAGTCGATCAAAGACCCATAGCATGCACTATGCGGTAACTATGTTTAACAGTGCTAATTGTTATGGAACTCATGGGAGCATAGAACAATCATGGGCTAATGATTGATTAATTGGTGTGAATTGTTAGTTAACAGTGTTTATATGTTTGTATCTAAATGGACTGTTTATTACTTGTATAAAGGTTTATTTCCATTGAAGATTTAAAGGGAGAATAAATGGGAGAAAAGAAAAAATAGAAAAAATAGGTTTAAGTAAGAAATTGGTCTGAATGTCAAACCAATCAATGAAAGTATATTATTTATACTTATCGGTAAAATGATGATTCATTATAGTGCTGCACACCTGCTTATAATGTTTGTTCGGCGGTGTGCACACTTGCCGAACACGTAATTCCACGACGTTGACAACGACAAATTTGCTCGGTGGAAACTGACGTGTTTTTTTATTTCAACCGCTTCCCGCGCCTTCCTAGCGTAACAGTGACGGTCAGTGGAGAGGACCTGTGGTTTGTGTAGTTCAATCCAGTGATTGGATCTCGTTTCAAAAAGTTTGCCAAACAGCGGATAAAAATTGATGGAGGGATGGATATTTGTTGCTTTTTCACGCAAAACCTCTACTAAACGGATTTTGAAAAAAACTTTACAGTAATGTAGTTTATACACCAGAATTTCAAATGCAAACTAATATTATAAATGTAGAAGTAACTCTGTCTGTTTATCTGTAGATAAAATTTGGTACGTAGAAAGGACAAGCACGCGGGCGAAGTTGCGGGCTATAGAAATTTAACAAAACGTGAGAAAAACCATGAAGTAATGCTCATTCAAAAAAAAAATCACCAAGCAACGGGAACCCTATTCCCGGTACTGGAACCGATTCGAATCTTTAATAATCGTATGCTAGTAATATTAGCCTCACTTTAGGCTCAAAGTGAAATCTTTGAGTGGAAAGATTGAATATTCACAGGTGTCGATACATTTTCGCGGTTCAATGCTCAGGACGTAATATCAACTACAGGATTTGGCTTTTAGACAAGTTTCCCGACTTGCAGTTACGTAGAAGTGTGTTTTAATGGATATGGTGGTTATATTTTACCCTTGAAGTGGGTAGACGGCGTTAGGCACCTATCCCACAGACAGCGAGAAAGCGAGTAGCGAGTAGCGATTTTATCGCTCAAGAAAAGTACATACTTATCTGGATCCCGTGTAAACAAAAGAGATAGAGATAGAGAGACAGATATTAATAGTTGATCACTGACCGTTCACACTGCCGGCGAGTACTCGCTCTATACTGCATCTCTTTTGTTTACACGGACGGGATCTACAAAATATGTACATCTATTGTAAGTTTCTTGAGCGATAAATCGCTACTCGCTTCTCGCTTATCGTTGTTGATGAGACAGGTGCCTTATGTTGATTTTTTAAAAATGAAATTATTCTCTGGAAATATTGGATTTGTTCTACCAAGATGGGACAACTAACATTATTTGCGTAGGTACGTTTGATGACTTAAAATCTGACAGCGAAGGTGCCAATAAATTCATCTTGCAGTAGCGTAGATTAGCCAAAACAAATAGACATAAAAATGATTTCTGGTTTTTAGAAGACAATAAAACACATTCATTTGGTAAAAGTCATACAAGACTTTGACATTGCAACAGACACTTTGATGTTATTAAAATTTGAATGTATTATTTTGTATAAAAAACTTGAGAGGTGTCAAAGGGACACCCGGGTGGAACGAAGTTCCTAACTTAATTTTTTTTTTTATAATCTTCGCAACACCACACTGTTCAATGCGAAATAGAAAGCCGAAACGAAAATAACTTACAAAAAGGCGATTGTATACCGAAGGCTCGAACCCACAACTACACAATTGTCACCAATATTGTGTACCGAATTTATGCCTCTAGACCAAATCGACAGGTGACTTCTTCGTCAAATTAGATGTTCATATCTTACGCGCACGCCGCACGGCTTGTGTGTGTCAAAAAGTGTCGTTACAACTTTTCATGAGATTTTTTTTCGTCTAGCCCCCTTTCACAACGCGCGATAAAGAACTTCGTTCCAATCGTTCCAATAAATGAAACTTTTGTAGAGAAAGTTTGTTGTTACTGCAGTAAATTAAAATAAAAATAAATTTTAATATTTCAAATTTTTAATTAACAACCTTAATTGCGCGATTTAAGATAGTCTATTACTATTTAATCAACGCTTCTCTCTTTGCAAACTAGATGGCGTTATTCACAATTACCAAACATGTACCCATACGAATCCCAAACTCTAAAATACCGTTACAACGCTATGAAAACTGAGAATAAATTATTTTTCACCCTTTCAAAGTCCCAACGCGCGAAACCCGCTGTATATTTATTCATACAAAAACTCTCGTGTTATTTCTATTTGCAATATAAAAGCAGAGGTAGCTATCGCTTCGTGTTCACGGCAACCATTAACATATCAATATGGCACTGAACTCATACATATTGCTGAGGACAATGTAAGGCAGGAGCGGAGAGCGGAACATTATTGAAGGGTAATAAATTGACGTTATTAACTGTAACCTATACTGCCAAGACGTGGTCACATAAAGTTGGGCAGTCCATAAGTTAGTTGCGCAATAGGCTATGAAGCGAGTCATGCTTGGAGTTTATGAAAAGGGATAGTAAAATGTCTGCCGATTGACTGATGGCCGCTGAAGTAAAGAGTGGAGGCAATGTCGACTGCCTCTGTGGCGAGGTGGGAGTGTGTCCGACTGCTACGCAAGAGATCGTGGGTTCGATTCCCACACGGGACTCCACTTTGTGTGATCCACAAATTGTTGTTCCGAGTCTGGGTGTACTTTGTATCCGTGACTAGTATGTTTGTAAAGTCCCCCGCTACACAGGGCTTGTACCCTACTGCGGGAGTCGTCTTTTTTAAAAGAAAGAAAGAAAGAAGAGAATGTGGACGATTCCAAGGCAGATGGATCAACGACCTAAAGAAGTCGCTGGGACTGAATGACTGGTATGGATATCTGTGTGCCTTTTTGAAGCATTGTAATGTTTAAAAATTTACATACCTGTTTAATCAATCCTTTGTGTATGTACAATCGTATCCTTTCAAGAGAACACATTTTACAAACAAAAAGCCCTCCAGGAAGAATCCAGGGCTTTTTGTTTGATTGTATTTCGTCAATCGGCTATTCTTGTATATTTTCTTACAGCACTCAAATCTCTACGAGTCTAGTAGTCCTAGTCCTAGTCTAGTAGTCCTCTTTCTTATCCATAGATAAGATCCCTCTTACAAAGGTAAAAAAAAAAAAATACTTACAATTTGTCATAAAAGATAGTGTATAATTGTTGTTTTTTTTTAATTTAAAAGATATCCTAGCAATGTGGGATTGAGTCCCACATTACTAGCACTCTTGTTAACCTCCCCCCCCCCAGCTTAGCTCAAAGGCTTGTGTTAGGAGTGGGTTCTCGTCGATAGTGAGTAGAATTCGAACCCGCGACCTCACGATTGCGAGACCGACACCTTAGCCATTAGGCTACCGCCGCTTTCTTCTTCATTCTAATTATATTGTAGACATTTATAAATAGCGGTAGTCGAGATGCCATTGAATTTGTAATCGAGCGATCAAATCAATGAACATGAACATGAACAAACAAACTACAACCCTAGTTACTTGGTACCTATTGGTAAAGAAAAGTCTATGAAAATGGGCAGAAAGAGAACAAATATTCCATCGCGCACTCTTATGCTTTGTACCACCCAACAGAGAGATCTGCATTTGACGGTAGACCTGTATTTAGCATATTAGGCACGGATTTACACTTCCAAATTAAACAAGAATAATTCTCTTAGCTTTCTAGAATTATAATCCGGCTCGCTCTGACCGTCTTTGTAGGTACTTAGTGATTTGTGTTTTACTTATACAACGTATAATAGACAGATGTAGTCTAATTAATATACAAACATTTCTCAGTACCTACTTATGTTTACTTATTTTACTAATTGTAGTGCTGCTCTCTCCCTCTAGATATCAGCGTGATGATAAAAAGAAGCATAAGTTTCTTACATCCTCAGCTGTCTGACGGTGAAAGTTAAGTCAAAGTCCGTCCAGCCGTTTCATAGATTAGCCGGAACAAACAGACAGACAGCCAAAAACTGAGCGCATTCGCTTGCGGTGCTGCGAAAAGGGAACGAATGCTCAAGGTTATTTGGTCAGGGTACGGCCTCAACAAGATTGCTAATAATGTGGGAGGCAATCCCATATTGCTAGTTATCTTTTTAAAAGTAGAAACTTAACAAATTTACCAATTAAGTATTTTTTATATTACAAACAGACACTTCAATTCTAAGTTGTATAGCATAATAATACAAGTATACCATATATTACACGATTAGATTATTAATCACTATTGCAGTTATTATAAATTAAATAAAGAGAATAATACTTTACTTCATTTAGGTAGGTATGTCAGAAAAATGCGATATGCGCTGCTGAAATTTTATCACACCATTTGTTACGCATTATACCTATTTAAAGATGATTTTTAGTGCCAAAGTTAACTTTTAATGTTTTACTGACAATGGTCTCTATCCAACCACCCCCAGATTGGGGGACTCGGCGCAGGATCAACGTCCTAACGTGTTTAGCCACTCGTGACCTTATTATTTTGGAGATTAATGAAAAAATTCAGAAAGACAGACAAAAATAGATTTTGTGTAGATAAGACATCATTTAAAACAACAGCTAAATGCTGTTATTATACACCAGACACTTCAATTTTGTTTATAAAGCATGATTTTATTCCTCAATCCTAGAATATATTTTATGGTAGATACTTACATTAATTTCCAACAAGCTCTCCGGTTCTAAAAGGGAGTTACGTTCAGGCTATTAAACTGAGCTGTTAGAAATCAGTTCTCTGAGTCGTCCTGACAGTTGACCTAGATATTTGCATGAGAACTGAAGCGGACTGCCACACGCACTCCAGTCTTGATGGATTCAATTAACAATTGTACTGCGTTAATAATCATTTTTAATTTAAAAAAAAAATATTCACAAATCATTATGTCACAAAATAATTATGATTATTCACTAATAATTATTATTGAATCTGTGACACAAACAGTTGAGAAAATGAAAGTTGTTGTAACTTTATTAAGCTTTAAGACCCAATATAATTACGAGTATGTCTAACTATGTGCACTAATATTAGTAAAAAATACTAAAATATTATGGAACAATTCACACGCAGACCGCGTGTGAATTGTTCCATAATATTTGAGTGTAACTGGACAACTGATAAACATAATTTTTAAATATATAGGTACTTTATGAAAAAATATATATTACGGGTCTTAATCGAGTGAATAATATTTTTTTTATTATTTTACACCATTTAATATGAAAATCAACGGTCAGAAAATAAGATCACTTCTTCTTCTTCTTCTTACCCTTCTCACTCGATACCTGACAATTGGCCGTCTATACAACTTATGGCCCGTCTCAATAATCAACCTATCGATGGATTTGGCTACTAGAGGTAGAATTTTAACATATTTTGTATGGAGCATATGTCAAATATATACCTCTAGTAGCCATTATTGAAACCAGGCGTTAGCTGGTATGCTAGAGTTTAGTGTACAAATAAACACTACCCGAAGCCCCATTTATCTGTCAGAAAATAAAATAGGTCTGGCACGCCAGGGATCTTGGTTACTGACAAAGAATAAATAATCACCCTCATCACACAAAGATTTATCCTGAGTGGGAATCGTACCCACTAACCACTAGGCCAACAGGTCAGTCAAAGGAGTAGTAGTTAATTAATCATTAATCTAATCAATCTAAAAAGTAATCTGTTTAATCGTTCTCAATACTTACTCTGTTTTTTTTTGAGAGATTACTTTTTATAATTTATTAGTTTTGGCATTAGCGCGACCCCGTTCGGATTACAGAGAAGCTTTCAAGATAATCCTTTGCGTGAAATATTAATACTCATTTTTGAACTAGACATTATTTTATTAATTTTGTACGTAAGTCATTGTGTACTGCATTCTCAGATCTAACTAACTGTAATTCGTCTAATGGAATCAACCAATAGCGTTTAAGACGTCAATAATAAATTATCAATGAACGAAAATTATTCAGATTGTCGTTAGTTATAACTTTTATATGTTAGTAAACTTTCGCGATTTGTACACATTATAGAAATTTATAAGCTACGGGTCTTAATCGCGTAAATATTTTATTTTACGGCCGTTGCAATACGGTTGAAACGTCGGGCAATAAACAAAGGTATTTAGCCTTAAAATTAAATATTTACGCGATTAAGACCCGTGGTTTATAAAATTTTATGTCACTGTTTCGTGAATTCAAGATTATTCTAACTTTATACCACTAGTTACAAGAAACCAAATTGCTCTAACCTAATTCAACAACAAGTGAGAAATATATATGCAACGTGCCAAGTAGTTCTGCCCGCAGTGAATTTCTGAATAGAAAGCCTATTCTTAACTCAACCTTCACACAATCACTATGCCAAAATACACCAAAATTTGAAATTTATCACGCAGATCGACAAAGAGAGAAGAAGACATTGATACTTACCTACTTATATATTATTACTAGCTGTTTTTGCAACATTTTTCATTTATGCTCCGCTCCTGTTGCTCGTAGCGTGATATTATGCCTATGACACTCGCAAATAACGTGGCCTAATCATTTTAAAATCGGTTCAGTAGATCCAGAGATTACCCCCTACAACCTCACAAACTTTACATCTTTATAATGTTAGTATACATTATTATAAACATTTTATTATTATTGGCCTTTTATTCACTTATATAGATTCACTTATTATTATTAATATAGATAGTTACAATAATTTAACTGAGATAAAAGGCAAGGGTGTCTCATAGATAGTTCTTTTTCATTTTTCTATTCTTGTGCTATGAATTCACGATGGCTTAAGTGTGATACTTACCAACCTGTCTTGGGACACCTCACACAACGCTATCTTATGTCAAACTAAGCATAGCTTGTACTATGGCAACCAGACAACTGATAAACATGCTTATATATTTCTAAATACATACATGTTATAGATAAATAACACCCAGACACAGAATAAACCATTGTGCTCATCACACAAAGTTTTATCCTGGGTGGGGATCGAACCCACGACCTCTTGCGTAGCAGTCGGATACACTACATGTACCAAGTCAAGATTAGAGAGTATACTTACATAATGTCTTTTAGTGGAAAATCAGACTTCCCTGTTTCCTTTTAAACGAGGCAAGATAAATGAAAATACTAAAACACCTCCCTTCCCAAAAAAATAATATAACTTAGGTAGCTGACCTCTTTAAAAACTTGAAAAGCTATGTACCGTGGTTGACGCAGCTCAACACACGTATTCATATGTAAAGAATGAAATAAGGTTTTTAAAATTCAGTAGAAAAAATGTAGCTAACTTCAAATCTAGAGCAAATGTTACTTTAGTCGTGTTCAAAGGGAATTAATGAAAGGCCTTTTTAACATATACGCTTTAATTCAATTTTATGCTGATTACACAAATGAGCTTTATGTAAGTACGTAATATCAAAGTCACATTTTTTGAATTACAGAACAATTTACAACCTTATAATTTTATCGATTGGACTTATTTTACAATGATCGCTGAGATGAAGTTATCGTAATTTGAAATTAGATTTCATCAACCCGTTTGAAACTTAATTATGAATTTAAAATCTAATTATAATTGAAAGAAAGTTGTTTCAATAAATATTTTGAATAAACAAGTTGATGAAATCTTGAAGATTAATAATAATTTATTTAACAATATATTTAAATAATGTGAAAAATATTTATTTCCTAAGATGTGGCTTGGTTTCGAATTCTGAAAATTAAAATATTAACTTACATAAATATTTGAATAAAATGCAATAAATAACGGAATACCACATCTTTTCATAATTTTAAACTGACGATTATTACCGAAGTTTTAACATTGACTTGTTTAATTAATTAATTATTTTAATTATCTTATTCATATTGACAATATGTTTTGAACATTCGATTAGCACTTACTACTAAATGACCAAGCTCATATTTTTTATTAAAATCAATATAAACCAGCAACATTAATTTGCAACCAAATAATGATTAAAATCGATTTTATACAAGAAGCCTTTGTTAATGAAAAAAAAGTTATGAATAAAATGAATTAATTTTATTCTACCTTTACATTTCATAGTACAAATTATTAATAATAAAACGAAGCTTCAAAGATGATCAAAAATTAAAGCAATAAAAATGGTCTTACTGCTAAAAGTTCGTTTTTTTTTATAATTTTTATACTAATTTGGCAATATTATTTAAAGTGATATTTTAATCTCAAAATGGCGTAAAAGTATAAGGCACGGTTTTAATATTTTACTAAATTTACTTAATGTAGAAGGACGTCAACCCAGCTAATATTTATTATCTAAATGGTTAATTAGTCGCGAAATAATCATTTGCTTTGGCACTTTTTCAGTTCGTAAATTCAAACTCAAAAAGAAAAATATAATAAAAGATAAGAAATATACCTTTCATCGATTGATATGTCTTAATAATTGGATTTATAATAAAAAAGGAAATAATTAAACACAAAGGAAAAAATAAAACAAAAATAATTATTATTAGGTTTTTATTTTTACTCGAAATGTAACAATAATTTCTTTTTTGTAAATATAAAATAGATTTTGTCATTGGATGGATTCTCAAATTTGGGAAACCATAAAAATTAAATTGACAATCAGTCAAAATTTGAGTAATCATTGTGATTGTTACAAATTCGATGCAAAGAAAAAATATAATAGAAATAATTAAGTATCATAATAACTTAAAAATTAAATTAATAAAACTTTGGCATGTGTATTATGACCGATTAAATTTTGTGGCTGAAAATGCTATTAATTAAAAAAAAAATACAATTAGGTACATATAATATTATTTACATAGAATCAAGATGGGCATAAATTAAAATTAATTGAACTTATTTTTATTGTCAGTTCGCGCTTTGAGTATTATTATTTCTTATTTACATCGTAAAAATGCAGAGAAAAAGTAACTTACGAGTAAAAATTTACAAAATAATAATAATAATAAACTGTAAACATGTACACAGTTCTTAGATTTGTAAAAAATTACAATTTACAGTTTTATAAATGACAGTCATATATTATTTGACACATTACGTAATGGGGTTGTTTTACATAATTGTAGGTATATTGTGATTAATTTAAAATCAACAATTTTAAAAACGTGTTTTGGTAAATGATTTAAAATTCTTAAAACACAAAATAAAAATGGAATTATATATGATAATTCCAAACAAATGCAATTATTAAAAATTAATATATCAAAACTCGTCAGGAACAACTTTTTAAGTTTAGAGAAACCACTTCTTCAACAATAAAAATGTATGTCAACACTTTTTAGAGAACAATTTTAATTAAAAAACGACGACAGGATAAAATTCAAAATTTTTCCCGATTAATAATTATTTTGTTTTTTCAAAAACCCTATTTTTAACAATAATAATTATTTTAAAAACTTAATTACGAGAGATCCTTTTATGGAATCAATAAAATTTGGATTCACATATAAGTCATTACATCGATAGCTTGTTACTTTGTGAAGTACACTTTTCTTGACAACTTTGTCGAGAAGCATCAAACTATCAAAAACACTAGATCCAGCCTTTAAAAGAAATCAAAAATGAAAAAAATCGTAACTTTATCATCTAAAAGTTTATCTATAATGATTTTACAATTGGACATTGAAAAAATCATATTTTTTTGTTCGCCTATGTCGTTTGGACGTATTACCTATTACAAATATTGATAAGTCAGTCGAACATTTTAATACAACCTGACTAGCCCAAATACTAATTTAGGCTAAATGTCATTTCTATCTACCAATGGACACTAATCGTTTGAAAGTTCGTTTATGTATCACATTCAATTATTTTAAATCTATCTACAATTTTATCTAGTCCATTTTATTTACACCGTTCACTTTACGTCTTCCCACTTTAAACTCATAGCCGACTTTACAGTTTATTCTGTCACTTTGCACATTCACTTTCACTTTACAGTTTTTGGCGTCAGTTTTAGTACAAATTTAGTTTTTAGACTACATGTGTCTCACTTCTCTTGTTGTATGACTCGTCGATAGTGACGTTTTGTTTCTTATTTTCTTTTTTAATGGTCCCGTATTGTGGGACATCTGAAGTAAGGTTTTGTACGGTCAGAATCTGACTTGAGTTCTGCGGTGTGCTCGAAGATATTGGGCTACCGTATTGGTTACCATATTTGTGACGAGATGGGTCCTTCAGTATGGACTGTGGCTGCTTTGGCACTGGTGTTTGTGATAGGTGCTGTAACAAAAAAATGGATTATTAAAAAAAAAAAAATGGACTACGTAAATAAAATAGGACTTAGACTAACTAAAATAGAGTGTACCTATACGTGGAATTTATACTGAGAGTAAGTGGAATTAAGACTAATCTCCTTAAGTTGATGTGGTTAATATCGTTGTACAATGTTACAGTACAATATCTTTGTGCTGTATCTACAATCTACATCACAATCTTATGTTCCTTATCGCACGTTCAGTATCTATTAAATGTTTTTACTATCTGTTATCAACACGAAGTCGTTAGTATATAAGATGCACCTTTAGATAATTATAACCAGACTATACTACATCTTTTGTCTCATTTATACCTAATCATATACTGCCAAGAAGTTTGGCAAATTGGTGACCCCGACGAACGAATACGCAGCAAGAAACATGGCACAATCACCGTGCAAGGCGAACATAAATCAGCAAGGAACACTTGAAGTAGCTGCTGGCACCTCGGTTTTATCCCGCATTCCGGAATTTTGGAAAGACCAACCAAGATTATGGTTCACGCAACTAGAAGCCATATTAGCACCACAGAAGCAAGGAGACGAATACAAATACTGTACAGTAATAGCAAAATTATCCAAGGAAGAAATACTACAGGTTAGTGACCTAATCACTTCACCACCGACTACAGATAAATACAAAAACATCAAGGAACGTTTAATTGATTGTTACGAAGAAACAGAACAGCGACAGTTTCAAAAATTAATATCAGAGACAGAACTCGGTGATCAAAAACCTTCGCAGTTATTACGTCAAATGCGCGTCCTCGGGAGAAGAAAAATCAGTGACGAAACAATTAAACTACTATGGTTCAGGCTTTTACCAACATCAGTTACTACGGTTCTAGCAGTTACGGAAGACATGGAAATTGACAAACTGAGCCAAATTGCAGACAAAATAATAATGAATTCAAAAGTAACCGAAATATCAGCTGTTAGCAACGACACTTCAAACGACAACAATACAGCATGCATTTTAGCCCAGCTAGCAAAATTACAGATAGATATTGACGCAATTCAGCAAGGTCAATATGGCTATCGACCCAACACGCACAATCATTTCAAGAAACGTCAACAATTCCCGATTATGAGGCCGAGAACAAACTATAGAGGAGCAAATCAATTTTGTTACTACCACGAAAGATTCGGAAAATATGCAAAGAACTGCATTAAACCATGCGGTTGGAAACCAATGACTTACGTACGGAACCAGGGAAACGAATAAGAGCACAGACAACGGCGAAACTCTGTGCAATCCACCCATCCAATCGCCTCACCATTACCGACCGAAAAAGTGGTATGAAGTTTTTGATTGACACGGGCGCAAATATTTCAGTCATTAGCAAGCAACAGAGACATTCAATTTTACAAAATGAACAATACACACTATACGCTGCAAATGGGACTAAAATTAGGACTTACGGCGAGAAGACGCTTACCTTGAATTTAGGACTACAACGATGTTATAAATGGAATTTTGTAATCGCCGATGTTACACAACCAATAATTGGAGCAGATTTTCTAGAGCACTATAAACTATTAGTCGACATAGCAGGTCGCAAACTTATCGACAAAGTTACAGAGCTGACAACGCATGTAATTTCGGAAAAAGCGACACAACAAACAATTCGTACTATCGCAGTGGGAACGAATCCACGTATTACGCAACTTTTAAACAAATACGAAGACATCACGAAAGAGTCCTCTCTCCGCAATGCGCCCAAACATAAGATTGAACATCACATTATCACTACAGGACCACCCGTCGCAGCTCGGGCAAGACCATTACCTCCAGAAAAATACGACATAGCCAAAAAGGAATTTCAAAATATGATAGAACTCGGAATTTGCCGACCGTCAGATAGCCCATGGGCAAGCCCATTACATATGGTAAAAAAGAAAAATGGCGAGTGGAGGCCGTGCGGAGACTATCGAATGCTCAATAGCACGACAGTACCGGACAAATACCCACTACCAAGATTAACTGACTTTACATACATATTAGAAAATAAGAAGATACTAAGCAAGATAGATATACGTAAAGCATACCATTGTATTCCTGTTAAAGATATAGAAAAAACAGCCATCATCACACCTTTTGGACTTTTTGAGTACTTAAGAATGCCTTTCGGATTACGCAATGCGGCACAAACATTTCAACGATTCATGGATTCCTTATTTAGAGATTTAAACTACGTATTTATATTTGTAGACGACTGTCTCATTGCATCGGACAACGAAGATTTGCATTATCAGCATTTAGAAACGGTTTTCAAACGTTTACACGAGAATGGAATAACCATTAATCACGAAAAATGCGAATTTCTCAGAAGGGAAATAGATTTCTTAGGTTATCATATAACGAGCCAAGGAATACACCCTACCGAAGAAAATTACAAAGCAATCATGGAATTTCCCAAACCGAAAACAATTCAAGAATTAAGAAGATTTTTGGGCATGGTCAATTTCTACAGAAGTAATATTCCACACGCAGCGGAAAATCAAAGAATTTTAAACGAATATCTACATGGTTCAAAAAAGAACGATAATTCACCTGTTCCTTGGACAACGGAAGCAGACAAAGCTTACGAAAAATGCAAGGAAAGCATGAAAAACGCAGTGTTAACAGCGCATCCTTCCCGCAACGCATCACTAGCGCTCATGACCGACGCTAGTGCTACTTGCGTTGGTGGAGTTTTACAACAAAAATCCGGACGCAATTGGGAACCATTAGGATTTTTTTCACAAAAATTGAGCGAAACTCAACAAAAATATTCTACGTTTGACAGAGAGCTGTTAGGAATATACATGGCCGTCAAACATTTTCACAGATTAATCGAGGGAAGAGAATTTACAATATTTACGGATCACCGACCTTTGACATACGCATTCTCCCAAAAACCATCATCAAACGATACACCGCGACGGGTCCGGCAGTTAGATTTCATTTCACAATACAGTACCAACATTCAACACATAAGCGGACGTGACAATATTACCGCCGATGCCTTATCTCGAATAGAGGAAATATACGTGCCATCACCTATCGATTACGCTGAATTGGAAAAATGTCAATCAACAGATAATGAACTAAGTAAATTACATGACAATAAAAGATTAAAATTCAAAAATATTACGCTTCCGGGTTCCACAATAAACATCACCTGCGACACATCTACTGGAAAAAGCCGCCCCTATTTACCAAAGCATTTCCGCAAACAAATTTTCGATACCATTCATGGTATGAGCCATCCAGGAAAAAGAACTACGAGAAAAATGATAACCCAAAGGTATTTATGGCCGTATATGAACAAAGATATCAATAATTGGTGTAGATCATGTATAGCCTGCCAAAAATCAAAAATACAACGACATACGATATCACCTCCTGGTACATTTATGACAGCGCAACGTTTTGAACATTTACATATTGACATCGTCGGACCACTTCCGATTTCACAAGGGAAGAGATATTTAATCACAATCATAGATCGTTGTACGTCATGGCCCGAAATATTTCCGGTAGAAGATATAACTGCAGAAACAGTAGCCAAGACACTTTTCGAAGGATGGATTACTCGTTTTGGATGTCCATTGCGCATTACTACGGATCAAGGCCGACAGTTTGAATCAAGAATATTTGAGTCACTCTCACAATTTTTGGGAATACATAAAATTAGGACAACACCTTATCATCCACAATCCAATGGAATGATAGAGAGATTTCATAGAACTTTAAAGGCGGCGTTAATGACAAGAGAATCCAACGAAAATTGGTTAAAAGAAATTCCAACAGTTTTACTCGGGTTGCGGAGTAGCTTGCGAGAAGACACAGGTTATAGTTCAGCAGAGATGACATATGGAACGCCAATACGACTCCCTGGAGGATTTTTTGAGTCATCAGCAGCACAGTTATCAACGTACGAAGAGTTTGTAAAACAAATTCAAAATGACATCACACAAATGACATCAATTCCGAAAAGAAAAAAACACAATCAAGCTATATTTGTGCATCCCGAACTCAAAGAATGCTCACACGTATTTGTTCGGTGTGATAGAATTAAGAAAGCCCTGACACCGCCGTATGAAGGACCCTACCCAGTAATTAGTAAAACAGATAAAACATTTTGCATTAGAATTAGGGATAAAGAGACAGTGATATCAATTGATAGATTGAAACCAGCTTTCATGATCAATGACGAATCAAACTACGTGCCAGATTCAAAGGATTGCGACAGGCATTCACACACGTACACTACACGATCGGGACGTAAAGTAAAGCCAGTAGTACGTCTATAAAAAATCGCTGATATAAGCAAGCTATTCGTATATATATTAACATAGATCTTAACATATACCATTAATTTACAACTAAGCGAACCAACTCCGTAACCTGATCCAGGAGGACTTACGGTGGACAAGAAATGTTGCAATGGGACAGATTATTTTAACAATCGGCGTGATCCTAATTTACGGCATAATGAAAACACTGGACAGAAGAATGAAGAGTTTAACGAAAAAAAAAAAATAATAAACACTCGTGCAACAGCTGAGTCAAAATTACAGACGTCAGCAAATCACACCACAACAGGCGTCATCAAATTCCACCGCGTACAATAGCATTATTATTTATATACATCAGCAAATAACTAGTAAGGTCTAGGTCAAATTTATATTTTACAATATAAATTAATTATATGGTAATAGTGTTTACACACTATTACCATAAATTTTTTAAAGGGGGGTGTACTGTTACAGTACAATATCTTTGTGCTGTATCTACAATCTACATCACAATCTTATGTTCCTTATCGCACGTTCAGTATCTATTAAATGTTTTTACTATCTGTTATCAACACGAAGTCGTTAGTATATAAGATGCACCTTTAGATAATTATAACCAGACTATACTACATCTTTTGTCTCATTTATACCTAATCATATACTGCCAAGAAGTTTGGCAAATACAATATTAAATCGAGTTTTGATTTGGGTAAACGTTCTGCTTCAGTTGACAAATTTAATAAGCCATTAATTTTCAAATACTGTCTCTTATTATAGCAATGAAATGGCTAAGAATAGAAATAACGAGAAGTATTATTACCATTATCAAAGTAACAGCTGTATACAGATGTAATCTATCTGATTAATTCAAGTTATAATTATATTAGGCCGGACTATAATAGATAAATAAATATAATAAACTAATTGAGCTATAAATAGCTGAGGCATCAAGTCCGTTCAATTACACTAATACAGTAAGATAGATCAAAGATTCAAAACCGAAAATGTTTTCAGAATTATAAATATTTCATAACAAAGTTTATTAATTTCTAAGAATTTTCAAAACTTGACAATCCAATGACACGAAACTCTAGGTCTTCATTTAAGATTCAAAGGCAAAACTAATTTATTTTCAAACTAAAACTTTTCATAAATTTTACGTTATAATATTTACGGTTCATCAAGAGGGCAAAATTTTAGCAAAATAATCTCAATAAGCAATAATAAAATTAATAAAACTTTTTGAAGTCATTTACACAATAGGTAGGTAAGGTATTTTCCATATCAGTTTAAAGTCTTTTGAAATCTCTTATATTCACAGAATAATCGCCTGTCAACACTTATCGATTACACCCTGCAAACACATTTTTGGTAAATCTGGTGTAGTTTCACATAGGTATACTAAAATCACCAAAAAAAAACCACCAAATACGAAATGTTTGAACGCAGAATATGTAATCGTTCTACAAAAATCGTGGATAACATTAACATTTTTAAACAGCTTTAATAACATTCCCTTGACAGGAACACAGGCCTCGCTAACATTTACCAATCAGTGATTAAAGTAAACCGTCGTTTACTTTAATCACTGATTGGTAAATGTCACATGTCTCAATTTTTTTTATTTTGTAAGCATGATATTTTGAATTCGAATGAAGGTAAATAAAGACCGATGGTGAATTTTAGTATTTAAACAGATAATATAGGAAATATCCACACAAATTCTAAGAGTATCTACACAAGAATGACGATTATATTCATCTTAATATGAAATTTTGTAATTAAAATCTTAGTACATATTCGTCTAAAATGTTTTGTTTTACGAGTCACCGCTCACAATTTCATTCACCCATCAGAGCCACGCGTACATTTGTTCAGCGATTCGCTTCGCAAAAACAGCTCGCGATGCCGTTGTTGTAGTTATTGTAAAGTCCCATGCGGGAGGGTCGGTAGTGTCCGCGCAAAAGGCATCTGAATCAAGGGTTTGGTGGCACTGTTGGTGAAGTGCCCCTTGCACTCCTGTGTTTCTTTTCTCGTTTGTCGGCTAAAGTCCGGAACCAGTACTTATTTTGCAACCTTCAGCCAGATACTTTATCAATTCGGTTGTGATGACTATCGTCAGCTACGTCCTCTTATTTAGTAGGTTTATTTCGAAACACGCGTTTCTTGCAGTCCTTGAAACGTAACATGGGTCTGTAATTCCATATCTGTAATAGGTTACCTGCAGTACTTTATGTATTTTCGTCAAAAATGCGCTAGTTTCCGTGATTTCTGGATACGGAGACGATCTATGAAACGTTTTATTATTATTTTGTTAAACATCTACGAGGATTAAGAAGATCTATTCTTTTCTAAAGATAAGGTTAACTGATAAAAATATACGCCCAATTCATCATCAAATGTATCCATTATGCGAAGACCATTTACTATTTTAATTAATGCCAATATAATTTAAGTCACGCTCAAATTTCTTACGGCATTTGCTCAATTACGTTTTAGAAGTGAAATGACAAAGTTTTGTAGCAAAAAGTTGGAATTTTAGAACCCATTGGGAAGTTTTGGAAAGATTGAAATCCCAGAGATTTACGATGAAACGGAAGATTGTTGTTAATTAATCTAAATTAAGAAATCGTTCGCGCTTATACCGGAATGACAAAAGTGTTTGAAGGGTATTTTCTGGTATTTGCTTGGGTGTTATGGATTTGTCGATATTAATTTTGTTTCCTTATTGTACTACGGCTAATTATTAATTAGCAGTAGAATTGAAATGGGTAATGTTTGTAATGGGTTTGTTTGGTGTAAACATGATTGTAATGTCATTTAAATTAAGTGTTTGATAACTTAATGGGCTTTGTTAGAACTTTAACATTTACTGAATGCTAAAAGATTTTTGTAGGTTTCACCAAAGATGTATACTATTATAATTATTTTTTACAACATTTTTCCTTACCCAAACATAAACTTTAATGTTTCTTTATTTAAGTTTACATTTGTTTTTCTTGTCTTCTCTTAATAATTTGAACGAATTTCGTATAAAAATCCTGTAATATATGTGACTTGGTAAAGGGTGACTAATCCATGGATACAAAGGACCTAACATTGATACGATGTTACAATTTGCTAATCTACCGACCTGTCTGACACCATTGGAGTCTGTTGTAAAACACGAATAAGTAGATTCTGTTCAGTAGCTAAAAGACTTCTAATTTATTGATTAATTCTCGTGATTATGTCGATTATAAATATATCAACATCTTGAAGTCCAATAACGGCACTTAAAGTCCAGACCCAGGAATCGAACCCGTGACTTCCGTGTGCCAAACCGGGGCCGGAATCGAACCATCTAACCGGGACTAAGTTACTAAAACTCAAATTCTGATCCTTACTGCACGATTTCTGCACCAAAAATGCAATTATTGTATTCATAAAGTAATTGACAATAAATGCCTATAAAAATTACTATAGCATTTATAGTGCCATAAAAACAGCAATTATCCCAATAACTATAGTTCAAATAACATTCAGTCAAATCTTTGAACCAATATAAATCTATTGACAAAATAAACTATTGTATTGAATCATCCATAACAATTTGTTACAGTAACAGGTACTCTTAAAAACCCAGCGATCCGTTTCAATCTATCAATTGTGTTTTTCAACGTTGTTAAGAACTTACTTATTTGTGTATTTTCTCTTTCTATTAAAACTTTTTATAATTTGTGTACCTATATGTATTTTTATTACTGATTTTGGATATGACGGCGACCAACCTCATGAGATACTAGCTAAGATGTACATGATTCTCTATTCTCTTATTGTAATAGTGCGTTGGAACAGATATTCGGAAACATACCTAGGATCGACGGCTCAATATGGTCTTCGAGGCTCGAAAGATCAGGAGGCCTACTCTAATTTAATGAAAACGAAGTTTCGATCAAAAATGAGGCAGTGATATACAGAGACAGTAACATTTATTTAATCCACTCGTTCAGGAAAACTTCTAGTGTTTATCCAAAAAATATTTACAATAGTAAACATAAGAAATTTAAGTAAACGAAAATTAATGTTCTTAATAGAAATCAAGTCAAGTAGTTTTCGAGATTTTGCGTTTTAGTTACAGAATGAATGGGTCAGCAACCTTATAATTATAAAGATTAACACCCAATTTTTTGTTGAATTCATCAGAAAATCTAATTAACATTTCAAAAACTTCGTCCCGAAATAATTATGAATAAAAATCTAACAAATGTATAAGACGTAGAACAAATAATTATTTCCAAAGCTTCATAAACTCTAATTCAATCTGCCGCGAATATCACACAGAAAATTTAACAATATTTACCGAATAATTCGTCGTTTTGTTCAAAAACTGGCAGCGTAATCTTCTACAAGAACATTTACCCTTCAATTGAATACAGAATCGTTCGGTAGGTATTGTGAGCAAACCATCCATCTATGAATTAACAATATTACACTGTGATCACAACCCGAGCGTGATAATATTGGGTCAAATCATATTGGGACCCTTTACAGCAATAAACTTTATGACCAAATGGATATTTTCTAGAAAATAAGGCACAATTGTTATGATTCTTGGTTTTATTCACGAATATTTGTAAAGGTTTATTGGCAGTTCTTTTGGGATGCGCTTTTTGATTTCGTTTTAAAAAAATAAATAAACAAAACTGGTCAAACAATCAGCATTTACTTGAGTAATAACAACTGGAAATCACTTAATCTTTGGGGTTCAATGAGAAGGCCACTAACTAACAACACATAGGTCGTTGGTTCAAGACCCAGGTAAACGAAGCCACACTTTATATAATTTGTTTCATCACTATTACTCAACATCGATGATAAAAAATAGTGTTAGGTAAGCGGTATAACCTAAAACAAAAAATCAAAGACATAGTGTCATGTGCGGCGAGTTTTGATTTAGGGAATTGGACATTGTGGGAATTGGAAATTTCTGGATTGTAAATTCTGGTATAGGACATTTTGAAACTATTGGACATTCTGGGAATTGGACTTTCTGAACTTTAACGGATAAATGTCATTGACATTCATCAATCCGCACTGGGTCTTCGTGAAGCCCAGAGCCTGTGTATATTTTGACGCTTCTTCTGAGTAGGTTTACATTTGGAACTACCGCCCTACTTAATTTTTCCAAAGAATTATTGATTTGTTTTATTAAATTAAATATATTTTTATTTGTCCTTACCTGCCCGCAGTTCCCCTGGTGCAGTACAGTGACGTCAGGCGGAGGTACGGCCGCCATCTTGTCAAGTCGCTGTCGTCTTAGAGTGCCACCAGCTGATCTGTCTAAAAATAAATATATTTTAATAACCTTCTTAAAAAAATTGTGTATGAAAAGTTACTACTCAATCATTGATTTTATGGAAGACAAAAACGTTTGGGATTGAACTATTTTCTCTCATAGGCTATTCAAATGTACCTGAAGATTATCTAGGTAAGAAGTCTTTGCTGAATATATTTTTTAGAGTTCAAACAACAGCTTTATATATTAGTACAGATTTAAACATAGTCAAGTATCAAAATCAGTATCTAGTACTGATTTTGATACTTGACCACATACGTAAGACAGTTTATCTTTTATAGGGTTATTTTATAGGTAGGTATGTATAGACTTTTACGTGTTAAGAATCGGAACTACTGTTTGCATTAACAAGGAATTTCATATAAAGGGTCTAAACCTAACTGGTCGCCGTGCACATCGATTAGTTTTTATTAGTATGTAAACTGCAATGGTCTTGTATTTAGTAAGATACTTTCATCATTAATAACAGTTTGACTCCACAAAGGCCTTACAAATAACACCATTTTTTGTGAGAATGTAACAAACTTACCATCTAGTGCATAACTGTGTGGTGGGCTGGCCATGTGCGAGGGAGAGCCGGTGGAGAGTCCTCCGTTCATGAGGTGCGGCTTTGGGAGCGGCTGCCCGTACTGCTGAGGGGGGGTTGGTGTGCGGCCTTGTTGCTGGGGGGGAAATGTAAGGTTCAGGAGAAGTCTATATACGAGGAACCAAAGATCTCTGCGTGAGAGATATTCTGGTGTTGTAGAACGTAACCTGATTTTTATTACGGTAACACTCACAGAAAAACTAGACAATATAATTGTTATTTTAATAGTATGATAAAAACCACAAGCCGAATTAATAAATGAAATATTTTGACGCCAAAAATCCGCCATTTTTTTTTTATTTTGATGTACTGGGTCACTCTCACAACTAGGACGAATCTAACGACACCTCCCAAGCTTAAATTCATCAAGTCATTTAGGCTGTAGACCATGCCAAAAATATACATACATACAAACACTCAAAAACATCACCTTCCCTTCTTACGCAGTCGGGTAAAAATGGTTGTCGGTACAGTCGGTTTACAGACGATAATTTTACGTGATAACGTCATAAGAAAACATTGATGACATTGTAATAAACAACTATGCCTGTGACAGCTTTAGTAGACCAGGGCGCCCGACAGCCACTACAATACTTCAGCCTATCAGCAGGCGGAACGTGAGACATTTTCGTAAGTGCAGCCGGTCATTGATTTATAAGACGTTATCACGTCAAAAAAGAATTATCCTCGCAATTAAAAAAAGAAAAAATATTTACTTAAGTTACAAAATCTCTAAACATCTGATTCAAACAGAATTTTGAATAGACTTAGTGGCTTTAGATTTAATGCGAAGAGTGTTATGCAATCCTTAAAGCCAACGAGTAAAGAACCTACCAATAAATAAAGTAAGATTATAACTCAAGTAATATTATGTCTATTTTTAGATCAACTCTAGATTGATTAATTAAGACAAGCGATATTACTGTCAAGTGAATCACAATCAGCACATCAAATCAAATCAAAATCAAATTAGTCACATACCTGCTGTAAATACTCGCCGATAAGTGGTGGATATGACAGGTATCTGTCAGATGACATATTGTAGTACGAGCCGTCTAGTGGAGGCATCGGGCTTGGAGCTGGCACGTAGTTTTGTTTACCTGATGAAGACAAAAACATTTGTAAAATTCTTTATGATCTTTTTGAATACGTTTTAAAGCTCTGTAACTAATTTACAGAGCTCTAAAAAGTTTAACGACATAAATGTAATTATTGGTTTAGCGCTGCAGCAAATTTTAGAGAAAAATATATAAGTTTTTTTTTCCAGATAGCTTCTCTAGTACTAAATTTGATACCTACCTAAAGCATAATTTTTAGTGAATAGTACAATTGGTTAAATATAATAGGTAATTTTATTATAAAAAAGTTAATGAAGTCGTCGTTTACTTCTACTTATTCTAATTTACTAAAGACCCCATGTCTTTAGTAAATTAGACTAAGTAGAAGTTTCCATCAACTAAATCATTCAGTACGACTTTTTGATGAGAGGTGTTGACGTTAATAGAGTAGCCGATTTTTTGGCAGCTTCTTCAGATTTATCTAACTTTTCACTTAGAAGTGCTGCCAAACTTCTATTTTCAAATTTCAGTTATCGTTTATTTGATTTTAGGAAACAAAAATATTCAAAAGCTCGTATACGAAATGAGTTCATTCCCAACTTTTTTAATACCCTTTATTGGTGGCAGTGTTACCGCAATATTTACAGTTGCAAAGCTGTACCGCTCGCAATGGAACCTCAGCTTAACTCTACAATATAATGGTCCATTTGAGTAACGAAGCGAAATGCTCCAGGGGACAACTATACGCAGCCAAATCAGATTAAGTTAGGTTATCATCGTAATCCAACTTCATTAAGCTAAAAAGAAGTCGTTGGAGAATTTAAACCTTATTTTGGATTTATAAAATAATGAGACCAATAATTACATTAATTGAACTAGATTTGATTGTTTTGTTCTCGGTCTGATTTTTAATAGCAATTTTTGCTTATACAAATTTTGTAGGCGTTTTTTTTTCCAAAGGGCCACCTGCTTGCTTTTTTCCTGCTTACTTGGTACGCCTTTACGCTTCGGTATGGCAATCGAAAGTCCGGGTTCGACTTCTGGGTCAGAACTTCAATTTTTTCTTTCATATGATTTTATTATATTATTTTTCAGTGTTCCGTAGCCAAAATGCCAAAACGGAACCTTGATAGTTTTACGTCCATAAAGGTATACATATTCGCGGTTTGGCACGCGCCACTACGACATTTTATTCAATTAGCGTTAATGCCACTTGTTTCAAAGTTCACTTTGTTCAAAGCTCAGTTTACTTTTATAGGTAACTTACCAGCGCTTCTTCCAAGAGTACTATGTCCACTCATGTCCTTATGTCTGTGAGGATGTGGAAGAGTGCGAGCGTGATCTGCATCGTATACTGCGTAGTTCGGTGGTGGGTAGTCCAAGGGGGGAGGAATCACCAGACCCTGGTCATCCATCAGGAAGGCATCCGATGTCTGTTGTAAAAGAATTGAGTATTAGAGGTTTGTGCCAAATATATTTTACAACATAATTAATAAATAAGATATAATACAATTTACATTAAAACTAGATTAGTATATATAAGAGAGATTTCAGCATTATGGTATTTTTTTAAGTAATATATTCGTCTTGCTGTCTGTACCTTATCTTATCGGTTAAACACAAGGATTATTAAATTTAGCTAAGAATTTGATAGATACATATTCTAGGAAAGAACAAATTATACTTTTGTAGCGTAAACCGACATCCACGCGGTTTTATTCGTGGGTGAAAGACAGTGTAACATAGCTGAACTATCCAATCAAAGGCCTAACTTGTTTCCAAGCAATATAATTGCATTTGAAACTACTATAAGAAAATCAAAAACATCTTGGCGAGCAAAAGCATTAGTAAATAAGTAACCTGATGTTTTATTTTTCCACTTACCTGACTCAACATATGCCTGGTCGGCATAATTGGTACTTCCGGTATCGGTGGAGGCTGTCTATCATCGGTACCATCGTCCTGTGAATACTCCGACTTCTCAGAAACAGAGCTCAGAGTCTCTCCAGTCATAGTGTCGTTGTAAGAAGATGGGGCGTACATTTCTATAGTGGCTGATTTTGATGCTTGGCCTGCTTGCTCTGCGAAGAAAGGTCATCAATAATCAATTATTGGTTGAAAGACAAAGAATTTATTTTTGTAAATGTTAGATTTGATAATGATATCAAAGTATAGAATGATACGAAAAATGGACCTCAGTCAAGTTACAATGAGTTATGATAGATAGGTCGTATAATCCCAGTAAATTTTTATTCGATAGAAATAAAATTTAATCATGCATTTCATCATAGCGTAATTATTCAAAATCTACTTCAAAGAAAATTGCTAGGCAATTCTCAATTTTGTTACAATAAATAATTTGAACACCAATATATAAATAATGATATAGATAATAGTAACAAAATTCAACTAAAGAAATGATCCGAAATTACAACGCTGCCATAATTGAGTTCATCTGATAAAATTTACAACAAATCTATTAAATCATTTGCCACAAATGACAACAAAAAGCAAAGAACTCTTTAATGCCTTATTAATTCAACATCAAATCAATACTTAAAGCAAATGTATAATTAACATCAATAATGAAGACTATAATGAAACAGTAACGATCAAATACACCACGACTATTTATTGGTGTAATGAAAGCTTTTTATTTATTTATACTACAAAATGGTTCAATGGAGGACATTTTGTTAAATTTTCCGACTTTATTCACGTGGACTTTTTGTAATTTTAAGTTTTGATCAGCTTTTTGTCGTGTTTTGTTAACCTCAATGTATTTGGTTTTCAATTTAATGGTTACCATATTTATAATTATGACTGGGTAAATTGTCATACAAGCATTGTAGCATATCTAATGGACACTTTTTACTCCATGGCTAGTACCACTCTTAGGTTGATAACTTATTTAGAGGTTATTATAACACAGTGCGTTTTTTCTTTCCAAATGTCTGGTTGAGTTATGGCTTCATGACTGACTTTTAGAACATTAAAAAACAAAAACACGCTACAGGTTCGGCTTTCGTGTCAATGAATTTCTTTAAAACATGGATACATCAAATGTTGCAATAATAATAGTCTCCTAACTAATATCGGTTACAGCGGCCAATCTCATTAGTCGGGCCAAATACTCATAAATCATAGTCCAATGGGACAGAAATCTGAACCCGGAGAGAGACTAGGCGCAGGACTGACAGCTTAACGTGCTCTCCGAACGAAGGAATGTGACAATGTTCGAAAACTGTCACCCATCTATGGACCGACAGTGGTAACGTTGTTTAACCTCGCAGACATCTTAATCTGCTCGGTCAACACTGATTCATGGATCAGGTCTGAGTTACTTACTAACTTAGTTACTTCTCGTATTTCATTAATAACAACACATTCTATAAGGCCGGAGGCATTATTCCAGATTGCACAAAATTTGCTAATGTAGTTCAGTATTTTTTGGTATCTAATGTTCTAGTCTTTATTTGAAATAAAATGTATTTTAGATTTAGCTCGAATTAATTAACTTTTGTATCATTAATATGCATATTGTCAAAGAAATGTTTTCAAAGTTGTCCTAATTACAATCTGTTTATCAATTTGGAAGAGTTATTTCGTCTAGTCTAGGTGGTGGTAAGGTTAATTATTAAGTAAGTAAAATTTATATATTATTGTGTAAATTTATTTTGCCCTTTCATTTTAAAATTATGTATTTTAACAACGTAAATCATATTATATTAAGTTTAAACATTAACCAAGTAAAATTGATCAAGATTACTAGTATCATTAAGTACACAGTAAATTTAATAGAAATAAATTATATTATAAATTATAAAGTAAATTTAATAAAAAGGAAAGATTAGTATTTTTGTATGTAACAAGTAAAATAAAAACTACTGGACCGATTTAAAAAAATTGTCACTTATAAAAAGCTGCATTACCGGGAAGTACTATAGACTATATTTTATTATTAAAAAAAATAGAGAAAAGTCCGTGCGATGCTGGAGAAAGCCGCTAGTAAATAATATAATTAAGTGTTAAAACCTATTATTGTCAATGATTCCAAATGATTGAAAGTATATAAAGAAACAAACAACATTCACAAACTAAATAAGAAAACAAAAATATAGAAAAACTTACCTTTTAACCTTCTAGAGCGCCTTTTCAATATAAAGCATGCAACTAAAGCGGCATTGATCAACACTAATACAACTCCAGTGATCGACACATAGATAACAACTGATTTGGAAACATCAGCTGTTTCTACATACTCTGTGGATACTACGTTCAATTCGCCTACTTCCGATGAAGCTTTTGAAAAGAAAGAAAAAATAAATAATTAGCAAAATAAAATAAAAAACGATTTGAGATGAGTTTTGAGTGTGGTTGGTATTATTGAAGGTATTGGTAATAAAATTAAATATATACTTGATTAGGTAATTCTTGTGAATAATAACAATAGATGATAGCATACTTTATGAATTTGTATTTGAAAGAGCAAATCTAATATCAATTATGTTGATGTTACTTACTGCGTAATAAGTGAAAAGAATGACATCGAAATAATAGAAACCGCTTTTTGTATCGAATGAATACTTAACGGTCTGAAGAACTAATTAAATGAGTATACCAAGTTACAAACAAAATTTACTGTTAAATTATTCTAGTGTAAAACTTATTTCTGCCAATTATAATTATGGTATTTTAACTCTAGAAATATTTCGTGTCAAAGTAAATTATGATTATTATCACCAATTAAAATAAATGCGAGAAAATATTTGTGGTGGAAATTTTAGGTTTCTTTCTAATGTTAAAATGGAAATTTCAGGCACTAAGAGAGCGGCGAGTTTTTTTGCAAAATAGAGTAAAACTTTATACACTGTAAAGTAACATAGACAGTTATTTAACTTATTTTTAATATAAATTAGATATTAATAATTTGCTACTACCCTAAACTTAACTACGCTGTCGAACAACAAACGTGATTTCACTTTTAAAACAAGACAAGATTCAAAGCAATGACCCAATTTTTTTTTAATAACAAAAGATTTACTCTCGACGCAATAATAACTAATCTTTATTCTTTAAAGATACTCTGCAAATCTAAATAAAAATATAAATAAAATTTCAGTGTACTCCGTATAAAGTATAATAAAAATAAAATGAGAGACCCTTGTGCAGTGAGGTAGTATTTCATGACTATATAACATTAAAAGCATATCTGCCATTGAGACGAAAGCACTTCAGCTTTCAGTTACAAAGAGCGCCCGTGAAATTATATTTCTGTCAAGGGCGCCATGAAAAGTTCACTGAAATTGTAACTTTGCCGCTTGGGTAATATTTTTTTTGTTTAAAAGGCTTTGTAGATGTCAAACATGACTACCTACCCGGCAGAGTGCCTGTTACAATAATTTAAAATATCGGATACACGATATTAAAGAGTGTGTTTGATGCAGACGACATACGATTATTGAATAAAGTTTTATATACAGAGATTTTGAAAGTCACTGTAGGAATAATTTACTCTAGTCATTAAAAGAGACACAAATAGAAAAATACTAAAACTAGTAAATACCTTAAACGAAAACCGACACTACTCTTAACTCATCTCAAATTTAAAAAAGATAGAAAAGCAAAACATAATATTAAAACTAACAATGACAACACACGATATCTAGGACAACAATTTATTTTCAAACCTCTTATCCTCTTATTTGTCCTTTTATGTAGACAGAATCCGATCAGCAATACATTTAACAATATCAACGCAGTACCAACTATAGTGCCAGTAATTATAAAGACACCAGGTACATTATAGTTGTATTCTTCAGAAGACGACTGTATTGATGAAGGGATCATGTCTGATGCAGCGTGGAAAAAATCAGAACAATTAATGATACGGTTTTAAAACAAGGAGATTTTGATAAAATAATACATGTACCTATTATTATACAAGCTTTGACAAGAATGAGATATGTTAGGTTAGATTTCGTAATATTGAATGTCTCATTATAATAAATAGGGATAATGTTGTTCTCATTTAAGAAATTAATAATGCGTCACGCATAGCTGGTCCCTAAAATTCTTACTTGGATAATTTATTCAAATCTTTTTTTTAAACATTATTACTTTTATGCTTCTTAACTTTCATTACAGCACTTTCAAATGTTACTTTAAAAGTCCAATTAAAAGTAATTTAAAAAACTTACTCAATGTTGTAACTTTGGTGTCATCAGGTCGGTATTTGCTTTGACCTATTTTGTTGATTGCCATTACTGAAAAAACGTAGTCTGTATTTCTTTCTAGACCACCAATTGTGAATGTTGTGGCATTTCTAGGTATTACGTCTTCATATTTATAGGATTCTTCATAAATTCTCCTGTAAAGAATATTATTAAACATTTAGTTATTAGTTTTCTAGGAATATTGCGGTTTATTTGTTCTAATTGCATTACAACGTGGATTTAAAAATATTCTGCACAAATGATACATGGAACGGTTCGACCGACATACTGTTCTATTTTGTCAAGACAAGGTTTATCCAAAAAGCGGGTCAAAGCCGCACTGTTTTTTTTTTTAAAAAAACCAAATTAAACTTAAAACAGCCTTCTGTTTGCCTTGTGTATCGGTTTGAAGGCCCAATGTATGTCGTTACGTAATCTATCATGTTTATTTATTTTTTAATTTCCAAAATGTCTTCTCACCTGTATCGAACCCTGTACCAAGAAGGTAGACCTCCATCGAATCCAGGAACCCATTGTAACGTCACCGTATTGTGTGTCACATTTGTCACTATTAAAGATATTACTTGATCTGCAAAATAATTATATGCTTTAAATATTGTACCTTATTCTTAAAGACAACAGACACAGAGCTTGTTCTCTTATGCAGACAAGCTACGTGTCTTTGGGACTTTATTTACATAGGTAGTAATTAGAATAATATAAAATTAATAGAATTGGATCAAATGTTTTTGATGGCTAAAACTTTTGTCCCGTGTGAAATCAAATTGACAACTTTTTATACAGTAGTAATACGCACTTCCACTGTACAATCAGGATTGGCATATTATAAAACAATTACATAAAATATAACTTTATTAACATATTAACAATTTCTAGAAGTATTAATGAAACGCGTAAGTTTCGTCAAAAAGAATTTCTAATTGTGTTCGTGACTTAATGTTTAAAAACTGTAAGCACAGAAATCAAGAAACATAATAACTTGGCATTATAATTTACATATTAACATTATGGATGTAGGTAAGCATAAAATATATTATTTTTTTATTCTATTTGAGGATAAGTAAACTTCGTAATTAATGTTTGTTAATCTGTAGATAAAATAACTTTATTTATTTAGGAATATATTTACAAAAATCAAATCTGTTTAGCTATCATACTTTTTTTATTAATTCGTTTTGTATACGATAATATTATAACCTGTTTATGTGTATTCAATATTATAGTAGCTTCAGCATATTATAATAAATTTCAGTATTTTTTACGATATATTCCAATAATATTTTAAATAAGAGTTCATAAAATCTCTCAGTCCATAATTTGTGCCTCGTTGTGGCATATATCCATTGATTTGCAATTAATTACTATATCAATTGGAACGCATGTAATGAAACAGCTCGCCTAATAAATTTTCACGCGCTTAAAGTGAATTTAGAGCCGTTAATGATTGGATGTAGCACAAACATGTGTAATAATTATAAAATTATATTTAATATAGATTTACTTTTCATAATAATGTTAGTAAATAATAAAAAAAATACAAATAAATCTTTAGAATAACTAACAGTCAAATTTAATCCTAGTATCATTATTTTATAATTACTTTTTTTGCACCCAAGTGTAGTAATAGATCAAGAAACATCACAATGAAGGTCTCCTTGCTATTATATCTATATTAATGTTCTAAATACTTACCAGGAGAGCTAGTAATATCCAATTTAACAGAAGTAGTTGAGAATCCCAAATCATTTCTAGCACCGCATTCATAAGAGCCGTAATCGGAAGATGAGATGTCATTTATCAGCAAGATTGACGTGTACGTGATAGCATCTAGCTTGTGATACTCGGCGAAATACTTGGTTGACGTATTGACCGGCAATTTTGCACCATTTTTAGACCACGTAAAGTTGGGTGCGGGAGCCGATTTGCATCTGAAAAGAACGAGTAAAGTGAGTGTGCGAATGGGTGTATTTTTTTTGGTCGGCTGTGTAATAAAAGCTTTGAATGTGGTACGATTGTACTCGTTTTTGCATTTTATGTTTGTTAATTCAGCAAGTAGATACCTCTTTTCTTCATCAATAACCTGTTCTGTTTTTCACTCTTAATACATAGATCAATTACAATATGTTAAAATCCAGTAGAATTGATATTCTACTCAATTTGACCACACCGTTATCACCAAGCAAAATCGTTTAGTACAAAATCCGATTGGATTAATTAGACATAGAATTTTAAATACTTAATAATGAATGCAATTTTGGAATAACAATTAAAGTATACGCTCTCAGTGTCATGAGGACACAATACACCTTGGATTTGACGACACCTGTTACATAAACAAATTTTATAATTAACTAGCTAACCCGCACAACTTCATCTGCCAAAATTTTCCCGTTTTTGCAACATTTCTCATCGCTGCTCCGCTCCTATTAGTCGTAGCGTGATGTTATATAGCTTATAGCCTTCCTCGATAAATGGGCTATCCAACAGTGAAATAATTTTTCAATTCGGATCAGTAGTTCCTGAGATTACCGCGTTCAAACAAACAAACTCTTCAGCTTTTAATTATTAGTATAGATTATTGAACTTAATTATTTATGCAAACATAATTAATGATCGAACTAATGCGAATCCTAGGATCAAACCGAACACATAAATCAAATTTTAGAACATTCAAACTATTAATGCACTAATTAAGCCAGGTGCACTAAATTTAACTGCCTAACTAAGCTATAATAAATTAATTCATAATTCTAATTGGCGATAATGTTCACAGGAATTTGTCCCAGGGGTCATTATTAGTCATAAATGTTAGTGACTAATTGAAAGCAACAGAAATACATAACAACCCATATGATGTCCCACTGCTGGGCACGAGTCTCCACAGTAGATCGTACTTATTAAAGATCCTGGGCTATCTGCCATAATCGCTACGCTTGCCAAGCGGGTTGGCCATCGCAGTAATCTTTGAAATACGCAGATGATACTGCTGCCACATCCGGTGGGACAACCCTACCTTCCTGTGGGTGACTCCACAGGAAGGAGGCTCACGGATATTATATGGCAGTGTTTCCAAAACTTTTTGAACTCGTCACCCCTTTTGACTACTTTAAATCCCAAAATCGGCTAAGTCGAGTCGAGAAGAGTGGTTAAGTCAACATCAACTCGGATGGGGGGGGGGAGGTTGCTGTTAAAAATAACCGCAAGTTTGGAACCTAGGGTGTATGGTATTAAGTATTGCAACTTCTATGGTGCTTTATCTGATTCATGATTTATCGAAAATAAATATTATAATAACTTTTTTTTATCCAATAAAATTATATTAATAAAATGATCGAGAGATCAAACATCGTGATTATTTTGAGTTTTATTAATAAATAATCCATACTAATACTAATATTATAAATGTGAAAGTAACTATGTCTGTCTGTTACGCTTTCACGCTCAAACAGCTTAACCGATTTAGATGAAATTTGGTATGGAAATAGTTTGAGTCATGGGAAAGAACATAGGATAGTTTTTATCGCGATAACCGACATCCACGCGTGCGGAGCCGCGGGCAAAAGCTAAGACTTATGAACAAATTGTGTATAAAGGCGGACTTAATGCTAAAAGCATTATCTGCTAGTCTACCTTTGGATGATGAAAATAACAAAAATCATCATCAAACAATCCTAAAGAACTATTTGACTAAAAAATGCAACTTACTTGCAAGTCAGTCTTCCAACTTGACCAACATTGGACGCAGATTTCATCAAACTTGGCGAGCTATCCAACTCAGGTTTGAACTTGACAACCAACATGACATTCTCTCTCGCATCACTGCCAATACCGTTGTCTACTATACACAGGAAATTTCCTACGTCTTCTCTGGTAGCTTGCTTTATTAGGAGATAGCTAGTAGAATTCTTAGGTTCATAAGAGACGTTGTTAGGGTTAATTTTGTAACCCTTACGTTCCCAGCGAATGTTGTCAGCAGACAGAGGGTTACCTGGAAACAAAAAATATATGTATTGTTGGATACTTTGAATGCAAGGAAATTCTAAATTTAGTTAGATTGATTTCAAAGTACACAGATTTTGTACTTAGGCAGGTAGCTATGCTTTACGGCAGAGTTTGAATACTCGTCTCCGGGCAGTATTTTCTAAGCAAATGTCTACGTATGTCCGACTGCTACGCAAGAGGTCGTGGGTTCGATTCCCACACCGGACACCACTTTGTGTGATCCACAAATTGTTGGTCCGAGTTTGGGTGTACTTTGTGTCCGTGACTTGTATGTTTGTAAAGTACCCCGCGACACAGGGCTTGTACCCTAATGCGGGAGTCGTCTTTTTTACAAAAGATGAGTGTATAATTTGTAACGTTTTTTTATTGATACTACCGTTCTGGATTCAGGTAGAATACTTCTGCATTTTCAAAGATACCATTATAAACTTTCCTTCGAAAATTTATCACAATTAGTTACTCACTTTCGATAAACTAGGTGACTCGGGCACACACGGACGGGCTTTGTATTAAAAACTTAATAATATTATTGTACTAATTAGATAGTAAATCAATCATATAGTCTTAATAATAATAATATTACTTACCTGTAGCCGTACAAGATAATAGAGCATCGTGATTAGGACTGCCGATTTCCATCTGAGATACTGACGTGATGCTTGCAGGATCTGCAATTAAAAATAAAATTTACAATTCATTCAAAAGGGTATCCGATATTTTATAGATTACTTAAGGACATCTAATTATCTAACGGTTGTAACCAACTTTTAAATCCAAAAACTTTTCCGACTTGTACACATTGTAAAATTATTTCGACTACGGGTCTTAATCGTGTGAAATATTTATCTACCCGTGATCACAATAAATACGGTCGAAACATCGGTTAGTAAATAAGGTATTTGGCTGAAAATATATCACGCAATTAAGACCCGTAATCTATATAATTTTAATCGTTCCGTCGTCACAGGGGATCGCCTAATCAATCGATCAGTCAGATCAGATCACTATTATTTATTTAATCGTAACTTTAAAGAGGATGCAATTATAATTGCATTCTTAAGTGCATCCACTGCTATTTATTATCATTCGACCCAGAAAAGTGATACGACACAATAATTACGATTTTTTAAACAAAAATACACACTTACAAACAATCACACTTGACTAAAACCTCAATAAATTTCTAATATTATCCTTGAAACAACAATACACACAAAGATCCATAATCGTTCCCTCACCAGTAGGTATACAATATTGTTCAAAAGTATCATAAATTGTTATACTACGATACCCGACGTCGATAAAACCACTCTCCTGCATAGAATTTCCATTTTCCTCTATAAGTACAGCAGCCTCAGCGAATCACTTAAACGAATTAACCATTGAAGAAATATGAAATTAACCTGCGTCGTCTTTAGTAGCAAGAAATTTAATGTAGGGTAGCACAATATTTACTATCCAATATTTCAATTCTTTTTTGTAATATCGGATAATTTACTATCCGATATTTTGATTATTTTTTGTAATATCGGAAAATTTACTTTACGGTATTTCGATTATTTTTTGTAATATCGGATAATTTACTATACCATATTTTAAAACTTTTTCGGCAATATTCGATTGATAAAATAGATTTTATTTAAAATTGTTACTACATTTATGGATAAAGCAGTAATTTTAAATATTGTTTTATATTAATATTCTGCAGATTTTAAAAAATATTATTGAAGCATCAATTTAATAATATCAATATCGAAAATAACTAAATGAACGAATATTTTTGTCTATACTTTTCAATTTTAAACATGTTTCCGTTTACATTATCAAAGTACAACAATATACTTCAAATTACAATTGCTTGAGCACATCAATAAAATAACTGCTTACTACATTATTAATACTTTCAAATATTAATAAAAAAATTGTAATACTTATGATATTATTTTACTAAAATCATACAATTAGCTAATGAAAAATACACATTAAAATTTCAATGCGTGAAACAAAAAAAAAACTGATGATTTTAAATGGCAACGAGAAGCTTTCTTCTCTTCTTTCACTTAAGATCTACGTAATCATATAGACAGGAGCGCACACTCAGACTACAAACCTATTACATCCCTTTTTGTATTGAAAGTTAATAATAATACTTTTAAGCTATTGCATAGCTTTTATGGCTTTGAGCGCGGCGACCGAATCAAGAAATTCCGTAACGAAAATAAAACCTAACACCCCCCACTCCGCCTAACATGTAGCTCGGCCGAGCGATCGCTTAACGTATATGTATATGGTACGACTGTACGAGGCTCGCACGGATCGAGACGAGCTGCTCCAAAATGTAATGAAAAAAAAAATACTGCATAAATAAATAAATAATTATAATTGCAAAGTTGATAAAAAATGCTATGCAACAGATTTACCGCGGCAGTCCCAGAGTGCCACATATTTTCATTGTTTCAGTGGCTGTTAATAAAGTCATTGTATTTATCCTTTTTTATAACTTTCGCTTTCTTATTGTGATCTCAGATTTACATTTTACATTCAACCATATCCTCAACATCTCACATACATTTATTCTATTCTACATACTAAAATACACCTTAAGATTATATTCTTAAAACTCTATTTTATTTTTTGGACCTTATATTGCTAGTATTTTTCTAAAGCCTTTCAGGTCTCAGTACTTCAACACTAAATAGCTATAAATTTGATTTAGTACCGCGATGGTCTCTGGAAATACAAACGCTATAAACGTTGTTACATAAAGCGTAAAATTCTATCCACCAAAACATTGTGTAATTTTTGTGGTGAGAACTATTTTAACATCAACGAAATACAGCGACTTTTTTTTCTAGTTAGATGATGTATAAAATATTGTTGATGAGTTTAGTCTTAACCGAAAAAAATATCACTGAAATGACTTCTAGTCTAGTCTCCAATCTAGGGAACACAATTTTTATTGTAATAGAAAAGTCTTCACTTTTAAAGGGTTTAAACTTAAAACATATCAGGCCTTTGTGCTTAAAGTTTCTAGAGGAGTGAAGAATTATAACACCGTATCATGGTGCATGTGTGCTTGACCGCATGTACGCAGGACTTGATGACTGCCGCAGACAATGCAGTTGACGTGGCTACGTTTTAGGCTTCAACAATATAACATTAACATTTTGTATTAGATATATTTCGGGTCTTAATCGCGTGAATTATTTAAAGATACGAACAGTCGACCCGTGACCACAATCGGTGCAATTCGATCGAAACGTCGGGTAAATAAAAGATTCGTACCTTTAATACTTCACGCGATTAAGTTCCGAAATATATCTAATAAGTATAAAAATCGCGAAAGTTTAAAAACAACAATTAACATTTTGTTTTTATTTAAAATGTTTGTTGTCGAAACGCTAAGAAACGGAGCTGTAGTTTGCAACAAGTATTCTGCAGCCTTAAACGATTTAATTGTGTCATAGTTTTATTTGACACAAGTACCTATAAATTCCCTTTTGTCTTCTTCCAATCTAGATACATAAGTCCTATAAAAAGAACTAAAAAGTACTTACAATGCACAGATATGCTGATATTGGCAACGACTGCTCCTTGAGAGTTAACAGCTTCGCATGTGTAGACACCGGCGTCGTGACGAGTCAGCTTTGTAATATTTAGCATGCTGCCTTCAGATGTGATGCGATCATCTAAATAGGGGAAAGAAAAGCACTTTAATTTTATTCTGTAGGATAACATCTGTAAATAGTGCTGACGGACTCATGCACAATTGTAATGATTGCGAACTTGGCATTACATTATAATGAATCCCCTAAGGGATTTAAGTAGGGAATCCTAATGGACGAAGGGATGTAGAATCATTGCTTTTCACAAGCGTCGCTTTCGATTCCTAAGTGAATAAAGAATTTTGATTTTGATTGATAGGAAAATATTTAAATCTTAGGGAAAAAAAAATATCGATTTTTAAATACGATTTAAAGTGTAAATGCAAGTGCATGTGGGGCTATCCTCAATGAAGGGCTCGGTAGCTACCCAGCACAATAATGAGGTATAAGAAGTGGGTTTTCTTGTTGTTTTTGTTTCATACTACTAACAACGTTAGGTATATAAAGTATTTTTCAATGGAATTTGCACGAAAATTGTATTACTTCTCACTTGGTCTGCTGTTACTCGTAAACTTGTAAAGCCTACTTAGCTGTGATATATTTCCTTTTAATATAAATATATATACTACTACCCTGAATTTTTACACGTCTCCAAAAAACATTTGGGCATTTGTCTTTAAATAAATCATTAGGATCGCTTTTGTGTATAAACAAGTCTATGTTCGATTGTTGTATATTTCGAATTTTTTACGAGTATTTTAATACATAAAATAATTGCTATACCTACTGTGAATGAAAGTTCGAAAACCGACGGAAAACGTGTTGTTTTATTGAAAGAAAAATACAGCGATATTATTAATATTTCATCAGAAATAAATAATGCTTGAGCATTATTTTGTAGTACATTTTGTATAAAATCGACGAATGTGAGGTTAAAATATAATATCGGACAAGTATTTTTGAAATATAAATACAAAGCTGATGAATTTTACTCCCTCATTGCATACCTTTTGGCGATAATGTTAAATATATAGTGAATTGTGAAAATATTTTTGAGGTATTGTAAGTCCCTACGTTTTCATAATGTTTTTAAATCTACTATATCGATATCTATCACTTAAGTTGTTGTATTACTTAAAGCGCAAATTTATTGTGGTCTACAATAAATTTGCGCCTACAACAGGTAGGGTCGACATTTCCGATAATATTGCATTCACATAAACGACGAAATATAGTTATGTAAATATCGTAGTTTGACACATAACTTAATCAAAGTGTCATAATCCAAAATTTGTCGCTGACAAACTAAACAGCTACATAAATTACCTAGTGAGAATCAAGAATTAAGTCTAAATTATAATATTTGTTAATATTCCCCGAAAAGCCATAAATTAATTTTAGTTATTACAAATAGCAATTATACTATTAAAACAGCGGTAATTTCTAATTACGATGTTATATTGAAACTAATACAATTTGGTAGTGAAACTCACAAGTTTTGAACAAATAGGTTATGATTTTAAACCCCATTCAGTTCATCAAATATTGATATTTACTTTTACCAATTATTAGCAGTTTAATAACTAAGGTAAACAAATTATAACACTGCATTAAAACCATGTAGGTAAAGATTTGTTTGCCTACTACTCATGGCCTAGATTTCAATTGTTTAGTCAATTTGGAAATTATGTACCTATTCGTTTGGTATCGATGTGACCAGGTTGTTTGTAACTATTTGGATTTTAAAACAGCTGTGAAATTGAATTACAAATTGTAATCAGTTATTGTTTGCTTATTGTGTGTTTGAGTTTTCCTATCAACGATATCTACCCTTTTAGCTGGTATTTGCCCTTTTAAATCACGTGCTACTTGATGCATATAAGAGTACATTAGTTTATCATAAAAAAATGTATTCAGGTCCATTAATTTAAGCGCAACAAACAAATATAAATTTTAGATATATAGACACATTTAATATACGTCAGGAACTATAGATGCGTCTAATTAAATTAAATCTATATAACAATATCAAAGTTACTTAGGTGAAACTTAAAAAATATCATAGAAAACTACCAGATAAAGCAAAAATATTGTGAACGAATTAATCTATGATAATTACGGTAGCTATCCATACGAGACCAGAATATGTTCGGTGAAAATGAACTGTTTAGAAAACAACAAACGCTATTCAACTATCACGTTTGCATACGGGCTATTGAGTTAGCAACGAGAATAAAGGACGCAAATACAGATGGTATAGAACTACAGACAAAACAAAGGTATCAAATATTCAACTGTTATGTAAATGTAATAAAAATGTACATGAATGGTATCAGTCTGAAGAAAACTGACGGATTCAAATTTGTTTTGAAATCGCATGTTTTAATATTAATGACATCTCGCTCATAATATTGTGAGAACATGTAGTTATGAAATTTAATTGAATGTTATTTTTAGAACGAATGAGAAAAGGAGATTGAATTTGGAATGATTGATATAATATAAGCTAGCCAAGTGAAATTCGGACTCGTGTATTACATTCCTTACTAGTGTCAGGAATGTCCAATACACGAGTCCGAATTTAGAGATTAATAGTATTATATTTAGATATTTGATAAAATGGTCACATGACGAGAATACTATTGTTATTTCTTTTTTATTATTTTATTGTTTATAGAGGCTTTTTAATAATGCCAGCCTCATCATAACCTAATCTTAATTAACAAACTAATATCTAAAATTTACATTATTCTTAAATACCTACTAATAGGTTATGGATAAGTGCATATATTATGGGGCAGAGGCACCCACTGCTGCAGCTACCATTTTGTATAACAATTTGGCTTCTAACGAGCTACTATTGTTAATTTGATACTTCCAAGCATTGTTGAGAAAATAGGTCCTATCTCAAAAGCATATACCTAGACAGACAACCGAGTAATCTTTTGTTGGTCGTATTTTCCTTTTGAGACATGCTATTAAAAAAACTAAAAAAAACGATTTTTGTAGCAGAATATAAGGTCATCAAAGATACTTTGTACATTTCAACCACCAAAACCTCTGCTCGAATTGTGCTGATTTTACGATTTAAATCCATCGCACAACGTTATCAACTTTACTCATTTGAAATTCGGGACAGCACCTATGCTTTGCTACAAAATTATGCTAAAACATTGATACAATATTTCAGCATAATTTTGCGTAGATTTTAAGTGCCTACTAGCGAATTCCAACACAAATCATTAATCTGCAGTATGGCGTTCTCTACGTATCTAAAAGGAAGTACGACTGTTGGGGTGATGTTATCTATACTTCAAAGACTACTAGTTTTTAAACATATGATACTCCATCACATAAATATTGAAAGAACTAAGGTAATTGATAAATTCAATCCCATTAACTGATCTAGTACACAAATAACTGAATGAATTAGAGTGGGAGCAAGGTAGCCTGCACTGAGCATTGCTGTTCATTGATGGAAAGGAGACAGCGGGATCAGTGCATGGAGTTCTTGTGAGCATTTGGTTGAAATTTGGCACACATATAGTTATTATGGTCTCATGATACGAACGCATACCTCGAAGATGTTAAACGGAGATTCCAAACGTCAACAATAAATCAAACTTAACACAGTTTAACTCGATGAGAAAACAAGTAAAGAAGATAAAATGAGATTGAAAGAAGTATTTTATTAGTGTTGTTATGTACGTACTTCCAGAACTATATGAAGATTGTGTGATCGGGATCCCATCTTTGGTCCAGGTGTATGTGATGCTGCCTGGGTTACCATCAGCTCGGAGAACCACGATCAGTGGTTCGTTCTCTACCCCGACAGTCGTATATGGTGTTGTCTCGTCGAATATTGGCGCATCTAAAAATAAACAAAGGATTAGTATATCATTTTCGTGGGTTCAATTTCCCCACGGGTATGTGTGGGGGAATCGAACAGCATTTTCTACATGATAAAAAACGCTGAAATTCGTTTCTGGTATAGCGTTGTTAGACGGACAAAAAGATAACGGATTATCAGTAACAGGCACCCCTTGGGACCCAGAAAATTAAGAATAGAAAAGATCATAACTGTTGTTACGAGTTTTGTGCCCTTGTTGCAGTGTTCGAATTCCCCTTTAAAATATACTTACACAAAACTTTTAAAGCCAATGCATCATGAACGCTTCTCTGTAAGGCCTCATTCATAGCCTGACAGGTGTAGACAGCGCCGTTCAAATCTTTAGTTATATTCAGTTTTAGTTCGATCGTTGATACAGTACCGCCGTGAAGACCTGTCTTCAACTGCATTGGGAGACCTGAAAAGAGGATTTCATTTAAATGTGTTCTTTTATAAAGATAACGACGAAGCTTGTACCTATACGTTCGCCAGTTTAGACGCAAGATATATTTTAGTGCGCTAACCGATTTTACCGACCAATTTTCTCATGACATTTTTCTGATGACCATGATGGTCATCAGAAAAATGTCATGAGAAAATTGTCATCTCGGCCGACTTCGATCTCATCAAGACCGACAGCTTCACGTACTATATTGATAATGGTTACCCATCTTTCTCTTGCTTGCTTACGAGACAGCAAAGTCTATGATTGTTTTTAAAAAAATGCTACACACCATATTTTTAGTACCGTCAAGCTTCGAAAATCTAGAGCCTTTCTTAACCATTATCAGGTATTGGATTGAATATAATCTGATACTAACCTTGCACTGGTATACCATCGCGCCACCACGAGAGAGTAGCAGGTGGATTGCTGGAAGCTGCATCGCAGTACAATGTGGCTTCGATGCCGGCCCTCAACTCTTCAGGCTCCACTCGTACTTTCACTGCTTCTGGGGCGACTGTTGGATATAAAAATACTTTAGTGCCTACATTCGACCTAAGTTAAATCCCTAACAGTATATTTAACGGAGACCAGACTACTAATACCAACTTCAAGAAATATTAGAGTGTCAGGTAAGCTTTTGCATCGTTGCGGTGGTGTATATGAGATGGAAAAGATTTACACGTAGCTGTTTTTTTATTAGTTCTTAAATTAGGCTAAGTTTTAGGTCAATTGAATAGTCTAGTGAACAAGTCAAATCAAAGTCGAAATACTTTATTAATTTAGGTTACAGATGCAATGGTTTTGAATGTCAGATAAAATTTAGAATAGAATGATTTAATGCCAAGTTCGCAAGAGTAAAGCCGTGAGAAAAGAACTTGGCAATAAAAACTCATGGCCACTTTTTTTTAATGCCTATTTTTTGACTGCCTCCGTGGCGCAGTGGGAGAAACACGATGGTTTATTCTGTGTCTGGGTGTTATATATCTATATTAAGTATGTATTTAGAAGTATATATGTATGTTTATCAGTTGTCTGGTTTCTATAGTACAAGCTCTGCTTAGTTTGGGATCAGATAGCGCTGTGTGAGTTGTCCCAAGAAAAAATAATTATATATATATATATTTGTAAATATACAGTAAAGCCAGTAAGGTGCTGCAACCATTACACCATGAAACTCACGCAAGCAATAACTATAGTACGTAAACTGGTATAACAATGCAACAGCGCTGTTGATAGTTTCGTTCACTTGAAATCTATAAGGTATCCTCCTCAGGTATCCTATGCAGGAGCGCTATTGGTCGTTTCCGTAACTTGAAGTCCATCAAGTATTCTCATCAGTTACGAAGAATATCTCATTGACGACAATATTGAGATTGCCATAAACAAAAAAAAACACTTTAAAAGTACAACTTACAATAAACGTTTAACGTCACAGTCTCAAACAGCGGTATCTCGGTGGCGCTGTTGGTGGCCTCACACCGGTATTGCGCCTGGTTGTCCGTCACATTCGTCAGGATCGAGATCTCTGCTGACACCGACCGCTCAGTTTGCTTTGTTACTGAATGGATCTGAAATAAATGGAGGCATTAGAAACTTTATTATTTAAGATTTGTTCTCTAATTATGATACTGATTGGCATGGCAATAGGGGTAAGACGGAAAAACCTACGCGTTTTTTGTATGAAAGTACTTATGCCTCATTACACAAGAATTGTTTCTTAGAAGCTGGGAAAATGCAGATAAGTAGAAAAATACTACTAAATTACTAAATGAGAGGTAGATTATGATCAGTGTCACTTTCAGTATCCATAAATAAAATGAAAATAAGTAAATACCTATAAAAAAGTACGTGTATATAAATACAGAAAATAATAAGTAGAAAAATAGATTAGGCGAAGCCACCAATCTACTTTTTTGTATACAAGCGGAGGTATCTGCTTCAGAAACAGTCTCGTAACAAACTCTTATAAATTTCCAAAAACAATTCAATTGTATTAAGATGTCGTTAAACTTCATGCTAATAATACGTTAATAGTAGTAACAGAAACAGTTTTAAAACATCGTATTATCCGCGACACGTCGGCTTGGTAATTTGCTCATTCATTTTAAGGATATTAACCCAAACAAAAACGGTTGGTCTAAGCCATAGGCCGTCTTGGCCGGTACCACAACAGTGTCCATTCATGTTGATAAACTTTCGCGATTTGTACACATTATTAAAATATATATATTACGGGTCTTAATCGCGTGAATAATTTAAGGTAAAATACCTTGTTTATTGCCCGACGTTTCGACCGTATTGCAACGGCCGTGGTCACGGGAAGACTGTACAAGGTATTTTACCTTAAATTATTCACGCGATTAAGACCCGTAATATATATATTTTAATAAAGTGTCCATTCATTCTTCCGTGAAATAGTGATGTTAACACGTCACCTGTTTCGGTTGAAGGGGACTGTATCAAGTATAATTACTACTACATAGCAAATTAGACTTACGAACTAAAGTCTCAAATGAACAAGGATTTTGGTGGCACGGATACTGTTATGGGCTAGCATGACGCGACCACCAGGTGCTCGTCTTTTCATTTCATAGAATTTACAAAAAAAAGTTCACAATAAAATTAATCTGATGAGATCTGGTGCAGACAAATGCCATGGGCGCTGCAAGAGTGTAAAACACGCATCATCTTGGTTTTCACTATCTATTATATCATATATCTTGAGTGCCAAATCGACAAGTCGCGGAATACATCCTGCACTATGTCGTTTATACATCCTGGAGCAAAAAAAAACTAACCTTTTTATCATTCTTAAACCACGTGAGAGTAGCGAGCGGGTTGCCTCCGGATGAAATACAAGACAGTTTCTGGACCGTTCCGGCGGAGAGCGTTGTGCCGGGAACATAACCGGTGATCATCGGGGCTGTTGGTGGATCTAAAACAAAAAAAAAGACGGTTATAACACTAAGGAACACGGAATCAGGACACGGTTAGTGTAGTATGCGTGGAACTTGTAATATTTCGCTTTTACCAAGTGCAACTTTTCACTTCTTGAAAGCGGATTTTTTAAGGGTCTGGAAGTTCCTACCACTCAACATGGTGTGAGTACCTGTCATTAATTTTTTTTTTGCTAGGTCTTCTTATTCGTGTTCTTATTTAGAACTGCCGCATGCGCGGTGCGCTCAAATATGTCCGCCGCGAATGCGCGTTGATGCATTTCTAAACGTATTATGACAAGACTGTGATAGTTTGCACGGGCTAGCCGCGAAAACGGAAAGAAAGGAACGTCAAAACTCTCTTTTAGTTTGCGGTCTGTCAAACCCTGAACTCTCTTTTTGTTTGCGGTCTGTCAATCTATCTCGATATATCTAATCTATTATTATATATGTATCTGCTACCTAATTTTATGTATATGACTTTTTAAAAATAAATTTATTTTCGTAATAATATATACATTTATCTTATCTTATATTAAGGGCATTTCCTTACTTCAATAGTGGTGGTTCACAGATCGAAAGTGAGTGCTGGGTTCTCTCCTTAGTTATGTACTTAATATTTATTTATTTTTAATCGTAAAAGTGCCAACCCTAACAACCTCAATCACGTCAATCAAACTGAATGTTCATATATAATTTATTAAAAGATAATAACTTCGGTAAATTAACAAAGGTCACAAAAATCGGCTAAATACCAAAATATTTTAATTTTCAGGTGAATTTTGTAACACATGGTATATTGATATACGAAAATGAAGCATAGAACTATAAGGTACAGTTCAGTAAGCAGAGAATATAGTAATAATCTCTATACGCAGCACATTAGCGGTCGCAATATGGTAATAATGGATGCCTAAGTTAATCCGTCTGTTTAATCCCTTAGGTATTAATCACACTTTGCGTTTAATCAGTCACCTCATTAGAAACCCCTTTATTATAATACTCGTTTATGCCCGCGGGTTGGCTCACCCTCTCAAAGTCCCCTCTTGAAATAATTTCTTATCCTTTGTCTATATCATAAAATAACCAGCTGAAAGACTGACTTGTGACGTAAAAACTTTTTAGCATAAAACGGTTTTAGCTGCTATCCCTGTGTCAGTTTCATTTATTTAAATAGGGTTAGTGATTTAAACATCAAAACCAACCAAATACTATCACATTTACAAAACATTTGCGCCGTTATTTATAATCGTTAAAAACTATCGAATGTTTAGTCCTTCATTTTCATTATACTGTAAAAATTAAATAGCAGACGATAAAACATTTACCAAATAAAATACTGTTAAGTTCTAAGTACAAAATTCCCTTAAATAAGAAGTAAATACTTCGCTATTATTCTTGTATTTAACATTTTCGAGTAAAAAAAGTTAAAAGGATACCTCATAATTTTCTTAATTAGACTTAATTTGTCTTCGCTACAGCCCGGAGCGGTCACCCATCAAAATAAATTCCTGACAACTTAACCCCAATAACGAAAATACAATTAAAACGAGATCATTTCCATTTTACGCTTGACATTTATTTTCCAAATTATATACTTTAATGATCATTAATTATCTTTATAAAATGACAGGGTGCTATGAATATGGAATGTTTATAAGAGCGACTTTGCGACTAATTGGGTGCTGCGACAATCGTGCAATCAAGTCGCAATTTTCGTGATTGTCGAGACACCTAATCAAAGGATTTACTGTCAATTTGTTGTTTATTTGAATTAATATTCATTATGTGTTTGTATAATATTATTTTACAGAAAATATAATAATTGCAGTTTAAATACGACTTTCTGAGTAAGGAAGTAAAATCTTTTCAATTTATTTCAATCAACCTGACCTATAATTTTACTATAAACTGTGAATTAAATGTACATCGATAAATTTATAATATCACTTAACATGTTTCAATTTCATTGATCTATCACTCATAATAATAAAGATAAGGATTTTAATTTATTTTTAATTATCGTTCGATTTTTCATACAAGTCTGTTTGACGACATCTATACAGTGATTCAGCGAAGAAGAGATAGCCCTAATATTCGATTTTAGTAATATTGTCTAGTACCTCTTGGCTTTTTGAGTAAATAAAAAATATATATTTTAAGTCCTTAGATTTTATAAACTAAGAATAGTTTGTAAAATATAAAGTTATAATTAGTAAATACTTAAAATATATATTTTATACAGATCACTAGCGTATCTAATAAAATTATCAGCAAAATGATAATTTTACTATACGGCTTTAATCACTAATTCAGTTCATTTGCGGGATTTCAAACTACAAATGATAATTTTACATTAAGACTAAAATCACCAATCATATTGGTTGTTTTACGAGATTTTGAAGAAAACTAAATTGCAACGTCGCAAGTTTGCACCATGCCTTACAATTATAAATTATAAGGAAGGGTCTAGTCACGGAGTGGTGATTAAAATAATGGGAAGCGACAACCTAGTTTAGGGTTGTCGCTAATTGGATCACATGAACGTGTTTGTCTAACAGTGTAATTATGGCCTTAGAAGTTTATTAGTTTTGGAAGCTCAAATTGGCGTCAGCAGACGGTATCGGGTTTGGTTTAAAAGATTGCGTGCATGTAAAAATGGATGCGTTTTATGGATATTACTTGTCTGATGGTGAAAGATCATGGGTTCGGGATAAGTTCCCATTCAGGATAAGTGTTTGTGCGAGGAAGACGATTGTTTATTCTGCGTTTGGTTGCAATTTATCTGCAATGTGTAACAGAAAAGTGTGGTCAAATTTCAGAAGCGTATAGTGTATGTTGCTTATTATGGCGTGTGGATTATTATGGCGTAGAACTTTTTAAGTCATATTTAAAAAAATATATAACTTTTTCACTCATAAATAAACAAATGCAAAAATAACAAATACCTATTTTTTAGGGTACTTCGATTTTGATAAAATTAGGTATGTGCATAATTGTTAATAAACTTTCGCGATTTGTATGGTCGAAACGTCGGGCAATAAACAAGGTATTTTACCTTAAATTTTCACGCGATTAAGACCCGTAATATAAATATTTTCGTAATATGTATGTGCACTCAGAATCATGGGCACATACCAACCCTTGAATAAAACCACACCTTTCTGTTACACTCTCTATAATATGTAGGTATTAGTTAGGTACGTATTACTTATAAGTATATTTATAAGTTGTCTGGTTATGCCATAATATAGAATCTTCCTAGTGTAGCCATGTGTATGTTGTCAAAATTTTATGTTTATCAAAAGTTATTGGCTGAAGGTTTTTTAGATTTCATATATATTATAAAACGAGAAACTGGACAAATCTACTGGATCTAGAAATTTAAAATTATGCATGGCGAGTGTAAATAAGAACTAAGAATTTTATATTTTACTAGGTACGTAATATTTAGGTTTGCATTAGTAAGAATTTCAAGATTTACGTCAAACAAATTTATGAAATTATTGAAATCACTTTTTAACAAAATCAATTGTTTTTTTTTATATGTACGTAGTATGTCGGATTGCTATGAAAAAGTAATTGGTTCGGCCTTCTACATTCAGTAAAGATCATAATTACAAGCACAAACGTTTATCATATTATTCCTTAATATTTTTGATTACATTCGTACGACATCACCAAAAATAACCTCCATATAACCAACTACAACAAAACGTTTTCACTAAAAATAAACTGTACCAAAAAAACAAATGTAATTGAGGCCACACAGATAAACAAAACGCGAAGACTTTTCCACGGTCAAGACATAACCAGGCGAAATAACCAGAGATTTATCCAATAAATAACCGTTTACCGTATCAGATAACAGCCGAGTGCTATTCGTGGCACGTACGACTGCAATCAGGATTCATGCGACAGCCCTGTTGAAAACATACGGGAGGATAGTTGAGAAGTGTGCTTTGATAGTGACGTATATCGTGTGCTCAGAGAAGGTGTTGATTAAATCTATAGTTTATTGGGTGTAGAGGTAGGAAACATCGCATTTTGTCGCCGAAGTAGGTGGACGTACGCACGTAAAAATAGGGGAACGTAAAGTTTCGAGAATATGTTTAATCATTTAGCATAGGCCTAATCTCTCTCTGGTCATGCCGTATTTCCGTTAAATAATTATTTATCTATTAATAAAAGAGCTAGTAAACACAGAGATTGATCGTGTTCGTGGGTTTGATCCCCATCTAGGACGAAACTTTGTGTGATGAACACGATTGCTTATTCTGTGTCTAGGTATTATTTATTTATAAAATGTATGTTTTTAGATTAAATAAGAATATTTATGAGTTGCCTTGTTGCCATAGTACAGACTATGTCTAGTTTGACGTTGTGTGAATTGTCCCAAGATGATATATTAAGATAGTAATATATTGCTTGAAATATTTGGTGACTTTTTTAATTGTGATTTAAATTTGGAACTCCTGTTTCAGCGCTATAAAAGTTTAAATTTCAAATCTGTTCACAGTTGATACGAACGTCATAATAACCACCTGTATCCCAATTTCAACCCAATTCGTTCAGTATTTAAAGTTGTGCTTTTATACAACAGTCAGCCACGGCCTTCTTTCAACACAGATACGTATAGTTTGAAAAAAGTATGTTAGTATAAAAACGCTGAGAAATAACCGCCTTAATTTCAGTTCTGTATGTTAACTCTGTCACAAAAACTCGCGTTTCTAATTTGCGCGCCCTCGTAAGCTGTTTTACGATACTGTATTAACTAGCCTGACGCAGGTGACATTCAGAAAGGACTTTGATCTCTCTCTAGTATAGCTTTTGAAGTATTTTATATATTATAATACGAGCTACGAATTTTAATAGAGAAACTGAGTAGATTCAACCCGCGATTCCGTTCACAAAAATACGCGATTTTTATCACGCAGTTTATATAATTTCGATATCAAAAGTAGAAGTTAAGTCCTGTTAAAATTAGTCTAACCTTTCCGAGATATAACTGAAGCAAACAGACGGACTATTGAAAGTGGTTTTTCGTACAAGTCTGGGTAATTATCGTGTAATGTTTACTAGACTGTGAATTATTAAAAACACATACATGTACTTTGAATTAATTTAAACTACAGTGGTAATACAAGCTACGAATTTTAATACAGAAATAACTTATGGTAGAAAGATAAAAGGCATAAATTTGCTGTTTTAAATTGGATTTTGCATAAAATAAAATACGTAAATGTCATTACTTAATATATAACGTTATTCTTGGTATAGTGCAAACCTGTAAGTAGTTTGCTCAGGATTAGTAACACACTCCAATGGGGTAGTTTTTGAACCATGTTATATTACAATTAATTATTTCATTCAAAAAATCTAAAGCCTGTTTATGGTATTTTGAGAAAAAAAAATCATCGCTTATTTTCAAAAGTAACCTATAGCACGATACTGCAAAGAAGAGAAGACAACTGTAATGGCTTATCCTACTCGTATGTAAATGTTCAATATTTTCATTTTCTTTTTTTATATGATTTTTTTGAGTAAAAATCTTGTTGGGGTATCCGGGCTTTAAGCTATATGAAAAATAGCATTGTATTTAAATTTAGAGAGAAAGAGGTGGGGAAGAGACTCGGGCCTTGTATAGATTGGGGGAAGTCACACATCTTCAATTTTTTTTTAGAACGTACCGGGTTGTTACCGATGTTATTCTTCATCGATTTTGAGCAGTAACAATAAAAAAAATACACAGAGTGCAAGTTTACTAGCCTGGTGATCGGACCTGTGATCTATATTTAAAAGCTTATATTATAAAGCTGAAGAGTTTATTTGTTTGAACGTGGGTAATCTCAGGAATCACGGGTACTAATTGAAAATCTATTTTACTGTTAGATAGCCCATTTATCGAGAAAGGCTATAGGCTACGACTAATAGAAGCGGAGAAGCAATGAAAAATGTTGCAAAAACGGGAAAAATTTACGTAGACGAAGTTGCGCGAGTCAGCTAGTTCTAAATAAATCTGTGGAAGTTAATTATTGGCATTTTATTAACGTATAAGGCTAGTTGTATTATAGCTGTAAGTATATATATAGCACCAAAAAAAAATGCATACATATTACACATAAATTACACCCAGACACAGAATAAACCAGCGAGCCCATCACACAAAAATGTATACTGATATGAAATCAAATCCGCGACCTCAGATTTAGCATTCAGTCAATATATCGTCTATACCACTAGACCATCAGACCAGTCAAAGGCTCTATAGAGAGAACATTAGTGTCACAGAGACTGCGTATATTTGAAGTTGTTATATCGATCTTTAACTGTTTTATATTCACGACACAATACGAGAAAGCATTAGGCGGAAATGGGGCGAAAATATGTGTATATGTGCGGGTAGTTGCCAACTGAAAGAATATACTCTTTTATACTTTTTTGAAAAAGGATTTACGTTTTTGAAAATCATTATTTTTCGTTATTTCTTGTTTTTATTTTTTAAAGACAACGTTCGCATTAGGAATCCGACAAATTTGTTATAGACAATTTTATAATATTTTCTTCGTACGATCCCCTGCCTTTACTTTGAACCCCTGCTTCACCTATTAACGGCCTGTCTTAATAATCTACCTATCGATGTCTATCAGAGGTAGAATTTTGACATATTTTGTATGGCGTTTATGTCAAATATATACCTCTAGTAGCCAAATCCATCGACAGTTTGATTGTTAAAACCGGCCGTTAGTAATTTAATTTTGGAATATTCTTTCTTAACGGATGACTACGTCATAATTACTTTCTGAATGTCAAATTTCAGCGCTATCCGTTCAGTGGTTTATTATTGTATCTTGATAGATCAATCAGTTAGTAACGGTTGCTTTGTTTCGTACAGATTAGCGTTATTTCTGCGTATTCTCTATGTGTTATTCCAGACTATCTATACTAATATTGTAAAGCGGAAGAGTTTGTTTGTTTGTTTGTTTGTTTAAACGCGATAATCTCAGAAACTACTGGTCCGATTCGAAAAAGTCTTTTTTTGTTGGATAGCCCATTTATCGAGGAAGGCTTTAGGCTATATAACATCGCGCTACGACTAATAGGAGCAGAGTAGCGACGGGAAATGTTTCAAAAACGGGGAAAATTTACGCATACGAAGTTGCGCGGGACAGCTAGTAATCTATATCTGTGCAAAATATTATTTAAAACCATTCTGAGTATTGTTATTGAGTAACTATCCAAACTTTCGCATTAATAATAGTCACGATTTTAGTAGGTACTTAATTTCACTAAAACACTAGGGAAATCAGCTATTATTTCAAACTTGTCGTACCTCGATGTGTACATATAAACAAACAAAACACTTCCTAGATTCATAATGACATGTAGCGGCACTTGAATGTTAACAAAAACATTAATCATGGCGGAATGCTCTCACTGAGCTGAGATGTGTTTTTGCTGACACATTTACTGTTATGACATGAGGTTCAGAAGATTGTAAATACAATAGTTACTGTATTAAGGTGAGGTTTAACGTAAGCGGAGCGTAGCGGAGTGAACTGATAATTTGGGCGATTGACTCCGTGATGCAATGGAAATGTGTTTAATTGCATCCCAAAAGGTTGTGGATTTGATTCCTGCACGGAACAAAAATTAAAGTGTTGAGAAAATATTGAAATCAGTTCTTTAAGGTTTTGTTGGAAATATTTCGAAACGACGGGTTGAGGTACCTATAGAATTCACAAACGCATGTTCGAATCCCACCTAAATCTAATATAGTTCGAGATTTTAGACAGTGAGTATTTAACGTATATCTATTATTTATAGGTCATCTTTATGAATAAAAGTTTATTTTAGAATCTATCCATACTAATATTATAAATCTGAAAGTAACTGTGTCTGTCTGTAACGTTTTCACCCGGAACCGGAAGGTACCAGGGAAGGACATAGGGTTTTTATAGCGATAACCGATACCTACGCAGGCGGATTCGCAAGCGAAAGCTAGTCTTAAATTAAAATTAGATAAATCCTTGGAAATATTATCTATTTTTAAACCAAGGACACATTCGAATCCAATTCAAATAATCCAAATAACAACTAAAAATAGTACAAATATATGTTCGAAGATATCCATCAAAATTAACAACATATTACGATCCATCATTTTCGCTTGTCCCCAGGGCATCATACTGTTATCTCAATGATTAATGGCACTGATATGGTAGGTTTGATGCCCGGTGGAAGACGAGAAATATCTCGGTAAGGAATTATTGAACTCGGCCTCATTGACAAGGATAGGAAGTCAGAAAAGGGTGTCCCAAGTCAAAATCTTGGTATCATTATTCAAATATGATAATGTGTGCAAATCCTATCAATATTATAAATTCAAAATTTGTGAGTATAAATGGATGTTTGATGTTTTTTTACGAAGTCTATTAAACGAATTTTGATGAAACTTCAGTAATCTAGTTTATGCATTATTCTGTAGGTGGTTAAAGTCATAACTTCAAAAACAAGTGGCAGGTAATTAAGGGTTAATATATTAAGTTATTTAGTGTTATGTAAAGAAGCCACGAGCCGAAGTTTATTAGTATATTAGAAATCATTATGTATAACAGAATAGTACATAGGCTATCAAAAACAAATATACTGGATGCCGATTTAGTTAGGAATCACACCATGATACTCTACCGAAATCAGCGTTTAATATAAGTATTTCTTAAAAGCTTATTTTTAAAATCCAATAGCCTCGAACCCAGACTGTGTTTGACATGTTTTTCTAATAAAGGAACCCTTATCACACTTAAGGTATGAAAAATACAACGATATAATTATGTTTAGTATGTTTTATTTAACTGAGGTGGCAAAGTAACGATCTCCTAACCGATTTTGGTAATGGCCGCCATTCTTATCAGAGAATGTACAATTACGCAGGAGATATTATATTATGCACAAGTGAGTGCATAGACATAAATAAACTCTATTCCCATACTAGCATAGTCTGATGGAACAGAAATCAAATTCGACCACAGAGGGATTAGGCGTAAAACGATTAACGAGCTCTCCAATGCGCGAAGGGGAATGATATCTTAAACAAAATTGTCACCCATATATAGACCAACAGTGGTAAGTAGTAAGGTTGCTTAACTTCGCTTATCTCTGCTCGGTCGTCACTGAATCATAGACCCCAAAGAATTTTATGGTAGTGTATCCTGTCAAAACAACCTGAATTGTTCAACGGATTTTGATAAAATTGAATGCATTGATAGACAATTTTGATACCTACAAAAATAATCAAACGTAGCCAGTTTTATTTGTTTAAATTACAACTATTTTGAACTTTGTGTATATCTTGTTTCATCAACAAAACATAGAAACAAAAGTTTCAAAAGTACATTTGGAAGCAAATTTGAGGGGTAGGGCTGCAACAATTATGTACACACTTGTGTCAGGGCTGCCACTGCTCACAGTTGCGCAATTAATTCGCGCGATGTCCACGGACTCATTACTTTAATGAGAGGAACGTGCCGGACTGTGGCAACCCTGTATATAAGGGTGTGTGCAGAAATGATTAAATTTTTGTTTTACTTTTTTTTTAGTTGAAATTGCAGTCGTGCTATAGTTTGTGTCCAAGAGAGATTATATTTGAGAATGTGTTGGGATTTATGTTATAATGTCTTTTTTTATGAAACAGGTGTTTATTAAGTTTGTGGCACTAGAGTTTGACATGTTTTCGACAGTAACTGCGCTCGCTCGAGGCGCGCTCTGGCTTTGTTCGATGTTGCACATTTTCCCATAATACACATAATGTGCATGTATAGCACATTTGACACCTATATACCATATTTGACGTAGATAAAACAAAAACAATTGCGTAGTAGAAGATATTAATGTAGGTATATAAAGACTGACAGCGAGTTTCATACAATGTAAAGATGTATCAAACAAAAAGATAATTTTACTTACCTAACAATTAAAACCTCCGAAGAATAAGAGACAAGCTAAATACCCTGGCCTGAAAAGAATTTCATGAAACCGTGTTGTTGTCAGTCTTTTTATTTTATATTTTTTTAACCTATGGCATGTATAGTTTAATTTGTTTATATTATTTGCGTATTTTAGAGTATCCATGTAGTATATAGATGTTATTTTTCTTCATTATGTATATTTATGTTTATATTGAACCAAATTATTAAGATTTTTTAAAGTCAACACTTTTGGTTCTCACTGAAAATCAGCGCTAAGTGCTAGTAGCATTGATAGACGAACAGATAAACACATTAAACTTATAACTGATTTAGACTGGCCTGTTGGTATAGTGGTTAGTGACCCTGATTGCTAAGGCAAAGGACGTAGGTTCGATCCCCATCCAGGATAAAACTTTGTGTGATGAGCACGATGGTTTATTATAATAATATGACGTATGTAATTTATCTATAATAATATGACGTTTTTAGAAATAACTGTGTATCAATTGTCTAGTTGCCATAGTACAGGTTTCGTTTGCGATCAGATGACGTTGTGTAAGTTGTGCCACAATATCATTATATAACACACCTTTTATATCGAAGGGTTAAAATTAAATGAAATCATCGTATTCAGTGAACACACACCTTAATTGCACGAGTATTCCTTATTGGGGTCAGCATCATTTTGACGTTTACTTACCGAGCGTTAAATAAATGTAACGTCGTATTTTTAACTTTTTAATTTTTATAGATGACCTTTGCGGTGACACCACCAAAACATGTCTTTACATAGTAGTTTATAATTTAAAATATGAAAATAATAATAAAATCTTGGGCTAATTCACACAATGTCATCTGATCCCAAATTAAGCAAAGCTTGTACTATGACAACCAGAAAACTGATAATCATACTTACTTATATATTTCTAAATACATACATATTGTAGATAAATTACAAGCAGACACAAAACAAAACAGTTTGTATCAGTTGTCCCAAGATATTATTATTATTGCTTAACCTCACTGATCTCTCAATCTGCTCAGTAACCAGTGAGTCACGAATCGACCCAAAGACATGTTGTCCCTAACACAAAAATTACCCAACAAAATTCTATAGAACCTTACCTATTGCCAATCTTTATTAAAAGACCATGAAAACGCAAATATACACAAAGAAACAACATAACATGCAAAAACCCCGGTATTATGAAGCGAAGTTGGGCAAGAAACTCGGTATTATCACAAGCAGCCCGTACAAACAGCGGGTGAATAGATTTTTTGCAACGTCACCTTGGCACTGGCCTACATCCGGATAGCGTGAAGTTATGAGCTGAAGCGGACTACTGAGAAACCTCTTGGTTTTTTTGGACCACTTTCTATAATATTTTGGGATAATTCGCACAACGTTATCGGGTCCCAAACTAAGCAGAGCTTGTACTATGGCAACCAGACAACTGATAGAAATGCTAATATGTTTCTACGTCTGCGTAAATTTTCTAAGTTTTCGGAACATACTTTTGTATTTTTATTGCTGCTCCGCTCCTATTGGTAGTAGTGTGATGTTATATAGACTATAGCCTTCCTCGATAAATGGGCTATCTAACAGTGAAAGATTTTTTTAATTCGGATCAGTAGTTCCTGAGGTCAGACGCTACAACCAATAGGAGCGGAGCAGCAATGAGAAATATTGCAAAAAACGGGGAAAATTTGAAGTCGAAGTTGCGCGGGACAGCTAGTATTAGATATATTTCGGGACTTAATCGCGTGAACCGTGACCACGATTGGTGCAATTCGATCGAAACTTCGTGTAAATAAAAGCTTCATACCTTTAAATAATTCACGCGATTAAGTCCCGAAATATATCTTCTGGGGTTAAAACCTCCACGGAGAGGAGTTTATTGCTACATTTTGATGACATCGGTTAGGAGACCAATAGATATCATCTTATTTCTAACACTGCTAAATAATGCAGTATGTAATCGTGATATATATATCGTCGTCGCAACCACACATCACAGAGTCTGATGTAGTTGACAAGCAAACGTGTTTATAAACAACACCGTCATTTATACCTCTACAGTTACATAAGAAACTGATTCTAATACTCATAATGCTACAACATATCTATCATATAATTGCTTTATCAGTTGGGGACTAAGACAAGCATATCGGGACAGTCTGTTCGCAACACAAGTTGTTTCCTCGACCAACGGACAGATTATCTGGGAAACGGTTTACTAATCTGTTTCGAAACGGCTCAGACGGACAGAAGAAGCGGGTAGACAAAGTGGTTTTATATAAGAACATAGTGTGAAGGCTTAGCTTTCAGATTTTCATCTAAAAGAACTTTTTTTTTTAAAGACGAATCCCACAGTCTGGTACCGGCTCTGTATCGCGGGAGACTTCACAAACATACAAGTCACGGACACAAAGTCATCGATTTTTATGACACGTCAAAAATAACATCTCAATTCTGTGTTAAAACGAACAAACTAAAAATCATAAAAAAAATCTATCGATTTCTTATCAATTCTTATATTCGGGAATAGATTCAATGTAAGCAATAAATGATAAAAATTAAAATGATTCAGATGAAACTAAGCCTTTTTATTGTAAAAATTTAATCTAAAATTATTTGCGCGTGAAATGCAATTTACGACCTAGATGGTCATAGAAATCTGAGTCAATCGTATGTTTGAATTTAAAAAGAAAACATTTTCGAAACGGACTATTGATCTATTATAATTAAATTAATTAAACAAGCAAATTACACAACCGCTTTTTCTTATCCCTTTAGACCAAGCCCTTAAGAAATGATTAATGTAGCTAAGATAGCAAGTTGGTGCCCATTCCGTTTACAGGCATATGCCCTTTCAATGGGCGCCACAATTTGCGTGCCCCATAACATGGCGAAACCTTCATATGTAAAACATATTGTTTGGCTAATGGTACTCTTTAAAACTCTATGGAGATGAACATGTTATGGGCTATAAGAGGTCCCTGACTCAGGCATATAGGCGAGGTTAAGTAACGTTACTACTGTCAGTTTATAGATGGGTGACCGTTTTCGATAATTGTCACTCCGTGCCGTGAGACCACGTTCAGGCGTCGGTCCTGTTTCTCCAGTCGTGTTGGATTTCTGTCCCATCTTACTATGAGAGTAAGAGAAAAGAGAGTGCACTTGTATCTGCCCATACACTTTACACAAAGAGATTAGCCGGCGTAACTGACATCGGTTAGGAGACCATTATTATTACTTATTGTGCAGCCTGATAAGAACGATTTTGCCCGCTTAAATAACAGATATAACGATACAATTTAATCTAAATATTAGTCTGATTTATTAGCTATATGACCCTATATGACTCTATACTTTCATTAAAATCCGTTCAGAAGTTAATAAGTAGGTGTAACAAATATCTTTATACTCATTTTCACAACCGACAAGAAGTCTGCTGCGTAGCTGTAGTGATTAAAAACTCGTAGGCTCTCTACGCCGTAGCACATATACTACGCCGTCGTAGCTAACAGTAAGATTGTTTCAATATTTGATTTTATTTTCTTCCCATTTTAAGATATATATTTGCATATGTCTGTCTTTTTCACTCCAACTACATTTGACATAAGATAGAACAAGACAAAACATAACATAGTTTTAACAAAATAAAGACGTAATTATAATTTAAACAACCTCACGGTTTGACTTCAAACATATCCGTTTGTCACATGTAACCTCAAAAACAAATGTAATGTAGTCTTCTGTAATGCTAATGATAGCTTTACAATAACATCCCTTAGTCATTTAAGGCCAAAAGTGTCCTATGTCAATAGACTATAAAGCCTTTGTAAATAGACTGACGAAAATAGTCTATTTCAAAGACTTGAAAGGGCTAAAGGTTTTAGTTAGGCTTTTGAATGACAATAATAAATAATGTCAGATAAGTATTTGAAAGGTTAAGTACTAAAATCATTAACTAATATTTTCAATGTGAAAGTTAGGATAATCTGTTTTAGTCACTGCGGCTAATCACATAATAATAATAATATTTTGGGACAATTCACACAACGCCATCTGATCCCAAACTAAGCAGCTATTTAAATACTTTCTGGCACTCGGCGGCCGCCACGCGATTTTTTTTTTGTTTTTTTTTTGTCAGTTTTAATTTTGAAACCGATGTTTTTTTATGAAATACTTACGATTTTTGATATCTCACAGCCGTCATGTTTATTTTTTTCAAACGTGTCTTATTTAAGAACACTTGGGCGGTCAGGACAAATCTAACGACGTCTTAGTTGTTTAAATCCGTCTTGTGGTTTAAAAGATATAATGTAATAAAGAATATTACAAACATACATACAAAATAAGCGCGAAAAAAATAACCCTTCCTTACAGTCGGGTAACAAAACAGTACATACCAACACTCTATATATACCATACATATGTGTTTTAAAAAATCAGACACGTCCAACTTTAAAACCACTAAAAAACTACTAAAAATAGAGCTAGAAAGAGACAACTAATAAAACGCTATAGGAACGAAAGGGACACCGAATGCAGTTTAAAAAGCTGTTTAATCCGACCCAGGGTTTATCGTGTTAGGCTGACGGAAAAAATACGGAGCGTAATGAATTTTTTCTTTCTAGGGTTCTGTAATATTTTTTTATATAGATTTTTTAGTGGAAATGCTTGTTGAATAGTTATTAAGTCGTTTTTTTTGTATCGTAGACCTTTTATAAATGGATGGACTGTTTTATAATGCGCTATCAACATGAAAATCTTTACAACATTTTTTTTAGACAACATCGCGCGGCAAATTGCTGGTACCTAACTAGCAATCTGTCACGGGAGACTTTACAAACACTATACGGAAAGGATTGCTACGCAAGAGGTCGTGGGTCCGATTCCTACACGGGATACCAGTTTGTGTCATCCACAAATTGTTGTTCCGAGTCTAAGTGTACTTTGTGTCCGTGACTTGTATGTTTGTAAAATCCTCCGGGATACAGGGCTTGAACCTACTGCGGGAGTCGTCTTTTTAAAAAAAAAAAAGAAAACGATTCGGATCAACATTAGTCTCACTTTTTGTTTAATTGACTGGTCTGTTGGTCTTGTAGTTTGTGACCCTGGCTGCTAAACCAGAGGTCGTACATTCGATTCCTACCTAGAATAAATACTTATGTAATAAATACAATTGGTTTTTGTTATAAGGGCTAGCAGTTGGGCCGAGTCGTTTTTTTTTTCTAGGCTGTTATGCCCTAGAGTGACGCCATCAGGTGCATCTGATGGCGTCACTCTAGGGCATAACAGCCTCAGTGCCGCCCAAATTCTTGTTTCGCAAAGATCTGAATGTCACCGCACCGCGCTCATCATTTGAGATATTAGTTCTTGAATCTCATTTGCCCAGTAATTACACTTGCTACAGTGCCCTTCAACCGAAACACAGTGATGTGTTAACATTACTATTTCGCGGAAGGCTAACTGACACTATTGGGACCAAGACGGAAGGATGGAGCGGGTGTGGCCTAATGGCTAAGGCGGCAAAATAAATGGCGGTTTTGCAATCGTGAGGTCGTGGGTTCGAATCCTGCTCATTGTACTACCGACATGAACCCACTCCTAACACAAGCCATAGAGCTTAACTGGAGGGGTTAACAGGATTGCTAGTTATCTTTTAAAGAAAAAAAAAATATTTATTATTTTTTGAGGTATATATCAATTGTCTGGCTATTTTCGTATCAATTGGTGGTGTGTGACTTGACTTAAGACACAAGTTCAGTTCTTACTTTCAGAGACACATTTTCAAATGAGTAATTTCAAATTAAAAACACTATACCAATATGCATTTAAAATTACAAAATGAACGTATATTACAACATTATTGTAGGATTGTCCATTGAAATACATCAGTTCTGTTATAATTGTCACATTGCTACACAAAATGGCTTCCACAATACCACTACGGAACCCCGAAAAGCCTTCACCATGTGACGTCACACCGTTTCCGGTTCCGCAAATATTATGATAATTCGTGCGGACCGGACGAGGGCTTCGTTGTTTATATAACGCAATAGTTTTATCATTTTATGTTTAATATTTTATGTAGTTTGTGTTTTAAATGAGGGTAGACTTGAATTATGTTTTGTTGTGTAGGTACTAGTGGCTTACCTTTGTTTTGTTTCCCTTTAATTTAATATTATTAATTTGTGGTGTATTTACGTATTAGATCAAGATTGATGATCTGGTGAAACCAAGTTTGTTTAGCATGTATCTGAGTAAAATACTTGAAAAATTGAAAAAATACCATTGACCTTCAAAAGAGCACAATAGATTTTCAAAAACCACCAGCTTTCATTATAGTTTTAAGATGGTTAGATGCAATAGTAAGCCAATAAAACTTGACATTAAAAATTCAAAACGACATTTCGATCTGCGTATTACGCAGGTAGCACGATTTTGTTTTTGCTTGTAAAACATAGTTCCACATTACGGGGGAATACATTGACATATTTGACATTATATTTTACCATTATATGATTGCTTACGCTTTAACATATCTGATGACAAGGAATTAGATCGGTTCCCTGTCAGTACCGGCCCACGTAGTAGCTACGGACCTCCTATTAATTAATGAATTAATCTTACAGTTGAAATCCTGTTCACAATGTGATGTGAAATGTAATCATCACTTATTTTTCAATAATAACCATAGATTACGTACTACGAGACGTGATGAGCACGATAGCGCGAAGAACACAAGACAATTTGAATGGAATATAACTCTGCAAGTTTTAAAGTTTTTCTCTTTTTTTTTTGTATGATATCTTTAAGTAATCTTAGTTGAAGATAATCTTGTTGAGGTGTCTGAGCTTTGGACTATACCAAAAATAACCTTGTAACTAATATAATAAGGTAAAGTTTGCAAATTTGTGAGGTTGTAGGAGTAATCTCTGGCTCTACTTACATAATTTTGAAAATTCTTTTACCAATAGAAAGCCACATTATTTGTAAGTGTCATAGACAATATCAATATCATCTTCATATCATATCAATGAAAAATGTTGCAAAAACGTGAAAAATTACGCAAACGAAGTTGCGGAGGTCAACTAGTTGCCATATACAAACAAACTTATAACACTTCACTTTTTCATAGGTAACCCAAAAACAAACGCCAAATACGGACTTTTACACAAAAACCATCTTGAATTCCATCAAAATTAATTATTAAAACCAATTTGTGTACCAAAAATCTTAACCCACCCATAAATAAACCCATGGGCCTTTCTCACCCAGTGATCACAGTTAACCCTCCATCGTTTGCGGTTCTTAACCCTTGCTTTACTAACTAAGATTACACTTTAAATCATTTTTAGCTTTGGGATAACCCTTGGGTCTTGGGGACCGTGTGGTCAGCAAAGAGCTTTTAAATCGTATGTGGTCATAGTAGGTGGTTTTTGAACCCTATTAGTATGTTTCGTCGATATTTGCTTAGAAAATAGTTTTATAGTTTAATTGTGGTGGCAAATGCAGGGTTAAGATAAAAAGACATAATTATTATAGAAGACTTCATAAAGTTTTGTGTATCTTAGAAATCCTATTAAAAGAATGCGACAGCTTGGCATGAAATATACTGCACAAATGTATGAGAAAGTGAAGGGTGGAAGATTAGGCATAGTACTTACATATACTCCAAAACGATTAGCAATTATGAAAAATAATATTTTAATATTTTGAAGCGGCGGTAGCGTAATGGTTAAAGGTATCGGACTTGCAATTGTGAGGTCGCGGGATCGAATCTTACACATTATACTACCGATGTGAACCCACTCCTAACATAAGCAATTAAGCTTAACTGAAGGGCTTAACAAAGGTGCTAGTAATGTAGGACTCGTCATAATACATTGTGAGTTGTATTTAAAAAAAAACTCCAGTTTGTGAAGATGAACAATAAGGACAAATCTTTCACGCAAATATACTGATCAAATTTAGTTAAAACTTTAGAGTTATGTAGTTTACATATCAGATACATAGACACACAAATATAACGCGAGCAAAGTCACGGTGAAAATCTGGACACACGGGCTCCACACGTCGACACCAAAGTCAGCCTCAACGCCACTCGTCCAACGTAGCGCGCTAACGTTGGAACAAGCGTTATTCTATTATTTTTTAAACTTTCGCGATTTTTATACATATTAGATATATTTCGAGAAATGCATATATAATGGTGGCAGCACCTTACCTGCATATACAGTTTATAAACAGAGAAACATTGTAAACATTGGCAATTTGAAAAGAGTGGCCACGAGTTTTTATTGCCTGTCCTTTTCTCGGGCTTTACCAATTGTTTGCGAACAGGCATTACAAGTAAATGTAGAATCGACTTTTCGCAAGTGTAGTATTTTACTTCCTTAGTGAATAACACATTTTTATTTTGTTATTACAAAAAAAAAAAAATACTAGAGAAAGTGGGTATGTATCTTTTTTCTAAATAATAAAATGGACGACGCGAACGGAGCCGCAGATATATTTCAGTAAACAAATATTGACAGCCTTTTAAACGCGTATATTTGAAGTAAAGCCCAGCTTTTATCCATGAATGAATATTTCAAAAACACGACACATTCAACGACATAAGCCCGTATAGTATATAATAACAGCACGCATTGAGGGCCACTACGTGTGCAACTCACGTATAGCAAGGGTCGCTCGGTTCACGTATTATAAAGTCTAATACAGTACTGATGAACTTTGCTAGTGTAAAAACGTTTCTGAGTGTATTTCGGGGTGTAATTATTGCTGTTTTGTTTTGATGTTGGTTGTTTAATTCTTAATAGGAGCAAAAATAAAAAAACCCCTCTGAAGATGGGTAACAGAAGCTGTCTATGAGAAATTATATTAATATCTTGGGCAAAACTTATGGCAACCAGACAACTGATTTTTGGAACGTAGATATCATTTGTTTGGAGCTGATAGGATAGACGAAAAAAGCGTAATATTTTGACATCGATCAAAAATGTATTATTTATGGCTATGTGATGCTAGAATAAGGAGGTTTAATTATATAAGTTTTTTGTATTTTTGTAAAAGGTTGTAATGTTTCAAAAGTTACGAACTAAATAAACAAACATTATTGTACATTATAGTTGTAAGATCAGCGTTACACCGTGGTCAAAAGCTGTTGTTTTTTAAGCAGTTAACTAAGTTTTAGTTGACTGCTTATTTTAAAGATTATTAATATTTATTAATATTTATTTGTGAAACTGCTAATTTTAATTACCTCCCTTTGTTAACTGCTAGCTATGTGGTACCCGGCTTAAGAATAGTACGACACCATCTCTTCCCATGGGGGTCGTCAAAGCGACTAAGGGAATTTATACCAGAAGGCGGGCAGCAGCGTCCTTAGCATACTGTAAAACTTTACTGCGATCGCCAACCCGCTTGCCAAGCGTGGCGATTATGGCAAACAACCACAAGATCTTTAATAAGTAGGGTCTACTTGGAAGACCTGAGCTCAGCAGCGGGACATAATAGTTTGGATTACTTGAGCTTCTGTATGTATTTCTTGACTTAATCCTAACTAATATTATAAATAGTTAAAGTTTGTGAGTTTGTGAGGTTGTAGGTTGTATTTTGAAAATTCTTTAAACAATAGAAAGCCACGTTATTATGACATCACGCTACGATCAATGATAAATGACGCATACAAAGTTGCGCTTGTCAGCTAGTGTCACAAAAAAGGAGATTATCACTAGTATAATTATATTGTTAACATTCCAGCAGCTTATATAAAAGACCAACCGTCCGTCCTATGCCAAATAGTAACTCCTCTCACATAGCTCGGTTCTAAGTCCGTCATCATTACAGTCTGGATGGTTGCCAAGTGTGACAGTGGCCGACAACTCGATAGATGGGTGACTGGTATTAAACTACGTCAAGTGCTAACTTCACAATGTAATAAATTTATCTTAGGCTATGTCTAACGGAGTAAGCTTTTGCTGGTGGCGCGACGCGAGTGTTTGACTGCTGTGCAAGAGTTTCAATTCCCATACCCCACTTTGTTTAATCCACAAATTGTTGTTCCGAGTCTAAGTGCACATTGTGTCTTTGTCGTATGTTTGTAAAACCCGCGACAGAGGGCTTGTACTACAGAAGTTGTGTATAAAAATCCCAGAATACTCAATCGGTCTTAATAAAGTATCTATCGTTAACTGTTTGTGACATTCATGTTGTTTATATAGCCGTCAATAAATTAAAATGCTGAAAGGTTTTATTTCGGTCGATGTCAGTTTATATACGAAAAAAATATGAACTAAATCCTAATCCGTCTAGCATTTGGTGTTATGGTAACAACCACCCCCCCCCCCTCCCCCTCTCGTTACGCAAGTGATTCTGGCTGCGATTTAGCCCAGGCTGATGCCATTGTAAGCATAGGCGTACCCAGATTCCCTTTTCAGAAGGAGTTTTCATATTTTCAGGGGCCTATCCCCCCTGAAAATAAGTGTTACATTTACTAAACACCGGACAAATGTGTACTGAATCTAGCTTTTTAGGGGGGAAGAGTGGGGGACTCAAGCCCCAAATTCCCACCCTTGGCTCGCTCATGATTGATAGCTACCCCTGGGCTGGCATCATCCTCAAAATATCCTTGATATCTAGCATTCCTATAAAACTGTAACCTTTTTGAGTTCAAGAGTCCTGACGGCAGTTCTTTTAAGAAAAAATATCAACCTATTTTGAACTAAAAACCAGAACAGATAAGGTTAAAAATGCAGTGACAAGGTAGACAAAGGGTGTAGATATACAACTATGTGAGTTGTAACCATGGCAACGAGAATAGGGTAAACGTGTTTCCCGAAGCGCGAATGGACCCGATATGGATGGCTACAGCGGTTGGAAGATTACGCCGTGTTTTGAACTTACGATAAACGTAAATATAAGGCAATTAAGCATCCTGTAATAGTTTTTAACAAGATTAAGCAATTATAGACGTATCAACTAGTTAATTAATTTGTTTTTAAAAATATACGTTACTGTTTAAAGAATTTAGTATACTTTGTAGAGTACCTGTGTTTTTTTAATTGTAAGTATTTACACAAGATGGCGATTCCAAACGATCGTGTACAAAAAAATAAAAAAATGTCTGTGGTCTTCACCGCAAACGTCAAATTCTTAAAAAATGAAATCCGCAATTGTTTTTGTTTCCTACAATGGACGTATAGACATGGACCGTGCCTACCCTTTCAATTAAAAATAAAATATTGACTGTAAAGCGTGAAAGAGACAAAAACGTCGCGGACTCAATTCCACATTGCTAGTTTACTTTTTAACAAAAAAAAAAAACAAGCACTGCTTAGTTTGGGATCAGATAACGTTGTGTGAGTTATGCCAAGATATTATTATTTTAACTAGGGCAGTTAATGTAAAAACTCGCTCATATACATAAACATACACATACTATATCGGTAAAGATGTAATATTATCTCGTATTAAGCTACCTATTCATAACTAAATTCTCCGAAATATTAACATTTAGCGACAAAGCATTGTAAATAGAACAAAGGGCGTACCATCTTGTGATATGAAATTTCTCACGAGATTGCTTTAGATCAACTGGAGACATTTAATTTGTATTTTAGAAACCTTGTGAATAATTCCCTTTATAAAACAAGGTTAATTTATGCTGTATCTGTAAGGCGATTTTTTATTCCCGGCGTAAACAGATGGTTATTTCACGTTTGTAGTGTGTATCCTCACTTCGTATGTTTGTGTTTTTTATAATGTACTAGCAGACGCCTCGCGGTTTCACCCGCGTAGTTCCCGTTCCCGTCGGAATACTGGGATAAAAAATAGCCTATGTCACCCGGGGTTAGGGTAGCATCTCAACGATGCAAGAATTTTTCAAATCCATCCAGTAGTTTCGGAGCCTATTCAATACAAACAATCAAATCTTTCCTCTTTATAATATTAGTATAGATAAATGTTCGGGCATAAATCCGTCGTGTATAGATGGATTTGTTTTTATTCGATAGATGTTTATTCCGAAATGCCCCCTTTTAAATTTTGTATAAATCTGATGATGAGTTTCGGAGTCAGAAACAATAAATACCAGCAAATCAGCTGTGATTGAAGTATATATATATTTTTTATTAAAAAACGTTTATTTAGCATCGTCTTGCCCAAACGGGTGGATCAATTTGGAAGTAATTTATTAGCGTTGTTTATTTATTAGGTTTCATCGGAAAGGTTTCAACAATTAACTTTCATCTTAAGTATTAGGATAGTTTTTTATTGTGAATACATATTATATATGTGTAGGTATCGTTTTTTAATAAATACTAAGACTGCCTCTGTGGCACAGTGGCAGTGTTTTCAACAGCTGTGCAAGACGTTTTTGGTTTGATTCCCATGCCAAATCTTGCGAATATGATTTTTATGATGCAACGATTAAGGCTTTTACTTGTGCTATATGGCATGTAGCACAAGTAAAAGCCATAATCGTTGCATCATAAAAATATTTTTTATTACAAATTTATTTGCGGTTAGTAAACTAACCGCGGCCTATGTTGATTTATTGTATGTTTTTTAACAACGGCAATGTTAAGTTTGTTTTCTTAACATCTGTTTTCTTCACTAACTCTATATAGTAGTAACTATATAGATTTGTTGTCTTAAAGTAGGGCGTCTCGTCAAAACAAAGCTACTTTGATAATTCCAGGTTGGTATCTGATAGATACCAAACTGGAATTATCAAAGTAGCTTTTCGCCTTTTTTTATTTAAAAAAATCTTCTAGGTATCCTGTACTAAAATGCATATAACATTCACTCTAAACGGTTGAATATTAAAAAACCATGTTACTTTATCTAGTTAGTCGGCACTAAACGTAGTATCTGACCAGTTGACAGAATTATTCAGCAACTACCCTCCGCTCATTAAAATTTAAAATCAGTACTGAGGCCTTACTGGCTCTGTAGCTAATACCTAGGGTCAAGACTAATATTTTTTTATAAAACCTATGCGGCAAGTATAAAGATAAGCGTTGCTACAGTTGTTTGCAACGTACTCGTACACGCCGTTTTATGTTTAAAAGTCGCGAGCTTTCACCTCTGTTTCAAGAAGAAATCACTGCTGGTCCGTTTGTGTTATCACTTTTTTAAATAATTGATTATATAAATAACACACATACGGTCGATCTAATACAACCTGATAACAAGAAATGTTTATTTTATTTTTATGTAATTAAATACCTAATTTTAAGTACTTAACTAGCCGGTATTTTATTTTATCACATACGACAACACACTGGATGATGTGCGTCAAGTACCACCAATATGAGTATAAATTTAAAGGAGGAAAAATTCTCAGGCGGAACTTGAACCCGCGACCTTAGTGGTACCGGCACTAAACCATTACAAACTCCGGCACCGAGACATGTCCGCTAAAGTCAAATTTAGCCTCCACATGATACGATTCGTATCATGTCCCTACTTCATATAACTAGTCCGGCCATAAGTACTGTTTACAGCGCGTTTAATATTTTTAAAAGTTCTTTCGATTTCACGCCATTTCACATATTTTTTCGTGTTCATTATCAAATTACAATATGGATTGGTGTGTTAAAGAAAATAGGATTGCGGTGATCGCCTTGCACAAAGTGGGTATGGAGCCGTCGGTCATATTCTATTGTCGGTCTATTAGACTTTAATAAATATGTACATATAAATTTTAGTATTTTCAAATACACGTTGATTGATGATTCACAAACCTAAATCAATTTCTCTGCTTACTCTCTCAAATACCTTGATATACCTATCAAAATCTTCAGTAAATTCTAACCCAATTTCTTCCGTATAATCAAAACGCCAAGCAAACTCTCTATTTATATAATCCAACATACTCATATGTTTGTATACAAGTATATTCTGCCATATCAATATTCGCAGCTTCGAGTCGAAGCCTGAAGTTGACAGGCTTCTAATCAAATAGCTTTTTGATAGAAAATCCACGCTGTTTACTTATACCATAGATTATCATATTTTATCGTATATTTTAATGGATTTTTGGAATTGTAAGTAGGATTTTTAGAGTGAATAACATGTTATTTTGATATGAGTTTTATTTAGTACAGTTTATTTTCTTCCATAATGATTTAACAGGGTGATTTGTAAATTAATGTGGTAAAGGGTTGTGTGACAAAAGTAGATAGTAGGTGATGATGGGTTCATTTGTAATTTTTTCATCAAAAATGATAATAAGTTGTTTTTTAGTGTTATGTAAAGAAGACTTATTGATGGAGATTATTAGTAGTAATATTATAAACTACTATTTAAACTGGGAACTATTTCAATGACATCGGACTTGCAATCGTGAGGTCGCGGGTTCGAGTCCTACCCATTATACTACCGACGTGTACCCACTCATAACACAAGCCATTGAGCTTAGCTAGCTGGAGGGGTTAACAGGACTAGTAATTTGGGACCCACAATTTTACATTGTTAGTTACCTTTTAAAATAACAAATTAAGAAATCCAACTGCCTCGATATAGCAGTGGAAGTACGTGCGACTGCTGTGCAAGACATCATCCCAACATGGACCGAAAGCAAGATTCATAAACATATATTCCAAGTCCATAGAGAGCTATAGGTGATTTTAATACAAATCTAAAACACGTAATAGATTTCTGTTCTAGCCTCTACTTTACATGGTGAATATGTATAAATTGGGTTAGTAAAAATCTTGAATCATCGTTCTAAACATTTTCAGATACAGATAAGATTGTTTTTTGCTTGGGTTGAATGCGCTAAAATATTTTAAATCAAGCCTCATAATTACTTTAGCGTTCACCGTAGCCTCTAATTTCCACATATATCAACCGACTTTAGTTTAAAATCCATTGCAACCTGACCTCCTTGCATCTGCTTTATAAACCTACTAACAGTTTAAATTAAATTGGACTATAAAGTCCAATATTACTTAAACCTCAAAACCTTAACTTACATATTAGAACGCAGCTCAAATTACGTTAGACATTAACAATGTAATAAATAGCAAATATAGCTTGAACTCTGTAAATGATGCTGGATATATTAAAGGAGAGGTCAAAAGTACTTACATAGAACATTGATGGTGTGCGTTGCAACGACGTTTTCAGTTAGTTGTCCATTGATTCCATGGCATACGACTACTATGGATCGTTTGTTAGGCTCGACAACAACAGTGATATTAGAAGTTGTAATCCAGCCACCTGACAAAGAAAAGATAAAGCTTTAGAATCATAATTAAAGAAATTTTGAAGTCTATTGTTAAAGAGAGAGTTTGATATTGGTTTATCGAGAACTTATTCAAATAGTAAACCTAGTCCTAATCACTAGACTGTATTTTATAGGTGAGTATTTACTTGATCATTTTATAGTAACAGATCAACGAGCATTCGCTGTTTTAAAATGTCGAACATGACTTTAAAAATCACAACGGAACGGATTTTAAAAACCAACGAGCGTTTTGATGTAATGTTTTATCGAGCAAAGTGACGAGCGCGGGTGACGGAGTATATTCAAGACAGAAAGAAATGTTACAAGTCCTTACAGCTCTTTACCTGTTATTAGCTCGACGCTGTGTTCGACCTAATAACAGGTAAATACCTGTTATTAGGTCGAACACAGCGTCGAGCTTTCGAAAGAGCGTTACATTACATGGAAATACTTTAGGAAACTGTGCATTTGCCAGTATTGTATCAGTAAGAATGTTACATTTCATTGCAATGCTCTAGCAAATACTCAAGTGTATACTCACCCTAAGAGAAACAAAAGTGTTTATATCATAATAGCTTCTATTCAACTGATGCGAAAAAATACTATTCGCCAGTAAATCAAAATCAGATACAGCCATGCCAGTCAGCGTGTAAATAAATTACAATTTAGGTAATACGTTCAAGTAGCTATTATACAAGTACGCCAGTTACAGACATGTATTTGGACTTCAATTATTTATAGATATCTAATGTATATTTGTGTAAAATATACACAAGATCTCTATAATAATATAAATTAATTGAAATCACTTAAAAACAGGTGAAATGAGAAAAAGATTTCCATAAATCTATACTAATATTATAAAGCTGATGAGTTTGTTTTTTGGTTAAACGCCATAATCTCAAGAACTACTGGTTCAAATGGAAAAATATTTTTTTGTTGGATAGTTCAGTTATCGAGAAAGGCTACTATAGCAGAGGAGCAATGAAAAATCTTGCAGAAACGGAGAAAATTGACGCATACGAAGTTGCGCGGGTCAGCTAGATATAATATATGGGTCATAGTTATTGTTCATTGGACGCAAAACATTTTAAAAGATTTCCATACCTTCAGGCGAAATAACAGTCCTGTTACTGGCTTCTTTGTGATGCTTTCCAAGTACCAACCACTTGATATCTGCTGCAGGATTGGAAGGAGCAGTGCTGCAAGTCAGAGGCACAGGGTCACCAACCCTTGCTTCCGAAGGACCCGATATAGTCACGTGAGATGGAGCAACTGTAAAAGAAAATAAATATTGTAATGTACATAATAATGACAAAAATGGTGATGGTAAATATAATGATGATGATATCGTAATTTTAGATGATGAGACCTCTAAGAACGTGAATAAGATTAGATCAAATATTGCTCGGAAAAGTGAGATAGATATAGAAATTATCTAATTAAAGTACCACGCAGTAGTATGGATAATACTAAAATAGCTCTTTTGTATTTTATATTCTGTTTATAAAATAATCCCGTGCAAAAAATCAATCAGTCATACTTATAATAGACGGTTGAACCAAAAATAACAACAAATTAATGTAATTGAATATATAACACTTAGGTATGAATAAAATATTTGAGAGCAGGTTGACGACACCTGAAAATATAAATATTCCTAATAATCTGAATACATGAATATAATACGATATATATTTTACATCTCTCGTTCCTCGTCAAACACTCGTTACAAAGATTTACGAACATACGATTTCCAACTCCCTAAACGAAACAGCTCAATGATACAAACATAAATCAGGGACTTCCACAAACGACATTCAAATTTATTTGACATTTATACGGGAGGGCAAAGTTTTAATTTGTTCCGACTCCATTGACGGCCCCCTAAAGTTTGCCGAACGTATTTTTATGTTAAACTCTTACTTTCGTGGCGTTGGTGTTGTACCGCTTCGAAATGTACACTAAAGTGAATTTTCTTTTGAAATATTATATTTTTAAGTGGTTTGCTGTTGAAAAGGTCACGATGACAGGTTGAAGTTGGAATTAACTTTTGGAGAGGCTACCACTGTAGTTGTTTTTTTGTTTATGAATATTTAAATCTTCATTATTTTGTAGCACTTGCAAACGATTGTTACTTGTACCTTTCAGAAAATAATAAAAAATACTAAGCATTTTCACGTTACACTATAATTCGATTCAAATCCCATCTTGCACTCAAGAAATTTCCCGCAAAACCTTTTTAGTCGTCCTTGAATTGCAATCGGCAAAATAAAAAATTATCCGCATTACAGATTTCCTCGCCTTATCTAAGCTAATTCTAGCTTGATACAATTGTCCTATTGTCCTTCAGACAACCTTAGGTATACAATTAATTCATCTCGTTCAAATACACGCCCCATCTTTTACAAACGTCGATTAAGTTGCATACTTTGTTTTAACTTACACGGTGCAGGCCATAAATTCTAAAAACGTGTGCTTGATGGTAATTTTATGCAATAAGCAATATAATGGGTTTGACATATTTTTTAGGCATACTGTTTTAGTAAAAATATTGCTAAGTTTAAAGCTATCGAACGGTTTTCATCGTGAATGACCTATAAATGAAGATTAAAAAAAAAATTACAACGGTGGCGCAGCTGTCGGTTGTAACATACGACTGAAAAGCAGAAAGTTGTGGTTTTGAAAGCTTTGTGGGGTTTACAAATATTGGTTCCGAGTATGAAAACAGGGCTAGGCAATTTACTGCGGGAGTTCAATTTAAAAAAAATAAATAAAAACAACATTGAAATAAAATTTACAAAAATACGACGTACATTACAAAACTGCGCACTTTACTACTAGATACTACCTAAACAAACAACAGAATTGACCTTTAACTAAACCAATCACATATAAATGATCGTGTAATTGATTACACTATTTCCCAATTAGGGTGTACTTACAGACCTCACATACCCGACGCCAAAAGTCAATTAAGTACCACTCACGCTTTTATCTCTTAAGGGGTAAGAGAGCCAATTAACGCTAATTAATTTGGGATATAAGCAGATAGTAATCCCCAAATCTGCGTTGATCTTGCGACGGGATTTCATCAAGTCTGTTTAGTGTGGAAACTTTGGATAAATTGCGACGTTTTGTTCTATATCGTCATGATTATAAGAACGAAAATAATATTAAACCTATGAAACATAAGAATTTGTGAAAAAGTAAGTTGAAATATGTTGATTACAGTTGTTGAAGTTAACGCATATGACATATATATTTAGTTGACATTTTTTTAATTTGCTGAATATTTACTAAACATGTACTGCTCTTTAAATATTTCGGGTTTATATTTTAACGTAAGTAAAATTTGATAAATTAATAAACATTTTCTTACGAGAATCCACAAGCATCTAACTTGTAAATACTAATACGAATTGTTACACTACGAGAATGCGACGACATACTCCTTAGATTAAAACTTTCTCGGTTGAATTAAGAACTGTATAAGACTTTCCTAATTTAGCAACACCGATTAGAACTTTGCTCATCCTACAAAATCACGACCAGAAACAAATTCGCATTCATTAGCCGATCTTCATGGTCTATTTAACGCTGCGAACTCAACCAAGGACGTCACATTACCATCGTTCAAAGATCGATCGATGTTTAACTTGAAAAGTCTTTGACAAGTCAAGCAACTGTGTTTTGTATAAAAAATACCGGACCCTCCACGGTTCGATGGCCACACCTGAGTTACCTGCCTGCTCTTTGTAAATAAACAATGAGACAGGATTTTGGGGACACTTGTTTGGGGCGTGGTATAAAGTAAAGGGCTCAGAAATATTATATTGAAAATGAAGCGACGTTAAAAACAAACATAAGATGGGAAAGTCCAGCTGCGGTATTATCTATGGCTCTGAAAACGTTCTTATAATATAATATGTATTCATATAAACATTAATGTAAGAATCAATTTGTTGATATTTATCAGAGTTTGAAAGCGTTGAAACGGTTGAACAAACTCTTTGTAAAATTATATCAATTTATCCACAATTTCAGTGTTCATAGTTTTGATGTTGATTGAGTTATGACTGAAACGCGAAGTTTAAGAGTAGTTTATGTTACAAGTGAGTGAACAGTAGCTATTTTAGTTATAATATTGTATTCTCGTTCTAAAGGACCGTCTCCACCGTCGAGAGAATCGCGGCGATATTACACTCTCTTAGAACGTATCTCCTTACGGCGATGTTATCACGGCGTTGCGACAAGTTGAGTGCGAGATAATCGTCATCGTATCGCCGCGGAACGCTGCACTTTCGCAGTGAGTGTGCCGGGCTCTCGCAGCGAGCGCGGTGTCAAACGAATGTGTCCCGCCTCGAAAAAGGCACGATCATCGTCGCGGACACGCGGTGATTTAGTTAGGATACGCGACGATACGCTGGCGTAATAATCGCTCCTTCGTGGAAACAACCCGACGGCAATAGAGCGGAATCGCCGTGATTCTCTGGCCCATAGAGACGGTCCCTTACAATTGCTTTACCTTCACTAGCTAGAGGACCATGTTACGCGTACTTTATTGAAATTAAGGATAGTAGCGTCTCATTTTGAGCAATGTCTTAATGTATAATATTAAATTTTTTACTGTCCCCTAAATATGACCTATTTAGGGGACAGTAAAAAATTTAATATACACAAACAAAATATTAGCAGTGAATGAATACGCTATAATTCGAACCGGAGCTTTGAGTTAAGCAGGCGAATTTCAAAGAAAATGCGTTGTAATGTTATCCGTATACAAATTGAATACTGCCAAGCGTGGATATTACAGACGTATTCCCAGGACCATTCTTTCCTGATCTTTAGCTTTGCATTGGATGAAATGGAAAACATAAGAAATAAATGAACCAATAGCACATTAGCATTTTAACATTCTTGCCAGTCTTGGTCCATAAGCTATGCAAATTAATAACTTTATATGATACTTATAATGTCATGCATCTGTTTGCCGTGACTGAGAATCAGCTAGAAATGTCTGTTACTTTCAATTTTAAATAATTTAATACCCAATAAATCATAATAAACTTGAGAATTAAAAAGTATAGTATTTCAATTTTTTTAAATATTCTATACCTATTTTAGATATCAACAAAATTTCGAATTCCTGTTAGTTATGAAATGAATTCAAAACCGCCTTCTATTTACCATTTGTACCACACAATATCGAAATTACTGCGCTTTTTGACTATCCCCGTTGCTGATAGAGTTATATTATCAAAGGATTCGCGGCTCTAAGGGGATGAACTCGGGGGCTGTTCACAGAATTATTCGTTTTGATATTGGACTCTTTCGTTAAGGTTAAACAAGGGGATTGAGGTGTGATGCTGATATCTGAGATGTGATTTAAGATGTGGTTTGATTACGTTTCTGAGTACGAGGGAGATGATACTATTTAGACAGTTATGGTGATACGACGAGATGTTTTCGGTGTAAACTTTGGGAGACTTAAAGCAAATCTTCCCACAAGCCAGTCATATAAGAATTTGATGAAGTATTTTCGGTATGTAATGAATTTCTAACAAACCACTCAACAGATTTCGATAAAATTTGACAAAGAAAACGTTTCCTAGACTTACTTAGGCACAAGTGAAACAAAACTTTCGCTAAGCATTAATGAACCTTACATAACGGTTATAGTTCTAATCGTATTAACACGGCTGACGTCTTGAGCACTTGTATTATCAAAAACATTTGCTATTTTCAGCTTTAAAGCGGTATTGTTCTCGCCCTATTTATTACTTGATTATAATCTAATTGCTTTAGGGTTGTTCACGTTTATTTCCCAAAGGCCTTCGGTCTTTGACTGTAATATTCAAAATACAATTCAAGTACGTCTTATTGGATTCTGACTGATATTGTATAAGTTATGTAAGGCTTTGTAAAATTTGCCACCTCCAAACTATGTTTTGGATTCTGTACCGAGAATTCAAAGTTCATTTGAATTGTGACAATGCAGCAACTTCGAAATTAATACGTTCTACTGTCTCCAGTTATGATGTGAATTTTGGTTTGCCAGTTGGTAATATTAGTTTTGAACATAGTATAAGCTTCTTTGAGTTCAAGAAGTTGTAGAGGTTTTAGAATTTAAATTATCATTTGCATTTACTTTATGTCCCATGTGATGATTCAGATTCTTAATTCATTAAATAAATAAATAATTATAGTATGTATAGTGTGTCTAGGCTTTATACCTTTTATTGAGAATACCTTTATTAGTTACCTTGGAACACTCACGAAATTGGAACAGTTAAATACGAGGTTCTCAAATTGGAAAACTTTAGCAAGTAAAATCTCTTAGTTGTTAGGAAATTGAAGATATAAGAAATACTTTATATGGAACTTGAAACTTAGTACACTATTGGTATTACTGAATTAGTTTTACAGATATGCATAAAAACAGGCTACACTTAAGGTGCAGTGGTTGAACTAACGATTGAAAGTAATCCAGAAAATGGTTGCTCCTGGTCTAGGTGAAAATTGTATTTAGAATATCTAATATATTTAAAATGTCCTACGCATTACAGTATAAAATAATTGAATAAATACTTACACAAAACAGTTAGATCAATCTCTGCTTTCAAAGTATTGCTAATCATGATATTCTTGGCCTCGCAGGTGTATCGGGCCTTGTTGTCCGAAGCGTCAGCCTTGAAGGATAGGACGTTTTCTGACATTCTTCCACTTGTTCTGTAACAAAAGAAATTTATGTTTTAAAAGCTATAGGGCTATATATATACTTCACACATCATAAAGAAGGGTGTACCAACATTTTGAAATCTAGAAATTTCATTTTAAATTTTCCTACTGATAATGTATTTATAACATTTATGGTAATATGTAACTCATCTACTTAATAAAAGTATTGCATATAAATATTATAAAAAAAGTTCCTACAAATACGTAATATGTAATGTATAAATTTGACGTATTATGTTTATTTATTTTTTACTTATTTTCGCAAACATAAGTCATTTTAATTTTACTACACTCGAGCATATTCTCAGAACTCTCACGGCATAAAAACGCTAAACCTTGTCTGGTGAAACGGGAATATCAAATAGATTTTTTATGAAATAAACCATTATACGGTAGAAAGGTTTCCGTATTAATATTGAAATTCATGCTCTGGTGAACTTCTCACGCTGGCGTAGATTATGAGGGATATTAAACATTTCTATCTCTTTCTTGCAAGATTTTTAAATTATTTATAGGAGAGCTTCGAAGCTAAAAATAGAAATGCGAGATAGTTACAGGTGTTGGGTGCGCGGGTCGATAATTGTACTATTACGGCTTTGAAGACGTTACCTCAATTCAGAAAAGGATTACACTAGTAATTTAGTATTTAGCAAATTACCCATAAATAAACGGTAGATAACATTACCAGTGTAATACTTTTACTGCTTACCTAATCGGATGGGATGTTCTTTTTTTTGGATAAAAAACTAAACTTTTATTAGAATGAGAAAGGGATAGCGTTGGATGCCGTAGAAGACGAATGCAAAGGAAAAGTTCGACATAACTTCTATAATGAATCAGTTTAGACAATTTTTACAATTTCAAATTATACTATCAATAAAGGATATCACGTAATAGTTAATATCCAATTAATAGAGTAATTCAACAGAAAAAATAAATACTAAAGTATAAATAAACAGTGAAATATCGTAAACACTATTTTTCAAAAAAAATATCACATATTGGATTAACTTAATTGGGAAGATTCTCCGTTTAGTTAACACTAAAACTCAATAAGCTTCAGAAATCACTGAATTACACAATATAAATGTAAACTTCAAAGATTTTTTTTTTAGTTTTAATTCAAATATTCAGTAAATCGCAGATTTCTGGAAGTAAAATACGATATCAAATAGAGAATACCTTTAAACAAGAGCAAACAAGTTTGGTATTTCCTTAAGAACCGACTTCACATAGAAGCTTTAAACTGAAACTTCAAAAACAATATCACAAAACGGAAGTTGAGCTTATCTCAGCTTCCCCTTTTTAAGTTAGCGCTTGTGAATTTTTAATTGCGTTTTTAGTTTACACGAGAATTTGCTTTTACTGGAAGAAGATTTCTCACTGACATTTTCTTTTTAGTTGGTTTGAAATGCCAAATTCTGTGGAATTTACTAGGGTCTGGTGTTGACTTTCATTTATTAATGTTAATTTTGTCCTTGTTAGGCACTAAATGAAAGACTCGAGATAGTCTGGTACGTGTTTATTTAAGATCGTTTCAAGACATTAATTTCAAATCTTGGAAACACTACACAAATAATATTATTATTTCTGTTAAAAATGTCAGTTCTAGTAATCGACAAGCGACGAAATGTGAAATGAAGCGATATTTTTATACAATAATAACACTCTGTAAATATAAATATTGCTGGGCTTGACTTAATTTAAAAATAACGAAAAATAACTGAACTAGACAACAAAAAAATCCATGACTTCGAATATATTCAAAACGTTTCAAATAATCTTTCATTTTGATTCAAAATACTTAACGATATTGAATTCTTTATTTGCTATAGCAATTATTCAAGTATTTAATTTTATCGTAACATTTATCATGTATTTCATTTTAACGTAACAATATTTCTCTCAGAATAACTATTTTTCCATTTGTGCTAAATGAAATATGTGGATCCATTCAATAATAAGTACAAATACATTACAACCAATTCGTTAGGAACAAATAAATGAAAATGAAATGATATCGAGTGCAAATAAAATTAAATTGTTTTAATTAGTACTCACGGTGAGATTGTAATTATCGGACAATTTTGGTTTTAATAATAATTAACTATCCATTCGATTGAATCTATGGATAACTTTGTGACTTCATTATTAATTTGTCAGTTTTATTGTACTAATATTAGCTGACCCTTGCAAATTCGTCAGCTTGCGATGAGAAACATACTTTACGATATATTCAAACTGACCAAATATACTCGTACGAAAAAAACATTAAAATTGGTCAAGCCGTTTTGGGGAAGTTCGACCACAAACACCGTAACATAAGATTAAGATTCTTCTTCACATATTAAATGTTTAAAAATATTTTTTTAGAATGATTTATATGGCATGTCTTGATGTTTAAATAAATACAGAATAGCTTCAATCTTCCTCAACAAAAAAAAACAGCTTAAATCATCGTGAGAAGGCTACGAAAGAAGAAGAAGAATAGTTATACATAAAGAAAACATGATCTAAATTAGATTATCTATGTGAAGAAGTTATAAAAAGTTCAAAAGACTGCAGTCTAAAACTTTTAAATGAAAATGTAGAAGATGAAGACATTGATGTGATAAATATAGCTCATAATGATACAGCTAAACAATAAAGTGCAAGAATATTACTCAATGCTGAAATCGTTGTTTAAAACAGTGTAACTGAGAACCTTACTTGGGTGCTTTAAAATTTAAACAAGCGAAGCATTCCGTTTGAAAATTATTCATCTCAAAAGCGGGCAAAGTTTTGAAACTGGGCTCGAACTGTTTCAGGTGCTTTAACAATATTTATAGAAAATATAAAGAGGGATGTGGTTAAGAGGTTTTTTGCAACTTTCACTTTAGTTCCTGAAGGTTTAAGTTTGGTAATGCCGAGATTTTCTCGCTATTTTTGCTTGGTCTGTTCGACGTGAATTTTATCGTGAATTTCTTAGTGAGGTTAAGTGAGATTCTAAGTTCTGCACTACGAACTAGTTCCAGCGTCGTTGATCCTCACTAGTGTCTATATAGGAGACGCTATTAATCATGGAGGTGTTGCAAAAGTGTTTTTTTTAGAAGGTTTAATAAAATTTTATGTGTTGCATTACAGCATAATAAAAGTTGAAAAGTTTGTCTTTGATATAAACTAATGTAATTTAAAATTAATAAGACTCTTTAAACTAACAATCATGTAGAATAGACAACATCAAAATACAAATTTTAAATGAAGAAGGTAAAGTTACAAATTCTCAATCAAAAGAAACACAACTCGAATTAATCTGTAGATGTTTTCAGTCACCAAAATCATAGAATTTGTAGTTGAAATTCGTTGTTAAATTTAAGACTTTAACAGGCTATCATTGTAGCACTTGAATTTAAGATCCAAATTAACATTATTATAATATTATATTGTCATCGAGACTAAATTTATGTGGAAAATATTTACATAAATTTATATTGTCTCAGCGACAATAAAATTTTATACAATAAGCACAGACTTATGACAGGAGGCCAATTCACGTATTTAGAGCAGTACAGTTGCAGTTAAATTTCGATTAAAACGGCCATTTTCGTATTCTTGTAACTTTGGGATCGATCTTTAAACGCTTGCTCACCGTACTAGAATGTCGTTATATACCTAGCTTGTTAAAGATTCGAATAAAATAAAACAAGAAGAATAGGGTATTTGACTAAAGTCAAATCAGTGTATTTTTATGAAATACGTCACATTTTTAATGATCAAATAAATACTTTTAGTATTTCTTTTCATGAATATAATGATAATAATATCTTGGGACAACAAGCAAAGCAACGCTTGTACTATGGAAACCAGACAACTGATAAACATACTTATATATTTCTAAATACATACATAAATAACAACCAGACATAGAATAAACTATTGTGCTCGTCACACAAAGTTTTATCCTGGGTGGGAATCGAAAGCAGGACCTCCGGCTTAGCACTAACCACTAGACCAACAGGCCAGAATAGAATATATTTTTATTTTCAAGAACATGGTGAGGTACAGGTCTTATAAAAAAAAAGGCGTTACAGCATATTCTGCCAATTGTGGCGTGCAAATATTTAAACATTGTACAGGTATTTCTTATATTTATTAGTTAAAATACAATTATTATGCAATCATAGTAATTTAATATAATTAGAATAATGTCATAATGTGAAAAATAATAATAATAAAGTTAAGTTAAAAATTATACATTAAACGCAATTAAAATTTATCATTAAGGTATTCATAGATATTGTAGTATATTTTTTCTTGTAACAATTTTACCAGTAAAATAATAAACATGTTAAATTACGAACGAACACATTATTCAGAATATTTTTTATTATTGTATGATTAGTATAAAATAATTGATTATGATAATCGTCAAATATATACCCAATTAAAAAAATACACTAAATTTCATAATTTTAGATGTCCTAATAAATTATTAGTATCATCAATGCTGTAAAGTTAATTAAAAAGTCTTTTCAGTATTCCAAATTGTTACATTCAATTAACACTAAAAACTTAAAGAACTTTAACATATCATTCTACTTTAGATTTCCTGTCTACCCTACCATAACTAAGACCGTCATAAGTCGTATTCTGCCATTGTAACCTAAAACTACACTTCATTGGATACAAAAACGTTTTGCGGTCACTAAACTATCCCACGGGATCGTATTATGGGTATCATTCGATGGGAAAATGGGTCTATAGTGTTAAACGGTATACGACTATGGGATGTATTAGGGTTCTTTTGAATTGCCATAGTTTTAAGTGCTGTTTGATTCATGCGTTGAGGTTTTCATTTGATGGTTATTGTTATGATGTTAGTTAAAACTTTGTTAGCTTTTGATTCTTCATTACCTGACTGTTTTATTTGTTTTATTAGATACCGTGTTTTTAATGAATTTACAATTGGTATGTTTGATTTATTTCTCCTTTTAAGGATTTCTTAGCCAAAATGGCAAAATGGAACCCTTTTAGTTTCGCTATGTCCATTTGTCTGTCTGTCCATCCGTCACCAGGTTAGCTTAGAGAAAACTGATGTTTTTATTTTATTTGGTTTTTTGATTTTCTTAAGTTCTATATTTATAGTAACTATTTGAGTTCTTATTCTATAAGTAACATTATGTGTACAGTTTGATGTACTTACTCGTATTTAAAATTTACATTGAATTTATGTTTATATACGCCGTTGCTTGACATTATATTTCTACTAAATATTTTAATGTATGTGTTATTATTTCGCAGTAAAATTTATTTTCTGTTAAGCACTCTGTTTCTAATTGATATTTGAGTACTTAATATACTATGTATGTGTTACATGTAGGTATTAGCCACTACGTAGTTCAATTTGGTACTCGTGATTAAAGATTCTATTTGACACTGTGATTAGTCGGGTGAACACGAATTACTAAGCGAGTGTTAGGTATCTAAATTTAAATTATTCATTAACACGTATTACAGTCACATGATTTGTAAATAACTTTGGCTAAAATATACACTTAAATATTTCGTTTTATTGCTTTATTATTACTAATGAAGATAACACAAATTATAGAGATGCATTCGAACTTGGAACGAGAAACTTTGACTTTCGATTAAGTTAAGTTTGGTAGAAGACTTTGTACCTTTAGATCTATTAAAATATTTTACATCAGTTTAATTTCATGATATTTCAGAATCCTTACCATTTCCCGCTTACTATTTCATGCCAAGATCAATACGATCGTGGCAATATGCAATGTGCCTGTTGAAACTTGATCTACAAAGTGTCACATCAAATTTGATTATAACATTGCAGCATTAAAACTAATAAACTACTACTAAGCATCATAGATCATGACAACCCTTGAAATAGATCAAACGTTTCTTAAACTATAGATAATGTTAAAACGAAGAGGAAACACTTGTGAGTTTAAAATTAAACCAAGTCAAGCAAGTCTTGACAGAGACAAGCTTAGCTCAGCTTTAGATATTCAAAGGATGCGTGTTTCTAAAGGCAACAGACTCTAGTAATCTCTGTTACCTACAACCACCGGTTGCCACAAATGCTACTAATTGTGCCAACAACTGCTACCAATCACTCCTGCATTCACAAGACTAATTAGTTTGCTTGTGGTTCAATATGTGAGAAACAACGATTCGAATCAAGATTCCCTGCTAGATGATATAGATTATAATATATGGGTAGATGTAAGACGTGTACAGCAAACGGAGCTTCGAAGTGAAAGGCAAAATAATTATGACTAAATCGATATTATATAAAAGGACATGTGCTGACTGAATGATTCATCAAGGCAAAGCCCAAACCACTGAATAAAGAAACATGAAACTTGAAAAATGAGTTTCTTTTGTGACGCAGGAATACACCTAAAAATATTTTTGATATTTAACCATTAAGAAGAGGTAAACGTGAACAAAGCTCAGAGCAATAGTTGATACAAATCACCACAAATTCCAAACTACAAGATTAATATTCATTATCTTTACTGTCTATTGAAACAAAGACGTAAAAACGCAATTTTTATCAAGTATTTCGTGTAAACAATATGACAATAAAGTATAAAATTTCTGTCGAAGTATTCGTACCAAGGTTATTTCAAAACTTGCGAGTACAATTTAAATCAAGTCGTATCATAAAGTATAGGTGTGGATAGCTTTCGAAGTCCCGTTTATTACCAGATCTGGCAAAAGTTCAATAAAGTTTTTCGTTGGACATCTCCCAAACTTAAAACCTAAATGGTTATGAATTAAAAAAGAAATTCCTAAAATGGCGGGTGCGTCATTTTCAGAAAGACAAAATAACAATGACTAAGAAGTGGATAGAGGTCTACCTGTTCCAATATTTTTTTTAAATGCTACTTCTGCAGTTGGGTACAAGCTTTATGTCGCGGAGGACTTTATAAACATACAAGTCACGGACACAAAGTACACCCAGACTCGGAACAACAATTTGTGGATCATACAAAGTGGTGTCCGTGTGTAAATCGAGCCCACGACCGTAGCACACATCCCCACCGCGCCACAGAGGCAGGCAAATTGACTGACACAATTTAATTGCTTGTTATCGCAATAAAAACTACCATGTCCTTTGCCGGGACTCAAACTATCTCCTGTGAGATGTGAGAAATGCTCACAAAACAATCAAACTATTTTAAAATTCTTTGGCATTTATAACAGTGAATTAAAATACGATCAGCAGCTGCAGCTCGAGTTTTCAAATAAGGTGTTTGTTTATACACTGGACAGTATTAGATGAAAATATATCTAAAAAAAATAATAATATAATAATAATATCTTGGGACAACTCACACAAAGCTATTTGATCCCAAACTAAGCAGAGCTTGTACTATGGAAACCAGACAACTGATAAACATACATATATATATCTAAATACATACATATTATAGATAAATAACACCCTGACACAGAATAAACCATTGTGCTCATCACACAAAGTTTTATCCTGGGTAGGGATCGTACCCACGACCTCTTGCGTAGCAGTCGAATTCACTCCCACCGCGCCACAGAGACACTTTAAAAACTAAGTAAATTAAACTGTTAGAAATGATTTTAAACAAAATACTTAAGACAGATGTAGCGTAAAAATGTTTTTTTTTTTTTTTTGTCTTTTATAAAGACGACTCCCGCACTAGGGTACAAGCCCTGTGTCGCGGGGGACTTTACAAACATACAAGTCACGGACACAAAGTACACCCAGACTCGGAACAACAATTTGTGGATCACACAAAGTGGTGTCCCGTTTGGGAATCGAACCCACAACCTCTTGCGTAGCAGTCGGACACACTCCCACCGCACACATTTTATTCTATTCTGCCAACGACAAACAGTTCTTCATTTTTTTTTCAATAAAGCAGTACTATTTCTACTTACACCATTACTATAATAAACCAAGGGAGGGATTCATTCACAAAGATACCTATCTTCCCACGGTCAACTCTTTGAACCGTGACGAGAATGAACTTTTTACTCGTATATACCTCAGTGCAGTTTTTACCAGAGATTGTTCCAAGGCTTTAATTAAAAATATCATTACTACGGATAGTGAAATAACTATAATCATGGCGGGGTAATTTAATTTAGAATAAGCTTTGATGATTAATTGGGTGAGATTGAAAATTTAATAAGGTTATAAAGCGTTTAAGTGGAGGGAGTAATATCAGGAATGCCTTTGTCTATTTGTAAAGGAGGGCCTAAAAAATGCAATATTACTCTTTATCTGCATATTTATTTTAGTAGTAGGTACAGTATTATAAAGCTGAAGAGTTTGTTTGTTTGAACGCGATAATCTCAGGAGCTACTGAACCGAATTGAAAAATTATTTGACTGTTGGATAGCTCATTTATCGAGGAAGGCTAAAGGCTAACATCACGCTACGACCAATAGGAGCGGAGCAGCAATGATAAATGTTGCAAAAACGGAGAAAATTTACGCAGACGAAGTTGCGCGGGTCAGCTAGTTTTAAATATAACAAAGAAGAAGTTCTTACCCTGTATAAAATCTATTTCGTTTCCAAATTTATAAAAATCTGTACTACCGTTTAGTCGTGAAAAGATTTTACCTAGCGTTGATCAAGGCCTAAAAATACGATAAAAAGATTTTTTAATAACAAGAAGATCTAAAAAAATTGATGACAGTTAGTAAATGAAGCCTGTACCGGTGAATAGATTTGAATGAGCTTTGGTTTGCAGATGTTTCTTGGATTAACATAAGGCAGACGGAAACCGAGATTCCTGAGAGCGAAGCCATTTTAATTACCGCAACATATGCGTGTCGTGTAGATGGTAACCTTCGGGTTTGCGTAAATATGTACCTACTTCAACATCAGAAATTAAACTTCAACATTTATTACCTAAGTCTTTTCTCTTAAGTCTGATGAAAAATATACTTTATCGTCGACATTATGTTATTGACCGCGGCCACCCTTTCATTTCCATCACTATGAAATCTCTCAAGGACTTCAAAACTTCAGTTATTAAACATTGTCTACTTTATCTGATTACCTCTACTCCTTATATCAAATATTTTATTCTACATTGCTTTTTGACAATGCTGTTATTTTTCAAAATAACGTTATACGGTTGCTATTTGCTCTAGCTTTTTAGCTATCTGTTGAAATCTAAATAACGAGAGGCCTTTAAGAGTCCTTGTTAAATATCTTATTTCCTGCGTTCAAAACATTTTGAGACCCTCCGGTAACTGAAACCTTTTCTACAAAAAATATCGGAGTATGGGGTGGAACCCCATTCGGCGCACATTTTTTCGATTTCCAGCTCAAGTGTAAAATCAAATATATTGATGACATTGATGGGATTGACATAGGCTTCGTATAAATCTGTTTTCTGTGTTGGTTATTCTGAATTTTTACTACCATGGAATTCGATCTCATTATTTAGTAACAGCTTTGTATCTTTCTATGTCGTTGTTAATCTAGAAATAATAAAGAAGATAGATAATATATTTGTAATTTTTGGTATCGAATAAACCTGTCTGTAGACAAAGAGTGATCTGTCTACAGGTATGCCTTAGGGAGCGCGTTGCTTCGCTTGTACAAATTTCAGAACAGACAGAGAATCAACAAAGCCCAAAGTTATCAATCAACTGGGTTGATGTTAGTACATGGATATAAGAATTTAAAATTACGGTCTATCTTTTTGAAAATAATGTAAAAGACTATTAGTAGTAAGTTCTTATACAAGTTGGATTTGTAATCGTGGGTGAGACGCTGTTTTAAGATAATTTAAAAAATATGTTATTTAAGAATATGTGCTCATGACGACCAAGTTCATTGAGAAAGCAATAAGATATAGATGTGGGAACGACTCTTTTCAAAAAATGACATACTCCTTCGAACGTCTGAGAGCGTTTTAAGCCGTTACTCATCCGCCTAATCTTTTCGATTGTATCGGATTTTCGTCCTATCGGACTACGAGATTGAGGAATCAGAGAGTGCACTTGTGTCTGCACATACACTTGTACCCTATAATATTCCCTGCGTAGTTATTCAGTCTATGATTAGATTGTCCACCACGACCGAAACTTGGTAAACAGAACATTATATTCGTATATTCCAATAACATCATCCAAGTTATTATGTTCCAAACATTTTCACAATGAAGAAAACCATTGTTAATACCTATATAAAGCAGAAAGATATCTTTTAGTTATTATGACTGAGATAAATCAAATTGAACGTGTGGAAGACGCAAGCACTGTAGAGAATGGTACAAAGAAAGAGTGAAAGCGAAATAAAATAATTTTCTGATCTGTGCCTGTGGCTATTAAGATCCTTAGACACAGACAAAAATGTTATAAGATATAACAATAAAAAAATATAATAGCATGAATAACGTGATTTTATTTTACGTTATATTTATTTACTTTATAATAGTTATTTTATTTCAAATAATTTCGTTATCCAATAACTTAAATTATTCTTGTTTTTTTATTGATGTAACAATATTTAGTCAAGAACTTGATGCGAAGTTATATCGCCGCTGTAGCTTATAAATTTTACTGCATTTTTAAAATTTTCTCTCTAAATTTTTGGGGGCGTTATTTATAACTTAATCTGGGCGCTGGGTAAATGTTTTAAACGTTAAATGCTTCGTATATATCTTTCTGAGATCTACTGAACTTCTTATTTTGTTCTTTAAGTGTGTTGTATTTTAACGTTTAAGTGAAGATGGCGTGCTTTACTGCAAATTGGTTTTACTAAACGTTTTGCCTGCTTAACAACTAGTGCATTTAAAATTTGAAGGCTCTGTAGCGTAGTTAAACTTGTGAGCAAACGAGCTGATCGAGAGGTTAAGTAGTGTTATCACTGTTGTTTCATACATGGGTGACTATTATTGATAATAAAAAGTTAGGAGATAAACAGTAAAATATTAAATAAATCTAATATTATAAATGTGAAAGTAACTCTGTCTGTCTGTCTGTCTGTCTGTCTGTAATGCTTTTACGCTCAAACAGCTAAACCGATTTAGATGAAATTTGGTATGGAGTTAGTTTGAGTCCCGGGAAAGGACATAGGATAGTTTTTATCGCGATAACCGACATCCACGCGGGCGGAGCCGTGAGCGAAAGCTAGTTATTTATAAATTTATATTTTGATTCTTAATATTAATAATGTTAAAGTTACTTTTCGTTTCTCCGTTTTTTACTTTTGATAGTGTTTGAATTTTTTATAAATATTTTTATATGGTAACTAGCTGACCCGCGCAACTTCGTCTGCGTAAATTTTCCCTTTTTTCTTCCTACAACATTTTCATTGCTGCTCCGCTCCTATTGGTCGTAGCGTGATGTTATAACCTATAGCCTTCCTCGATAAATGGGCTATCCAACAATAAAATATTTTTTCAATGCGGCCCAGTAGTTCCTGAGATTATCGCGTTCAAACAAACAAACAAACTCTTAGGGGGATGAAAAATAGATGTTGTCCGATTCTCAGACCTACCCAATATGCACACAAAATTTCATCAAAATCGGTCAAGCCGTTTCGGAGAAGTATGGCAACGAAAACTGTGACACGAGAATTTTATATATTAGATATAAATTATTGTTATTAATTTGTATAGATTAAATTAAAATAAAAGTACTCGAGACGCATTTAACCATATCAAAATTAATCGTCCAAACAAAATTACATACAATATCATTTATTAAAACTTAAAAAAAATGTCCCGAATAAAGTCAGACGTATAGAAAAGTGGGCTATCCATTAATCAATCTATCGTTAAGTCGGTGGACGTTTTTATGTCGCGTCGAGGTTACGATGCGAAAGATCTTCATGTCTAGAAGTTTCAACTTGAGCGAGGTCGAGTCTGGATTAACTTTTCTGAAAAACTGCATTGAATATTTTGATAATTTGTGATAGTCGAAAATTTTAATATTTTTGGAGAGCTGTTGCAGTAACGGTTTAGGTAATAAGGGTTATTGATAAAAATCAAAGAAGTAAGAAATTAACTTATCTTATACAATAATTGCATTTTTAAAAGATAGAAAAATTTGAAATCCAGACTCAGGGAATCGAACCCGAGACTTCCGTAGCCGAACCACCTATCTGGACTATGTTACTAGATTTAAAAAATTTCTATCTCTTAATGCTTGCGAGTTGGGCCCTCGTTAACTTATCTTATACCTATTACTATCTTTTTTTTCATTTTCGCGTCAAACCCGCGCTGTTAACTATCAAAATCTTGACATAATGGTATATAGAAACCTGTGCTTAGAAATGCATCGCGCATGCGCGCGGACATCCTTGAGCACATCGCGCATGCGTCAAACACGCGGGCTTGCCGTGAAATCGAAAAGAAACATAGTGAATAAGGACCCAGGGGTAGGCCTTAACCATACGCCGGTATGCTGAGTACCACCATAGTGTCAGATAAGCAAACACATTGCTGTGTTTCGGTTGAAAAGCACTGACATAATGTCTCAGAATGTAGAGCGCAGGGCTGTAATATGATTGACTTATAACGACTTATATAACACCTACGTCAGCGTGATGCTTACATTATGACATAAGACGGACGATCTGCCCATCAATTTATTTTTAAAAAAATTAAGTTGTTAGAAAACTAGGATTATAATCAAAAAAAAATATAAATATGTAATATTTTTGACAAATATATTTTCAAGCAGAATTTTTGATAAAACCTGTTTATCAGTATATATACCGTTTAACGAAACTGCTAGTTTCAGTTGTAAGAAAAATAATAGCATATTAAATAATAGCTTATAAATAAGACCGTTATAATTTTTTATAAGACAATTTTTGCTTTAAAGCCGCCTTTCAGCGTTCACAAAGAGCAACTGTCTGTTCATTTTTATCTTCACGTAACTATTACAGTTAATTTAATTGAAACTAGCTGCATTTTACGGCAACCAGAGATCAGCATAGCAGCCTGACATTCTTACAAAGAGCATCAAAACTATGAGAGGCGATTACGTTTGCGAAACGTTTTCTTCGCTATTTCAGCGAGTTTCGACTTCAGAGTAGAGTTACAAAGGGAACAGTCTCCACTAACTGTAGATATGGGTGTTTGGTGCAAGATGCAAGATGAAAACTTTAAGGAGTTTTGGTTCAACTTTGATTAAAATTATAAGATTGCACCCTGAAAATATTGACAAATAAATTTATGATTATTTTTATTTTGTGGTGTTTTCGGGATCGGGGGCCCTTAAAATTCCCCAATTCGCATTAAAATTTAATTATTGTTTCTGAATAGCATCTTAGAGCCAGAAATAAAACAATATGTAAAAAAAAAACACATGAAACCAAGAAAGGATGTTAGACAATTAAGATCAATTTGTTACGTAAAATAAAATATAAATAAATAATAAGTAATAAACAAAGTTAGCAATGGCGATAAAATTTTTCCGCATCGCTATCGACTTGTACCGTGCCCTGGCTGGCAGTATTGCCACATTGAATTACAATATGGATTCCCTGAGCGAAGTACAGGCCAGCCTTTTGGTCACGTGAGGTGTCCACCAGGAGTTTAGATAAGATTTTATAAAAATATCGTGCACTTAGACTTGCCTCTGTGGCTCGGTGGGAGTGTGTCCGACTGCTACACAAGTGGTCGTGGGCTCGATTCCCACACGGGACACCACTTTGTGTGATCCACAAATTGTTGTTCCGAGTCTGGGTGTACTTTGTGTTCGTGACTTGTATTTTTGTAAAGTTCCCCGCAACACAGGGCTTGTACCCTGCGGGAGTCGTCTTGTAAAAAAAAACCTTACGACTCCAAATGGCTCAAAAATTGATAACGAGATCAGGTTTCACACGGCCTCTGAGGTACAAATAAATGTGACTATTTTTGGTTACCTATCATCAATACTGATAGCTTACTTCTCAATCAACACAAATACCACAAATTCACCGATAGATAAACATCACAGTCACAAAACGAATATTAATATCGCATCACAGAAAGACAACTAAATAATAGTACAACTGACGCAAATACAATTCACCCAATCGCTCATAACTTAAACCAACCACGTACGTCATCTCAGCGTCTATTATCTTACTACTTTTGGTATATCACCGTCGTGATATCGTACGCCACGGCACAAAGGGATGCCAAGATATAGTTGTATGCTTATATACATGTGTTTAGTTTAGCAACGGGTAAGATATTTACACCTGGGAAGGGTTAGCTCAGATTTCTTGGTTGTGACGTTTATTATGAAAGTATAATATATATAACTATACATAACCGTATCTGCCTTCACTATTTGTTTAGAGTCGCCATTTGTGGCTTTCTTTATAAAATCCGAGGTGTGTGTCTGTATATACGTGATCTATCTATCGTAGTGCCTAAAGAGTTTTTTTTATTACAAAGCTGGTTAAATATTGAAGTTTCTCGAAGTTTTAAGAAAAATAATTTTTGGTTTCAATCAGTTTTAATGCTATGTTATATTATCTGGGTGTGCTGAGATTCAAATACGATGTCTAATATTTTATAGTATTTTTCCGAAACGTTAAAATATATCTTCTCTATAGCATATTCAACAATGATAAGTCACTCACAGAATTCACATTGGCTATTAACTTTTGCTAAAACCACAATGCACTAGGTAGAGCTTATGAAAAAAGAACAAGACAAAAAAACCTTTTTGTACTAGACCAACATTAAAAAACACATAATAATATATTATATACCATGTTACAGAAATAAAAGTGTAACAATCAAATACAGTCCACAGCTCATAAAAATATAACGAAAAACATAATAAAAAACATATCTGAAAATGTAAAGCATGTTGGTGATAATTCCACTATCACGACAGTTAAGACGAGGGAGTTGACAGAATGATAAATGACGAAGATTACGGCAAGGTCGAGCGGTCCTTCCGAATTACATTATAGGGGAAGTAATTTTTTGAAATATGAAGAAAACATTTAAGTAGCTGTTGCTGGATAAGCTTTTAAGGATATAAGGATAAACAGCGGTTAAGTACGTTATTTTGCCAGCCCTTCGCTTCGTTATTTTGGGTTCTCAGAAATTCTGCTTTTTCAAAAAAAAGTACAATATCAAAATGAGAAAATTCTCAATATGAGTTACTGTGGGTATGTGACGTACATGAGTGCATGAGCGCCAGGAAATATACTGGCGCTCATGATTCGAAGGGACAACGTCCTAAAACGAACTGGGGAGGGATTTGGCGCAGGACCGTCTCTCCGAGGCACAGAGATGATTTAATGGTAATATCCGAAAACGATCTCCTATCTGTAGATCGACAGTAATAACCTTGGAGATCTATCAGTCAACTCGGTCACAAGTGAGTCACGGACCCCTATATCATGTACATCAGAACTCCCTTGGGGGATTTTATAGACATTCAGTCCACGGATACAAAGTACACCCAGACTCAGGACAACAATTTGTGGATCACACAAAGTGGTGTCCTGTGTGGGAATAAAAACCACGATCTCTTGCGCAGCAGTCGTATACACTTCCACCGCGCCACCGAGTCAGTCAATTACGTACTCATGTAACAAGTCACTCTCACTATTTATTGATGCCGACACAAAAAACAAACTTCACTCAATGATTTCCTTTCAACAAAGACTCCGTTATTACTCCAATAAATTTATAAATGTCAATTGTCGATATCTCTTCCAACATTATACAAATATTTCTGACGTTATTTTCTTGTTTGTTTTCAATGCATTATTAATGTGTCTTTGTATTCTTACTTTTCTTTATTATGTACATTGCTGATATTTGAATACATTAATTTATAAACTAATATGTCTCAATTCTATTGTTAGAAAACTTTGACATATTTTTTGTTTGAAATATCAGTTACTTTTCTAATAACCTGTTATGTAAATAGCATAATGACGTTATTTATGTCATCTTGATAGGGAAGAATGTATATTAAAGATTGCTTGACATTTTGTTCAGGTTCCCGTCGTCAAAAGGTAATTGTAGACAATAAACAATGTTAAAGTTTAAAAGTTGTTATAATAACGTTATTTTAATAATCATTACTATAGATACATAGCATCAATATATTGCTAAATATAATTCAACACCTTAAATTGTTGACGAAGCTGTTTTTATTTCAGTGATTTAAGATGTGCTATAGCCTGCTTAGTGTAAAATAATAATAAGAATAGTGTGTTTATATTTCTTCTTTATTCTTTCTATTACAAGCTGTGTAGGTACATTACAATCAAGGTTACCAGTTTTACTAAGCCAAATCAGAACAAATGTACCATTGTTATAGCTTCCAAAGAGTTACATTCCGTATTCCACCGGCGAAACCTTCAAAGTACTTGTCACATTAGTGTCAATATATATACAATGTATATGGGTTCAAGCCTTTTCCCGTTAAGAAGGAAATATGGTGTCGTATTTTCTGCTTCTGTATATTTTAAAAGAAACTCGAATATATTGTTATGGGTACTATAGAAATGGGTTAAGATAAAATCTTGGTAATATTTTTTTAGGGCTACCGCGGTACAGTTCAACATCGTTATGTAAAGTTAAGAAATGCTGGCGAGGATTCAATTTGTGTGGGTAATCATTTGAAGCAAAAATAAATGAAAAAAAATAATGCACACAACTGCTGAAATCTATGCATTGTTAATTGCGATTCGGATGGGTAAATATTAGTCAAAAAAATAAACAGTGATTTGAAAAACCACACTGTTCACAAAATATATGTAAAGTTAGGTAATGATAGCAAGGTTACAATCTGGATTGGTAAGGTATTTTCTTTTATATCTAATGGTCCCACATTAGATATAAAAGAAAATAAAACTTTGATGAACATAAATGCCGAAGAAATCAAATACAAGCCAATACAGAAAGACGGGGAACTTATAGAGAATGATATTGCTAAAGTAGTAAGACATTGTGCAACGAATCAAATAATGTTATTGGGTTTCAGTTTGTTACAGTCATTGAAGACTGTTGCTTCTATATGAACGGTGTTATCGATTTTATTGAGTACTAGTTGTATACCGCAATACAACTGTTAGAAGTAATTCTTGAAAAATCTTTCCGTAATGTGACTCTTTAGGAATCGAAAAATAAATATCTGTTTGAAATGAAATTTTCAATTTCGAGATAAAACATTGAAGTAACAAACACAAAGTATACCCAGAGTTGGAACCAGAATTTGTGTTACACAAAGTGGTGTCACGTTCAGAGACCGAAACCGCAACATTTTGGTTCACAATCGTTAGTTCAACTGCTGTACCATCTGCACAATAAAAAGATTCCATTTTACAACTACTACATATTTTTTAAGCTACCAATGGTTACTCATTATTTAGAGCACTTATCCATATATACAATAGATCTACTCAAGATTTTGTACTCCAAAATTCTGCACTTTCCACGTTCATACTATATGTATATTCTTATTACTAGAAAAGAAAACCTTTAACAAAAATGCTGCCCAAAGCTTTGATAAAATTCATTTAGCATGCTAGTATTATGAGCAGTTAAAATTACTGTCAAACCAATTCTTGAAATAGCCGACATATATATTGTAATTGTCAAAAGTTTTTAAAACTCATATCCGTAGCATATGATGCTATAATATAGCTATTGTCAGTTTAAGAATTTAAACAAATACATTCAATAGACATGTTTCAAAAACAGACATCGGAAATAAGAAACACAAAGTAAAAGATTACAGTACATTGTTAGTCAAAGAATTGAAGGAATGCAGACATAATAATGAGAATATCGAAAGACAGATGTAAGAAAAAGAAAAACTATTAGAAATGCATTTGTTACTTTATATAAGAAGAATAGACGTAAACACTGATATAACTAAAACTACTACGAGTAGTAATCATGTTACTATAAATTGCAAAGTACCCTTTTATCTATTAGGCTTTCAACACACAGATATAATTTAGTTTGACAATACCCAAAATATGCTTACATCAAAACATTTTTATTTGTCTAGACCACTCTATATCGAAGCGTCAGCGACATTCACAAAAATTTGGCACCTTTTACTGGATATATCTCTATAGGTAAATATGCTGACTCAGTGAACACACATACCTTAGGAGTTTAGGACGGTAGGAGAATACTAAAATTTGGGTGAAATTATTGAAGGTACACGGATAAACTGTTTATGCCATTAGGTATTAGTGATATTGTTACGGTTACTGATTGCGTAAGTATAAAACAGTCGTGACAGAAGATTTTGCGATTGCATCGAGTTTTAGATAAAATAATGCGTGCGATCGCTGCGTCAAAAATGCTATTTTATCAATAGTGCGTTTTGGCGAGTATACGCATTCGAAAAATAGTGTGGTGCAACTAAAAAACAGCGTTGTAAGTGTTCAGACTTATCACTAGTTTCCAGTGTTAAATGTAGGATGTGTGTATCGGTGACATGTGTGTGTTTAATAACGATAATAAGTACAATAATGTTATTTGTATCTGTCACTTTATTGGCAGGTCTCAATTTGGTACTGAATACTTATCTGCCTGAAATATTTTTTCTAGAAAAATATAACATATTCTGTGGCTATGAAATATGACGCAACGAATTCAGTTCCAAGAATAAGTCCCCTGTCTGTATAATAATGAAATACTTACGATGAAGATTGAAGAAATAATATGATAAAACTTATATTAGATCTTGCAATAACTAGTCTAATATTATTTAAGTCAAGAATCATAGTGATATTAAAATTTCAATAGCCTACATTTACTATTGGTATTATTGGCCTACTTCTTATGGTAGGTCTTCAAATTGGTAGTGTGTTTCTCCCAATAAGTCCGTCTAAACAACAGAGAGTTATTGTACTAGATAGTATAGTAAAGAGTTATTTACATGATAGAAGATTCTTGCCCTTTGTGTACAATTAAATTAAACCAATAAATGACTTGCATGGTCCAAACAACACGTTTTTTCTTAGATTCGTGAAGCTTATAACTTCAGTTTAAAAATATTCATTCTAAAGTAAAAAGTCGGTTTCTTACATAATCAATTTTCTCAATAAAACATCCTACTCGATGTTTAATAAGCTAACATTGAACGAACAAAAATATGGTCATAAATTTTATACACTATATAAATCGACACTGAACTTTAAGTAAGGTAAAAGTGAAGAGAAAAAGTAAAATATTATCAAGATAAGACTACTTTTTAAAGCTGTAGTAGTGCTGGCCCATCGATTATCGATAAGACTATTTTCCGCTACGTTAGCGTTTCGAAGGATTGAATTGAATTGTTATTATCGTATTGATTTGTTCGGCAACCAGCTAAGCTTGAATATATTAGATATTTTTATATGTTTGTTTTGTAGGATTTGAAATTGAATTCGCGTGCATGTGTTTGATATTGCAACGAGATAATATTTGCTTTAAAATATTGTTGAATCAATCGATTGATTCTACTGTAAGCACGTGCGATGGATTTAAAATAGTTAAAAAAGGGAATCAGTACAGATATATATTTTGTCTGAATGGAGTCCTAAGTTTGATTGCCGATCGGACAAAAAAAGAACGTGCAACTTCGTTTGCGTCATTTTCCCCGTTTTTATAACCTTTTGTCATTGATGCTCCGCTCCTATTAGTCGTAGCGTGATGTTATATAGCCAATGACACTCACAAATAAGGTGGCTCTCTATTGGTAAAATCATTTTCAAATATGGTTCAGTAGATCCAGAGATTACCGCGTACAACTATTCACTTGTGATACTTCGGGATTCTACATGTACATATTGTAATGCCAAGTTCGCAAACAATAGGTACTGCGGCCACTGTTTTCAAATTGCCAATTTTACAATATTTGAATGTTTATAAACTTGATATAGGGGTAAGGTGCTGCCATTAATATACTATACACCATGTTATATGACTGATGTAAATTAAATGATTAACCAACTACGCAGGAGACATTATAGTGACTAGTGTCAATGTTTTTGAAAACCGTCACCCATCTATGTACGTACTGTGTGAACGTTGCTTAGCCTCGCAGATCTCTTTCTACTAACAGGTCCTTATTGAATCACGGATCTTTTTAACGTAATTATTATCAAATAATATTATAAAATTACTTAGTTATTATTTATTTGTGAGTTTGTCGATATTAAGAAAATTTTAGTTAAATTTTCTTAGTGTGCTCATAAATTGCTTTTAATCAACTTGAAAACGGAAAAGTCTTGCGCAAAATTGTTACATAATCCTATTAATAACTGGAAAATCCTTTTGTCTACAGTTATCTTAATAATTAATTAAATTCCATGATATTATCTATAAGATAAACTGAAGAACATTGTGAAACTTTTGTAAGCCTAGGTCAGAAAATTATACAAAGAACTTTTTAATAAAATCTCAAGTGGTTTCCAGTTTCTTTGGAAAGTACCTTTTAGTTTGAAGTAAACTGAAACTCTTGGGTTTCTTAGTTGGTCTTTTAATCAATCAAAATAAGTTATTCATATGGAATTTTGGTAGGACTATAAATAGCATTCTTTGTCGTTACTTAATTGGGTTCACATACACATCACACATATCAACCCATATGATGGCCCACTGCTGGGCACGGGTCTCCCCAGTAGAACCTACTGGTATGTAGATCCTGGGGGTAATTGCCATAATCGCCACGCTTGGCGAGCGGGTTGGCGATCGCAGTAAGGCTTCAAGTACGCAGAGGACGCTGCTGCCCGTTCTCCGGAGTGAAATCCCTTAGTCGCCTTGACGACACCCACGGGAAGAGATGGGGTGGTACTATTCTTAAGCCGGCACCACACGGCACTTGGGTTCAACATAGTTTTATTTAACTTATTCATTTGTATGGAGTTTTCGGGTACTATAAATAGCACACTTTGTCGTAATTCTCGTACTAATCATTAAATTTCAGTTGGCTTATTATTTTATAGCATATACGTACTCCAAGGTTTCTTGCATTGCTGTAGTACTACACAGTTAAAAGTGGATATAATTTTCCTAAGTGTATTTGGTACTTTTGTAATAGTATTCTTACGTTCTTTTAATACTAGAACAGTAAAAACACCCTTATTCATTGTTGGTATTCTGTAAGAAGAGCTCCCTGCTGGATTTTTTATTTTTGAGCGTTGTGTCTTGAGGAGAACAAACCTAAAAGCCTTTACCATGTACAATCCAAAGTTATATAAATCAACACAATATGGCACACGTCCTCAAACGCCGCCGGAAAGGCAACGTACAGGTCGCACTGACCGCAGAGATCCGTCTCGTGTATGAAACAGAATGCATTGTATTTAAGACCAAAACAGGACTGAAACACTAGACATCTATATCACAAAAGGAGAATCTACCTGATTGCTGGTTAGTACACAAACAAAACTATTGGGTCTTATTGCTACAAGTTTTGCAAAGAATTTCCTTATTCACTTTTGCAAAGAAAGGACATTTTGGATTTTATACGACGAAACTGCAGTCAAAAGTAATTATTGAAAACACAGAGTTATACAAGCTAATAGAACAACACTGATTTTATAATACAATGAAGTTAAATTACATTAAATACAACAAAATTCTCAATGTATCTTTACAAACAGCTATATTTATGAAGGTACATAATTATATTAGCCTGGTTTCCCTTTCGAGACAGTACCAAATTTACATCCTACGATAGCCATAAAAAGATATAAAATACCTAATCTTTCCGACATAAAATGGGTACTTATAAATCTGGAGAATAAATACCCTTCAGGCATCCTTATATTAGAAGGATAACAATAGCTATTCAAACCGATTCCATTAATTCGATACATGAAATCGAAACCTTACATTCAATTGTCAATTATCATATCGTAGTATATTCAATTACAGTTTTGATAATTAATGTTTGCTTAAGTACTTATACAAAACCATCTCATTATACTGAGTTTCAATAATCTATAAACCAATTATCGTTCGCAAATATTTCTCGATGAGATTACTAGAATATCGAGGTCAATAGAAACGTTCTATCATCTAATATTTATAACAAAACACATCGATAGTAATGATACAAAAATATCGATACAAATATTAATACAAATAACGATAAAACGTTGGCTGAAAAACAAAATCGATAGAAGAATAATGTCACTGATATTGTATGAAGGAATCGATGTATATTTATCGATATAGTCACGTCTCTAGCGAGTGCAGTTAGTGAAGCCCATAAATCAGTTTCCGCCGCCCGTAGGCGCGTCTTAATACAATTTTATAAGTGACGGATGCAAACAGGATATATCGATACGGGAAGGGGAAAATATTGGTAAGAAAAACATGTGGCTCGTATCGAATCTGTACGAGAAGATACGTGAGCTGATAAAATAATCAATGATTTGTTTTTCACTTACTGCCTAACAAAAACGAAACTCAATTATCAACGTCAACGTCGTGAAAATTCGTGCTTTCTCTTTCACTTCAAGATAAGTTACAGTGACAGATATACAAAATTGAAAGTATCACAAACAAACGAAAATTATGTGTATAATTAAAACCAATATCATAAGGCCAGACTTTGTTTGATCTTTGAAGAAACTGAGGAAAGAGAAGAAAGAAGCTTGAGCTTGCTTGTTGTATGAAATATGCCATTTTTTTACTTAGAATCAGTTCACAGGTTTCAAGAAAGAATATGTAAAGGTACTACAATATGTCATGTTTTATATGCTATATCAGTAATTTTAAAAAAGCACACCAAAATGTCTATACTTCGTACAATTCCATTTAAAAAATAGTTCTTAACAAATGTCATATTTTTACCAACCTTGATAAACAAACCTCGAAATCTTTACTTTCTCTTCGAAGGTCTGAGTTATTTCTTTTAGCCGCAGTAGAACATAAATCTTAAAAGCAATATCGTTTTCTTGTAAAACAAAACCTAATTTTAAACTCTCATTACCGATATCGACATTTTCCCCTCCCTAGCTTTCAGCTTACATAAATCATGAGGACATACGCCCTATCTGTTGCCAGCTTAATACGATCCCCGAAATAGGGGTAGGGGGTGTTTTTTATAGGCAAAAAGCTGATTCTGCCCCCGTATTGTGTACTTTATATCGGGAATCTTTAGACTATTATTCAGCAGATTTAAGAAAAATATAATGACAGCTTTTTTGTTGAAAAAGACAGTTTGAGACTTTATGAATACCGGCAATATTTTGTTGGGAATCGATTAAGGTTTTAAATAGTCTTTTGCTAATAAAATCGATGTTTTATCGTATCTAGGACTCCATCAGATTCAGATTCGATGCCTGTCTGTAACCATAATAATACTGAAGATTTTCGCTATTAAAAATTATTCTAATCTTTTAAGTACTTTTTCCTGTAACACGAAATTAATAAACATTAATATTTAAAAGCTTTGAGTTACAAAAACATTCAAGTTGTTTTCAAAAGAATCGATGTTGAGTGGAGCTTTTTTGAAACAAATGGTTGCTGATAGGAATACAATCTGTTACAAATCTCTTTTGTATTGATAGATGTATCTTCTGAGTATCGAACTAATTGGAATATAGTTGGATATAATTTAAATAATTAAAAAAAACAAAGTTATATTTACGAATGCGATTGTGGTTTAGGCTACACTTAAAACGAAACCTAGTAACATTTTTAGTGATGTTGACCGCCATGCCATTATTTAAACTTTTGCCATCATATGATATCATATGACTGCCTCTGTGGCGCGGTGGTAGTGTATCCGACTGCTACGCAAGAGGTCGTGGGTTCGATCCCCACCCAGGATAAAACTTGTGTGATGACCACGATAGTTTATTCTGTGTCTGGGTGTTATTTATCTATAATATTAATGTATATAGAAATATATAAGCATGTACATTGGTTGCCTGGTTTCCATAGTACAAGCTCTGCTTAGTTTGGGATCATATAGCTTTGTGTGAGTTGTCCCAAGATATTATTATTATTTATATTTATCGAGGAATTCCTTCAGAATATTACGAAATCAAGTTCCAGCCAAACTAGTTAAAGGTATATGCATAATTTCTTACAATAGAGAAACAAATTTCGTTGTATCCTTCAATTCTTTAGGGTATAACCTTTTTACATCAAGACATTTCGCGCGACAGGGGACGAAACAATCATCATCATCGTCTTGCCTGATTTTATCATCCCTTTTTGCATCTTTTTGCAAAAATGAAGTCTTTTCTTTCTATATGTACACGTAATCCTTTGCTCGCGTAATTTTTCCTATTACTTTCAAACCAGAATTCTGTAGAAGCTCAACACATGCCTACATAATAATATGTACATACATTAATGAAACTCAAGCCGAATACTTTTCTCGACGCCTGTTTCCTCAATTTTTCCACATCTTCAGTTACTAAGAGAGATAAATATTTATATATACTGAAAAATTCAGTGACAAGACATCGAACTGGCTTCCGTTTGGTGGAATCAATATGGTACTGCTTTCATAGATGTTTCTTATAAGTTTTGATAGAGAGGAAGCGAGTTATATGGTGCTTATCTTGTTCTGGTGGAAGAAATAAATGGCGAAAACGAGACATCTATCGATAGAAGAGAGGTAACAGATTACTGTTACTGGTAGTGAAACCTTGACGGTTTTTATAAATTGCTATGGAGTAGCAGTAAACTAGGTTTGTTTTGAATTTAAGCCTACAGTTTTGAAGTAGACTGTTATTTTTTATACTACGATGGCGGTGACAAACAAGCATACGACCCATCTGACGGTATGCAGTTACTAGACTATAGACGCTTGCAATATTAGGGGTATGATTACGTTTCATTTGAGAGGACTTTTTGTGGAGATTCTAATAGGGCAAAGGTTTTCTGGTAGAGATCAGAAGAAAACTGAACTTATTCTTTTCTTGTCTTTTTTTTTATAAACGACTCCCGCAGTAGGGTACAAACCCTGTATCGCGGGGGACTTTACAAACATACAAGTCACGGACACAAAGTACACTCATACTCGGAACAACAATATGGATCACACAAAGTGGAGTCCTGTGTGGGAATCGTACTAAAACGTAACTCTTGCGTAGCAGTCGGACACACTCCCACCGCACCACAAAGGCAGTTATCTATCAATTCGCATTGGGTCGGCGTGATGGTTATAGAGATGTACCTTTTCTCAGATAGGAGTCTAGAATCCCAGCAGAAAGAACATTGAACCTTTTTTTATAATTTGCGTAATGTATTTGTTTAAGTAAAAAGCCCCTACAAGATTCTTTGGTATGGAGGCTATTTAAAAAAAATATATATTCACTCAGCTAATTTAATAACATCCTAATATTAATTTTGACGTCAATGTACACAAAATGGACTGACGACCTGATTAAGGTAGCAGGGAACCGTTAGATGCAGACCGTTTAAAAACAGGAGTTTTGGAAGTCCTTGGAGAGGTATATGTTCAGCAGTGGACGTTTTCAGGCTGATAATGAAGATCATTAGGTAAAACCTTACCTGTAAGCCATTCTAATCTGTTCGCCATTCTTGTACCAGATGAGTTGAGCTGGAGGGTTACCTCCTCGACTGCGGCATACCAGCTCCAAGCTTTGACCACGACGGACGGTCTCTCCTTCTGCGTAACCCTCGATGTAAGGAGCACCAGGTGGATCTGAGAAAGAAAAAGATAATTAGATCAGTTGTTGAAGGGTCTCTGTGAAGATGCACTTGGGGTGCAATAGGTAGATTCACATTCCCTTTTAGTTTTTGAATTTATTTGTAATATTTTTTATACTTATTTTGATCACATCTTTCTGTTTCAAATCAAATTAAATTTTGTGGATGATTCTAGCAATACTAATGGCATGACTTCATCGAACACAAGCATTTAAGCTTAGCTGGGTGGATTCACATTGCTATTTTGTTTTTTTATTTCATACTAATATACAAATGGAAAAATAGCAGTCTGTTACGTTTTTTATGAAATTTCTCATTGAAATAGTGTAAACACTAGAGAGAAATATAGGCTATTATTTTAGGATATCCGAGATTCACGTGGGCAAAGCAGTATGCAAAAGTATAGTATTATAAAATATATTTGTGTATGACTCCATAAATAAAAACTATGTCAAGGGGAGTATCCAATGATGAATAATTCACTCTGACTTGCACATAATCAGATCTGAGATACCATTAGCATATGTAACAGTATTATTTGGCTGTTCTGTTTCATGTTATTTACTATAATATGTCAGGTAGGTAATAAATCAGGTTATAGGATCTACATCATTCTCTGGAAAAAAGGGTTTCTTAAAGAAAAACTGACTCAGATAACTATGTAAGATAAACAAAGCAAAAACAGGAAAAAAAACAGAAGTGAAAAACGTAATTCGATCAAAATTGTTACTCTTTGATACACATATATAGTTCTAATCTTAGCATCATGTATTATGTATTATATATTATTAATTTTAAAGAAGGCTTGCAGACTAATAACAATTAATTACAATTTACAATTTCAAATTTACAATTTAGATTTACATTTTACATAAAATTTACATTTTGCATTTACATTTTACAAAAAAAGAAAATTTATAACCAATATATATTTTTTTATATTTTTAAAATATAATATAATATGTGCAAGCTCAGCATTACTTTTGGAAGGTCTAAGACATATGCCGCCTTGATGAGTACCACAACAGTGTCAGTTATTCTTCTGTTAAATAAAGCTGAAGGGCATTTGGTTGCTATACAAGTGAAATTACTAGGCAAATGAGACGTGCAAATCAATGTTTCAAATAAGAAGCGCAGTGCGGTGACAATCAAATCTTTGCCAACCAAAGATTTGGGCGCACAGTTACTTTCTTTCTGATGATACTGTTATGGGCTGCCTCTGTGGCGCGGTGGGAGTGTGTCCGACTGCTACGCAAGAGGTCGTGGGTTCGATTCCCACACGGGACACCATTTTGTGTGATCCATAAATTGTTATCTCGAGTCTGGGTGTATTTTGTGTCCGTGACTTGTATGTTTGTAAAGTCCACCGCGACACAGGGCTTGTACCCTAGCGCAGGAGTCGTCTTTAAAAAAAAAAAAAAAGAGCTTGCGTGACGCTTACTAGCAGGCTAACGATCTTCATAAAGAAATCCTAAGAAACAGGCATTAATCCTTTCAATAACAGCTATTGGTCTGAAATACTCATTGCGATGTTTTCGGAATAATCCAAAAGTAACTTTAATTCTGTTTAACCATTTCCACGACGCAATTTCTCAGAAGTATCGCTGGAATAATAAAATGTTAGTGTTTACCTACTTTGGTGATAAACAAGATACTGATGATGATTTATAAGATGGACTAGTTTGACGTCAGAGTACTGTCGAGTACAAAGGCTATTTAGATAAGAATATTGATAAAAAGATCTTTAGGAAAATGTTTGATATCAAAGGTACTACTTTGGAGACATGAATAGATATGAAGATACCATACACGCTACTGTACGTTACGTTGAAAGTTATACTCGTATGTATGGCATAACTCCTATCCCATAACTAAAATAATTTTGCAAGTCCATTGACTTGTAAAATTATTTTTGACGTGAAAAAATGTCTTTAGCGGCGTTGTGAACTTTTTGAGATGGGTAAAAAATGTTAAACTCGCGTCAGGACACGTGACCTGATCGAAAATTCTTAAGACGGAGGGTAAGCAATGATAAACTGCTACAATATCATTAGAATACGAAGGTAAATTTCGCCACAATCTACAATGTTATTATAGCTCCGGTGGTAAATCGGGTGGTCCAGAAACCAGAAGGCTCCAGTTCGAGTGCGAGTAACGATTATTTATTTCCCTTTTTAATTTTTATTTTTGATTTCGGTGTTTTAATTACATACTTAGTGATGTATCATTTCATATTTTTTTATTATTATGACAGTAAGATCGAAAAATATTATTTAAATGTCATCAGTATGTAATATAATGTTCAAGTTTTAACTTCTGCCGGCACTCCCGGAGTGCAACCCATTGTTTTTTTTTTGTTTGAAAGAGTTTTGTTTGTGTTTCCAAAATGGACCCGTTTAAATTTCATTGAGTTTGAAGACAGACAACGGAACTTCTAAATAAATGTAAGTGTGATTGAAGTCGGTTAGATTTTTTTGTAAAAGATGTTTTTTGCGTAAAACATTGGCAGTATAAACGGCGGCTGAGCATGAAATTCGTGGGTTCGAGTCTCTCACGGTGTAGAGCTTTGTGGGATCTTTAATTGTCGGTTTCAAGTTCGAGTGTACTCTGTGTCCGTTGAGTGTCTGTTTGTTAAGTCCTGTACGACACAGATAGAACTTAATCAAAAATAAAATATTTTCACTTAAAACATCTAAGGCAAAATCATTTTTGTCAAAAAAGACAAGTTATCTACATTGTTTAATAGTCCCTTTTTGTTAAAGAATAGGGAATAATCAAAAAGATTTCCCCACAAAGGTACACTTTTCCAACCGACTGTACAGGAAAATTGCCTTCAACGAGAGTTCATTAACCCTAAACGGGGTTCCCTCACATTATTAATAAGGGTACCTTAAAAATAATATTAAAACCTTCACAAAAAAACTCATGTAACCGATTCACATTAATTTCAATGATAATGCAATAGATCATTTTGGATGGTATTTTCTTTGAAAAAATGCTATGAATTATGTTCGCATATTTCATGAATTGTAATAATTGGTTTGACATTTTGATTTATAATAAGGAAGAACAAAATAGGGGACATTTTTGACAATTTCAATTTTTATTTGAAATTTTCCTTAAGAGTTCGATATTTTTGTAATAAAGTTCTTATAAGATAAATCCATGATGAATATACGAAAGTAACTTATTAGAGATTATGAGATTGACATCTTTACGGATAAAAATCCCAAATTAAAAAAATCCGGGATTTTCTGTTTTTAGGATATATAATTTGAAATGAAATTTATTGTTTATTCTTTGGAATACTTAAATCTCGGAAGGGGACGTTAGTATCTGTGACACACTTTAGTACTACTACACGTATGATCGTGTTCATATGTACTGTGTTAAAACTGTTTCTTATTCCATAAATAAAGGTTATTATTATTTACGGTAAAGCCCTCGGCCTATTTTGATGAAATTTGGTGTCAAAGTAATTCTGAGTCTGGGTTTTAATATAGAATGGCTAAGGCATCAGTCTTGCAACCGTGAGGTCACGGGTTCGAATCCTACCCATTATACTACCGACTTGAACGCACTTCTAATACAAGCCATTGAGCTTAGCTAGAGGGGTAAACAGGATTGCTGGGACCAAAATCCCACATTGCTAGTTACCATTTCAGAAAAACAAAATCACGATAATTCACTAAACCTATTTCTATAATTTCGTCCTCGTTATGATAATGAGAGAATAGAGAGAAATATTTACGAACACACTTGTATAGTATAATTATCTCCCTAATAATTGGCTATTCTAAGACGAGAATAGCCGCCGTAACTAAAATCGATTAGGAGAATATCAACGTACCTAAATAACGAAGTAAGTTGGTAGGTACATAGTTTGTAAGTTCACAGACCTTCAGCAATCGATCACTTTCCAAATAGGTACAGCCCTTCCTCGTTATTAGGAGTAGGGCAAACGAATTAGGATCCTAATAACACTAATAGATCTATCTATAGTAGATAAAGGAGGTCAACCGATAAAATGGGTCACAAATCAACTGGTTTTTGTCCGTAAATAAGTTCACGTGGTATCACAAAAATAGGTCGTGTCATAATTTAGGTTTTAGCTATATTTGTATTTATTTTCTTTAATGTAGGGCTATAGGTTTAGTGGAGATATACAAACAAAGAAAGACAACATGCAACTTTTTGATTGTTGATAAACTTTCGCGATTTGTACACATTATGAAAATATATATATTACGGGTCTTAATCGCGTGAATAATTTAAGGTAAGGTCTACTCGTGACCACGGCCGTTGCAATACGGTCGAAACATCGGGCAATAAACAAGGTATTTTACCTTAAAATATTCACGCGATTAAGACCTGTAATATATTTATTTTCATAACTTTTTGATTTCTTGTTCTAAAATAAGATGTTTTGGTTGGTGTGCCCACGTTAAAGATTGCCAATTTATAAAATGTCTTATATTCGATTCCTAAGTTGTAAATTATAAGCACAAGCATTTATTTTACAGCAAAGTCTCCTAAGGAGATGCAATTTAAAATGAGACTGAGGATTTTTTTTTTTAAGATACAGAATTTGCCTACATTAAAACTAATACAAACAGCTCATTGATGTATAGATAGCTATAATTTTAAATGCTAAACAATGACCTTACAATTTTACAGCACATAAAAGACAATCACCATTCCCGAGATTGCATACCAATCACAATTCCTACCTTACTCCTTCATACACCTATTAAACTTTCTATTTAGTGTTGCCCAAATTCAGTCTTGGTCTTGCAGTCTTGGTCTTGTTCTTGCGTTTTTGCAAGACCAAGACCAAGAACAAGACCGCGTATTTTTAGCAAGACCAAGACCAAGACTGACCGTGCAAGACTTGAGCAAGAACAAGACATAGCCTGCAAGACTCTTGCGTCTTGCAGCTAGGACTTAGCGCTATTTCACTGAGTAGTTAGGTGTAACAGTTCGGTGTATAGGTAGGTACGCTTAGGAATTCTATGAGACGCAAAAAACTGTATCAAAGAATATGAAAAACTGGACCTATGCGCATTACGACTAATACCATAAACATAGCGAATAAAAAAATATCTATTAAAATCAAACTGAGTGCATGCATAGTTATGTTTTAACCATCGGCACTTTGATAATGCGGCATCAAAGGTTTTGTACTTACTTCTCAAAGAAATTTGCCGCTTTTCGGAAGTACATGGTTATGATACACGCGCCGGCGGCTTCTTTTGAAATCTAAAACAATCGTTGCCGCCACGCCGAAATCATAACATTTGACACTATTTGATTGCCGCCATAGGGCGAAGGTATACTCATGCAAAATAATTTCCTAGTAGAGTACCTACAGGTGTTCCAAAGAATAAATAAGTTTCAGAGTGCTTAGAATGAAAATGAATACATTATACTGATCACGCAAGTAGTATTATGATTAGGATAAAATGGTAAGGATAGGTAGTAGATGTCATATTAATTCATTCTAGTAAGTATATATTATAATATTGATTACTTATATGGTTTTAAACTAATTACTTAGGTACTATTATTGTACATTTAGTCATTATATTTCTTAAGTTTTTACAAGAAAAAATAGCAAAAAAGTGTTCAAATATCACCCGTTTAATAAATATTGTAGCCACTTTTAAATATACTTGAAACGTGTAAAAAAATTCTACAAAACTAATAAAATAATATAAAAAGCGTAGGTACTTACCTACTAATAAAATAAAAAGCCTGCGATAAGAGTTTTGTATTACTTACCAGCCCGAATATCTCTGAGAGAGATGATGAGAGTAAGTATTTACTAGCTGTGCCCGCGACTTCGTCCACGAGGAATAGTAACTTTGGAGGTATAGTGACGTTCAGGACTTATTTATTTATTTTAAAACTTCTGTCATCAAACATACAAACGAACTCTTCAGCTTTATAATATTAGTATAGATGTACGCCAAAACATTCACTTATATGTAAAGAATAGTGATTGGCACTAATTCTATTTTATTCACGCGTCGCGTCTGTACAAGTAGGTAATATTTAGTGTGTGTTTGTACGCCGCACGCGGCATTGTTTGATTTGCGGCGGCATCCTTTTCATAGAGCCGGCACGTGGCGAGGCGGCGCGGTAAAGCAAGGAAACGTACTATAAATAAAGGAATTATTTTAATTCCAGTCATTTCCAATTGAGCTGTGCTTCGAGTCTAACTTGATAATTGTTTTTACTAATTCTCGTTATTTTCTAAAAACGTATCACGTGTACAATTTAATATGAGTGACGAAGATTCAAATTATTCTAGTCCGAGTAACGAGAGTTTGAGTCACAGATCTAAAAGACCCAAAAGCAAATTTGAGGAGTTTTTCGAAATAATTCATGCATCCCAAACTGCCTTCTGTAAATTGTGCCAACATAAAAAGATTGAAATAAAAATGAAAAACAGAAACACTTCAGGCTTAAGGAAACATCTAATATCTTTCCACAAAAAGGAATCAAAAATATTTCTTCCTGTTAAACCAAAATTAAGTGGAGATATCACAAGCTTTTTAGTAACCGCTGGAAGTGGACAGGTAAGAATATTTTTTTTAAAGTTAAAAGAATTTTAACTCCGCGTAGCTATTCATGCGATACTTTCAAAAACGCCATTAACTTACGTAAGTATTTTTGAGTTAGTGGTGTTTTCACAGTTTTCATCTAGGGGTGCGACATATTAAGTATGTAATTATCGTCTTAAATATTTTTTATAAACACCCATATTTTCAGTTAATCGGCCAGTAACAACTAAGTACTTTATTTTGGTAAATTACAGTACAGTGCAACCTTAATATAACAAATATCAATTTAACGATTTTCTCGATTTAACAACAACAAACCTCCTCCTCTTATACGCTCAAACCTAATAACACAAGATTTATTGTTTTGTTTCAGTCGGAAAACAGCAGTGACAACATCACGACAGCTACAGTTGATTGGGTGGTGAAAAAATATCTTCCCTTCTCATTTTTCGATGACGAAGCTACACAAGTATATTTTCGACGTATTTGCCCTAATATGGTGTTTCCTAAAAGGTCTACACTTAGAAGGAAAGTCAAAGAGCGATTTGAAGAGCTCCAATTGAATCTCAAGGAACGACTTCAACAATTATCATCTAAAATGTCTTTTACCATTGATGGGTGGACGTCAATTGCTGGTAGGAGTTACTACGGGGTTACTATTCATTATATAGACAACGCATGGAAGTATCAATCTGTAGTTCTTGATTTTATACCATCACGCGGTCGACATACTGGGGAAGATATTGCAACGATTTTCCATGAATGTTTATTGGAATATGGCATAATTGATAAAATACAAGGTATCACGGTCGACAACGCAACTGCAAATACCAAATTCATGTATGAACTGGGCAAACAGCTGCCGCCACACTTTGATTCAGACAATCAACATTTCCGGTGCTTTGCTCACATTTTAAACCTTGGTGTACAAGATTTATTAAAGACCTTAGCATTACACTGTGAGTCTGACACTAACGCGCAAGATCAGCAGTACGAAGACTATGCAGACGAAACTGAGGATGAGGAAGATGAAGAATCTGCACCAAATATTGCTGACTCGCGTACATCTGTAACAAAGTTACGCAGTATTTCCAGTAAAATAAAAAGAAGTGAGATAGTGAAGAAGAAGTTTCAGTCTGCTTGTGAAGCAGCTGGCGTGCCATCAAATCTAAATGCCATTCTTGACTGTCCAACGAGATGGAATTCCACACATGATATGATTGGATTTGGTTTAAAAGTGAGAGCGGGCATTGACATATTGTGCAGTTCTGTCACCGAATTAAATGATTTTCAAATCACAGCTAATGAATGGCAGGTACTCGAAAAATTACATAAATTTCTAATAAACTTTAAACTTTTAAGTACAAAACTTGGTGGAGACAAATATGTTACATTACCGCTAGTCATTGTATCATTCAATCTCTTGCTAGATAAAATTGAATCCATGGTAAAACAGTTAGATGAGAAACCTAATCGATCTGAAGTGGATGAAAGGCTCATTCTAGCTTTCCAAGCAGCTCGAGACAAAATGCTTAAACATTACAAGAAGAGCAACTGGATTTATTGTACTTCTTTAATTTTAGACCCAAGGCATAAGGCTCAGACTTTTGACCTGACAATGTGGGGGAAGCAACTTAAAACAGAAAGTCTGCGCAAGTTCAATGAACTTTATGAAGAATATAAAAGTCTACACTCACTGAACAAATCTCTGGAATTACCAGAAAAAGAAAATAAAGTATGTGATGAAGATGAAGACGTAATAGACTTTGATAAACTCTATGAATGTCCCTCGACGTCATCTGGATCTTGTCTTCAAGGCTTAGTGATAGACGAGTTGGAGGAGTACCTGAGAAAACCAAGAACTGCCAGCTCGGAAGACATTTTAGATTGGTGGAGGACGCATGAGACAGAGTATCCGATTTTATCGAAAATGGCCCGTGATTTTCTCTCAATACCTGCAACTTCAGTACCTGCTGAGAGGTTATTTTCTAAAGCATCATTAGTAATTAGAAAACATAGAAATAGGTTAAGTGATGAGTCAGCCAGATGGTTACTTTGTATTAATTCTTGGTCAAAAAAAATTATATAAAGTATCATAACCTAATGATAAAGCTGTTGATTTGTGTTGTATTTTATTTTTTATTCAAATAAATGATAAATCGTAAACTCTTTTATTAAATTTCTTATAAGTTGAGGGTTCAATCTCTTTCTAGACAGATAAGTATTGTTCTTTAAAATACAGTCAAGTTATTGTAATTAATTTGTTTTTTTACATGTTTTAGCAAATGTAAGCTTATAAATCATAAATGTTTATTAAGAAACAGTTACTTCCATGGAAAACGACATATAGGTCAGTTGATTTTTCGAATTTCTTATCAAATCTTCAGTTACTTATTAATCTGCTTGATCTTTACTATGGCTATGTTAATTCAAGCTCACAATGTTCCAATTCTAATACGTTTTTCTAAGATTTAAAGTAAACTTTAATAAATAGTAATAGACTAATAGGTAATTGCAAGACTTGCAAGACTCTTGCTGCAAGACCAAGACCAAGACCAAGACTGGGAGCGCAAGACCAAGACCAAGACCAAGACCAGGTGTATTGGCGCAAGACCAAGACCAAGACTGGCTAAGTCTCGTCTTGTTCTTGCATTTGGGCAACACTACTTTCTATCAAGCCTCTGAGGGTTAAAATCCATATATTTTTATTACAGAACCCTCAATATTTAAGCTTGAATAGTTTTATGCGCCCCTCTATTGAAGGGGTCAATAGATTGGATATAACCCATTGAATCTTATGATAAACCCTAGTTCGGAGTGGAGCATGTATTCATCATTTTGGTTTCATAGTCAAAAGGTAGTACAATTTACCGTGAGTTTTTTTAATGGGAAAGCGTTCTTATGCGCGAATTCAACACAATTTGATACAAAATATCAGCTTGTCTCTATCTTTTTGAAGTAAATGGTAGCTAGAGAACTTCTTAGAGTGAAATATCTTTCAACATTTCTACAGTAAGAACTAAAATAGGTGGTCTCTAGCTGTCTGTTGCTCAAAGGAAAACTTCTTTTTATATAAAAAAAAAGATAACTCCCGCAGTAGGGTACAAGCCCTGTGTCGCAGGAGACTTTACAAACATACAAGTCACGAACACAAACACAAATTACACTCAGACCCAGAACAACAGTTTGTGGATCATACAAAGTGATGTCCCGTGTGGGAATCGAACCTACGACCTCTTGCGTAGCAGTTGGACACACTCTCACCGCGTCACAGAGGCAGTCAAATCATCATTAGGATGTCAAAAACGACCAGCCTCGTACAAATTTGTATGAAATGCTAGCATATGACGTCACATTTTCCACAATTCAATGTGTAAATTTGGTTACGCATTTAGCTCCCACAACTGAAAAACCATAATCATCTCCACGGCAACACAAAGCCAACTTTAAATTACAATTCATCAAACAACCACTTACTACACATCGTTTGAAACAACAAACATTTATTATCATCACACATAAGGAATTCTTGACAAATACACTATCAAAAGATGCCCACTGCTATCTGTATACAAAAGCCTCCATTCCCCCCCACCCACTTCCCCTTGTACAATTGCGCCGCCAGTAACCGAATAATTAAGTTCAGGAGAACAGGGCTGGCTAAAAGGCTCCATTTTGTTACGATATATAACCAAATGTAGGTATAATATCTATTAATGCTATAAGACGAAGTGCTTACATGTTTTAGAGGGCTAAAAAATAAGAGTGTTTTTGGAGCAATGGAATAGAATGTTTTTATTTAGTTAAACGTAGTGTAGGACGCTCTCAGGAAAGGTGGAGTGATGATTTACGCAAAATGGCTGGTAGGAGCTGACAAAGTCCTCTAACATGTTGTATAATATATTATTAAGCATGTATAGCATAATAATTTTTATAAACATTCAAACATTGTAAATAATATAGATTTGAAAAGAGTGGCCGCGAGTTTTTATTGAGATCTTCTTTTCTTCGGCTTTACCTATTGTATGCGACCTTGGCATTACATGTACATGTAGAATCCCAACGTATCACATGAGTTGTTTTGCATCCTAAGCGATTAAAAAAAAAAATTTTGATTTTTGAACATTGCAACTTTAGGCATTGCAACTTATACTCGTTATAGGAAGTAGGTATACCCGGAATCGTAACGATAATGTGTATCCATAGTTTCCTTTTTTAATTATATATGTATCTGTTTGACAGGGGCTTTCACAAACATACAGATCATGAACATGAAGGATCAACTCGAACTTCAATAAAAACGCGTACGATTACAAAGAAATAAACGGATTTATTTGAGCTATTCCAAACGACCGCACTGTTCAACACGCGAATACAATCTGTCTGCCATCTTTCTATCCCCTCTCCACGGAGTGACATCCGCATGACAGATGTCAACGTCATGTGATGCCACTACCGACATTTACATTTTGAATGTCAACCGTCTAAATCAAATCTCAATAACGGTTTTAAGTAGTAACGAGTTAAACTTTGATAAAAATAGAATGAACAATATTAAATAACGGATTAGAATAATATTGAGTCTAACAAACACAAAGTACACCTTCGGACCAACATTTATTTTATACTACGAAATGAAGAGACGAGCAGGTTATGCGCCTGATGGTAAATGTCACTCTAGGCTATAACAGTATCAGTGCAACCCAAATACTTCTTTGCAAAGATCTAAATGTCACCGTAACCTCATTTGAGACATTTGTTGAGGCAAGTCTCATTTGCCCAGCAATTACACTTGGTACAGTGCCCTTCAACCGAAACACAGTGATGTGTTAACATTACTATTTTATGGAAGAATATCTGACGCTGTTGTGGACCCCACCAAGACGGCCTATGCACAAAATGGTGTCCCATGTGGGACTAGAATCCACAATCTCTTGCGCAGTCCCCACCAAGAGGGCCTATGCACAAAATGGTGTCCCATGTGGGACTAGAATCCACAATCTCTTGCGCAGTCCCCACCAAGAGGGCCTATGCACAAAATGGTGTCCCATGTGGGACTAGAATCCACAATCTCTTGCGCAGTCCCCACCAAGGGGGCCTATGCACAAAAGGGTGTCCCATGTGGGACTAGAACCCACAATCTCTTGCGCAATATTGTACTTCCAGCACCACCGCGGCAGACAAAGAGAACTGCACCATTTATCCAGTCAGTTGTCGCAATAACAGATCATATTTATAACGTCTAACAGAATCTTTTACAAAATTTGCAATTTTTGAATAAGTAATGGTCGCCTTACCGATTTCGGTTATGACGGCCAATCTTATTAGAAACTACGCAGAAGATATTATAGTGGAAGTGCACTCCCTCATAGTTGTATAGGACGAAAATCCGATACGACCGGAGAGAGATTAGGCGCAGGACCGAAGGCTTAAAGTGCTCTCCGAGGCACGGAGGGGTATAACAATATTTGAAAACGACCACCTATCTATGAACCGACAGTAGTAACGTTACTTAACCTCGCTGATATTTCAATCTGCCCGATCAGGAAAATTAAACAACCTTATTAACTATTTGCTATCAAGCAAGCCTTACCTCAATCTAAGCGGTAATCAAAGTAATTGAGAAAGCAACTAGCGGTGACATAATCAATACATCAGTGTTCATTAATCTTCTGTTACTATTATGATGCATTAGATAATTTCAATATAACGGATTTAGCCCTCCAGGCGAGTCTACACTATTGGAATGTCGAGTCATCCGGTTTTGCATTAGACTAATCATTCCAGAAATTTCTAACTAGGATTCACTGTTTTCTTGATCTCAATTTCAAATCTGTCTGCCCTTCATTTTCCTATCCGTTAGTTCATCCATTCGTATGATTTATTCTTATTATAATTATGTAGTCGTGAAAAGATTTGAATGATTGAAAGCTAGAAACGCGTGAAAAACCAGAAATCAATTCTGTTTCTTTTATTTTATATATTTATCTGAAATATATATTTTGCGCTTTAAACAGTGCATCATGGGCCACATTAATGCAGAACTATTTTCCGTCATCTATTTCAAAACATGATGGGAAAGAATATTAATATTTTGTGCTTAAAAGAGTGTAAGCTTTTTTAAAATGGATAAGATACAAATTAATGCCCTAAATATACTCCATATTTTAGTACAAAATGAATGACTAACTACTGTTTAAGATACAACCAAACGCATGTCAAGGAGCTTCAGGATTTTGCATAGAAGTTACTTATAATTACGTGAGCACTAAAAAAAGACATATGTACAAGTATATTAAGAATATGTAAATCCATGCAAAATTACAGCTGTCTTGTATTAAGAGTCTCTGAGCTTAGCTACGGACGGACAGACAGACGGATATAGCGAAACTATAAGGGTTCAGGGACCCAAAAAAATGTACAGTAGGTATTTTGACCACTATGTAAACCAAGTCGTGCGCAAAAGAAGTATATATAAAATTGTATCGGATACATATAAGTAGCAGAATTTCTGGTAACGTTGCTCAAGCTTCCCCTAATTTAATCGCATGTATAATTCAAAATGAATTTAAACTTTTAATTCCATTAATTCTTTGGTAGCCCTACCGTATCAAATCGGGCAGGGCGTACTGTTACGTAGTACGCAAGTAATACGCACGTCAAGTGTAGCGTAGTAATTAAACGCGCATTGTTGCGAGAAACGACAAATTTGTTACTAGGCTGCCTCTTACACCGAAGACGGAATTTCAAGAGTGGATTTAAGTTGCGACAATTCGTGAAAACTTCTTAGGTTTGTTGATGAAAATATCTTGAGATAAGAAGTATTTAATCTTTAAATAAATTTGGAACAGTTTGATAAAGTTTAGGTTATTTTAAGTTTAAAACTGAGATTATTATATACGTGATCTGGAATTTCTAGATTAGAGTAACAATGTTTGTATAAGAAGTTGTGGGATCTGTTTGTGTTTAGTTCACGTAAATTACTTAAAGGATTTGTACAAAGATTTTTTTTTAACATACTAATGGAATAAAATGTAAGGAGGAAAAAGCCGCACAAAAGTCGGACGTCTGACCTTAGGGCCGGTAACTCTAAGGACGCGGGCGTCTGGTTTAGCGAACATGTCTCGGTGCCGGAGTTGGTAACACCTTAACGCCGGTACCCCTAAGATCGCGGATACAAGTCCCGCCTGAGGCGATTTTTTCTTTTTGTATATATTGTCTAAAAATTTGTATCTGACTGCTACGCATGAGGTCGAGGGTTCGATTTCCAGACAGGACACCACTTTGTGTGACCCACAAATTGTTGTTCCGAGTCAGGGTGTACTTTGTGTCCGTGACTTGTATGTTTATAAAGTCCCCGCGACACAGGGCTTGTACCCTACTACGGGAGTCGTCTTTTTACAAAGAGATTTTTTCTTTCATAGTTTCAATGTGCCTATAAAAAATTTCACACAAATGCCTCAAAAATTATAATGATATTTTCAAATTTAAATCCATTTATTTCGACTACACATCGACTACACAGCATTTCCCAAAAGTATTATGACCATTATATTTATTACCATGTATGTTATGGAAATAAATCCTTACAAAGTCAAGGACGACATATTTTCACTTAAGTGTAACATAATGCTAATAAAATGAAAATTTTTGATTGAAGACTTAATTAATTTTCTTGTTACCACATTAAAGCAACAGCTTACACTTGTAACATTTTCAATGTTGATGAATAATGATGAAGAAAATCAGATTGGCGGTTTTTATCATCATAGTCAGAAATTCCTATAGTTTTACTTTCTGCTTTGAATTTAACAGAGTACCTATTAGCATTTCTAAATACCCCGTAATTAGTTATCAATTAATGTATTTCTAATAATATTTAGGCGTTTTAGCATTACATTTATTTTGGCATCACAACTTGTAAGTACTCATTATAGAATTTTATAAGCTACGGGTCTTAATCGCGAAAATATTTTATTTTAAGGCTAAATACCTTTGTTTATTGCTCAACGTTTCGACCGTATTGCAACGTGAGTAAGTACTCCATGCATCACACAGATGAAAAAAAAAGGTGGGTTCTAATTACTTTTAGAAATATACCGTAAAAATACGATATTTGTAAGGTATATTACTTGCTAAATAGTATTTATAAACACTATGGTGTAACACACAGCCAACCCAAAACTCAAACATAATGTTCCGTTGTAAAAACTTCGTCGAGAGTGGTGTTCCGTCGTGAACTTTTATTATAATTTGCACATTTACATGCTTATATCAGTCATACTCATACTTCAATTATATGGAACACGAGTTTGGGATGCAAGGCGGGAATTGTTACGGGAAAATTTCATTACAAACGTTAAATTTCTATCAAAGATATTCCGACCTAAATGTTTCTTAGTTGAAGAATTTGTAAGTACTTTAATGTATGTAGGCCTGAGGCGTGGTTTGTAATGTTATATTACATGTTACGTCATGCAAAACTAAGCTGGAAGTTTCTTTGTTTAACTAGGAAAAAGGAAGAGTTTACTGCTCCATATTAAAGACTAGCTGTCCCGCGCAATTTCGTATGCATAAATTTTCCCCGTTTTTGGCACATTTCTCGTCGCTGCTCCGCTCCTATTAGTTGTAGCGCGATGTTATATAGCCTATAGCCTTCCTCGATGAATGGGCTATCTAACAAAAATAGATTTTTTCAAATCGGACCAGTAGTTTCTGAGATTAGCGCGTTTAAATAAACAAATAAACTCTTCCGCTTTATAATATAAGTATAGATAAAGGCTTTTTTTATAAAACTAAATGAAGAGACAAGCAGGTCGTGCGCCTGATGGTAAGCGTCACGCTAGCCCATAACAGTATCAGTAGCACCCAAATCCTTGTTTGGCAAAGATCTGAATGTCATCGCACCGCGCTCCTCATTTGAGACATGAGTTCGTAAATCTCATTTTCCCAGTAATTACACTTGCTACAGTGCCCTTCAACCGAAACACAGTGATGTGTTAACATTACTATCTCACGGAAGAATAACTGACACTGCTGTGGCACCAAGACGGCATATAGCTTATACTCGTTCATTTACTTGCTGCCCCGCCACTGTAGTGCATCACGTATGTTTGCGGAGGCGCGCATCGATTGCTTTTATGCTACTCTGCGCAAGCGGTGCGCGTCAATGCTGAGCAGAGTACGGGCTAGTTGCAACAACGTGTTAAGCATGATAGCCAGTAGACTTGACTGTCTGAACATGAATCGATGAATTCATGGGTCAGGCAGGGGGCGAGTACATTTAGATTAAGATTGTATGACCAACACTAGTTATAAGTTATTATATGTATTACTAACAAATTGGATCCTAGTTTTCTGAATAAATGAAAATTATTATTATTTAAGATAGTCTACATGTAGTTCACACAGTTCCAGACATCACCGTCATCCTTCCACATCCCGGACGCATGTGGTTAGATGGGTAACAGAACTGACAGTAAAAGTATTGATAAATAGTCAAGAGGCTAAGTGCGGTTTTCATGGTCCCGTAAAAACAAATAAGCAAAGACTATCAGAAATGTATCAAATAATGTACATATACGTCAGTCATAGACTCAGAGATATAATATACTAACTGACCCGCTTAATGTCATCTGCGTAAATTTTCCACGTTTTTACAACATTTTTCATTGCTGCTCCGCTCCTATTGATCGTAGCGTAATGTTATATAGCCTATAGCCTTCCTCGATAAATGGGCTATCCAACGGTAAAATATTTTTTCTATTCGAACCCGTAGTTCCTGAGATTATCGCGTTCAAATAAACAAAATCTTTACCTTTATAATATTAGTATAGATTAAAATATATTATAAAATAATCAGTACTTGTGACCACTACCTGCATCCCGACGAAAGCAATTCTACCCCTTCTCAGTTGAAGCCTAGTTGCCGGCTGTCTATGAGGCATAGTTCTCCTTGTATGTATGTCGTATTACTCACACAATTAAGCTTACAGACTACTGAATTATTTTTTTTAAAATAACTCTCGAAGAACGGTGATCCCGGTGTCACGGGAGACTTTACAAATCACGGACACAAACTCGGTGTTCCGTGTTGGAATCGAATCCACGACCTCTTCCGCAGCAATCGTACACACTCCCACCATATTTGTTTAAATTCTGCATTAAGCATACTTACATTTACTCTTTTCCATTCAATGAATACCTTAACATTAAATATACGACCGTACCATGGCAATTAGATCCGTCGCCATACAACATTTTGAATGAAGTAATTTCGGCTATCCACCATTTACATTTCACTCAAGGACGGAAGCGAATTTTTATTATTATATTTCCACGCTTTACAATTTCAACCTGAGTATTACCAGTATTACGCTCACCGAACGCGTGAGGGTACTCGAAGAAAATATTTAAAATTTTAATGCTCGTGTTTAAAAATAAGAGAGTTACGGCACAACGAGAAATCGCATAAGAAACTCCGACTACGGAAGTAATTCTACTTTACAGTACAAGACTTTACAGTATATTCATCTTTCAACTGATTTTGGAGACGACAGTTAATCTCATTATAGACTCAACTAGACAAGAGATATTACAGTGCACAAGTGGAGGAATCTCACATAGTTCTGTTCTATTTGGAAATTGAACCTACTACCCCTTGTTGCAATAGCAGACACTTAGGCAGTCAAAACGTCTTCAGCATTAAGGCAGTCAAAATGTCTACAGTATCTAAAACTAACCAAGTAACCACCGAAACAATTATATTTTAATAAGCTTATGATGTTAAGGATTGAACAAAAACATGTCAAAATCTGCCCTTGAGGCAAAAGAGAGTTCCAAGTCATGCAAAAACTAATAAATTTATAAATTGAAAAGGAATAACATTATTATAACGCAAATCCAGGTTTCTATCAAATTGATTGTCAGGAGACAGAATCGTTTGATGTTGACATAATCCTAAATGTTACAAATATAAATGAGTTTCCAAATAAAATCTTAGGCTCTATTTTACCAAAATTCTTATTCTGATGGAAATTTCTTTTCAAACGCCAATCAGACTTGAAGTAGATTTTATAAAAATGTTATATTCTAACAAATTGGAGTCGAATAGGTCTTCTTAAGGAATTGCTATTGATATTGTGGAAATCAAAATGGCGTAGGCAAAAACTAGTGAATCAACATGAAAATTATGTAAGTACATTCGGCATTTGACGACACAAATAATCCTACTGTGAAACGGTCTCCAAGGTCTTATTATTGTTATGTAATATTTAAAGTTGAATGCCTCTGTGGCGCGGTGGGAGTGAGTCCGACTGCTACGCAAGAGGTCGTGGGTTCAATTCCCACACGGGACACGACTTCGTTTGATTCACAAATCGTTGTTCCGAGTCTGGGTGTTTTTTGTGTCTATGACTTGGATGTTTGTAAAGTAACCGCGACACAGGGCTTGTACACTAATGCGGTAGTCGTCTTTTAAAAAAATCAATGATAGTTAATTTCATCAATGTCATACATCTCTTTCACTCTAAACCTGTTATTAATAAGAGCAAGGAGGTCATAATTAATAATTAAATATCAACTGCAGTTTATAAATTTAAAGTAGTTTCAGGTACCAGGAAAGTTGCAAATTACTACGAAAGAGTACTTTGGAAAAGTTTTGTAAAGCGTTTAAATTATGCCAAACGTTCAGGGACTTAAAACTATGTTTGACATAAATATCGTCAGGTTTAATACTGTTCCAGGAACCCAGTGTAATAAATTTATACACAGAAATAGGAAAGTTTGAGGTTTTTGTTGATTTCTGCGAAACGGTTTTGAAGTACATATATACATTCAATATTTAAGCAAATATAGTTTTTACCCTTGTTGAAAGTAGATGCTCCTACTATGTTGTACCCACTAAGGCTGATTTTATTTTATATCATGTTCTAACTTATTAATAATATATTTTGCATCAGTTCTATAACCTGGTGTATATTAGTAGCAGCATCTTACCCCCATAACAAGTTTATAAACATTCAAACATTGTAAAATTGACAAATTGAAAAGAGTGGCCGCGAGTTTTTATTGCCAGGTTCTTTTCTCCAAATATACCTATTGTTTGCGAACTTGGCATTACATGTACATGTAGAATCCCGACGTTTCACAAGAGTTGTTTTGCATCCTAAGTGAATAAAGCAATATAATCTAAGAAAAAAATGTTTTTAATTTGCTAAACAATTTTGTAGATGCGTGTAACACATTGCGACTACACCACATACTTAACGGCAAAATTAAAATGTCAGTTTTACTACTAGAGTTGGTATTTTAACAGCTAGTTAATTGTAGATAAGTTAAGGGACCGATTTTAGTTGTTAATCGATAGTTCATTATGGTAATTGCAACTGTTAATTTGTAACAGCGATTGATATAATTGTCAAATCAATTCTCAAGTATTAAGATTCTGTCATAACTATATAGTTTCATCATAGCATGACAAAACTATGCACAGATTAGAATTCACAGTATTCCTGAACCGACATCTGGACACCAAAGAGTTGCTAGTTAAACTAACGGATAGGACAGTAGTTTAAATTCTCCCTAAACTTTTGTTACGGGCCTGAGACTATCTTATGTCTGTATGATTTGTATCCGACACGATGTGAGAGAGATTAGACACAAAACCGATGGTCCTACGTGCACTTTAAAGCATACAGAAAAACGGTCACCTATTTATGAACCGGAATTTGCAACATTGCTTAACTTCGCTGCATTTTCGATCAGCTCGGTCATGATTGAGTCAGCTAAAAAAACACTACATTATCAGAAACGCTAAAGTCAAAGATCTTTATTTCTTGAAATCAAATTAATGACTGTTTAGTCTTGTTTATCTTGTTTAGAAAAAAGACGACTCCCGCAGTAGGGTACAAACCCTGTGTCGCGAGGGACTTTACAAACATACAAGTCACGGACACAAAGTACACCCAGACTCGGAACAACAATTTGTGGATCACACAAAGTGGTGTCTCGTGTAGGAATCGACCCCACGACCTCTTGCGTAGCAGTCGGATACACTCCCACCGCGCCACAGAGGCAGTCACATTAATAGAAACTAAATAAAAATAAAATTATGAGATGTTTGAAAAAAAAGGAACAAAATTAAGTTAGGCGACAGTTTCAAGTATAAAGCTCATGAGATAAAGCTATACATGCCAGCCCGGTTATAAAATTTGTATTTCTAAACCGTTGTATATAAAATTTCAACTGAGATCGTATAAGTACCTACTTATGTTCAAGGTAAAACATTACACGCTTATCAATACACGCAAGAGAAGCCACATGTAAGAGGTAGTTATGAACATACACGATGTTTCATTATGAGCTTGCTAAATTCACCGCATAATTAAATGGTACACTTTGTTTTCTTTCCCCTATGCTCAGCTTACATAGAGGGTAGGGAAGAGCAACACTCAGTATTCATTATATCGATATACATAAAATGTGTGAGGATAATAAGCGTTTTTAATTAGATGAAGAAGCCAAAAGAAAAGCTAAATTTAAAAGATTTTATCGTAGTATAGATACGTAAAATAAAGGGATACGATATTAAATATCTCCTACCAATAGGATCGATCAATGGAATTTGTTAGATGACTAATGCACGAACCCTATTGGTCATATATATTGTTTGTTAGCATTTTAAATGTATTCAAAGCGTACAATCAACATGATATAAGCGGCGGCAGCCTGGCTATCACACAAAGTTTTATTTTGAATGGGAATCGAACACACGACCTCTGGCTTAGCAGTCAAGTTCACTCAACATTAGATTAACATTCAAGTTAGGTTCAAATAAGCTTTTTTGTACATCCTAACTTTTTTTTAAGGTAATGTGGGATTGTGGGCCCGACATTATTCGCAATCCTGTAAACCCCCAACCCCCCCTTGTGAGTTTGATGCCTTAGCCATAAGGCTACCGCCGCTTTAAATATTTTGTGTTTCGATTACGCAAGTAATAAGATTTTTATTTCATAAGTCAAAAACTTTAACGAAATAAAACATTTGTATAAATAGATGTGACCTAATTTATTTCACATAGATTCAAAAAGCTAAAACACCTCAGTATTACATAAGAAGCATTTGATTTGACAAATCCCTTTTCCAGTATTTTAAAGGCACTCAAGACTAATATAATAAAACCTTTTTTTCTACCCTTACCGCGAGTAACAAGATTTTGTGAAAGTTGGAATTTAATTTGTGGCCAGTTTTATTTTCTGTACCAAAAGTACCTTAATTTATCGAATAAGGCGTTACTTCGAGGAAATCCGTTGAAAATAATGGCTGAGGATCGCATTCTTTTAATTCTCCTTGGTTTGGAGAATCAAAAATTAAACGAGGTGCCGTATTAAAACCTTGTAAAAGCATGTATAGACATTTTCCTGTTATTAAGTCTCTTAATTTGATATGAAATATTACGAATAATGAAAAACTTCGGAAAACAAAAAAATAAATACAAAGAACAAAACAACACCATATTAGTTGACCATCTGAAAGCCAATTAGGCATAGCAGTATTTGGGCGATTACTGATTGAATAAATATAAAACGAACCTTAGACTCATAGGACACAACAATCTTATTAAAATAGTTTTTTTTTAAAGAGGTAACTATTTATAATAACCTTTTTATATTAACTAACAGAATATCTTCTTCAAACTATCGACAACTTAACATCAATGTTCCACACAAAGGGGAAAGCAGTATTTAAAAAAAATACAAAAAATATTTTTTAAATCAACGTTCAAAAAGCAAAAGCTTTTCCGCAAAGGGAATAGACAACCAAGTAAAATAGCCTTAAGCCAATAATAGCGTTGAAAATGTTAACCACCATTGTAATTTAAAAGGATTATAAACAATACAGGAAAAATGTTGCTGAAATTTTAATTTTAATGTTAAAATAATTATAAAGGTTCAATTTCTTTTGTTTTAAGCCATTTGTTAATTAAAAAGGTTTGATGTTGTTTATAAGCTATTATGAGACGAGTGACAAAATGCCCTGTTTTTTTCACTTAATGAGGACAAACAGCTGGGATGCTATTAGCAGATAAACACAATGTAATATCTATTAAACATGACAAAATTATTTTACTGAACTTTTTAATTTTTCATCACCAAACACTAAATGGAATTTTGATAAAAGGCATAAAAGTACTATTGGTCCTAGATTGAGTAATGCGAGTGATAAACCATAGGTACTATTATAACTAACTACCTGTCCGGCGCAACTTCGTCTGCGTAAATTTTCCCCGTTTTTGCAACATTTCTCATTGCTGCTTCGCTCCTATTAGTCGCAGCGTGTTGTTATATAGCCTTTAGTCTTCCTCGATAAATGGGCTATCCAATAGTGAAATATTTTTTCAATTTAAATCAATAGTTCCTGAGATTACTGCGATCAAACAAACTCTTTAGCTTTATAATATTAATACAGATGAACTTAAGCCACATAAAACACATTATTAGTATCAATATTAATATTTCAAGATTAAAAATAAAAAAGACACCCAAAAAACTATAGAGGAAGAAAACGATAAGCATTATACCAAATAAGCTAAGAGGCTTATGTGAAAGTATCCATAACATAAATTAGATCAGATCTCAATCCAATAATGTGAAAATGCATCAACAATGACCGTTGGACATGTTGATCTAGATAGACACGTCGGATAATTAGTTAAACTCATAATACGCACGGTGTCAATATTAGGACGCAATTTGGTCGAGAGCCAACCTATTGTGAACTTCGGATATACGGCAATTTTGTGACCAAGAGGCGTGACGTGGGAATTGTTCGGTGACGTTAATGATTTGTGGTATTCGGTAAACCTTTTCCAGCCTAAACTAACAAAAAAATAGGGCTGTAGCGGGAAAAATATATAACATAGAAGAAAACACTGACTGACTGATCACCGATGAAGAAACATTCAAAATTGTAGAATCTGGAAAATTACATTTTTCATACCCTATGGATGTTTCGAAGTAATTCTAAAAAGGTTTCGTTTGTAAAATTATGTTCTCTGGATTCGTGACAGAGAAGGATGGCACGAGGATAATTGCAACAAAAAAGTATCACGTAACACGGCTTCAATCCAGGACGGCAGGTATCTTTGAAAGAACAACAAAAAAAGTGTGATATATTTTCCCTAACAGCTGCAAGTACCTGTTTAAAATACTGCTTACTTCTAACAACACGAATCCGACCCCATAAAAATACAAAGTCAACTGAAAATATTTGCAACAAACAGAATCCAATCATAATTTTGAACAAATTACATTTTTGCAGGGTAGGTTGGGGTAAAGCAAACAGCCCACTTCACAGTACGACACGGCAGCGATGCGGACGCGGACTTAGGGGCATGAATTATTAATTTTCCATTTAAACCGGTACGAGCTATGTTTGCTTTGCCCGGATGTCCCTTATTGACTTTATCGCTATTCGATGGTAGGGGAATTAATTGTGCCAGTAACGTTTGTGAAAATTTTCCAGAGTGATCAATTTCGTATTGTGTACTTTGCCTTTGATGAGAGTGCTCATCTGTTTCCTTTTTATTTTGGTTTTTATTCACACGAGGGAACACGAAAATAATACCGATTTAAGGCCTTATAAAGTCTTAGTATACCTATTTCAAAATACAAACTAGAAATAAATAATTAACATTTTAAATAATATATCAAGTGTCTTAAACAAGATCACGGGCAGCTAGAACAAAATTGTAATGAACTAAATATATCTACTAAAAATACAAATTGTATACAACTAACAACTCCTTAGATTACTGTTAACGTACTTAGATTCTTTACTAAGTTGAAATTAGCAACAAAATTTATTTATATTCAAAATTAAAGTTGCTAAAATGAGAAGAAATCTTACTTCCTTGCTCCATTTAACCCGAGTTTCCCTATTTAAATTCTGAGGAAATTTGGGTCAAAACTATTAAGGAAACATGTGCTCGCTTGAACAATATGAAGATGTTCAGGATGTTTTATTCAACATAATTTGTTTTGTAATTTGACAAAATGTTGCAAAAGTCCCTTTTGCTGCCTAGGTAGGTAAAAGGATTAAATATGGCTGACTGTTATGTGTGCCGCTAGTATTTTACTTTAAACTGTATTTTCCCAGACAATTAGGACGTAAATACATAGCTCCTTGCACGCACTACAGAATTGTCATGTGTATACATTAACTTATATAACTGTAACTGGGTGTGATTTACTGATATGCAACTAACATACACGATGCCGTGTGGTGCCGGCTTTGCCGTGTAGTGCCGGCTTAAGAATAGTACCACCCCATCTCTACCCGTGGGTGTCGTCAAGGCGACTAAGGGATTTCACCCCGGAGGACGGGCTGCAGCGTCCTCTGCGTATTTAAAGCCTTACTGCGATCGCCAACCCGCTCGCCAAGCGTGGCGATTATGGCAATTGCCCCCAGGATCTACATACTTGTAGGTTCTACTGGGGAGACCCGTGCCCAGCAGTGGGCCATCATATGGGTTGATATGTATACACGCTGCTATTCTTTTTTACTGTCATGTGTATCTTTACTCTAAAGCCAAGTGAATATCGGTTATTGTAATGAAAATTACCTATACGTACTTTTTTCTACACTAAATTTGAATTAAATTGATTTTGGGGTTTCGAAGAAAAAAAAATAGTAAGGATTATGGACATAATAAAAAAAAATAAGTATACTACCTACATTAAAAACAAGCTCAGGAGGACAATTCACGTATTTAAAGAGCTGCAGTTGCAAAAGTTTCGATTAAAACGGCAATTTTTGTTTTCTTATAACTTCGGGATCGGTCTCAAATACGCTTGCGCAACTGACGCACCGTATTAGAATACGGCTATTGCGCTTTTGAGATGCATACGTCACGCAAACATTTTTGAGATCGATTCCAATGTTACAAGAATACGAAAATGACCGTTGTAATCGAAACTTAACTGCATCTGCACTGCAACTGCAATGCTTTAAATACGTGTATTGGCCCGCTGGTCGCTCCTTGATACTGAGATCATTATGAATCATATATTTTTTAAGTGTGTAATGCAAACTTAATAACAGAAAGACAGGATTCTCTAATTTATTAGTAAGTATTAAAGTACAGATAACTCTACTAATGGAGTGCCACATGGAGTAATACTAAGACCTTTAATTAATTAGAACGCTTTTCAAAGAGATTCAATCAAAATAAAAGCAAAAACTCACAACTAATCCATTACGTCACAAAATAAAACAATTTCTTGCTGACAATGTTTACAAAAGTTGCCTGTGGACAGCAGTACGGTCGGAAACACTACTGAGTCCACGAAATATAAACGTCGAAGAGCGATCTCAATCGAATGGCCTATTAATAATGCATGCGGTCGTCCCGTGGCCGTGTCGCGGTGAGAAAACAATCCCAGTTGTGAATTTGTTCAAAGTTCTGACTTTGTTTTGTTTGGTAAGCAACAATGTATGTATGAATGATGGGTTTAAAATGTTTAATGTATTGAAGGCAGGTTTTAAGAGTTTAACATTTGAGAAATATATGAAAAAGAATGTTAATTTTGTAACGAACCCTACAATCAATAAGCTAACAAGAGCTACTAAATGATATACGAATAACTTATTATCCAATTACCAACATTCAAACCACATAATAGAAGGTAATGATAATGTTTATCATTCACATAATAAATTATGGACTAACACAGGAATCAAAAACCCACGCTAGAGATGGCTAGTTGCCCATAAAATAATACAAAAACCATCCGATATATCTCAAATTTTCTCAGAACTCGCCGAAACTAATTTGCTAGGGTAAGCGTGTAGAAATAACACGGTGAACTTTGCACAATTCAACGGTAGATGTCTCTACGTAAACACAAAGTATTCTCAATGGAACAGTTGATTAATAATTCATGTCTTCCTAGTCGTGTCGTCTTGAGGAAACACACCTTCAGGTTACAATTTGTTTAAGGAAGTGCTGAGTCTTGGAAGCTGCACTTTGTGCTGAGATGAGGTCGGCTGAGCTTAAGAACTTTGCACTAAAAATAGAAATGATAATATTTATATGAAACCACTCAACAAGCAGGTCAAAACCAAAGGTCGCGTAACAGATGTTAGTTTACTTTCTATGTTGATGATATGCTAGTAGCAGCACCTTACCTATATATACAGTTCATAAAAAATAAACATTGGAAACATTGGCGATCGTTGCAATTCGATCGAAACGTCAGGTAAATAAAGGTTCGTATCTTTAAATAATTCACGCGATTAAGTCCCGAAATACATCTAAGTAGGACACCGCTTTAATATCTATACTAATATTTTAAAGCTGAAGATGTTGTTTGTTTGTTTGAACGCGATAATCTCAGAAACTACTGGTTCGAATTAAAAAAATATTCCTCATGTGTATTGAACATTTATCGAAAAAGGCTACAGACTATATACGATCGCGCTACGACGAACAGGAGCTGAGAATCGATGAAAAATGTTACAAAAATGGGGGAAAATCACGCAGACAAAGTTGAGCAGGTCAGCTAATCTATTATACTATCACAAGTATGGTCAGTCATGATTTTGGATTTGAAATTTAGAAGCGTTGATTTTGTATAGAATTAAATAACTGTAATCTAATGAATATTTTTGTGAAATCCTAACTAAAAGTAAAAATTTCATTTAAGTTGATTCTAGAAAATACCTTTTCATTTGCTATGAAAAAGTATACTAATTTATTTTTTATGTTTCCTTTGAAACATTGGGCACGTCATTTACTGTATTACATAAAAGAAATAACAATCATTTTTTGAGCTTATTTTCTAAAAAACAATGCCAAATAGAAGTTCTAAGAATCCTTGTTACATAAACCTAAATATCAAATAATAAACTAGTAAATATATTTGTAGCACAGCGGGTGGGCGCGACCCAATTTGATGGGATTGTGATAGAAATATCATCATTGCGGGAGACCGCTTATTATTGTCCTTATAGCCGTACTTTTTACGAGTTCTCAAATATATTGTAGGTATCTCAGACATATTATATCAAATAAGACGACGTATTGTGTAACTCAGACGGGGATAATACTCTAGGTTTTGATTGAAAGTAACATAAGTTTATTATTGAAATAACGAGAAATACCACTATCTATTATGTAATAAAACTGATTCTGTACCGTATCATGAAGGTATCTTAACCAACTTTGTTCAAGGAGGCCAATTTCATCAGAACTACACAGAAGATGTTATAGTTCACAAGTGTATGGGCAGACACAAATGCACCCTGTACTACCAATTATTGGCCGGCCATAATCCCATTGCTGTTCAATCCCGGTTTCCCTATAAACTACTGCTGTAGGTACAGTTATTTAATTGCTTACATTGTTTTAGCTTCTTAGCATGAACTGAACCAGAGCTATAAATAAAAGTACTTAAGACTTCTTAATACAAAATTTTAAGACAATTTATCTTGGTTACATCTCTAGCTGAATTTCTAGATTATTTTTCAAATTTAAGAAACTGTAACTATATACAGCGTATATATATTTTCCACATGGTCCAACTCTAAAATAGTGTAAAGGGTGTAATGAGAACTTCTAGCGGTTTCATGGGAGCATAGTTTTTACAAACTATCATCTGTAGCCATCATAATTATGGAATTTTAACTTTCACATTGATCCTAGTGTAACTAAGCTTTGAGATGGGGAGTTCGGAATTCAGATGAGCACAAGGATTAACCAGCTGCGCCTAAAACAAAAGACGTAGATACTCTTCCCATTAAACATGGCAGGTATAACATATAAGTACTTACATAACACACTGAGCTGCACAGTGCTTCTCATGGGGTTGTCACGCTGTAGAGCCTCGTGTCTCGCTTCGCAAGTGAAGTCGGCGTAGTCATCGTCGGATGTCGCTTTGAAGTGAACCCTGTTAACAAGGACATAACGTTGCATATCATGTGCAGTTTAATCATTGTCTAAAGTTTAGGATACTATAGTATGGCGTTATCAGTCGGATGCTATGCACAATGGCAATACAATTACGTTCAGTTATTTCTTGATCTATTTTCATGGTAATTGATCAATTGCAACATTTACTTCTTACAGCAGAAGTTTAGTTATAATAAAAAAGCTTGTCTTGTCGATCACCATTTTCAGCAAATTTAGTAGTATGGACTAGACAGATGTTATTTTTTCATAAAAACAAAGAATTCCTCTTAGACTTTCATGGCAGTTTGACCCTCCATAATCCAACTAATATCACCCAAGGTCTTGTAGTAACATTCCTGTGTAGTGTAACCAAACTGTATACTTTAAGAGGACAGTCCTACAAAATAATAGTAATAGAACAGAATCACAAGTCTGGAAGACGAAGATTCAGCCTAATTGTCAATTAGTAACCCTCTGATACAACTCATGGCAAGAGCTTGGCAAAAACAAAACAAAACGCTAAATATCATTCCACTTATAGCCAACTTTCACATAGAAAATAATGAACCAAGAATGGGAGACAAGCAACTTATTTTGCATTTATGTGAAGACTTTTCACCACTAATACTTTGTTGTGGCCGCAATAGGATTAGTTGTCAGAATGTTTAGCTGAGCAGTTGCATTGTGACCGCTAATGCGACCTAATTGAAGGTAGACGCAAGCTGGACTAAAACAGTTTTATTTCCTTTGTTGTAATTATATTTTCAAATTAACGCGTGGTTTTAAGTGAGGCCTTTGACACTGTCGCAGACGCCTTAATATATTATAGTTTAGGTATGTTGGCATTGTCCTAGGTCTCCTAATGCTATTACTTTATTATTTAAGACCGGAGTATTTAAGGAAACCTATTCACAATACACAGAGGATTGGATAGCGTAGCCTAATGGTTAAAGCATCGGACTCGCAATCGTGAGGGCGCGAGTTCGAATCCTACCCATTATACGACCGACGAGAACCCACGCCTAACACAAACAATTTAGTTTAGCTGTAAGGGTTAATAGAATTGCTAGTAATATGGAAACCAATCCCAGATTTTACGTACATATCAACCCAGTAGAACCCATTTATTATGGATCCTGGGGGTATTTGCCATAATCGCCACGCTTGGCGATGGCAGTAAATAAAACAAATCCCTGCTCTAATAGTCATTATATTTATACTAAACAATTTTTATCGTTACTTATCCAAAATTCAAATCTATCAAAACTTTTTAATACAAAAGCATGTAAAACATTTGCCGACAAAACCTCCAAAGACTTAAAACCCATCTATAAAAGCCACATTGTGCCCTCGCGTCTATATTTGAGACTAAGCGAAGCGCGCCAGATGTCTGTAAGAGTCCCATGGTATGAAATAATACATCCTTACGTCGTACAAACATGATAAACTCGTGTATTTAATAAACTTTTACTGTCTCCAAAAAAATATTCAGCTTTGTGAGACTTTTGCGTCATAACATCCTTTTTGCTTTTGTCATTTCTGTATTTAAGCTTTTGCGTTTTGTATTTTTATTATTCTGTCAGATACACATTACTTAGATTATTTTGCTTTAAATGTGAAGTTGGTGAAAACAAAATAATTAAAATCAGCTTGAATGAATCACTATTTTTAAAGTAAATTAACATATTGTTGTGTTTGTCAATAGTAGTTTAATGTCTGATGATTATGAAAATAACGGCCAAGAGTTTCTTCACAGCATTTTATTATTAAAAAATATGGAACTACCAAGTCACTTCCTTTTTTAGAATTATAAAAAGTTTCCAAACAGTATTAGACTTTTTTTTACTTCGTAACTGCAATTTTGTTTTTTTAAAGACAACCAGCAATGTGGGTTTCAGAGTCATAGTTTCAAAATGATAAACAAATTCGGTTATAATATCCAAACTTTTCATTCCGCACCTCTCCCTGTTACGAATACCAGAGCCACCATTTTTTTGGATTCTCTTTTAACAATATGGCATCTTTCATAATTCCATTTTCTTAATCAAACTATTTTCGATACAGAGGCTAGTATTACACAAAATATATGCACGCTGAATATGTTATATATGAATAAAAGAGTAAATGTACACTACACGTTATGGTCGGACGTGACTAGAGACTACAAGAAAACTGGTACAGATTCATAATGTAAAAATATTTTTATACTAACTTTTGTACGAGACTTCGTTTCCATTTAATAACGTTACACTATTTGTATGGAAGCCAGACGAACTCATAAGTAATATTATTTTAATTGTGGTCTCGCAACGAGTACAAAATTTTGATTTAGGCATTATGCCTCAAATGAAATGCGGCTATTTGACAATGCCGATAAGTTTGACAGGATAGTAGACGTACGACTGTTGCGCAAAAAGTCGCGAATTCGTTTCTCACAAGGGATAAAACTTAGTGTAATTCATAAATATTATTCTGGGTGTCTCTCTTAATAGTACCTACTAATGTGCCAGAGTTAACTTAGCAAAAGATAAAGCTAAAGGTTCACAAGCTAATATAAAAAAAAAATACTAAGCGCAAATGGCTTTTCACAAAACTTTTACCCAGCATTGAACCCCCGGTGGTAACTACACTTAACACCACGCTCTCTCGATTTCTATAGCAATTTCTGCAGTGATGTGCTAAAATATGCTCTTAAAACTATTTCAATAATAAAACCCGCCTCGAGAAAAAAATATAGGATATGAAACGCGCCAAATATGCACCACTTTTGCATAACAGTCGACAAACTCCGTAAAAACAGGACTGTCCTAACTCCGAACTAAAACATGGCCACCGCACCCAAACAGAAATAATCCGTAAAACATCAAGCTATCGTGGCCACACGTTTAATTTCAGTGGGACGTGTCCTGTAATTCCTCGCTGTCACTTGCGCGACATCCCGTATCCGGTTTAATCCAGTTATATCTGGTAAAATCTGCAATAATGCGGATTTTGCTCTATAGTCCTAGTGTATGTTGTTTTTAATGTATGCCGTATGTGTTTGGCGGAAGAAAATGCGTACTTGCGTCTTGTGTTTATTGTCGGACTGCGCCAAAAAGAGGGTAATGTTTATAAAATAGTTTATTTTTTGTATATCAAGAATATTTTCTTATTCAGAAAACAAATAAGAAACTGTATATATCTGTTGCTTATAAATCTGTAGTACATAAATTTTATAATAGCTGCCATAAAAACTTCCATTCTTTTTTGAAAAACATCACATTTATGTTTACCAGAAAAATATTCTATAATTTTCAAAATGATCGACAATAACATTAATCTTGATCCATCCGTTTGAAAGCCTTGATTTTTTTTTAGTATATAACCATAGACTTGCACTAGTCTTTTCACGATGAAGTCTTAAACTGACATGAAAAGTAACACGATAATCTATACTAATATTATAGAGCTGTAGAGTTTGTTTGTTTGAACGCAATAATTTCAGGAAATACTGTACCGAATTAAAAATAAAAATACTGTTGGATAGCCTATTTATCGAGGACGGCTATAGGTTATATACCTACCATTAAGTTACGATCAAAAGGAGCAGAGCAGCAATGAAAAGTGTTGCATAAACGAAGAAAAATTACGCATATAAGGATGGCTGAAAACGAAATGTATACAAAAAATAAGATTTTGATTACAAAACTAAGAAAAACTATGAAAACCTCACTACTGGGATATAGGATTTTTGACTCATGGTTGTGTAGTCCCAATTTACCTACTAGTCCCTCAGTTGTGTGCTACGTAAGTCCCTTTATAACCGTTCATCCTTGTATTTCTTACTTACTAACGAACCTCTCTTAAACCGAAATATTTATGATAACCAATGCTAACTATAGCTCCAAATATATTTAATGGTCAAACAGCGAGTGATACATCAAATTCAACTATTTTTTTATTTGTTGGCCAATTCAAAACCATTGTAAAATGAACACAATAAAATAACAGTGTATGTGCCAACTTTTGACATAAAAATTAAAGGCTTTAAATGGGTTAACAATTTTTGACAACCCGTTGTGTAATATACAGGATGTTCACTCGGAATTTATGGTTGCAATATCGATGGTACAAAACAAGACCGAAAGCGCATTTTTTATAATAATTGTAATGATAATGGTAATATATTGTATTGTAATTTACTGGATTTAGTGGTCATAGTTTAAAACTTCAGAGTTACCTGCCATTGAATTTCTGCTATCTTTAATATACTATTTTATTGAGTAGACTTCGACATTAATAACAAATGTTTTTTATCAATATTTAGTGAATAGGCAACATTTTTAAAAATGCTGCTTTTGTGTCTGTGATAATAAAAATTTACAAATATCAGGTTATTATATCGTAGTCCGCATTGTTTATAATTTATCACATTATTGACTCTTCCAAACTATCAGGTTTAAGGTTAAAAGTGGTTAAAAGTTTAAGGTAAAAAATACAAATAATTCATCAATAGAATGTGGCAGTTCCTTTGCATGATGAACGTCGTTATATGGACTAGTTAGTAAATACTTAAACAAAAACAAGTTTCATTAAAATAGAAGTTGTAAAGTCAAACAAAACAAATAAAAGAACAACAAAAACATTAAAAGCAAAAATCTGAAAGCAACATAAAACAACATCGGTCGACAAAATTTTAAACGCAAGTTAATACTTCATTTCTGTAATTTTCAGTTACGTGACTGTGCACCACGAGAGCTGTAGTCGGGGAGTTAGTGGCGTTAAATAAATAAAAATGATATTTTTCGTTGAATAACTGGTAACGATGTACCTACATGGAGTTACGCGGTTTTTTCATGTCATAAACAGCTGTACGAATGTAGTTAGCGAATTATGAGCTCGTATTGAAAAAGCTTTAATAAAACATATTTGTGATATGGTAACGTAGGCATTTGCTATATATTTTTTGTGATTGTATTAATTAATAATTCGGTAGTTGACTATAATAAAAGTAAATTATTTTTTACTAATGAGGTAATAGTAGAATTTAAAATGCTCTAAAAATAAGTGTTCTTTTACAATTTAACATGTTTTTTGTAATACTAAAAGTAATGATTTGACGATAGGAACTTATGACGTCATAGGTTGCTATTCCATACACATTTCTATATAGCTTGTCGTTTTGACATTTCATAAAAATATACTGATTTGACTTGACAGTCAACATCCCCATTAAAAAATATATCTGGAAGATACATTTAACAAAATGTCTTACAAACTTTTAGAAACATACAAATAATCTAGACCTAATTCTATTCAAAAATATTATTCTTTATAAAATGTTACACTATTTCCGTTTAGCCTCTCAATCTGCGAAAAAACCTGCGGTAAAGAACTACGTTCCAAAAGGCTCTCTATCGCGTATCCACTGAACACCAGTCCAGGGGATCAATTCACGTATTTAAAGCAGTGCAGTTGCAGTTCAGTTGCAGTTAAGTTTCGATTAAAACGGCCATTTTTGTATTCTAGTAACTTTGGGATTGATTTTAAAATACGCTTGCGTCAAGTATGCGTCTCGAGAGCGCAATGACGACGATGATCTCTAGTACGGTGCGCAAGCGTTTTTAAGATCGATTCCAACGCTACAAGAATACGAAAATGGCCGTTTTAATCGAAACTTAACTGCAGCTGAACTACAACTGCTCTGCTTTAAATACGTGAATTGACCCCCTGACCTGATTGTGACCTAATTATTGACATGTCTTATATTGAGATACATAATAACACTTCCAAACTAGTGTGAAAGAGATAGATATAATTGATCTTGGTCTAACTTTATGAACAGTATTTAAAGAACATTCAATCATAATAATAAACTTTAGATCCTTTTTAGAAGTAACCTAATTGGTCGCAGTTTATCAAAACTGCGACCAATTATGTTACTTCAAAATATTTAGTGTCAAACTTACATCGTGAAAATGATATAGTAGTTGTACGTATTTTGACGCGTGACAAAGCACTTCCAGTAGTACAACTTAATGATGTATAGTTACTCCATAATTCAATTTAGATTTGAGCTACAAATTTCCAAGAGTCTTAAAGGTTCACATAAACCGCGCTCGATGAACGCACACACAGACAGCACTCACGGATACAGAAACTCAGACCACTTCGGACCAGTGACAGTGCGAGTGTTACCCTGTGCAGAAGCACATTTGGTAAATCATTATAATAATAATAATAAAAAAATATTTATTCACTTAGGAAGCAAAATTTGCGGGCATTTATTGAAGAGTTTCGTTGTCTATCTCCGAAACTCATAATCAGATCTTTAAGAAATGTATACTTCGGCTAATATTTCGGCATAAACCTATTTGGAACAGAAAAAGATTTTTGAAAATCCGTCTTTATATGACGGAGTTATTACCTTCTCATTTTTGAAGTCGGTAAAAGGATAGGCAACTGTGCGATTGCTGGGACATAGGTCTCCACTCTAAAAAAGTGCAGAGGCTGGAATTAACCATTTGGAATCAGTATGCATTACTAAATGTCACATGTTGTCGAAAGTCATTTTTTTAAAGCAAACAAGACAAGCACAATATTTGACAATATTTTCCTACACCATATTTCAGCACCGACGATGAAACAAATAACACAAAATTGCACAAAACACACTTTTCACAACCCTTTAATCAATACTTTTACCTAATACTAGTTGACAAAGTATTCATAAAAGTACCACAACAAAACTAAATAAATAAATCTGGATGGTTGTCATTTGTTGCTAACATCAATTTGAAAGTTGTCTACAAGTTTCGTACTTTCGTCATATGTCTGTCGTAAGGAATTATATTCAATAGAAGTGGTTCTAACGCTTGTATTTTTGTGACTAACCGACACAAGTTCAGAAGTATTATGGCTCTTAGGTTGTACATACAGGGTGCCTTTCTAGTCAATCGAATTCTTGCAGAGGGTGATTTGACGATGATATTGAACCATTATTTTTTTTAAAGTACTTTTTATTTATAATATACAGGGTTAACAGAAAGGTGTGGTCATATTCAAGGGTTGGTTATATTGGTTATATATAGTATCATGGGCACATGCCCATGATACTGAGAGCACCTAATTTTATCAAAATCGGAGTACCCGAAAAAATATTTATAATTTTTCCATTCGTTTATTTATGAATAAAAAGTTATTAATTAGAAAAAGCATGACCTAAAAAGTTCTATTCCATAATAATCCAATCGAATTTTGTACCAAACTCTCATTGAACTTTGACAAAAAGAATATGCTATAACTATGTAATAATAATGCAACGAGCACCATGGTAAGTGCAATATTGATAAATTACCCCACATTTCAATTTTAAATAATATTTTGATGAAGGAGGAGGCAAAATTAAGGTATTTTATCCACAAATTTGGATTCAGTTTCATGGTCTGATCACTCCCTGCAAGGATTTGACTGATTATATTGGCACCCTGTATTTGCCGGAGACCTTGCTAGATGAAATTACCCCATTCTCCATCATCTTTGCCGATGCCAAGCCATTTCAGAGATTAGCCGGAACAAACAGACAAGCAGACAAAATAATTAAAAACTGTTATTAGTACCATATAACCTTTCATAATGCATTTAATTAAATTAGATAAATTATTTAAAGGTACAAAGTCGACCCATGACCACGATCGGTGCAATTCGATCGAAACGTCGGGTAAATAAAAGGTTCGTACCTTTCGAAATATATCTAATATGTATAAAAATCGCGAAAGTTTAAAAACAATAATGTAATTAAATTGTTTTTCTTTTCAATTACAAACATACAAGTTGTGTTTATTTGTACTTTTAAACAATAAAATGTAAATAAAACCGGGACATGATACTTAACAAAACATAAAGGAATCAGATCGGATTTATGTAAACATATTGCATATTCTATAAAAATGAGTTAAACATACGTTTAGGTGAATTTTTCACGAATTGAATAAGTGAATCTCACTGCAATCCTCACAATTACATCTAACTACGTCCAACCACCGCGGTTGACACGCGCTGTCGCTTCCAGTCATTCTATTTCCTCTTGTCCAACGTACATTTGCCAAAAAGTAATCTCGCATATGTGTATATTTGTCGCATAAACTCAGTAATGTTTCAGTTTTGGTGCTGAAAATGATGAAAACACCGCTTGAACTGTGCAGAACTTTTGCAGTTTTATAATAAAGTTTTGTTTAGTTATTTGGATTATGTTTGTTGAAAAGGTTTTTTGATGGCGGGTTTTAGTAACATTTGGAACGTAAAATGGTTTTGAGTGTAAAAGAATATAAGACTGTACATACTAGCTTCAGTCAATATTTTATAAAATCGGTAAAATGCTCACAAATTTACTTAATGTATTTACTCACAGTAAATCATATAATTATATGTGTCTTAATCGCGTGAATATTTTAAGGTACTATATAATTTTTATTGCCTGACGTTTCGAGCATATTGTTGCAATACGGTCAAGCTGTGGCAGCATTGCAGCTGTCGCAGCTATTATAATTGTATGTGTACAAAAAAAAAAAAAGTTTATTGTGTGCATTTGCCAGGTTCTTTTCTCCGGCTTTACCAATTGTTTGCAAAAGTTTAACAATTTTTTTTAAATTCATAGTATCTTTTACTTCAGGCGACAAACTTCAAGAGATAAACCCGGGTGTAGTCAATATAAAAAAAATCGCTAGGATACATACATTATTTAGATTTTTATATCGCACGAGCACTAGTTTAAATGGATAATTTGATTATTAATGATTTGTTAAGGTATTATACGCTTGACAAACATTTAACTTTTTTTTTTAAAGATAACTAGCAATGTGGGGTTGTGGTTCCGCATTACTAGCAATCCTGTTAACCCCTCCAGCTAAGCTCATTGGCTTGTGTTAGGAGTGGGTTCACGTTCGGTAGTCTAATGGGTAGGATTCGAACCAGCGACCTCATGTTTGTGAGAACGATGCCTTACCGCCGATTCTAAATTTTCTTCTTTTGAATGACGGTTTACATTTTTATCGATTTTGATTTGAAATATTTGAATGTAATACGATAGTATGAGTTCAGTTATTGAATCTCTCCTATCAATTTGTAGACTGATTTAAAATTCACTCTATATAAGTCTATTATAGAGAAGTTTCTACATTACAGATACGGAGAGTAACGATGCAAATTTTGCTTGTAGAACGGCTTTAGCTAGACCTTAATCATCAGACAGTCAATCAATCATATTTATCTTTACATATGTACAGTTTATATACAATCCAGGCTATTCCAGGTCAAATGTAAATTACCCACCTTTGATGTCGGTACATTATATTAAAAGGAAATGGTTCTACCCGCAACTAATTTGGTTCTACGATAATTCCTGTCAGATTTTGATGGCGGTCAAGAAACAACAAGGGGAATAATGTACAGGTTTCTTTATGAATATTATATTAAATTTAGTTATCGTGTTATTGTTGTAAGGGGCGTTGTGTTGAGTATTTGTTTATGTGTAATTTGTTTTGTTTTAAGCAAGTTTTTTATAAAAGACGAGCTGTCCCGCGCAACTTCGCGTGCGTAATTTTTCCCCGTTTTTGCAACATTTCTCATTGCTGCTCCGTTCCTTTTGGTCGTAGCGTGATGTTATATAGCCTATAGCTTTCCTCGATAAATGGGCTATCTAACAGTGAAAAAATTTTTCAATTCAAATCAGTAGTTCGTGAGATTACCGCGTTCAAACAAACAAACAAACTCTTCAGCTTTATAATATTAGTATAGATTTACAGTCAAATAATTTCTTCTTTCTTCTCTGTTTTTATCGGTAGTATAAGGGGTAGGATTCGAAACTCAAGATTGCGAGTCCGATCATTAGGCGACCACCGCTACTTGAACAACAACATCTGAAATTTGGATAATATTTTTCCAAGAAATTACCAATAAAATGTGACGTTCTGTACAAACCCTTATAAAAAATAATTTACGCACTTTCAAATTACAAACCTTAGGGTCATATCGACCATATTGTGATCACAGACACGATCAAAACCTAGTCTATTATAAACCATTATATCCCGAGTCAAAAGCCTCGTTCATTTAATTCTAGGAACAGAGTAATACAAACAGGTCTCAACGTCATAACTACTATGCCGGTCCACTTTTTGCTTCTAGCTCCTGGCCTAGACCAGTTGTCAATTATAGTGATTACTTGTTATTTCTACTTGAAAGTGTTTTTGTTGTAACCCTTATGTAGTATGAGAGGTATTATGTGTTTTTAATCGCTGCGTTTGAAGCGGTTTGTTAGATCAGCCAGGTCCTGTAGTGTTGCTTCTAACAAGTATGTAAATAAGATAAGGTTATAATTACAATAGAACTGTAATTTGACTGCCTCGCAGTCAGTCTGGTAGCGCGGTGGGAGTGTGTCCGACTGCTACGCAAGAAGTCGTGGGTTTGATTCCATATGTCTATAGTTTAGAAATGTGCGCTGTCACTCACGTCACGTAATTCATCCACAATATTTATTTCCAAAATAATTTTTAATTTTAAAAAGAGGAAAGAATTGTATTTTAGTATTTTTGTGTGTGTGTATGTTTGTAATGAATAAACTCAAAAACTACTGAACCGATTTAAAAAATATTTCACCGTTAGGAAGCTACACGAACCCCGGGGTACATAGGCTATTTTTATCTCTGTATTCCCACGGGAACGGGAACTACGCGGGTGAAACCGCGAGGAGTCTGCTAGTCTGAAATATTACTATTTCAAATAAACTGCTCTTAAAACACATTTTACATAATAATACACTGTGCATGATAAAACATTGTTTAGCTTAAACCTCATTTAACTTTATTAGATATATCTCAAAATGTTATAAAACTTTAAATAGGAGTTTTGATAATGGCGACCGAAAAGATCGTCGGATAGAGGAAGGTTATAGGTTGAACACATAGTGTAGAGACCATCTTTTAAATACATTTTTTTTTAAACAAGCGACTGCCTCCTAGCCTCCAAGCGACTGAATTGTTGTTCCGAGTCTTGGTGTACTTTGTGTCCGTGACTAGTATATTTGTAAAGTTCCCCGCGACACAGGGCTTGTAAGCAACTGAGGGGGCCATCTTTAAAAAAATGATTTTAAGGGCTCCCGAGGTTGATTCACATATTCTTGCGTAAAGTTTGCGTTTCGCGAAGGTAACAGCGGAATTCTACTAGTGACTATTTGAGAAGTTTGTAGAATTTGATAGACGTTGTTTTAATTAAAATTTAACTTATTAATTTCTAGGATGTTAAAACTTGGTAAAATGGTTTATGTTAAAAATACCCACTATGAACGCTAGAATATGTCTAACCTGATGTCCCAAAGATCGATGCTGAAGACGAGTTAGTTAGAAATAGATAGAACATGTCGCGTTTGCGAAATGATATCTTGGGACAACTCACACAACGCTATCTGATCCCAAACTAAGCAGAGCTTGTACTATGGAATATATATTTCTATATACATACATATTATAGATAAATAACACCCAGACACAGAATAAACCATCGTGCTCATCACACAAAGTTTTATCCAGGGTGGGGATCGAACCCACGACCTCTTGCGTAGCAGTCGGACACACTCCCACCGCGCCACAGAGGCTGTCTCATCATACACATAATACAAATTTCTAAAAAAGACTTTTGAAAAATAATTTCTTAAGACATGTTTCATGTTTACAGAATATCAAATTACGAATATATACCTGGATATCGTCGTATATCTGACAGCTTTTGGATTTCCATTGTCCACTTCTCTCGTCTCCTCTTTGGATACTGTAACAAAAGATACAGAACAATTAATAAAAACTCAAAATTGTGTAACACTAGAGTACCATACATAAACTTCAAAACAAAACTGCAGGAATAAAATATATCTTTGATGAAAATTTAGTCCAGCCATTAAGTCTCTAGTATCAATCAGTAATTGTATGCATTTTTACTGTTTTAGTTTTAAAAGTAGTTAATATTTTTCGTTTTTTATTTAATTGTGGGTCGCACAGCAACCATGTTAACACTTCCAGCTAAGCTCTTGTTAGGAGTGGGTTCACGTCAGTCTGTAGTAGTGGGCAGGATTCGAACCCCCGGCCTTACGATTGGGAGTTAGTGCCGCCGCTTCCTCAGTTAATTATTTAGGCATTATATTTTTGTTTTTAGGTTACAAACAAGCATACATTTTGCTTTATTATAAGCTGTTACCGTATCATATGTATGCTAACAGCAACAACAGATATAATTCACGCGTCGCCAACAATGTAAAAACAGGTTTGAAGCGGCATAACATTTTATACCAGCCCTATACAAAGCCACACAATTCCACATATTCAACAAAAAACAAATGGTATTCAAAAACAAGCATTGTTCAAAATAACAAACTTTATTACACGCCAAAAACATGTAGGTATGATATTCAAGAGCAAGTATCAAATATTAGCATAACTATTTAAAATGAACGCTTTATATCGTTGTAAAGGTGTGATCACACACTGGGGGATGCTTGTACTTAATTTAAGCTATCTAGGCACTGACAGTGTCCCGTTGAGAATGTAGGGGGACTATGAGTAGCTGGGAAAATACTCAAGACATTTTGGTTAAAACAAACATCGCAATTTATAAAGAGAAAGATCATAAAGAAACTGGCAATAAAATTAGAGTGACATGTGTGACAGTGTATTTCTTACAGAGTCTACATTTTCGTCGCCATCCAAAAAACACATGTAAAAATAGAGTCACATCAAACCTGTCAACAACTTGACTATACCTGCTATAGTATTAGGCAGTTACTTCGTCAACAGAATTGACGTGAACATGACTGTAAAAATGTCAATGAAGAAATATGTCTTCCTACAAAAGTTGCTAGCAAATAAATTAAATGTTTAAGGTCGACATTAAATTTTATTTTGGCAATACTTACAACATGTTACGCTCTGTAGCTTAACAGCGAAACATATTCTTCATACTAACGCAGATAGATTTAATTTAAGAAATCTTACTTGTAAAATTATTAGGATACTGGAAAGGTGCCAAAGTAGATAACATAATTTCAAATTATAATTAACAATCTATCCCCACACAGTATAAATATTAACTAAATTATAATTCTTACTGAAACACGCATGTAATTACTCCATTATTCATAAAATCATTAATCATTTTAACGACGTCTTTATTTTCATAACTACCCTCATCAAAAATGTCCTGTGTTTACGTATCCAACATGTGGTTACAGTACTCTTACGTCATAACCGAGTAACGCATCTCGACGCGAATTTGCCAAAGCCACCATTTTGTCGAAATATACTGCTCATTCTGTTAGAAGTAATTGTTCTCGCAGTGGGATATCGATCAAATGGTGTTAAACTTATTAAAGTGGGTAAGTGCCATTATTCATTTGGTTTTATTGGAGTTAGATATAAAAGATCGTTCGATTTTTATCTTCCAGTTTTGGGTGGATATCTAAAGTTATTAAAGGAACTGGAGGTGGTATTTTTATGGTTAGTAAAAAAATATATAGTGGGCATACTTCCGGTGAATTTGGGAACTGATTATACAAAGACTAAATATCTTGAGACTACTTACACATGGCAATCTTATCCCAAACTAGGGAAAGCCTGTACTATGGCAACCAGGCAACTGATAAAAAAATAATGGTCTCCTGACCGGTGCCGGTAAGGCAGCCAATTTCATCAGAGACAAGCCAACTACTCAGGAGATACTCAGGGATATAAGTGCATTCTCTATTATCTTACAGCCATAGTCTGATGGGACAATCTATACTAATATTATACAGCTGAAGAGTTTGTTTGTTAGAACGCGGTAATCTCAGGAACAGGAACATCCGAATTAAAAAATTCTTTCACTGTTGGATAGCCCATTTATCGAGGAAGGCTATAGCCTATATACCATCACGCTACGACCAACCAGGAGCGCAGCAGCAATGAGAAATGTTGGAAAAACGTGGAAAGTTTACGCAGACGAAGTTGCGCGGGTCAGCTAGTGATGGATAAATTAGGGGCAGGACGGCGACAGCTTGTAGTACTCTCCGAGGCTTGCTCGGTTGCTATTTAGTCACGGACCAAACACGATGCATTAACAACTAAAACATCACACATTTACAAAAACATAAATCCAACTACCCAGGTTGCCAATCAATGTTGTAATCCCATCAACACTACAACAACAAATCAAAAGAGAAAATAATTAATACCCAATAAATCCTATCAATTCCGACGATAGTTAAAAGCCAATTAAATCGTACTGCCATCGGAATCTGTCACCCAGTGCGGTAGTAATGAAAATTTTATCCCGAAACCCCCAAGTTATCGAAAGTCGTCTACGTGTTAGGGACAGATTCGGTTTACCAAATTAATTGGCGACGATCTTTGAAAATATTTTGACGGTATTGAAAATTGTCGATGGTACTTTCTATATCGCGGAATTAGATCGGATATGACATAACAAGATGGTTGGAAATAGGTCACCAATTAATATTTACTTGCGTAGATTTTTACTATCGATCTGTCCCTCGTCCGTAGCGGTTTCCTCCACTTATTATAATATAATGTGTGCATATGTGATATTCGCATAAGATACTAAAAACTGATATAAAAGTTAATTACAAAATATATGCAAATTGAAGCGGAGAGCCCTTTGTTTTGTACTATTTACGAAGAGTAATTGAAATTCCTTCATACTAAATATTGCTATTATATTATGTGATGTAATCACCCACCCAAAAATCGTCAACGACAACATTACTTAACCTTTCCTCACACTAACCAATAAAACACCAGACATCTAAATAACCGAACTTAACCCATATTCCTAACGCCGACCGCTACAATCCAACAAAAAGTAATTTCCTCTAAGACGCTACAGATTGTGTCTTTACTTTTTGTCTGTATATAGCATTAATAGGCCTCCATCAGACGTAAGCCCCGGTATTGGACCCGCAAAAACTCTTTGCTTCAATAAATAGAAGGTTTGAAAACCGCAAAACGCTCACAAATGTCTTCGAGATTAATGAAAGTTATAAGATGTAGCGATTTCCCTATTTGTGAAGTAATAATTCAAATTCTTTATTTAGCAAACAACGCTTTTAGTTCATGATTTCAAATTCAATTAATACTGCAACGAAAAATGTATATAAGACAAAAGGACTGAACAAATTTACATCAAATAGTACATTGAGGGTTAAATAGGCGATGAATAAAAACGTTAACGGTTTGAGAGGCTACGGACAACTAAAGAAGACATAGATGATTTATGGAAAAGGTGATATCAATAAAATGGGAATAAGTTACTCGACGAATGATTAACAGAGATGAATCAGAAAATTAGATGATGATAACTATTACATCAAAACAATACTACCTTTACAAGCTAAACAAAAATTCCCTAATGTAAATCTCCTGCAGCAACCAAGATCTCCCGTGTACATTAAAAATGATAGCCAAGAACTAGAGACACAATAACTTAGCATGGTGCCAATTCTAACCTCAAACAGGAAAAGAAAGAGGTTATAAATTTGGCACTATCTAGTCTTTCTGAGAGCAACTCATGTCACATAGACGAATGTAATTCAGTGAGATTGTTGGCAATGATCCATGATGCAATTTTTGATAGATTTGCGTCAATATCGTGTCTGTAAGGCCTTTATTTACATTTCTGTATTATCTAAATATTGTCATAGATTGAAATATAACGAAATTTAAGACAACTGCATACTGTTGGATTGTTTCATCTGACTGACATCTGTTAATGCACGTATAAATTGGATCGAAAATCCTTTTAAAATTATAAAACCAATAGTTTGAATAGACGGATGTTTGATACTCTTTCACGCAAAAACTACTGAATGGATTTGGCAGAAACTTTCCATTAATGTAGTTAATCATCAAATGGGAAAAACTAGTTTTCTATAGTCTACAATTAACTCGGGTCATCGCTGGAGCTTAAACCTTGAACCGTTCGGGCACTAAACAGGGTCTCAACATCGACCCTTTGATGGTTTCTTTATCTTTGTTATTGCTATTATTATCTATACTGGGATATGTTCTCATATATTTGTACATTGCAAAATATGTCTTATTTGCGAATGTAATAGAGTTGATTTATATTTTTAGAGTTATATCCTAGCTAATATTAAGACTAGACCAGTGATATACTTCTCTATTTTTGAAATTTTAAATTTTTTAGAGGTTTATTTTTCTTATTTCATCAACTATCCGTTTGTGACAATTTCATCTAAACCAATATAAACATAGTCAGTAAGACACTATAAAGATAGTCCGAAATAAACAGAGATACCTTAAATTTCTTTACCTTTTATATTGCTTACCTTAAAAATATTGCATGAAATCTATATTAATAAAATTCACCTTTGAATATATTTCTATTCCCATTTTTTTCAGTACACAAAAATGATTGAGTGCCCTTTAATAAATAAGTGCCTCTTTTCCCTATATTTGAAGTATAAGAAATTTCCTATTAAAAGAGATTTCTGTTATTCCCTTGAACTTAGAGTATAAAGATCGTAGCAGACTAGATACTCGTATATTACGGGCAGCATATCATAGCAGCAGGTTTAATCGATAGAAACGTTTAATAAATCAATATTTAGCCAACGCGTCTGACTTTTTGTGATAAATTAATGTCCTTATTAGTTTTCGTTTATTTGTGGAATATGAAGTAAGTCTCAAATAGCTCATTACATTATAATTATTAAAAAAAGTATGCAAGCGTTGCCATATTAAGACGCTTTAAGAATGTTTACTCATATTGTGTTGTAAATGCATTCAAAAATCAGAACCAGCAAATTTTGTGATAGTAAAATCGACTTTGCGTTAGTTTTGTATCAATTTCGCTCGCCAAATTTAATCGACAAATAATTTTAAAGACAGCGGAACGTCCAATATATGTTATCAGAAACGCGCGCGTTAAAAGTATCGTTTATACAATACCCTTTATTGAAATATTTCTTGTCAATATAACATGATGTCCCGATATTGTGATTCGGGTCGGATTGGGTTGGTTATTGTTTCAGATATATATTAGACAATTTCGTTATTACATATGCCGACTTTGATAGAAGTTTTTTTGTCTTTATGAATATCAAAAACGTTATTTCTTAGTAGCGCTTTCCGAAGGAGTTTTCCTGTTAAATTTCTTACAAGAATGATATGATAAAAAGTTTAGTAAATCTTTGTAAAGCACAATTTAGGCACTATTTAAAAAAAAAACGCGTATAGCTGTGAAAATTCGACTCAAAATTCGTAATAATAATTTAGTACAAAAATCATATAATTTCGATCAATTAGGTTTATATTTCCATCATCCGTATAACTCCGAACTTCGTAAAGACATATTGCCTCTGAAATCAGTCATTACACAACGTTGGTCCTTCGAGCCGAACTTCATAACCGCATAAAAAACCAAATTAAAAACTTCAATGATTTCCCGATGTTCGATAAAATTGAGGACGGGAGGAATGAGGAAAATTTCGTATATTTTTTGGCTTGAAAATATTCGGAATATAGAGAGTTCTTTCCAGGGGTCGCGTCAATGTCACCGCTGGATATTACGGACTGAGTCGCGGGTCGGACTTATAGAGACTAGATGTGCCTCGAATATGTATTAGCGGTAATGAATGTGTTTCAGACTGCGGCTTTGTTTGTGTGATGTAGTAAGTGAATATGTGTATGTGTATTGATGGAACGCGTTTTCATCCAGGATTTAGGAAGATTGTTTATAGCTGAAACATACTTAGTTTAGAGTATCTAATCTTGTTTGCTTAATGGATTACTAATGACTGCAAATTAATGAATGTTTCAAGGTTTACAGATGGAGTGAATATACTTTGCCGGTTTTATACAAAGTGACTGTCCTACAACTGTCCCGCGCAACTTCGTCTGCGTAAATGTTTCCCGATTTAGTAACATTTTTCATTGCTGCTCAGCTCCTATTGGTCGTAGCGTGATGTAATATAGCCTATAACCTTCCTCAATAAATAGGCTATCTAAAAGTAAAAGGAACTACTGATCGGAGAGAATCGGCCAACATCTATTTTTCATACCCCTAAGAGTTTGTTTGTTTGTTTGAACGCGATAATCTCAGGAACTACTGGGCCGCATTGAAAATATATTTTATTGTTGGATAGCCCATTTATAGAGGCAAAATATAAGGCTATAGGTTATAACATCACGCTACGACCAATAGGAGCGGAGCAGCAATGAAAAATGTTTTAAAAAAAAAGGAAGAAAAATTCATGCCCCTAAGTGATAAGGGTTGTCCACCCCTAACATTTATAACTATACTATAATATTAGAAGAGAGAGAAGAGTTTGTTTGTTTGTTTGTTTGAACGCGATAATCTCAGAAACTACGGGTCCAAATTGAAAAAAAAAATACTTTTAAATAGCCCATTTATCTAGGAATGCTATAGGCTATAAAATATCGCGCTACAACTAATGGGAGCGGAGCAGCAAGGAAAAATGTTGCAAAAATGGGGAAAATTTACGCAGACGAAGTTGCGCGGGTCAGCTAGCATACATAAATCTTTTATAAGAACTGACTGTTGCTTTCACAGTTCTGATTGCTGTACCGGAGGTTGTTCCTTCGCTTCCCACATGAACCAAAGCTTATCAGTTTTTGAAAAGTAGGATCTGAGTGTAATTTGCATTCATTAATATAATTAAAACATTTTGAAAAAGAGTTTTTTATAACGTGACTTTGAAATCAGTCGACAAATTGATAGGGGAGTATCAGCACCGTTAGTACTTACATTTTTTTTTTTAATTGCCTATGGTTGGCAGACGAGCCTCTCTCTTTAAACCTCGTTTGAAGAAAGACATGTCGTAGCGCTCGGAAAACACCGCAGCAGGTAGTTCATTCCAGAGTCTACACGTACGTGGAAGAAAAGAACGCCGGAATCGATCCGTACAGGACCGTATTGTTTCCAGGTCCACCTGGAAACAATAGAGATCGACCGGCGTTCTTTTCTGACAAACTAACGGTGCTGATACTCCTCTATCAATTTGTCGACTGATTTCAAAGTCACCCTGTATAATGGTTATGAAAAACTCTTTTTCAAAATTTAGATGAACTAGTCGCACTAACATATAGTTACTTTACCTTATATTTGTAATGGACGAACAGATAACTCGGCATCCAACAAAATTTGTTTGTCATATACCACAACTGTTTCGCAGAATTTAATCAAAAAGTTTTAGCTAGAATTTTGTTATTTACAAAAAGCAAGGTCTGTTAGTGACTGTTCGTAAACTAACTCAATAGGTACCAGATTTTAATGTCAGTACCTGTGATTTTGCTTTGAAAATGTCACTAACAGGGAAGCTAATGGGTTCGATTACCATACGGGAAAAAACTGTTTAAGACTGGGTGTGGGTACATTTTTTGTGTATGAATTTGTATGTTTGTGTGGAGTACTAGGGACATCCCTCCAGCACATTCTTCCGATACCAGTAGGAACTTCTGCTTACTCGTATAGCAAGCAGCTGAAAAACTTCATTTGCGCGATTCAGGATTCAAAATGATCATTTAACATTTATGTGACATTTTTAAAGTACCCCAAGACGATGTAGGGTTTTTTTTTTTAAACCAATATTTAAGACACATCCAGTACGTCATTACCCCGCAAGTTCTCTAGTGATGCAACTAACGAATATCGACATCTAATATTTTATGCCACGAAATTTTTCTGACATAGTGACGTGCTAATATCGACTTTTTTCTATTAATATTTGTCAAAGTTCGCAAAACGTTTTATTGTGCTTAATATGCGAAAAATTAAAACGATGTACGTACTTTTAGTAGAAAGATTATATTTTTGAGAAGGGTTGGCTATTTATGTGATATAAAAGTTTGGATTGAATGTCAATCATCTTTTTATTTATCTCATAAAAGTATCATCATCGTTTCATTCTCGCAAAATAACAGGAAAAATGATCTGTTTCACAGATGCATGTTTCAATACGTCCTAATCCACTTCTTACATTGTCCTACCTAACAGCTTATCTCAACGCCGGTACTAATATTAATCAATCAATGCAATAATAATGATGTGTTTTGTTAAGCTTCTTCTCCATAACCGCTAAACCAATAGTGCTGATTTTTGAACACATTTTAATTATGACAAATGATGGAGTCGTTGATGGATCCGTTGTTAAAAGTCAGTTACCTACTAATTCACGTTCGGACAATTGTTGTAAATGTTATTGTATATAATACTCGTATTTGTCGTGCATGTATTTTATAATTCTTAGACCTAAATATACTCGTAAGTTGTGGACCTCGTTTTAAAAAAACATACAAAGTCTCTTTAAGAGCTATAATGTCCATAGTTAACGACTGCCTATTCTATTCAATCGTCATATTTCTGACTAAACGTATCATTGCATAGTAAAATAACATACAACAACATATTAATTCATCACCTACATATATATTTTATACATCGCTAAGCAATTAGGCACTTTAATTAAATCGTAATAATAAAAAAGCAAAGTCAAAATTGCACAAATAAATGACACTATTGTCTACGATCAAAGTTCCCGTTCAAAATTAATTAAACTATCGAGCTTTTCCCATCCTTACTCGTTAATAGCACGATGCAATTGTTTGCAAATTGAAATCGAAAACTTGTTTAATTAATGACCGTACAGACGAACCGATGAGCCAATTAGAGAGGGGCTACCCAATTATCGATGTTCAAGTGTTAATATAACTAAAATTAATTCGGTATGGATATAATGTGGTATCGATTTGGTATTTTTAATGATGTGGTTTTTCTATAGCAATGTAGAGATGCGGTTTATATGAAAGGAAATGCTGAAATGAGTTTATGTGGAAGGGGAAATTAAGCGTTGAAATTAAAAGTTGTATTCGTAGATGTTATCATTATAAATACTATAGCCAGCTTTAAGATAAGTTACGGTTCTTTAATAAGAGGAGTTGGATCACAAACACTGTGACACAAGATTTTCAACCGCCATAAAAAAGGTGGCTCTGTTTGTCCTGTATGTATGTATGTATGTTCGCCATTTTCTCAGAGTCAGCAAAATTTGCATTCGGTGATGTGCTTAATTTTTGTTTCCCTTGATAAACATATAAAGGCGAATTTATTATTCTTAAAAAGTGATTATATAGGTATTAGAAGACTACTGCCGCACTAGGGTACATCAATCATCAGTGTGAGAGTCGAATCCACAGCCTCATGAAAAGCAGTCATACGCACTTAGGCTGCGCCACCGAGGCAGTTAAGCATTCATAAATGTTTTTTTTTTGTGATCCCACATTACTAGCAATCCTGTGCACCCCTCCAGCTAAACTCTATGGCTTGTGTTAGGAGTGGGTTCACGTCGGTAGTATAATGGCCAGGATTCGAACCCACGACCTCACGATTGCGAAACCGATGCCTTAGCCATTAGGCTACTGCAGCTTTTAAAGTTATGTTAATTCTGAGCCTGGGTGACTTAATGTAAGTCAGTTGAATGTTTTTAAAGTCTTCTGCGACACAGGATTTGTACCTAAGTGCGAGAGTTGGCATTGCTAATAAAAAAAATGTGTAATTTTTTTTCAATAGGTATACATTTAATAACTAAGTACTGTTGAATCGGCGGTAGACTAATGCGCAATCGTGAGGTTGCGGGTTCGAATTCAACCATTATACTACCGACGTAAACCCACTTCTAACACAAGTCATTGAATTTAGCTGAGGGGGTAAACAGGATTGTGGGACGTGGAGTGAGGAGTGTGGGAAGGAGTAATGTGGGACCCACAAACCTACATTGCTGGTTATTTTTATTGAAAAAAAAAATGTTTTTTTCGGCTAAAAAACTAATTACAGAAAAGTACTCGTAAATAGCGCGGGATTTTTTTTTTCAAAACGATTCGTATCATTTACGAGAATGAATAAAAGTTTCGATATTTATTTTTCCAATTCATGTTTGTGGACTTTCAAAGCTTTTTCCACGTATGTACATATGTGTTCTGTTTACTTAGTACCGCGCCTTTGGGTAAAACACTCAATATTGTATGAGCGGTACAGTGAAAAGCCTATATTTTGGGAATGGACGGAATAATTGTTTTTTTTTTATTTATACGTACAGGGTTGTATAAAGTGTAGATTCAGGTACCCACTGACCCACTGGTTTCTATAATCAATAGATTCGTATTCTGTGAAAAAATTGGTTTGTAGCGAAATGCCTGATTCTCGATTCTGGATAGCTTCTTATTTCCAAGACGTCATATTGTAAATAGACAGTTGTTTTTTGGCTATTTAGTATGCCGGGGATTTCAGGCAATAAATCGATCTAGCTAGAGGTTTTCATTTTAAGAAAATGTCGTTTTGAAAAACATGAAAAACACCCAAAATGACAAACAAAATGAGAAACACTGTCATCCCGCCCTGAAGCCAGCAACAATCTGCGGAGACTGCTGAGCTTCTGTAAATGTTTATACTGGGTGCAGTAAGAAATGAAGTAACTGACACAACACAAATGCCTGAAATGCACAATCGCCTAATCAAGAGTCTAAGTGCAATATTACGGCCCTGTTGAAACAAACAAGCCAATGCCTATACTTGGTACCATCTCTCAGAGATTAAGCCTGTGTCTCTAAAGTAGAAAAGCTAGAAGTCCTTATATTATTGTTCTTTACATACCTTTATCTCCCTTCAACTCCACGTTGCCTCTGTACCAAACAATCCTGGCAGCTGGTTTCGCATTCTTTACCAAGCAAGTTAAAGATACATCTTCGCCCTCCTTGACTTCAAGCTTGGAACTAGGCGTATGATTTGTAATTTCGACAGCGTTTGGTGGTGCTGAAACAAAGAAAAATAGGTTTTATTACACTATTCTTAGTTGATATAGAGAATTCTTAAAGACGCTATTAACCAAAAACACCTAAAAATATCGAAGATTTTTATACTACGTAATGAAGAGGCAACCAAAGAAGAGTGTCCCTTATGGTAAGCGTTACACTAGACCATAACAATACCAGTGCCACCCTAATACTTGTCTGGCGACTGCCTCTGTGGCGCAGTGGGAGTGTGTCCGACTGCTACGCAAGAGGTCGTGGGTTCGATTCCCACACGAGACACCACTTTGTGTGATCCACAAATTGTTGTTCCGAGTCTGGGTGTACTTTGTGTCCGTGATTTGTATGTTTGTAAAGTCCCCCGCGACACAGGGCTTGTACCCTAATGCGGGAGTTGTCTTACTATATATAACTGGCACTATTGTGGTAGCCACCCAGACTATAGACTCCTTATGATCTTTACTTAATTTCATATTTAGTTTTAATATGCGTCTTTTTAAGTAAATCGACCGTAAACGGTGTTGTCCTTGAAAAAAACGTGAAGTGACAACGCTGATTTGGGTGGCACTGTACAGTATTGTCTAATGAACTTAAAAACTCAAATAGTTCTATTCATGTAAAACAAAGAGATAATTAATCCAAAGCCCTAATAAAAATAAATGAGTACCTAACTTCTTACTATATAATCCGATTAAAAATCAATCGGAACAATTAAATTGTCATCATTTTCTACCACAAGCAGTCAAAAATAAAATTTATCTACTTCGCAATTAATAAAAGTATATTTTAACCCACAGACTTTATCATCAAATGACATTATTTCATTAATTCAAATTGCATAAATTATTATTAATCGTAATTTGGGGATGGGTATTAAAAACCGGGGATCGTAAATTAAATTGTAATCCTTGGGGTTGCCATGCCATTATTTTAATGAAAGCTTGGAGGTAAAAAAGACGTAATTGGATGTAGGTGCCGATTTGGAACCAAAATTGACTGGAATAATGGTGGAAAAGTTAACCTAGTCACTACGACATTTTTTTTAAAGCGATTCATAAAAAGTACCAATAGCGAGATACCTACAGCTATCCACATAATAGGCTTTTGAGCCATGGAATGTTGATTCAAATTCTAGGTAGCTGGTTTAGTATAAAATATGCATTATCGCAATTGTTTAAAACCGGTGCAGAACTTGCGATTAAAATATATTTAGATTGCTCTTTTAACAATGTAGATAGTAACCAAAAGGCCATGTAATCCTGGTACCAACATACTAAAACATAAATCTCTAAAAACTCTGAATTCTTCAAACTAATATATTGTAACTTGGATTTTCAATTCCAAAAGTTTCGGAACCTGTAACTGTCTGAATGCTACTAAGTGATTTAGGTGCATTGGCTCCATTTTTCAAGGCGGGCATTACCGCTATTCGCATTTCTGGGGTGTTTCAGAACTGAATGATGATTGCGCCAAGAATTGAGTACAGTCTTAGAGAATGCTTAAATCAAAAAGATAACCAACGTCTAGCAATGACCTATCGTATGGTAGCCTAATGCTATGATCCGCGTTCTCGACTTTTTGTAAGTTATCACTTACTTAGGTAATTGGAAATAGCCATGACAAGACACAGTCATGTTGAATTTTTGTATTGATTTTATTAAGTTTCTGTAGAGAAATTTGGATGCTTGTATCTTAATTAGATGACCATAAAACAAAGGAAACCAGGTGTAACGAATGGTGTGGTTCTTGTGAACAAATCTCACCATCAAACTGGCCTCTTTATGAGCGGTATTTTTTTTCTGATTGTTTTACTGTGAGGAAGTGATCAAGGAACAGCAATTATCTGGTGGCCTATAAATAAATTACAACATTTTGAACAAGTTTCCAATAACGGTAGCGCACCTTAAAGTATGAGAAATAAGTTACATTTTACTGGAGAATTTTGACACAAGGAAGACGTGAAGTATAAACAATCTCTTTCCAAGTAGTTTGATTCTCAAACGGAAATTATCCAGACATATTGCTTAACCCACTACTAAGTACGTAAACTTTTTACCTCTAGACATTACAAAGTGCGATGTGGACCGCAACAAAGCTGGTTCCCACCTTTGTGAGCAGACAATAATATCCGGTTACTGTCCTCGAGTAATAAGAGGCAAGCGGGTGGTCGAAACGTGAGGAGATTTGGCGTCCATTTTGGGAAAGTTGGTATGAAAGGATTGGTTGTTGAATTTGGGTGTTTGAAAATATATATTGTGTATACAAACAGCTAAAGGTATATAGTAGGTAGTGACAGGGTGAAAGCGTTATAAAAATTGGTTTTTGAGGTTAGATACGATTTCATGAGTGTAGGACATCAATGTCATATTTTTGAGGTGATGAACACAGGACGAACATTGTGTGTCTGGCTGTAATTGACCTAAAATTATGTACCCATGTATTTAATTTGAAAGAAAGACATCTGGTTGTCATTGTACAGACTCTGCTTAGCTGGGGATCATATTTTATTAAAGGTAGTAATAATCAGTTTGATGATACACCTAACTCAAGAGGATTTTTTTAAAGATAAATAGCAATGTTTGATTGTAGCAATGTGGGTCTTCATGAGCATAGTTTAACTATGCTTGACAAATGTTTGTACACCTGCTTCAGCTTTTTTGATTAATGTAAGAAAGTAAACATTATAGGGGGGATTAATGCGTAATATACTCTATAATATAAATCATTATTTTGCTGAAAGAGAAATCATATAAATCGCTTAACTGATTTCACTGAGACCTAAATTTATTATCGCTTCAGCTTATGTCTTATTGTAAAGTTTCGAAGTACTTATAAAATGATTGTGGCAGGTTATTCTAAGGTTTTGGTTACAATTTGATACGGTTTTATATAAACTAGTTACGCCGACGACGACGCCTAAGTTTTAAAATAAATAATTATGTTGATTTACATGTTGCTGACGTACCTACTAGTTGATAATATCAATTGTATATAGTTTATGTCAAATAATAATAAACTTTCTTCAATTAGAAAACTTAATAAGTATAATATAAAACTAACTCCAATAAACTGATAAAAATATCATACGGAGGCTATGTTGGCTGATTCTGAAATATTTTTTACGCTGTAATGTTCTCTCTCTTCTCTAAACTAATCATTTTAGCGTTCATAGTTTTTTTTTTTATAAAGATAACTAGCAATGATATACGCAAAACGGCTGGCAGGAGCTGGATGCGAGAAGCCGAAGATAGAACAAAGTGGAGTGCAATTGGAGAGGCCTATGTCCAGCAGTGGATTGCGATAGGCTGATGATGAACTAGCAATGTGGGATTGAGTCCCACATTACTAGCAATCTTGTTAACCCCTCCAGCTAAGCTCAAAGGCTTGTGTTAGGAGTGGGTTCACGTCGGTAGTATAATGGGTAGGATTCGAACCTCACGAGACCTTTATTTATAAACTTCTTAAGATTTTTTAGGATATTTAAAAAATCACAAGAGCACCATTATCAATTTATACAAAATAGCTTTAAAATAAAAATAATTATTTATAATTAAGTTCTAAAAGAATGGTTTAATAATGTGTCAGAGGCAGCTTGTCTTTGTATAATTTAAATAAGATGTTTTAGAAGTATTTTAAAAAGATAATATAAATTTGTCAGGTCAACATTATCCTATTTCAAAGAAGTAGTCATAATAATCACTTTCATTTTTGAATTTAAAATGACACAAGATTAAGATTGTAGAAATATCAATCAACTGACTAATGTACGAATTTCGCGTAAATGTCTATTATCAAAATAGAAGGAGTTTGAAGTTATTTCTTGTTTCAAGTGCACGTTCCGATCTATTCTACAATCACGTTACTCTTATAGTCCGTGAGACGAAATTCAACATGGCCAAGAGAGATTAGGCGCTGGACCAACGCCTCATAGTGAGATTTTTTTCGAAAACGGTCACTCAATCGTCAGTGGTAACATTACTTAACCTTTCTAACATCACAATTTGCTCAGCCGCCACCGAATCATACTATATTTCTAGCTAACAGTTGCTGTGCGGCTCACTACCTAATAAGCGTGATGATAAAATTAGCATAAGTTACTCCTTACATCAACAGCTGTCTGACAGTTAAAGTCCTGTCAAAATCCATCCAGCCTTTTCAGAGATAAGTCGGAACAAACAGACACTTCAATTTAATGAGTTTGGCTGTTTATCATAAACACAGTCAAACCCATGACTTTGAAGTAGTCTCAACAAAAACATCCAAACAATATATTCCATCAATACACCATGAATGCTTTTGTGGGCCATTACGACTTCCGTTACCATGGTAACCATGGCAACCATGCCAGGAAATGTAGGAAGATGCCGGTAATAAAACATGTATTAGATTATAGTGGGGGATAAAATGGAGGGGATATATCTTAAGTTTATCACTACATATTATGAAGAAAAGCTGCCGTTTGATGTATGTCTGTTTGTATGTTTAGTTCATGTAAAATGTGCAACGGATAATCATTTAGATTTTTTTTCTGAAAGTTTCGGTGGAGTGTAATATGTATAGGTACTATAATTCCGCCTCCCCTCGGACCGCGGTAGCGTTTAGACGTGTGACCCGTGCAACTTTTAAATTCAAAATCTTTAAATTTAATATTATTTTGGTAATAAATAAACAAAATAAATTCGATCAAGTACTAGGCGCGCAGTGCTCGGTGGAGATACGCGTGGTCACTGTGGAAGGAAGACAGCAACAGCGGTGACAACAACAGCAAGCGCAGCTACTACAGTGCACGTACGTCACGTCACGCCGCCACAAGTAATTTTTACGCTTGACACAATTTATGAGCGACAGCGATTAGCGGATAAAAGTTTGTGTTTGGCCCAAGTACAAACAATATTTGAAGATACTATTTTAATTACTTCTCTTTTCTACTTCTGCTGCAATGTATAAAACACCCCCAAATTCTACAAAAGAAAATACTGGACGCGAAGATGAAGATAACTTACTGAAAACGCCGCAAATTCAAGCTATCCCTTCACGTTCCGAATCGGATATTAGAAGACTTTATGATGAAGAAGCTTTGCATATGAACGTAACGCAGAGATTTAAACGGAAATACACGTCTAGTGAGGTCAACAGCGATGATATGGAGAGTTTCAAAAATGAAATGAGAGATTTGATGAAAGAATTGTTATCTGCCCAAAATATCCGCCTTGACAAATTAGAAAGTCATATGATGGAGATAAAAAATCATAACTCGGACATTAAATCAACCACTGGTGAGCTAGAAAAGTCTTTGACTTTTGTCTCCGATCAGATTTCATCACTTGCGATGAAAATAACTGACCTGGAAAAGGAACGAAAGTCAATGATAATAAAGGTGACTGCACTGGAAAAGAAACTGGAAGCATACGAGTTTAATCTTGTTAAAACTTCTGCAGAAATTCGCAACGTACCCAAAGTAGACTACGAAACAAAAACAAAGCTATTTGAAATTATACACAACCTGTCAAAACATGTAGGCATAACCGAGGCAAACTGTATTCGCGACGTGACACGACAACCATCCAGAAGGGAACACAAAACTTCAAATATTACTATTGAATTTACGAACACCCTTATCAAGAGCAATTTCCTGATGGCGGTGAAAGAGTACAACAAAAAGAACCCAAACAATAAAATTAACTCACACCAACTGGGTCTGCATTCTTCACCACTAGTACCCGTATATATAGCAGAACAACTGACAGCTTGTACCAAAAGATTATTTTATCTTGCAAGGAACTTTGCAAAGTCCAACCAATACAGTTTCTGCTGGTCTTCTTATGGACGTATCCTGTTGAAAAAGGATGCGGATAGTCAACCCATTGTAGTGAACAATGAAGAACAGCTGCGGCAACTGGCCTCTTCCAATACAGCATGACTACGCATGTATAAACCTTTTTTACTTTGTTTAGCTTTTTCCATCTTTAGTTTAAGTTTAATTTATAATTCAACAACTAAATATACCCACATTGTTATTATTGCTCTAAAAACATGTGCGATCTGCAGTAACATTTTAATACAATATTCTTTCAACATCAAAAACTACACCTTACATATACAACACAACTTCCATGCACACATAACTAATATTTTAACATATATCCACACACACTTTCAAAATCAAATCACTTACATCAAAATTAACCACTGCATCACATCCTGCTATTTGCTACGTTTCTTCCTTATTCGGCTGTGCTTTCCAGTATTTAGTAAACATTGCCTACATGCTTATATCTCATGCAACTACTTAAAACCTTATATGTTCCACTATGAGCTGTTGGTCTCTATTCGGATAGCTAAATTCAACGTCGCATCCTTATCTGAAATAATTAATATGCTACGGTATTCAGCCCTTCTGATGCATGCTTAAAAAGTTTAAAATTCGATCACTTACAGAACCTTCATAATGATCTAGACCGATTCTCAATTGCACACTCATCTATCAGCCAAATTGAGGATAGCAAGCGTTTAGCTTGCTCACACGGAAAATCACTATCACTTCTATGTCAAAACATAAGGAGTATTAATAAAAACTTTGACGGATTGCTTACACTACTTCATAGAAGTGACGTACTATGGGACATTATCATTCTTACAGAATGCTGGTTACTAAACTCACCAAATTTACCAAAACTAAATGGCTATAATTCCACAATGACTTCTAAGATACACACACAGAATGAAGGGGTCGTAGCATACTTCCGCAGCCACCTTCAAATATGCAGCTCAGAACCGGTCCTACTAGACGCCAATTGTTTATGTTTAAAAATTAACAAGGATACTGTGGTAATCGCGGTTTACCGTCCACCGTCTAATCGTAACGTTTCGGACTTCTTACAATCGCTAAATGATCTATTGAATATGTACCACACTTACAGAAATATAATACTAACGGGTGACATAAATATCGATATCTCTGAGAATAATAACGACCCTCGCTCAGCTGAATATCTTAATTTGGTGGCATATCACGGTATGCTGCCGGCCCATACTCTATGCACAAGACAAAATCGTACATGTCTTGATCATCTTATTCTTAAGTCAAAATTACCAGCTTTTTGTTATGTAGCAAGCACTTCAGTCACTGACCATGACACAGTTTTATTTTTTCTCCGCTATAGATGTTTCTCTAATACCACTACATTTAAGTACAAACAAATAAAAATTCTTAACTATGATAATATAGAATCTGACATTAGCAACATTGATTTTAGTCCCATATATAGCTTACATGATGTTAACGAAGCAACTGATTACCTTATTAATAGTATAAATACAGTTATTACCGCGAATTCAAATTTAAAATCAGTTCCTAACCGTAAAAGGCTACAAAAATACTGGATGACTCCCGGCTTGTTAAAATGTCTACGCAATAGGGACAGTCTACATCTTAAACTTAAAAACAACCCAAATAATGAAATCCTAAGAGTTACTTATAATAGATACAGAAACTATTGCATAAATTTATTAAGGAATGCTAAATTAAAATATAATAAAAACCAAATAGATAATGCCAAGGGCAATACTAAAAAAGTCTGGGATGCAATAAAAACTATTACAAATACAACCAAAGAAAAAAGTCCACCGTTGGAACTCCTATCCATGGCGGACCCTAAGCGCTCCGTTAATGACGTTAACACCCATTTTGCAAACATAGGACGATCGAAACCTGCAACATTGACAGGCAACAATAACGTTCATCCTCACCTAGCTGATAACCTACCGTACCATCCATACACTTTCACCATGTTGGAAACAGATGAGACTGAAATAGAGAACTCTATTGACAATCTAAAAAATGATAGTGTTGTGGGAAGTGACAACATTTCTGGAATGTTCCTTAAAAAATACAAAACCTTCCTGATTTCACCAATCACATACATATGTAATCTTGCATTGAGCACAGGTACATTCCCGGAGGCGTTTAAACTTGCAGTTGTTCACCCTATTTATAAGAGTGGTGACCGAAATAATCCGACGAATTACAGGCCAATTTCTATACTCCCAACTCTCTCTAAACTATTAGAGAGAGTTATAAATTCCAGGCTTAGAAAGTTTATTGAGACAACTGAAATTCTTTCCCAACACCAATACGGTTTTCGATCAGGTTTATCTACAAGCAATGCAGTTTTGGATTTATCCAATAAAGTCGTCGCCCAACTTGACCAAAAACAGAAAGTCATAGGTGTCTTCCTGGATATCGCGAAGGCTTTTGACACTATTTCAGTACATGTCCTCTGCACTAAATTGGAAAAGATCGGTATCAGAGGCACTCAACTTTCCCTATTTAAAAGTTATCTACTGAATAGGAGACAGTACGTAAAGATCAGCGACTACTATAGCGATGAACTAACAGTGGTAAATGGAGTTCCTCAAGGCAGTATTCTCGGACCAACTCTATTCTTACTTTATATTAACGACCTTTGTCAATTAAGCCTGAAGAATACCACCATCTTTACTTACGCTGATGATACTGCCCTTATAACTTATGGTGATACTTGGGAGTCTACATTTGGGTACGCTCAATCCAATCTAGACTTAGTGACTAGCTGGCTTTCCAAAAATCAACTCAGGCTCAATGTAACCAAAACAACATATCTTTCCTTTTCGTTAACTGCGCCAGGAAAAAATCCTTCCTTGTCGCTTTCTCTTACTGCGCATTCATGTAAACCACTCTCTCTACCTCCTTGTAACTGCCCTACTCTGTCTCGATCAAGCTGTGTTAAATACCTTGGTGTACAAATTGATGATCAATTTTCATTTCACGCACACATAGATGCACTTACATCCAGGCTTCGAAAACTAATTTTTATCTTTAAAGCTCTCCGTCATGTAGTAAATCCCCAAATTCTTAGAATTACCTACCTTGCTCTGTGTCAATCCCTCACGCAATACTGTATTACAGCCTGGGGAGGCTCAAATAAGACCCATCTCCTAAAATTAGAACGCGCCCAACGAGCTGTGCTAAAAGTTGGTTGGAAGCTACCATTCCGGCATCCTACGACCGACGTATATAAAATTTGTAATGTCTTGTCTGTGCGTAAATTGTATATTCTTAATATTATCCTCACCACTCATTCATTAACCCCCTTTGACCCTTCCAAATCCGATTTCAGGCGACGCAAATTTCAGGTGTGTTCGCCTGTATCGGTCAGAATAAGCCTTGCCCAACGATCTTTTTATTTCCTAAGTCACTATACGTATAACAAACTAAATAAAATATTGAATATACATCCGATGTCAAAATTTCAATGTAAGAAAACACTAACTAACTGGCTATACAATCTAGACTATGATGAAACCGAAAAGATTATAGTCACATCTAAGTAGCGAAACGCACACACACACACAGACACGCGCACACCCTCACACACACAAACACACACACACACACACACACACACACACACACACACACACACACACACACACACTCGCATATGCTCACTCACACATTCACTCAAACAGGCAATCACGCACTCTTATATAATAACATTGAACTTACCTTATTGATATTCTTGTTCTAGTTCCTAATAATCTCCAAATTGTAAACTAAGCTTTATATCTTTATTCCTCTTAGTATGTTAATCTTGTACGTATTGCACTCTATTATTTAGCAGTAAACTAAAATATATAATCATAGAGAGAGCCTGGAGATTTGTCACACAGGTTTCGTACCTAGTACGAACTCCAGCTCTCACTAAGGTTCCTCGTATTATGTAAAACAAACAAATTGTAACATGCTTGTAAACCTTATTGAGAGAAATAAACGTTATTATTATTATTATTATATTATTATTATTATTATTATAACATAAAACTAGCTTTTCTCCGTGGATTCACTCATGTTAATTTTTTTTCAAGCCTCTTTTTACAACCTATCCTTCCTTTCATTAAAATCTGTCTCGTAGTTATTGCGTAAAGGAGTTTTAGGTAAGCCTGTGCTGTAAGGATTCCGTGACTCGTACTAGCACATTGAGATATCTGTGACGTTAAGCAACGTTACCACTGCCGGTCCATAGATGGGTGACCGTTTTTGAAATTTGTCACTTCCCTCTAGACCTTGGAGAGCACATTAAGCCGTCGATCCTACGCCCAATCTCTCTCCGGTCGTGTCACGACACGTGTGTAACACGACCGGAGAGAAATTCGGCACATAATCGGTCTATGAGAGTGAGGGAATAGAGAGTGCACTTGGGCTTGCACACACACTTGTGCACTATAATATCTCCTGCGTAGTTGGCTAGTCTCTCATGAGATTGCCCGCCGTAAACGAAATCGGTTAGGAGACTTAATATTAGTAATTTATATATAACTTAAAAAGCTTTTGACATCCAATATTTGTTGCTTACTAAGTGAAAGCGAAAACAATTTAAAAGTATAAAGTTTTATTTTTTATTAATGATTCATATTGACATTTTGATTTTGAGTAAAAAAAAACTTTCATAAAATAAAGCATGTTCCCACAGCATTTCCCAACTACTCGAAAATATGTATATTATCTCACAATTACAAAGAATAACTTCCGATTCCGTTTTACATCAAATATTACGCAATTAAGTCCGAAACATATTTTTGAATACCGTTTATCTAACGCTCATTCAAACAGTCACCTAATCACCATTTATTTAACAGTCACAACAAAACAAAAACTAAAAACGGACTCTTTGAACGACTCAATCTATACCCTTTAAAACTTTTTAATAAAAACATCAGCTGTTTACTAATTACTTTGAAAACTCCCTAATTTCAGATCGGCCCTAATCCATCAATTATTCAGAACATTCGTCAAACTTTTGGAAGGAAAGAAATAAAGAAAGAAAAAGGCCTAGCGTTGTACGAGTACTTGCTAGTTTCTTTAGTAAATGTTTGGACGATATGTGAATGTGTAATGAAAGGTTGTATTTTCTTGTATTCAATCAAATATACATGTGACACGTCGGACTATATAGATTTAAAAATGAACGCTCAGAATGCTGCTGTCTTTATTTTTCTATTGGTTGAAGTAATGAGCGAGACACGCACGACCATATTTTCAGAGATGTCCCTCGAAGTGTGTGCGAACTTACAAACTGGATAATAGATTGTATTGATATCCATGGTGTTTTATTGTAGGCTAACAATACAAGTATATGAGAAGACATTTGATACGAATTAAAGGCGAAATCATTAATGCCCTATGGGTCGATATTCATGCATCAGATATAATTGTGTAGTTGTATCGTTTGCAGAAACTAATGTTTCTTTCTTATCTTTTCTTTTCTTACATTGCGACTTAAGGGGGCATTACACTGAGAGAATAATTTATTTATTGCTACGTACACAGTAACACGATCGCCGGCCTCGCCCTTCCGCACACAAATATTACTTTACAGTGCGCAGGAGCGCAGGTCAAAATAAAGTAGAATATTCGTTCGTACAATAAAGTAGATTTATTTGCGGGATCATAGCGATATATCTTTATATCGTTTACGAGAAAAAACTCTTTGACTAGTGACACAATTTTTTTCGTGTCTGAATATTTAGGTTTTCTATTTACATTTTTGAGAGAGCCGAACCCTGTTTCGTGTAATCTACCCTTAAGGAAGTTTCTAAAATAATAGAAATACAACATCGAGATGTTCTATTATTATCTTATGTTGATCATCATCATCATCAGCCTATCGCAGTCCACTGCTGGACATAGGCCTCTCCAATTGCACGCCACTTTGTTCTATCTTCGGCTTCGGCTTATCTTATGTAACGAAGCTATACTTCCACAATCAGGCAACTCAATGTTATATTAACTTATCTGCTATCCCACTACGAAACAAAGGTCTCTTTAATACACTTCCAAACTTAAAATCATGTGTCATCTTCTCCATATTACTCAAATGCATCTAATTCGTTACAATAACGTCAAAACCACTTTCAATTTTATTGCCAACCATAAAGAAAAACATTGTTTATTTCGATCCCAATACGTCATTATACTGTAAGCACCACAAAACTTTGCAAACCAGCCCAAATCCAATGGATGAAAACAACCAAGTTTTCAAGAATAGATTTAAATAATTCTGTAATCCAATTTTGAAGGAACAATTCCCGTGAACCCCGAAAACGAAAAAATACAAAAGGGTTCCCTCGATCGAAATGTGCCAGGTTAATAATGCAATTAGAAGTGCCGCTTGTACAGCTACGACGAGGTCGCAAATATAAACTGTAGCGGGAGTGACGGCGACTTTATAACAAAAATTATAAAAGCAATTGGAGACACGTTCTGTTAAAGAAGATGAGCATAACATGGTAGAGTTAGTTGTCGCTACATATTTGACCTGATACCTACTTCATTTGATCATAAACTAGGCAGAGCTTGTGCTATAGCAACCAGAGGACTGATGAATATACTCGTAACATTCTAAAACATACAGAATTATAAAAAAAAACTACATCAAGAAACAGAATGAATTGAATTTAAATGTGGTAACGACAGTGTTAGTCTTTTTAATCAAATTAAGGTTATATTTGCTGGAAAGGTGTCTATATACGGTGGATGAATTGGGATTTAAAACTATTTCATTGCTCGCGTAACTACTTCAATTACTTGGGAGGTGTATGTTTCGCTATTTTAAATATTTCTATTTCTATAATCTTTAATTGTGTATGTTATTGTAAATTGTAAATGTTTTTATATCTTGTATTGTGCTACACTAAGTACATACTAACATCCTAAGTATTGTGCATGTATTTTCTTTTTTTCATAAGTAAAACATTTCAACTACATTATTGTTTCCGAAATTATTGAAAGCATAAATTATATCAATCGGCTAGGAGCAAGTGACCTCTGACTTATTAGTCCGGTTACCCTTACAAGACCAGTCAAAATAACACGAATTTGAGTAGTTATGTATTCTGCACATAAACGTAACGTTTCTTTAAAATTGCATATTCAAAAGCCTTTTAATGACGTAAAAAAAGTATGTGTTCTGACACCCAGATAGCTTAAAAGCACAAGAAAATTAAAGATGTAAATTAATCAAAAAGGTTTTATCCAAGAAATATTGATGTGTTCAGCCCCGCTCTCCGCTCTCACTGGCACCAAACCGGTCTACTAAAAGCCACTTCTGACCGTGAGAAAAGGTAATTATTGACTTTTTCAACTTCCTTCCGCCGACGCCTGGCGAAAGTAGATAAGGCTGCCTAATTAAAACCCGTACTGTACTTCTTTTTGTACGCGAGGGTTAGAAAAGAAAAAGATAGGTATCTTTTTGGCTAAAGGATTCATCATCTTAGTCTTTTATGGAGTTACTGGAGGGTTAGGTTTCTTTTTCTGAAACCACAATGAGTTTCTTTATTTCAAAAGCGGCGGTAGCCTAATGCTAAGGCTCGCAATCGTAAGGTCGTGGAATCGAATCCTACCAAACAAACTACCGACATGAACCCACTCCTAACACAAGCCATTGAGCTAAGCTGGGCGGGTTAACACGATTGCTAGTATGAAGCGATATCTTTAAAAAAAAACAAGGTCGTTTACAGCCCACTAAACTACTAGTTTAGCGTAGCTTGCATAGTTGAGCCAGTTATTCATATTTGTGCGTCCACCGCAAACTATGCTAGCCTAACTAACATGGATGAAAAACTAGCCCAACTAAGCGACCTCAATTTGTTTAGTTTTAGATGGACGATCGGCTTAAGCTCGGCTGGATATGCAATGAAATCTTACAAATCTATAAAATTATTCGCTTATTACAAGATCGTCATAACTAAAAGAATACTCATTTTACAGTAAGCTAATTTTACACTTTGAATTTGATATATCTCATTAAAAAAGAACACAAACAGGTTACCTAAACCTTTTTGAAATGTTTGTGTTGGTTAATAGTGCTGTACACCTACCTGTTTGTTATTTTTTGTAAAATATAGCAAATTTAAGTTTAAAATTGGCCTTCTCTAAAATGAGTATTTATTGTTATGACGTTCTTGCTTTAAGTGAGTGACGAGATGTATCTATTGTAAAGAAAGCGTACCGATTGTGGTCAAGAGTCAACTGAACTTCAGTTTGGCCAAGTCGAGCCCTGACCTCCTTATAAATTTCAGCGTAATTTTCTTCCGAAACCTAAAAATTCAGTTGCAGAACTTTTTAAATACATCTGACTTAGAAAAAAAGACATGTTTATGCATCAGACGACCTGTTGGTCTGGTGGTTAGTGACCCTGACTGCTAAGCCGGAGGTCGTGGGCTCGATCCCCACCCAGGATAAAAATTTGTGCGATGAGCAAGATTGTGTGTATTCTGTGTCAGAGTGTTATTTATCTACAAATAAGTATTTAAATAAGTTTATCGCCCTGCTTAATTTGGGATCAGATGACGTTATGTGAGCTGCCTCAAGATATGAATAGATATTATACAAGCGTCGTAGCTTCAAAGATAAAAAAACAGCAAATAAAAGTTGGGTGTGACTGTATTTGGATTCCCAGAAGAATATTTTTCCAACACCGTCCAAAGTTAGGCATTATTTCTTAATCACTAACAATTTAATTCAACAACAGTTTATAGTATGTGGCCCAGTTAATCTATGTAAGTAAATCCTGGTCACTAAGGCCGGGTAAACCGACAGTAAATCTAACAATATATATACTTACATTAACATGTATGTATGTTGGTACACGTACAGTAATCCTGTCTAAAGAGGAAATATAGCAAACATTTAGTAAAATTAATGGACATTCTCCATTAACGTTTTAAAAAAAAAAGATATTGTTTCATTGTTTTTAATGTTTTTTAGTTAATGGATAGTAAGCCCTTTTTTTATTCAATTTTGTCAGTGACACTGTTTACTGTACGCTTTAAGTGCACATAGATTAGGTCGCAGGCACTATCAACTTTACACACAAATATCAAGTATTTTCAGAGATAATAAGATATGAGAATGATAAAACTATATATTTAGAAAATATACAAAAGAACAGGTTTTAGTTAAATCAAGTTCATTGATTTACTTACTAAAGAAATATATATATATTCCTAGCAATAAAATATCACACACATCATACCATTTAACAAGCTATTGTGTAAACATTTAAAACGAAATAATAAAAAAAAACCGGCCAAGTGCGAGTCCGACTCACGCAAAAAGGGTTTCGTACTATTATCTATACAACATTAGACACTATATTACAATACTAGCTGTCCCGCGCAACTTAGTATGCGGAAATTTTTCCCGTTTTTGCAACATTTCACGTCGCTACTCCGCTCCTATTAGTCGTAGCGCAATGTTATATAGCCTTCCTCGATAAATGGGCTACCCAACAAAAAAAGATTTTTTCAAATCGGACCAGTAGTTCTTGAGATTAGCGCGTTTAAACAAACAAACAAACAAACAAACAAACTCTTCCGCTTTATAATATTAGTATAGATCAAGCAAAAAACGGCAAAAAAATAATTGCGTTTGTTGTAATGAAACGTTTGTTGTATGGAAGCCCCACTTAAAAAATATATTTTATTCTGTTTTTAGTATTTGTTATAGCGGCAACAGAAATACATCATGTGTGAAAATTTCAACTGTCTAGCTAGCTATCACGTTTCATGAGATACAGCCTGGTGACAGACAAAGGGACAGTGGAGTCTTATATAGTAACAGGGTTCCGTTTTTACCCTATGGGTACGGAACCCTAAAACGCAACTCTAATCCGTGAGATTAAAACTAAAACCGAAGTATAATTTAATAAAACCACTGCAAGTAAATCGGTTTTTAATTTAAAAATCAGTTTGGTTCAAGAACTTTGATACCACAGACAGAGAGAGACACTTTTTGTTTCAGAAGATAAAAAGGAATCCTTTGATGTCCACATTTCTAGTGTTATTTCCCAGCCACAATAAGTGCCTGTCACATTGAAACTGCATTTACGTACATACACAGACAAAGGCCTTTCCCGAAACACCATTGTCTCCTCAACTGACCCCTCTCATCTCCACATACATACCAACAACTTGCCGCCTCCAAATATTTGCACTACCCTACACGAAACCACAATCTTTCAACTTTGGACTTTATCACCAATTTGATATGTATCCAATTCGTCTGTCATGATTTCCGCTGAAAGCCTGCAGGCTTTTAATAAACAGCACGATATATTGACACGACCCAAAGGTACAGACCAAAATAAAAATGGTTGACGACAAAGAAAAAATGGGCAGCTTTTGACAACAGTTTTGTAAAATGTTTGGAAATGTTTGTTGTTTGAACTAGCCATTCAGCCCGCGAATTTAGCTTACAAGCTTTGTTTGGCCTCTTCTTCTTCTTCTGTATCGTTGCCTAGAGAACTTACAGAAAGCATTGTAAGAAATTAATATTATAAAGTTATGTCACCGTTAACTGCATTGTCAAAGGCCCGTGCCCAATCAAGTCTAGCCTTGTACATGTGGTCCAAAGTAATAATAATAACATCTTGGGACAACTCACTTGTACTATGGAAACTAGACAACTGATAAACATACGTATATATTTCTAAATGTTATAGATAAATAACACCCAGACACAGAATAAGCCATCATGCTCATCACACAACGTTTTATCCTGGGTGGGGATCGAACCCACGACCTCTTGCGTAGCAGTCGGATACACTCCCACCGCGCCACAGAGGCAGTCAAATCATCATTAGGACGCTTTATTGTTTTGTGGTTTAAAAAATAAACTGTCTTAAACAAAATCATGTACTTCCAATGACACAAAACACAGAATATGATGTAAAATGGACCATCGTTTAAATTGCACCGTTTACAATAATTCTTAATAAACTCTTACTATCTAACGTGTTCCACCTATTTTATATAAATCTTCTTTATTAACTAATTCTACTGTTATATTTGTATTGCAAACCACTATGGCATTGCAATAACAAACCATCTTAGAATCTACCAGAATAATTTGAAAGGTTTCTACTCAAAGAAATCTCACAAGCAAATCAAGGAGCCAATTCCACCCTTCCTGACAACATTCATTATAAAGCCCACATACCTATTTAAATTCTAAAAATACGTTCTCAACTCAATTAAGAACTCGAAGTTTGCAAGAAGCGATATATCTATCGGTCTAATCTGAAGTTGGCAGTTATGCCGGGGTCTGTATCAATATAGATTTTATCTCAACTTCCTTTTACAGATGGCGTATTTTGTACTTAGGGGTTTATTTTTTGTAGTAAATGGTCAAGTTTTAAATGCACATTTAGTTTTAATGGTATGACGGTTAAGATTTTAAATGGATTTGAAGTTCCTATTGTTTGTATTAACAATGCTGCCTTATTTCAATTCATAACTAGATTCGTTAGATTGATAAATCAAATTTGCAATGTGAGTAAATGAACAGTAACAAAAAAAACAGATATGACATTAGGAATGCTTGGAAATTGCAAATTTTGAACAGAAAGTGCATCTAAACTCAGAATATCAATTTATAGATCTTAAACAAACATGTAACATACAGGTTTGTTTGTACTTGTGATTAATAAATGCTTACAAGGTGATATAACTTGGTAGGAATTATCCAATCAATGAACTAAGCCAATAATCAAATTCATGCATTGATCAAATCGAAACGAAATAAACAATACACAAATGCCATTGGTTAATTCCATTTCAGCAATATCAAATTGGGATCGTCAGTTAACAATATTTCATAAAACAAACCATGCCTGGCTAGGTACTGATAAATGACTTATTTTGAAAGTATAAAACTGTTTATTCAGTCCCATATCAGATACAGAATCCAATTTTTGTAGACATGTCACGCTAGATTCAAATCAAAATAAGCATTCTCGTCCAAAATTTTCCAGGGCATGTAGAACCAACAATATTCTATTTTTTATCAAGGAAATCAGCGGTGTAAGTCAAGGAGACCATTTTCACTGTGGACATTGCCAAGTTGGGTAGATATGCATCGGTTGAACAAAGATACTTGGCATAGAACCAAGTCGGATTGTTTAATTTTTAGTTTTACTGTACATTTACTTGGCTCAAGTTGTTATATCGATTTTATGAGTTACTTATGTTTTGTTTCTGGGTTACGAATACTAAGCTCTTGTATTTAGGGTTTATTAAGGCCCTGAGCACACTGTGGTCTCATTGTAACCTCTTTGTAGGCCGTGATATTATGAACAAAATTGTTTTTGCTAGATATGGAAACGATAAGAATAATGCTGCTTCTGTGTTCGTCAATTTTCAGAGTTTGATCGATACATATGATGATACGCAATTTAGCAACTACAATGATATTAAGTCGTTTTTATCTGACTGCGCAAAAAGGCGGAGGAGTTTTTTTTTTTAATTTTTTTATACAAAAAAATATATACAAATTTATTTACATAATTGTTTTCTCGTCAAACTGTAACGTTTGATGTTTTGTTGTATCTGCTTGTTGTTTGATAATTATATCGAAATCGCCGTTTCACTTAGCTACATGAAGCGTCTAAAAAGCGACTTACTCCTCGCGGCTAGTTAGCGTGCAGATTAAAGTGTTAAAAAATGGACTAAATAACAGAGCAGTTGAAAGTAACATGTGTGCTTTGGTCCTTAAATTTGTAATTTAAATTCAGGTCTCAGAAAATTTAATTCATTGCCTAGATTACTGGGCTTAGACTTAAAATTAAGCGTATTATACCTATGGTTTTAATATTAAGCCAACATACTATTAAGGTAAATATTAAGCCAATAAATGTTAGTAGAGTACAATAAAATAAAGAGATATATTTCGAACTAAAAAATGTGTATCCAATAGTAAATTTTAATTGGTGCAACCGTCAATATTAAATAGCGGTTAACATTTATTTACGATACCAATAAAAATATTAAAATAAACCTGTATTTCAAAAAACTTTATTTAGCTATCAAAACCAAATAAGGATATTTATACTGTCGGATATTGATACTTTATAACGGTCGTATTTATAACGTTATGAGTTTTCAATTTCTTATTTATTTATTTCTTATTTATTTATTTATTTATTTATTTATTCACTTTGTGCAGTACAAACTTACAGTAAATATACCAAGTCGTTTGCATGCATAATACAGATTATAATTATACTTAACAACATTTCAAATAATTATAATAATAAATAAATATGTCAAATTACTCTTACTTACAATATAAAATAAAATGTCAAAATTAAAATAAATCATCAACGATGTCATTGTAATATGTAATTTAATTATTGTGTAATTACTATTTAGGAGCCTAGGTAAGACTCTACCAACAGATAACAAAATAAGTCCATTTAAAGTAAGTGTAAATGTCATCGTTTATGAATTAATGTCCATAAAATAATATGTAAATAGCACTAAGTTTGTCAAAGAATATGTCTGTATGAGTATTAGTAGTATGAGTTTATCATCATCTGTATTATTTTAAGTCAATTTTATTACCTGGTCGTGTAGTTATCCGTTTATCTATGTGGTTTCCATGACTACAATTCTAAGTCAGTTATAATGAAATCTCGTAAAGTAACGTAGGATAATTTATCATGACATCACTGACACGTAGTTGATCATATAAATGCCTGATTTTGGAAAACTTTGTGTTGCATTCTTATCAAATCATTAAAAGCAATTTATTTTAAACACATCTCTCGCACTAGGGTACAAGCCCTATGTTGAGGGAGACAAGAGACAATTCACGGACACAAATTACATCCAGACTCGAGACAACAATTTGTGGATGACACAAAGAGTGTCCTGTGTGGGAATCGAATCCACGATCTCTGGCTTAGCAGTCAAGTCACTAGCCATTAGACCAACAGCTTAGTCAAAACAATTGTCATTTAACAATATAGTTCAGCCGTTGCTTTAGAAGAACTATTAAACAAACATTTTATGCCTATGAAACCTGAAAATATTACTTGCACTCTTTTTAGGGGCAGTGGTGTAAAAATAAAGTGAATATCATAAATATTTGACAATGATTTATTAAGTGAAACCACTTATCTGAAATTAAATAGCAACTGCCGTTATTATCATGAGCCGTCAATAAAAACGGTCACTCAAAAAATATGAGTCAACGAATGCATTAATATTTCGGAAGCAAATAAAACGTAACTGCTATTAATTATAGCAGTTAAATATATTTTAACGTTAAATTATTTTATGGGTTATTTGTGGGCATTGAATGCTCTTTATTTATTTGTATAATAGATTTTGTTTGTGGAATGGTTAGCGTGAAATTTTGATTTATTGCTCTATTGGAAACTAACAATAGATTTTTTATAGTTAAATAGAACTGTAGAACATATTAAAAAATAGTTTTATAAAGGTATTTCACATTTTTTGGTACGGAGGAAAGAAAAAATACCTTGCATAACTCAAAAGCACCAAATCAAAATTAAAGTAACGGTACATATTTACACATAAGATTTTTGTTTTCCTCTTTCGCCGTAGCGAAACATCTAAATATCAATTAAACTGTGCAATAAACATAATTTTTAATAATTCTTCATAGAAATAAAAAAAATACAAAAATGAATAACCCTTCTCCGTGCTCGGAAATGGAACGTCTTTTTTTTAAACAAAAACAGATTCGTTCGTTAGGAACAATCCCCTTCATTAGCGTTGTATTTCCCTTGATAGTAATAATTAAATTCTATTGAAAATAATCATTTCCAACTTATAATTAGACTCGGAAAAACTTTTTCGAAATTTATTTTTAATAAATGCAGTATAATTTATGCTAATTATGAAAAAGTTAAATGGAGGCTAATTGAATTTGTTTTAGAAATGTCTCTTTGATTATAAATAAGTAATTAATTGGAATACGAAATTTGTAATTTATTTCCGGAGAGGTAAAGAATTTTGAAAATGATGCACAGTATCGTGAACATACCATAACCCGAGAACTAGTGGTCAAACATGTTGGTCCAATCATACTATTATGTATCACCACGTTTATGCCAATTAAATAAAATAAAACAAATATTTTTCATGATGGCTGGGATTGTCGTACAATGACAACAATGTTGATAAATACCATCTACCACAACTTCAGTAAAAATCATAATCAGGCTAATGTAGGTCTCCCGCAAGGATCTCTATTCTGACCGTTCCATCCACATAGAGCGAGTTCCCACTATCTTCATACTTCACTATATAGTCGGATCACCGTGTAGTTGACCCGTTTCTTAAGAAGCTATTTTCTTTTCCCTTTTAAAGAAGCAAGAAAGTCAAGAAACTAAAATAATGAAGAACGCAATGCAGTCGCTCCAAAAATTCTAACTTAAAACTCGCCAACCGTTCCTCAAAAATTTTCCGCTAACTTATGATATTAACAAATCATATATAATATTTCGTGCCTATCCGTTGTATGTCCGTATTGCTGGCATATATCCAGAACCGGCCATCATGAACGCATTCTGACTGCATTTGCTTATGGTACAACTCATAAGCGAAACTCTGTTTATTCATTTTATTGAGCTGTGTATCAAGCGTAACAAAGCTTGAAATTTACTACTTGGACGTACATTTATTGTTTTCGAACAATAAATTTAAATGTAGAAGCTGTAACCTATATTTTAATGGAAGTACTGGTCATAAGTATACTTGGACGACATTTTGACTGGTTTTTTATAACATTATTGTGGTTGTTTAAATGAATAGCTTATTGCCACGACTTTGTGGATGCCAGTTATTGGCAAAACCTACCATTTTATTTGATCTCTGTAGTATACTATCACTTTTACTAGTTGTTGTATAGTTGTTAAGCTGTATTTATAGTTACTTTTACCTAAACGATTGTGTTGAAAGTTGCAGCTGTACCGAAACTACAATATTATCTAAACAAGACAGTACCGTTTCTTATGGATTGCTTGACGTTTCGACTAGGTTAGATTGGCCATGGTCACAATCTAAGGATAATAAATTAAAATCTTTTGGCTCGTTAGCTCTTGTTCCTTGCACCATATTATGAAGCAATTTATATAATATGGTCCTCCGGACGTCGATCTCAAATAATTGGACGACAACTGTGTATATTATGTACAGCTACTGCGATGCTACAAGGTTTTGTATTGAACGTCACATAGTTTATGTTTGAAAACTAGATACTATACTACAGGCAAGATCAATGTGAAGTGTTTAATAACAAAGTAGCTTAACAACTACTATCAAAATTATTAAAGATAGGGTTGCAATTTGTTTAACAAAAGTGGGCAACTTGTGACAATAATCGAAATAGATAAATCAAATTAAATCAATGTGAAGTGTTTAATAACAATATAGCTTAACAACCACTGTCAAAATTATTAAAGATAGGGTTGCGATTTGTTTGACAGAAGTGGGCAACGTGTGACAAAAATCGAAATAGATAAATCGAAATGTAGAAATCATTTACATTGAATGTTGAAAATATAGTTGTCGTGATTTTAATGGCAATAGCTTGTTTCTCTTACAAAAACTTACAAGTCACACTTACTCTTTCTTACCAATTATAAACGACAAAGACAAAAAAAAATCTCCAAGAAAATAACCTGTTATTTCAAACTTAGAATATCTTCTGTTAAAATAAACCTATCCCATATTGTCGCTCTATAAACCATTCTATTGTCACACCCGTGACATTTGGCGCTAATTGCACAGTGTGTGTCCGCCTTTATTCCCTCCCTTTCATTCCAGATTGCTTGATGGTTGATGCCAACTTTTTAATTACTGCTTCCAGCCTAGTATTATTGTCATTGAATTATTAAGTTCTTTTCCCTTTTGTTTTTATACGGGGGTGAAATAATGGGGTAACTGCAGTGTTAGATTGAGTGTGAAACGTTTAGTTGTAATTGCCCAGGTTTTTGATTTGTGTAAATTGGGGTAATTTTACCTCATGGCGTTGATTTAATTTATGGGTATTATCTCATAGGTTATTGGTAATGCGCTCCGTAGAGCGATTTGTGATACAAGAGAAGGCTGAAGGCACGAGAGCACGCGGATGGGCGCCCATGCGATGGACTGACTAGGTTAAATCTGCAGTGGGTGGCCCCTTGCATGAATGCATGTGCATCAAAGCCCATCGATATGGAAGTGGAAGTAAAGCGGACTACAGTTTCCCGAAATCTGACTGCTACATGATTACCACGACCGCTCTACCTAGAGTAAACCGACGAACAAGAAGTTATCGGTTAAGGAGTTCTTGTCATAAGTATAATTCACAAAAACGCCTTTTAGCTTATGTCTTAGAGCTGGAATTTCCTGAAATCTTTATTCTTTGTCTATATCACAAGAAAAACTTATCTGCCAATTTGTTTTTTCTAGATTCAAGCGTTTGAGATGGGATTTGTTGTTAATGTTAGCTAGGTATTAAATTTTTGAAAGTTTTCTTCTTATGGGGATACAATTTGCGGGTATTTTCTTCCTTTCTTTAAAAACGTTTCGTTTAATTTTGGATGTCATTTAGATTTTACATTTATATAACGGCATGGGCTTACCAAAGTGGGATTTGGGGGTTGGAATCCCCCCGACATTGCAAAAAGGTAATGGACAGTACATGTTTGGCCGGTGTTAAGCCAATTATACCACCTACCCCGCCCCCCTGCCAAAATTACGAAAATCCCCCGATCTATGCCCATTTAACGTACACAAAGACTAGGAACAACAATTTGGGTAAATAACAAAGTGGTATCTATTGAGGGAATCGAACTCACAACCTCTTACAGTGCGGTCCGACGCACTCTCACTGTTCCAGAGGCCGTGCCAAAGCAGTCACATATTTTAATTCCATCACAATATTGACATACCTACATAAGTTTTTATTTCTCAGAACGTATTCACACTTCAAACTTATGCCATTCCCTCTAGGCTGAACAAAAATAGTTCTGCATGCCATGTAGCCTTTACTGCTTTAGCATAAGGACCGTTTTCTTATTAAACAGGGGCTGTGGTTTATTTCTATATTTCCTCGCCGAAAGCATTTGTGAAAGCGGTCAATAAATTCAAAACAAAATTGAAGATTTGACTTGATTTTATTCTTGATTCTCAAAAAGTTCGCGTTTTGTAGTGATTTCGATTAAGGTTTATAAACAAGAAGTGGATCTGATTAACGTGATGAAACGTAACCTAAACTAATTACTTCCGTATACGTCCATTTTTATCAATTAGTGGTTTCAAAGATAAAGAATGAAACAAAAAAAAACGTAATGTCTTTATATTAGAACAGACATGGTTAAGGTAACTACGTAGAAAATATTAGAAGTATTTTCTTCACTCTCGTATATACTCCAATTAGATAGAAAATGGTCATTATGGAAAGAGATAAAACGAATAACCGAAACCTAAACGCGCTTTGAAAAGCTAAAAGAGATTTTTCGTGTCTGAGAAAATCTCCAACCTAGATCTATAGGAATGCTGCAATGAGACTCTGGTCGACCAACAGATCAAACATAGCAAGTGGAACTGAATCGGCAACACGCTCCAAAGTAACTCTGATCACATACCGAGGCAAGCCCTAGACAATAATCCCCAAGTAAAGCGTAAACATGGCCGTTCCTTAGCCGACCGATGGCGGACCGTCATCGCAGAGACTTGGAATGAAATGTAGCGCGAAGATCAAGACCAGACGAGATATGCCCCATCTAGGGGTCACAGGAAAATAAGTTAAGACTCAGTTTTGAGACGCCGTTAACTCTTATGCTGTCAGCAGAAATACTTTTAGCGCGACTCAAAGTTGAGTAAAATTTGAGTATTAGAGACTATAAAATTATTTATTAAAGTTTATCAACATTTATAAAAGCATCCTATCACTTTTTATGGGTGTCAAAACAATTTACTGATGAAATCAAGGAGTACCACAGGGGTGCTTACTATGACTACTTTATATCCAAAGATAAAGTAAAATAATAATCAGTAGGGTGCGTCATATCAAACCAAGGCTGGAAATAAAATGAGTTTTGTATATCCGGCATATACAAACATAACAATTTACGAAAACCTCGTTGATACAAGCGAAGCGCTGAAATCTGTAGTGCTAGTGTTGTTACTCCGCCGGGAATTTACGGGATTTCGCCCGAAGATCTCGTGATTTTATAGTAGACTTTTATTACCAGTGTATTCTGTATTTGAAGCTGAAGTAAATAGGAGGCAACTTTTTTGTTCTTTTAAGCAAGTTTTTATCAATTCAAGAATTATTGTTAAAACATTTTAAAAATCATCAAATAACAAAACTTTTACACGAACGCTAGTATTTGACTGCTACGCAAGAGGTCGTGGGTTCGATTCCCATACACCACTTTTTTTGATTCAGAAAACGTTGTTCCGAGTCTAGGTGTACTTTGTGTCCGTGACTTGTATGTTAGTAAAGTCCCCCGCGACAAAGGGCTTGTACCCACCCGCAATACTGCGGAAGTCGTCTATTTTCCCAAAAAAAAATGTATTAATAAAAATATATGATAATAATAGTAATAAATAATAAACGTTTATTATTCTCTCTCACAAGTTATGACTTAGAGCTAGTAGGTATACATTTGATGATAATTAGATAATTAGAAATTAAAATCTAAGACCAATATATTATATAAAAACTGGAATAATAACAGTGGTGTTAAAGTACTAATCATTGCCACTAACAATATTTTTCACTATGAGAGATTAACAGGAATTACATGTGCATCAATTAATTAACTACACTATCAAATATTGTATCATTAACAAATAACGTTAATTTCAGCAACAGAACACCAATTACTATCCACAAAACCGGCCAATCAAAACAAAATTCCGAGATTTTCGATCCCGTGGTTACAAAGTCTGTATGTTAGCGGCACACCCCTATGGGCCTTGCTCTAGGGATTTGAGCAGTCGTCAACAGAAATGGGATCGAAACATTCTGCGGAGGTATTGAAAGACTCGCCCCTGGGAGTCATGGTATTAACCAAGAAGACTTCTGAGCTTCAAGTAGAAAACGCAATTGATTTTCAAGTAAATATACAGATAAAGTTCTCTAATATAATTAACTAGCTGACCCGCGCAACTTCGTTTGCGTAAATTTGCCCTGTTTCATTTTTCATTGCTGCCCCGCTGCTATTGGCCGTAGCGTGATGTTATATAGATTTTAGCCTTCCTCGATAAATGGGCTATCCATTAGTAAAATAATTTTTCAATTCGGACCAGTAGTTTCAGGGCTGAAGAGTTTGTTTGTTTGAACGCGATTCAAACAAACAAACAAATTCTTCAGCTTTATAATATTAGTATAGATTAAGAGAGAGGTGAAAGAAATCATTATGAGGAAACCATGAATATGACCTCTTGCGTACTTACATATCCACGTACGGCCACTAAACTACTTGTAACTACTTATAAACATTTTTACGTTGTCTACCGAAGGTACACAACAACACAGTAGGCCTGCTCTGTTTCTTTAAAAATAAATTTATAAATTTCCGTTTTTTTAATTTCTTAGGTTTACAGGGACTATTCTAATGAATTTTTGGATAAGCATAAGAAGTTAGATCATGGACGATTTTCTGGAACGAGTGGATTAAATAGATGTTCCTGGTTCTGTTTATCACCACTTCATTTTTGATCGAAACTTCGTTTTCATTAAATTAGAGTAGGCCTTCAGAAAATACTATGTCCCCAAAAATTCTACTCAAGATTAAATATCTTCCTTTGCTATTAAAATCAATAATCGCGATCCAAATTCGCTGCGTATAGCATTCGTAGTCCGTAGACAATCAATGTGTTGCGATCATCAATTTTGATCGCTATATCCTTTAAAATTATATAAATTAAGTAGGTAAAATGTGTGTACAAATTGCTAAAGACTTATCGGTTTTTTCCCCTACAGATCGTCTAACGTAGAATTTAATATATTGTTTCATTTATTACTCTCAGAGAAAATAATCTGCCCTCAAAAATTTCAATTAATAAACGAAATCAATTTGAAAGCGTCGAGTGCCAAACAAAATTCATTCGACATATAAATTACTTAGAGATAACGATTCGTACTGTTTGTTTCATTTTATTACGAATTTTGTACAAAGGTTTTCAATATACCTACTGAAATTTATTCTCCGAAATATCATGTGTTTTAATAGAGCCTCCGGACATTTTAGGGATAATAAAGTCAAAAAAACGTACTCCCGAATGCCGTAAATTTTATTTTTCTATGTTTGAAGTATTTAGCCAACGAAGATATTGCGTAGTAATGCTCTATACACACCAGCAAATAAAATATTAGTATGTAAATACATAGATGTATTATCAGAATCATGTTTTTTTATTTAAAAAAGACTGTGTGTGGCTTGATATTCAAAAAAGAAGCATTTATGACCTACAGACTAACAAAACAAATAAATTGATAAAACAGTCCCTACTTTCAGGATATATATTTTATCTTTAACAAAGAGATTGGTTACTCCTTAGGGAGGTATACTCATAGTGACGACCTAGTTTTCTTTTTCAATCAACGCTTGACGATAAAAAGTTCAAAACTAATATTTTCAGGGGGAACATAAATTGTACCAAAGTCTAAGTATTTTATACCCACCTTGGTTGTACAGGGACCTTTTTGCTATAAATATAACAAAAAATCAAGGGAAGTAATAAAAAATATACATGTCACTGATTAATGCAAAATTTCACCGTTATAGTCTAATGTTTTAGTCTATAACTCTAGTGTATTATGACCTAGGTCAATGTTTTAAACACTAAAACCTTACCAGAAAAATATGTAGTCGAAAAACGAAACCCCAATTCAAATCGGTTTTGTACTTTTTGAAAAAATCGTGAACATACATGCATACATACAAATATACTAGCATATATACATACGGGTCAAACAGAGAACCTCATTTTTGATGTGAATTAAAAACTAACTTAATTATACTTTATGAGAAATTTAGTGAAAACCGTACCAAAATGTTATAGTAATGTTTAAAGGCATTTTCTTTCAAAAATGCCATTGTCATATCAAAATCTGTTGCAATTTAGTTTTTTGTTTTTAAAAGACGACTTCTGTTTGTAAAGTCCCCCGCGATACAGGACTGGTACCCCAGTCCTGTATCGCGGGGGACTTTACAAACATACAAATGACGGACACAAGGTACACCCAGACTCGGAACAACAATTTGTTGATCATACAAATTGTCTCGTGTGGGAATAGAACTCCCACCGCGCCACAAAGGCAATAGATACATTAATCTTTTCTTCGACTACTCCAATGTCAGAATAAACTATTTTCTTAATTTTGGAATTTAGTCTTGTTGTTTACATCATCGAGTTCTTAATTTTTTTTTTAGATAACTAGCAATGTGGGATTGTGGATCCCACAATCCACATTACTAGCAATCTTGTTAACCCCTCCAGCTAAGCTCAATGGATTGGCGTTAGGAGTGGGTTCACGACCGTAGTATAATGGGTAGGACTCGAACCCACGACCTCACTATTACGAGTCGGATGCCACTTATAAGTTAAAATAACTATTCTAGACTTAACAATACCATATATGCAAGATAAGTCAGCTTGTTTCTCGCCCCCAACACAGTCGTGAAACTTCAATGAAAATCTTCGAGATCTTAAAATTACAACATTTCAAGCACTTAATTTATATCTCCGCAGTACCATTTGATAATAATTACAAGAAGGAAATATATATATTTTGTAGGCGCCATTGTTATATGTCCATTTCGTCGGTGAGTAAAGATAAAAAAATAATTACATTTCACCATGACAAAAGCCTAATATTCTTTTATTAACTGCAGAGGGAAAAAAAGGTATTTTTTATTTTTGCTTTTAAAGTTCGTCTCTTAATTGGTCTATTTTTTTTTACTCAACTTTTATCTAAGATCTGCTTTCTCGATGAAAGTGCAGACGATTCTACTAATGGAATCCATCAATAATGTTTAGGGTTATTTCGCAATCCCATTCTATTCGATATTCCGTGACTGTTACGTTCAAACAGGTCAAATGAATATCAGCAAGTTAGACAACAGTAATGTCAGTTCTTATAGGTAAGTACTTGGGTGACAATTTTCAAAAAGAAAGTTAGCCTGAAAACACGTTAAGTTATCGTTACTGCATCTAATCTCTCTCAGGATGTATTGGATTTCCGTCTCATTGGATTATTTATGAGACAAGGCCTAAATAGTGTAAAGAAAATAGTTTAGAAGACGATATACGATTACATTTCTTAGAAAAAATTCTAACAGCATAATCTATACTAAATTATAAAGCTGAAGAGTTTGTTTGTTTGTTTGAACGCGGCAATCTCAGGAACTACTGGTCCGAATTGAAAAAATAGATTTCTGTTGGGTAGCCCATTTATCGAGGCAGGCTATATATAACATCACGCTACGACCAATAGGAACGGAGCAGTAATAATAATGTTGCAAAAACGGGAAAAATGTACGCATACGCAGTTGCGCGGGGTTATAATAATATTATTTCTTGGAGATAACTCACACAACGCAATCTGATCCAAAACTAAGCAGAGCTTGTACTATGGCAACCAGACAACTGATAAACATACTTATATATTTCTAAATACATACATATTATAGATAAATAACACCCAGACACAGAATAAACCATCATGCTCATCACATAAAGTTTTATCCTGGGTGGGGATCGAACCCACGACCTCTTGCGTAGCAGTCGGATACACTCCCACCGCGCCACAGAGGTATATTGTAATGTAGTGTCAAACCTATTGGATAGCTTTACCAAGAGATTATTATAAATGATGATTCTGATAGATGTTCCGACTTATATACATGAATGACCATCGGTCTCACTGTCTCTAGCGTTATTGTCATGGGTTTTGGATGTCGCCCAACTCCATCTGCAGTAGCGCACAATCGCTGTCTACGTTTTATTGATTGATGCCACCCTAGTTGAGGTTTGACATCGTCATAGCCTTTGTAATTTGTATAAAATAGTGTTTTAATGTAATGCAAAAAAAAAGTTTAGCAAAGTGGCATTGAGTCCCACATCACTAGCAATCTTGTTAACCCCTCCAGCTAATCTCAAAAGCTTGTGTTAGGAGTGGGTTCACGTCGGTAGTATAATGGGTAGGATTCGAACCCGCGACCTCACGATTGCGAGAACGATGCCTTAGTCATTAGGCTACCGCCGCTATGATTAAAACAAGATAACCTTAATTATAGAATTTTATTAGCTACGGGTCTTAATCGCATAAATATTTTATTTTAAGGCTAAATACCTTTGTTTATTTCTCGACTTTTCGACCGTATTGCAACGGCCGTGGTCACGGGTACACTCAGTCTACCCGTGACCACGCCCGTTGCTTATAAAATTCTATAATGTGTACAAATCGCGAAAGTTTACGAACATATAAGATAACCTTAAATCATGCAATCGGAGGCATTTTAGTAAGTTTACTGGGATTTATGAATGCCTATGCATGATCAATATTTTATAAAGAAGAGAAAGAGTAGCTTCGTTACAAGATTGACCAACGGACGTTATCAAAATCGGTTAGTAAATATATTTTTTTAATGATAACTAGCAATGTGGGTCAATTAAAACAGAAAAACATCTTCAAATTTTATAGAAATACTAGCTGTCCCGCGCAACTTCGTTTGCTTAAATTTTCCTAGTTTTTGCAACATTTCTCATTGCTGCTTCGCTCCTATTGGTCGTTGCGTGATGTTATATAGCCTATAGCCTAATTAAGTAAAAGATTTTTTTAATTTGGACTAGTAGTTCCTCAGATTACCGCGTACAAACAAACAAGAAACAAACAAGCAAACTCTTCATCTGTATAATATTAGTATAGATTCTACAAGGTGTACTTTACCATCCAAGCTGTTCAATTTGTACGAAGAAACTTTGTATACCGTAGCTCATGTAAACGAGACTTAAGTAACGCTAAGAACAGCTATAAAATGTAAAATTTTAACACGAATATTAAATTTAAGAGCCAAGTAGTTACACAATGGTTTATACATCCAAATTTTCAAATAGAACATGGAAGAACAACATTATTCCTTCAACATATATTAATAAGCAGAAATGTTTTTATTTTGACGATAGGGTACAATATACCGAGAGTACAGAAAATAATTTACATACGTACCTTGCTCGAGCAACGCCCACATAGACACCGTTCACGTAGGTACACGGAATTACAGACGAATTAGCGATGGGCAAGTCGAAAATGTTTTCACAATTGAATGAGTCGTTTCAATATTAACCATCGAGAGAACAATCGATTTGCCTTCGCGAACGAACAATTGAAATGTTATTCGATTGTTCGAATAAATCTATATGACACTATTTTTCGAATTGGTTCATTCGAATCGCAAGTCGATGGATTCTGCTCAGCTGTGATTCTTTCGGTTTTAAAAACATTGAATCAATCGCTACAGTTCCTCGATCCAGTCAACTGATCCCGAATGAAACGAACGCTAACCAAATATTACCAAATGCATGACCACAAAAATTCACAAAAAAATAGTGTAATGTTTTAAAAAGTCTATAAAGTGGCAGTTATTTTCTAAACAAATAGAACACAGTAAATTTAATGCAGTAAAGTTAGTCCGATTAGTCAATGACACCCTACTTGAGGTTGGCTTGAAACCATCGACTATAAAAACCATGGAGAATCATCGAGATATTTCAGCAATAAAAACAATCGATTAATAACATCTCAGCATCGCGTATCACTAATAAAGACCACTTTGTTGGAAAGATTTGAAAGGCGTTCTGAGATTTCGTGTCCGTGAGCGATTATATGTGTGCCTTGCTCGAGCAAGTTACGTATGAGGTTGCCTTCTGTAACCTATGTATTTTGTACCCTAGCTAAGCAGAAAATGTTTTATTTTGACGATAGGGTTAGCAAATGACCATAATTTATTGTACAAGGAAGAGGGAAATGGGGTCATTTGGAATTGGTAATAAATTTGACTTTTTATCCTTTTTTTGTAAGATTGTCCAGCTGCAGGATTAGATTGAGAGGCTGGGGTCGGAAAGCAAATTGGGAAAGTTTTTGCAATAATATTTTCCATTAGGTTTATTGGTTTTGGGTAGCTAATGGCAAAGTATAGGTATTGATGTCAGGTCAGGATGTTCATTATGTAGACTTAGTTTAAAGGATTAGTATGTTATTTTATAATTGAATTGTAAATTTACTTTTAAATTGTGGTTACAAAATGTCATTTGTTTTCTCATACAATTTGATTTTTAAAAGATTGATGACTCTTCTTTCATAAAAATTCAATTTCCGCATTAAGGCAATCATCTCCGTGCCTGAATGAAATTTATAATAAAACATAATATGACTTAACATTAAAAAAGTTATTATATTTAAAATGACAATGGATTTTTAACCAACACAGTGAAGAACCATGCTGAATAATCTAAGCTAAAAACGGCATCTAAATCCATTCTTACATTTAACTGTAATAACAATATAAATTTCTTTATAATTTGCTTAAGGGGACAAAAAGTACTCAACATTTTTTTCCATAACCAGTCAATGCTATTTCTCCCACAAAATGTCTATAGTTAGGTACTCTAGGCATTGTAGACATAGTAAATTCGCTTTACAGCATTTATCTGGAATTATCTCGAACACAGTGTTGCAAACGTTACATTACATAGATTATATGTTCTTACGAATAGTACAATACATTGTACCATTTGTAAGAACGTTACATTTCATTGTAACTCTTTAGGAAATGCTTTAGTGTAAACTCACTCTTAGGAAAATATTTTTTTCTAAAGGGGTTTATAATTCCATGTCCGTATACATGTGTGCGTTGCTCGAGCTAGTAACATAATGGTGGCTACACACGCTAGCGTTCAAGAGCGTGTGAATCGGCATGAATGTATTGCTCGGCTGTTTTTTAACGGATTGTTTGTACCGGCGATCCGTGTCGGGCTACGTGCCGAACAGTCTGCTTACCGGGCGTCTTGCCACGCGTCTAAACGCACCATAAAAGTTACCTTCTGTAGGCCCGGTATTTTGTATTTCTACTATCCAAAACAATACACAATATGTTTCTTCATTACGTGTATAAGAACATTCTTCTCATATATTTTTATATTTTACTTTATGTCTGGATCATAATAATGAAATATTGTGTTTATTACATACAGCCTTTTTATTTTCTTTTTATTACGTTATCAAAATATTCTCAACTTCGAAATATATTTTATATGAAATCATATTGTTAAATAGACAAAGACATATATCCACTGTTTTCTACCGTTCCTTCTCTTACGCGAGAGCGTGTTCCAACTTTTTATAAATATAAAACAAAGCCTATAGATAGGAATAGCCTAAATTTCACCAAAATACAAATAAGAAAACGCCCTAACAATGAGTTAGAACAGACATAGAAATTCTTTTGTGTCATTGTTATTTTATCAAAACATGTATACACATTACGATATATTATATGTGCACATATAATGTATCGTAAATTATGAGAAGCTAGTTTTGACTCATAGGCCAGTTACAAAAACTTTTAAGTTTTTTTTTTTAGATAAAGATAACTACCAATGTGGGATTGTGGGTCCGATATTACTAGCAATCCTGTTAACCTCTCCAGCTAAGCTCAACGACTTGTATTAGGAGTGGGTTCACGTCGGTGGTATAATGGGTAGGATTCGAACCCGCGGCCTCACGATTGCGAGTCCGATGCCTTAGCCATTAGGCTACAGCCGCTTTAGTTTGGGATAACCTAATAAATATAATAACAATTGTTTGTTTCTACTTGGTTATAATTACACTTGTGATGGCAGCTTCTTCTCATAAGCTTTACACTTGGAAATGCCGCTTAAACTCATTTTGTTTTTTGTTTTTTCAAACAATCATAATTTTGTTTTTTTTTGTATGTATTAACATTTTCAAATAACAATTAACCTGATTTTACGAAATAAACATGTTTGAGTTTGAATTTGATCACAACTTTTTTGAAAAAATAAACATTTTTGGAATACATAAAGTAATGCACGTAAAATATCGTTTCTAGCTACTTAATTATATAGGTGCTCGCAATAATAGCTTTATTGCTAAAATATTTTCATATTTCCGATTGGCAGCCCTAGTAATGTATGGAATATTTCTGTAACAATATATTATAAGGTCAGCCCCTCTTGTTTTCATTCACAGGGGTGATGTATGCCCCCTATCTCGGCTGTATATCATTGTGGTCTGAAGCGAGAACTGACCGGACAAAGTAGGAAATTGAGTGTCTACCAATGATCTTTCTATTATCTATAATGTTATTATTATATAATATAATAAGTAGCTTTTTACTGCAGTTTAGCTAGGATTTCAATTAGTTATACTGGCCTTATCATAACTCAAAATGTCTTAGCTCAGATTACAAGCTTTTTTTTCGTATCAAACATCACTAAAATCGGCACAGTGGTTTGGTTGTGAAAATCAAATAAGCCTAACAAATAAACACACAGTGACTTAAACATTCAAAAAATTGCAATACCAGAAAAATAATCAGATTATTGTTTTTTAGCTGACGATAGTGATTCAATAAAGACTGCCTCTGTGGCGTGTATCCGACTGCTACGCAAGAGGTCATGGGTCGATCCCCACCCAGGATAAAACTTTGTGTGATGAGCACCATGGTTTATTCTGTATCTGAGTGTTATTTATCGATAATATCTATGTATTTAGAAATATTTAAGTATGTTTATCAGTTATCTGGTTTCCATAGTACAAGCTCTGCTTAGCTTGGGATCAGATAGCGTTGTGTGAGTTGTCCCAGGATATTATGATTATATATACATAAGATGCTAGATCTTATGAAAATAATATAAGACTATTGTGTTTTAGCTGACGATAGTGGTTCATCACTATCGTCAGCTTCATGGTAAATATTTAAATACTAATATTATTAAAGCTGAAGAGTTTGTGAACGCGGTAATCTCAGGAACTACTGGTTCGAATTAAAAAATCTTTTTCTGTTGGGTAGCCCATTTATCGAGGAATGCTATAGACTATATAACATCACACTACGACCAATAGAAGCGGTGCAGCAATGAAAAATGTTGCAAACAACGGGGAAAATTGACGCATACGAAGTTGCGCGGGTCAACTAGTAAGAAATAAAATTTTATAAAACGGTTACGAACTCAGCTTTTAAAAACATTGTACCACTAAAAAACCAGTTCACATTGAAAAAAATATATATTTTATTCTTCCATCTATAATATTTTAGTTAAAATAAACATATACTATAATCAATATCTATTGAATCTAGTCTAGCTATAACATTATGGTAAAAAACCCTGCAAATGCCACCGACGTTTCAAAATTATCTCCGCGATAAAATCTCAACTTATTTTATTTTACAACCAATTTTATCTTAAAATATAAAAATGCCCTCAACAGCTTTTTCAACGTCGGAACATAAACGTTGGTACGATATCTCACGTTGTTTCGTGTGATAAATTGATTCACTTAGAGTAGGACAGGGATTCAAGATAGAAAGAGAGAATGGGCTTTATCTTTTGCACATAGTGGTTTAAAAAAGTAGTTGGTATCTATTTTTGCAACGTGATTTTTGGCGAGAGAATTAAGTGAGCTGGGCTGTTGTCGACTTTAAAATATATTTGTTAGTTAGGTTACACAGCCCATAAGATTTTTTTAAAGAAAGAAAGAAAGAAGAGTGTTGGTGAAAAGTTCAAAGTCAAGGCGTACTTAGGCCTTCGTTTTATTACGAGCCAAAGACAGATAAATAACATCAAATTGACAGCACCTATTTTTAAGCCGAAGATAGAACAAAGTGGCGTGCAATTGGAGAGGCCTATGTCCGGCAGTGTACTGCGATAGGCTGATGATGATGATTTTTAAGGCCTTTTTGACAGCCTCTTTTTCACGTGTCAAAATATTTCCTAATTAGTAACTCTATAAATTACTAGACAAGTGACCCTCCCAAACCTTGTACGGACTTTTGTCCATACCATACAAATCAAAATATTATTAGAAAAATCTCTAATTAATAGTAAAAATTTGGAAACGTCAACATTCTTTGGATAGCTGAAGAGTTTGTTTGTTTGAACGCGGTAATCTCAGGAACTACTGGTCCGAATTGAAAAAATATTTTTCTGTTGGGTAGCCCATTTATCGAGGAATGCTATAGAATATATAACATCACACTACGACCAATAGAAGCGGAGCAGCAATGAAAAATGTTAAAAAACGGAGAAAATTGACGCATACGAAGTTGCGCGGGTCAGCTAGTAAGAAATAAAATTCAATTTCCTAGATAGACACGAAATAAGGTTACAAACTGAAGCGAAACCTAACTTTTATAACATACGTAATTATATAAAAATATGTTTTAAAACGAGAGGCCCTTATAAAAATTGTGTAAGTACATAAGTAGATCCGTAAGTGGAAGTATTGATAAACTCGTGACCTTTTACCTTTCGAGGGTTGACCACCCCTTGACTTATTGGAAAGATATTTAACTTAAGCGGTATTTTGATTTAAAGATCTCTTGTATTTAGAGTAGGTGGCTAGATAGGGTAATAAGTTAGGTTTAGTCTATATACCTAAATAATAACCGGACAAGAGCATGGCGGACCAAGGTTAGTGTAGGGTTTCGGAAAATTTAATTTGAATAATTTCACCAGCAGAAGACCGTACGTTCATGGCATTGTTGAGAAAAGCAGCCTTCCCTGGTACAAAATTCGATTGCATTGTTAAGGGATAGAACTTTTGAAGTCATACTTTATTTAATTAATAACTTTTTCACTCATAAATAAATTAATGAAAAAATAATAAACATTTTTAGGGTACTCCGATTTTGATAAAATTAGGTATGGACACTCAGTATCATAGGCACATACCAACCCTTGAATATGACCACCCCTTTCTATTACATTATGTATAAGTTTAAAGTCGCATTAATTCCAACCCTACAAAAACCATACCAATAAAAAACAACCAACTCGATCTACAAAAAGCAACATTTAAAATAAAGGAGATCGGGCCATCTTCAATACGGGGCTTATATACAAACAGGAATGGTTGTAACCACGCCATACATTGCGGGTAGCTGCCCCTAATATATTCCGAGTTCGGGCGCATAACTCACAGATACGTTACAATAATAATGGTTGTATTAAGGCCGGGTTTTATTCGACTTGCGACGGCATTTGCAGGGTTATGTTACAGTAAAAATTGCATAATAATATAATAATATCTTGGGACAACTCGCACAACGCTATCTGATCCCAAACTAAGCAGAGCTTGTACTTTGGAAACCAGACAACCGATAAAAATACTTATGTTTTTCTAAATACATATATAACTATACCAATATTATAAAGCTGAAGAGTTTGTTTGTTTGAACGCGGTAATCTCAGGAACTACTGATCTGAATTGAAAAAATCTATAATATACGCCTGAACGAATTAAGTTGAGGGAGGTTTGGTATGAATAGATAAATGACTCATTTTTTTACCGCCTTTAAAAAAGACTGTTCTCTTTTCGACACGTATGTATGATTTTATCAAAAGCTACTGATACGATTAAATAGAGTTTTGCTAACCAAATACCTATTTTTCTGGGAAGGTTTTAGTGTATAAAACGTTGTCTAAGCTTATAAAACACCACAGATATGGACTACATAGAGTGAGCTAGCGAAATTTGCGTGATAATGTGATTGATCATGTTTTCCTTGCTATTCATTTGAAGGTAGTTCACTTTTCTAATTAATCAATTTACTCTTGTGATCCAATTGTAGAATGTTTCAGACTAGTCAACCAAAAAAGCGACTTGCTTGGTTTTGAAATTTTGAAAACTATACAAAAAATCCGCACAAAATACAAACGATGAGCTGCCTATGTTAAGGAAAAATTTGTGGTATGTTATGTATATTATATAGATAGTTTGGCTACTTCTATTGCACACAAAACTTAATAAACATTAGCCTTACAATAACCATCGTACATAAGAAGCAAGGCAGTCCATCTACTAATTCAAAATCAACCAAACCCCAACAATCTCTTCTATCAAATTACCGCAATCAATCGAAATGCTCCTATTCAAATACTTGATCGAATCCGCTTGCTAAGTTTCTTTAACCATCCTTACTGATATCAATAGTTCTAACACGATTTTACTACACTGTCTTATAGTAATCGTATAGTCAAGACGAGGTTCCAAAATTAGGGACAATTTTTGAAATGTGTTTTATTTGAGAACACGTAATTTTAATACTTTTTATTTCAGAAAAATGAATGGTTGCCGTGGGATAAATGTGTATTGCAAAAAAAACCACGTGAACGAAACATCGTTCGCGTTTTTTTTTGTATACAATATGTTCCATTAATCGTTAACTATACTAAAGTTAAGTTACATTCATTTAGAAGCTACAGTATTCCACCTAAGCGTAGGACAGTAATGGAACCCAAAAACTACAGTATCTTATCTACAAAGTCTTGCCAATTAATTAATCAGAAGCATCGATAGTCGTTCGGTTGAGATTGTAAAGCGCTCTATCTCGACGCTTCCAAGACAAGGGTGTCTTGTGGCCATGATTTGCAGTAATACCAATAATTTATTTCGATATAATTCCTTAGTTCCGCATTGGGGTACAAGCCCTTTGTCGCGGAAATTCACAAATGTATAAATATCGAACCCCAAGTATACATTATGGATCTGACAAGGCTTTGTCCCGTATGGGAATCATACCCACAAAACAATCATATGCACTCCCACTGTTATATAAACGTTAGTTCATATAATCGGGTGATAATTTTAAGTGTTAGTCCTGTGCCTAATCTCTCTCCGCTCTTGTCGAATTTTCTGCCCACTGTACCTACTACGAGAATGAGATCATGAATTGATACTTAAGTTGGTTATAACTCTTGCATAGTAGATTAGTATAATAATATGGTCATCAGTGATGACCACAATTAAATGACCGCTCTGACACGGCTAATAAGTTACATTTAAGAATGCAACTTTAAAAACATACATTTTAAAATGACAATTAAAATGAGGTGACGTAGCGGCGAGCCATCAACAATTACATTTTGTCATTTTAAAATTTACTTTAACGCGTACTGTTTAAAGTTGAAATCTAAATATGCCGTGTCGGAGCGAGTACTGTCGTAGTACTCACTGATTCACGTTGACAGTGGTCGACAATAATCACAATCTGTAAAAGCGACATTATTATTGGAATCAAAAGATGTATTTTAGAAAATTTAAGAAGAGTCCTATTTAAATTATCAGGAAACATCCTCACTCTAAACTCCAAATTAACTTCGTTTCGGAACCCGATTGAGGGGCACGATATATTCCAAAAGTTTGCCAGAAATTTATCTGGAAAAGTTGAATTAGCTGGAGTAGAATTAAACTGCGGAGAATTATTCGAAGCTCTCTCGCTAAATTGTACTAGTAGTAGTACAATGATTCGGTGTGGGTATTGGAAAATGCCTTTTTTTAGCCCATTACTAAAAGAAAGGAGTTGTTTTTTTTTTTTTTTTAAGATAACTAGCAATGTGGGATTGAGTTCCACATTACTAGCAATCTTGTTAACCCCTCCAGCTAAGCTCAAAGGCTTGTGTTAGGAGTGGGTTCATGTCGGTAGTATAATGGGTAGGATTCGAACCCGCGACCTCACGATTGCGATACCGATGCCTTAGCCATTAGGCTACCGCAGCCTTTGGTTATTAGATTGATGTTTGTATCTGTGGAGCGCAGTAGCTAAACGGATGAATGAATGTAGATACGGTTGTTTTTTTAAGATAATCAACATAAACTGATCAGGTATTTTATTAACTGTTAACGTAGCGCTTTAAAATACTAATCTTTCTTTTTTGACATGTACTAACAGAGAATGATTAATGATTGATCGAAGAACCAGAACAAGTTCAGATTCAAAAGAATTTTAAATTTTAGAACAATATTGAAACAGTTGAAAGATAGAATCCCGTAATCGATTGCCTATACCAATATTAAAAAGTCCAGAACATTATTCTTAATCTAATAGATCAGATTACAACTCAATTTAAAACAAAAAGTCTTAATACTTTTATAACACTAGATCAATTTAAAACTTAATAATTACGTTCAAATTTTTTTATCTGATACAAGGTCCACTCTGGATCATATAAATCATTGAAATGGCCAAAGTTAGAACATTCTGACGGCAAAATAAAATTGTTATATACTTTTTTATAACTTAAAGCTAATAAAAACATTAATTTTATATGATATGTCCATAAAGTTGGATTTAAAAAGGTCTGTCCCTCTTATAATCGATCAACTTAAAGATCACACTGAGTATAGAAAGATAAAGTCTAAAAGTAGCTTCTCTTGATATTATTTAACCAATGAAATATACCAATAGGTGTACGTGCATTGTTCATTAAATTAGAAGCGGGGTCCCTCACATACGTGCAAAGATTTGGTTCTAGTTGGAGAAATCAGTTCAGCCTTTTTCGATGTAGTATTTTTGGTGCCACATTACTAGCAATCCTGTTAAGCCCTTCAGTTAAGCTCAATGGCTAGGATTCGAACCCGCGACCTCACGATTGCGAGACCGATGCCTTAGCCATTACGCTACTGCCGCTTAAGACAGATATACACAAAGGCTGCGTCGTAGTTAAAAACATTAATCTTTATGCCCTTTAAGAAACTAGAAACCAATTTGTAATCCGATCACAAAATATTTAAAAGAAAACGGCGCAATCAAAAATTAAATTTAAATAAAAAATCGAGAAATTGAATAACACTTTTTTCTGGGGTAAAAGCATTTTAATTTACTTCTCACCCTAAAAACCTTTAAAACGTAATTATTTTGGCAGTAACCTTATAAAAACAAGGCTGTTCGGTAACTTTATAACTCGCAAGAAATGATTTATTGGCTTACCCCTGGGGCAGGGATGTAATCTTTTTGATAAGGGCACAATGGGGAGATAAGGATGAATCGGAATTTGACACCATGTTCTATACGGATCGCGAAAATTTGTGGGGTAAACATATTTTCGTGTTGTCTGTATGATTGGTTTTTATACTACTCGTAGTTTAGTTTTATGACGTGTGTCTTGTGTGTTAATAACTTAGCAATCAGCAGTGGGATTTATTTTTCATATCAATCATCGTAGCTATATTTCAGTGACTTTATGTCACTGAAATATAGCTACGATGATTTTATGTAAGTAATAGACACAGTGTTATAAGAAAGTAATTAAAATTCGTTTCTAAATATAGTGTATGAATTAAAAGTTATTATCCTGTGTCCAGTTGATCTTGCACGAAGTTAAATATAACTTTGTGTAATCGTACAGTTAGCGCAATAATGACATAGAAACTAGTGTGATAAGTGTGTACATTTTGAATAATAATATAAATAATAACAAAAGGGTCTATGTCTAAGCGACTTTTATAATACTACTAGCTGTGCCCCGCGGTGTTACCCGCAGTTTATTAGTCTATGTGTTAATCCAGGGTGTCAGCTAACTCCATACCAAATTTTATTAAAATCGCTCCAGCCGTTTAGACGTGAAGAAGTAACAAACATACACACTCACATACTCACAAACTTTCGCCTTTATAATATTAAGTGTGATTAGTGTAATTAACATTATAAGAATATTCAACTACAAAATAAAATCGGTTGAATTCTTAATTTTTTTCGATTATTTATTACGTTACCGTCAATTCATGTTTTATCTCCGATTTGGAAATAGGTCTGGTACTTACCTGAAAAAAAGAAAACAAATTTCATTAAAATTTTGTTACAATGCTAAAGCTGTAATGTGTGCAATGTTACAATGCAGAAGCGGCGGTAGCCTAATGGCTAAGGCATCGGTCTCGCAATCGTGAGGTCGCGGGTTCGAATCCTACCCATTATACTACCGACGTGAACCTACTTCTAACACAAGCCTTTGAGCTTACCTGAAGGGGTTAACAAGACTGCTAGTAATGTGGGACTCAATCCCACATTGCTAGTTATCTTTATATAAAAAAAAAATGCTATAATACATCAATTGTATAGCCCAATCAAATTAAAAAATATTTATATAAAAATACGAATAATTATAAAGAATACAAACAACTAAACACATGTTTTAAAATTCAAATATTAAATTTAAAATTGATAAAAATGGAGCCATAAAAACGAATGTTAAAATGGAAAACATGTTTGATGGAGTAAATGAATTAAATATGTACAAAAGGGAAGGTTTGATGTTAACAAGGCACTGGGGTATAACTTAATAAAATTGCTATAACGTGTCTGCGTTTAAATGCTTCAGAATTACTAAGTTGGCCTACAGTGCTTAAACTTTGGACATTAATCCGGGCGGAACGGTTTAAGTTTACAACTAAAATAATGTACAGCCGTCTTGAAAATATGTATTTTAAATGCCCAAATTTTTTTATTACATTTTTTTGGGAGACAAAAAATTTCTAAAGGTACTTTTATTCTACCCTCATTTTTGTCAAGTTACGCTAATATTTCCAGTAAGTGCTTTAATGTGGAAAGAAAGAAGATAAATTTGTGACATTATAAGTACCCTAATTTAGAGTCACTTTTTCACTATTTTCAATAAAAAAATATTTGACAATATTACACTGACTTAACAGATTTTGATGAACTCAATTATGAAGATATTGAAGAAGATGACAATAGCTATAACTGTTTCGAAAATGGCAAACACACACATGTTACAAATCACAGTCGAAATCACTTTTAAATAATATAGATTGTTACAGTATTATTCTATCCTATTAATGCACAAATACCATTGATGAACTTCATTAGACAATTTCTAAAATTAAGTTATAGTATTTTAACGGCTAAGACAATTGAGGCGAAATCACGCCAAAAATATCCCATTACTACCCAAATTTCACCACCTAACGACAAAGTACAAGAAAAGGGGAGAAATTAATATCCGAATTGTAAACCTGTTTAAGACTAAAATATTCCCCGTAGGGTTTTACACAAGCCTTTACGACATCATCTTTGTAATAAAAATGAAATAAAAATGGAGTTGTAAATTTTTTATCGTCCTACTCCGCCCTCGAGATTCAAAAAATTAAATAATAAGTTTATGTTTTGGTACAGGCTTTTATTTTCTAGATAACATTTTTTTTTTCATTTTAGAACAGGAACATAAAAATATTGAATCGAGAATGAAATAAATTTTGAGCAGTTCCCGTACCGCTGAATAAAAATAATTTGAACGTTACTAAAACATTTTAATTTCATGTATAATACGCTTTACAGTACCAATAATCAGGTGCTGAATATTTAAATAAATGATATTGAAAATAATTCTAGGTATGGCACTAATATTGCTATGGATGATGATGATATGGATTTTAATTCTGCACTGTCTATACACCGATATCTTTTTTTTATTAATTCCTGATTATTCTTATTAATTTGGTTCGTTACAAGATTTATGGATGTCATTTCATTATCAACTAGTACAAAAATGTCATGGCTATTTTGAATTGTTTCTATGGTCTTTTTTTTAAACCTTGTGCTGAATAAATCTAGGCAGTTATAACCTACCAGAATTCATCATTAATAAAAAACTTTGCAGCTAATAAGGTAAGCTCAGCATCAATAATCTTTGGGCTTAGGAAATATTTGACTAACAAAATAGTTCTTACTATTTCATTATTAATAATCTGACTTTTTCAGCTCCACGTTTGTGACAGAACCATTTAAAATTATTAGTCAACAATTCTATTAGTAAAAAAAGATGATTACAATCAAGCTGTTAAGTTGACAGCATTTTATCGAAAACTCAAAATAGAAGAGGGAAGTACAAAACATTCATTATTTGAGTATAAAAATATCTTGTAAAAAGTGTACCAAATAAATAAATAGGACACATTAAAGAGTTTAAGACCATGCTTACAGCAAATATTATAGGAAACACTTGTCTACATAACAGTACTCGTCTCCTCCCTGAAAAGTTTTCCACACAGTAAAATTTATTGTTCGTACAATAAATCTTAAATATAAAACGCAAAGGTTTCCCTTTTAAGACAAGCGGGCGAGTTTAACAACTTTTGTTACAGTTTGGCCGTTTATAAAAAAAACTATTTAAGCAATTTTTTAAGAGAAACCTGTAAAATTTATACTACAGATTTTACAACTGTTTTGAATTTTTGATATCGTTAAATGTCTTTAGGCTTGGTTGTTTATAGACTTGTTTACATTATAAGTATGACTAAAGAAGAAAGCATCACATGATGAGAATAATTTATAAATATTTCCTGGATATCAATACCATATTTGTTTTCTCTTTCGCACCAGGTTGTACAGGAATCAACCTATGAATACATGATATGTACAATCTGCATATGTCATTTATGTCATCACAAGATAAAAAACAAATCGTTTGTAGGTTTGGCAGTTGGTAGCAATTAAGAGGTCCTAATACACTACCCTGAAGCACACCCGTTTTTAAAATTCCATTCTTTTTTAATGTATATTTTACTAACATTTACCAAATCCTACACATTGATTAGTTAAAATTTATGCTACTGACATTGGCACATTGGCCGCATTCTTTAATGTTTCAATTTTATACCTTTTATCAATTTAGCCTCCAATACCATTGTAAACACAACTATGTTTTCGTGCATGAAACTTGTTGAAACTGATATTTGTCTAATACCCACCTGCTATAAAGTTTACAAGTAAATGTTTGTGTTGCCGCACCGTTAGTTATGACTTTGATTAATAATTCAAAAGCTTAAATTTAAGAGGAAGTTTGATATTAATAGGTTATACATTCAAAAACGTAAAATTATATTTCACAGTAATTTTGAAATTTGTCAGTTCAAAAGATCATTCATTTGTTTTAAACCATTTTTTTAATTTGATGAGAACTTTGAATCGATAATTAGGGTTTTAAATCTTAAACATCTCAAGAAATAGGTATTGTGCAGGCGTTTTTGTTCTTGGTATTATTTTATTTTAATTATGTGTAGCCATAAATATTTTTAATGTGATTTTGTCATGGTCACAAAGTTACTCATCATTGTTTTTCACAATTATCTTTTGCTCTTAATTTGGATAATGTTTGTTGCCATAGACACATGCAACAATAATTTAGATGTCGTTGAAAATTACCAGTGCGTCGCTAACTGCGATGTGGTTTCATTCTGTACTATATTTCTCAGGCGAGTACCAGGAAACATTGCCTCTGTTTTACTATGTTGATGAGTTGACGAATTAATTAAGTGGCGTTCGCTTACATTTATTTTAATGTGTATTGGGTAAAGTTTATTTTAATCAATGTTTGATTAAACGACCTATTAGAAACAATTGGTATGGAAACTGCCTTGGTTTTTTTGTGTCATGTGATACAAATTAAAACCTTTTCGCCAGGACTTTCTCCCCAAATGCAACTCGGTGCACGCTTGGTCAGATATCAAAACATTACTAGCTTGGTGCTTTCACCTGATGTGTTTATCAAAGTCCCAAAACACATGATTGGTCGACTTACCTTATATAGGCTTCGGTTGCTATAACTTTTTGTGTGCCCATTTCAAATTAAGTGTTTATTACCTCTTTTATGTTAGTGATTTATTCCTTTCTTGTGTTTAGATTTGATACAATTGCCTAAGAAGATTTATCTGATATCCTAGGCACACAGGTATCTAAATTAGAAAAAACACCTGCATACGTAAAAAGAAATACGAAAAATGTTGGATAAACCAATAATCGTTATTCAACACTTGTCCGATCCGCAGGGAAGTATTGAAAGTTTTGGAGGGAAAAAACCTTCCAACTCCTCTAAACAAACAGGCAAGTTGAAGATTGATGACTTAACCTTAGAGAGTACATGCATAACTTTGTAAGAAAGATGGATGGATAAGTGCGCCAACATGTTTGTCCGACCCCTCGAGAAATACTTCTGGCACATGTGGATAGAATACAGTAACTAAATATACCACTAATCAACCCGTTATATGGGACAAAACTCACTGTAAAGTTAATAAATTTGTTTCTAGTTTCATAACACATATAAATACACAAAAACACTTTCTGGAATAGATTATCTATATACACTTTTTGGAATTTAGGGCAAAAACATACAAACTAAACATATCTCTTTCTAAGCAATATTGACAAATAGCAGCAGTATTTTATGCCAACAGAGTAAGACACAGTTTTCCAATCTAAACAAAAAAAAAGTATCGGGGATTACAGAAAATCCGTCCAAAAAAATCACCCTATGTAACGCGAAAATTTAAGAAGAAATCTCACCGCACGGATTGTGCCCAAGTCCCTTTGAAAAAATACTTTGTATCAACAAAGAGAATATCGATCAATCAGGGTTTTGTTCAACTTCTAAAATAATATGTCACAAAGTTTGCAAACTCGACAATCTTAGAAAAATATAGGGAAATTTGGTTTAGAAATTATGCGGTGTATGTTAAATTGAATCGTATTTTTTGTTCCTGCATTTTTAAAACTTGAAAGTAATTGTTTAGCTTACTTTACAATATTAAATTATTAAGCCCACCACTTGAATTGACATCCATGTCGGCAAATATGGACGCTTCGTAAGGGTTGCATCCAGCAATCCAACATCCAGCAACATAACATTTCAACAATTTTTACTTTTCTATACATTTTTTCAAACATTTACTTTCGTAAAAAAAATAGTATCTACTATTATTATTTCTGTCTTTACCACAACTCGAGACTATGGAGTCCCGGACTTTTAGAAGGCCTGCGTGCCCTCTAGACATTTTAATCTAAAGTGATGTGACACAAACCGACGATTATCGTTGTATACCCAAAATGTACCCAATGACAATCCCCGGTTAGAGTAAAACTATTACAAGAAATGGTGACTGTATATTCTGAGCTATGGAGGTGAGGTGTTCGTGAATGGGTGTTTCGGTCTATGGAAGAACTATGGTGCCTGCCATGTGACAAATGGGTGGGTGTTGACTCGGCAACTTAATAAATGGGCCCCCGAGAAGGTCGTTCGCACCGAACGACAAGGGCAACATATCGCACATCATAGCGGCTAAGCGGGTTGAGAGGTTCTCCTGGACTTTATACAACCATCACGCGCTCCCTGAAGGTACAGCATCACGTGCCCACTCGCCACTTATGTTACTCATCAACCCTTCGAGCAGGAAGCTCTCACAGCTCCACTCTGACTGGCCGATAAAGGCTAAGTACAGGTGGAGAATCTATTCCTCGTCGTTCACTCCAACCAATGAAGGCAAGCTAGAAATTAAGAACAGGGACTTCCCCCGAGAGCAATCAGGTCTGTGAAGTCACTACGCTGGAACAACTCGCTACAAGCTGCCTTGCGGTTTATATTTTCTTCTTTCACCCTCTAGAGATAATTTTATTGGTAAATAAGGAATTTCTACTACTACGGCTATTATGCTCTTACAGTATTCATTTTTTGTGGAAGGATAAAAATACTTAAACCTAAATTTCTTATTTATAACATTGTTTTGCTACACCTAGGTCCTTATTCACTATCATTTTTTCGTTTTCGCGGCAAGCCCGCGGTTTTTACTGTCAAAATCTTGTCATAATGGTTAATAGAGAGCTGCGCTTAGAAATGCATCGCGTATGCGCGCAGACATCTTTGAGAGCACCAAAATTAAAAAAGAACAAAGTGAATAAGGACCAGATAGAAGATAATGTTATTGGTATTGACATTCTAATTAATAAAATAACCTCAAGAGATCCCGGAAGTGATATTAAAACCGTAATTATATAGTACTAGCTGTGCCCCGCGGTGTTACCCGCGGTTTAGCCTATGTGTTAATCCAAGGTGTCAGCTAACTCCATACCAAATTTTATTAAAATCGCTCCAGCCGTTTAGACGTGAAAAAGTAACAAACATACACACTCACATACTCACAAACTTTCACCTTTATAATATTAGTGTTATAGCTGACCCGCGCAATTCCGTCTGCGTCATTTTTCCCCGGTTTTTGCAATACTTTTCATTGATGCTTAGCTCCTATTAGTCATAGTGTGATGTTATGTAGCCTAAATCCTTACTCGATGATAGGGCTATCTAACACTAAAATAATTTTTAAATTTAAACCATCAGTTCCTGTGATTATTGCGATCAATCAAACAAATAAACAAACAAACAAAGCATCAACTTCAGCTTTATAATATAATAGTATAGATTACTTAAATAAAGAATATTATCTTATGTTTGACTTAATAATATTTGATAATGATCTCAGCCCTTTAACCTTGACAAAACCTATGTATTAAATAAACCAAACAGTACAACGATGGGTTAATATTTACTGCCGCAGTCAGAGTTATTTAAAGTTTATTAAATCATTCATTAGTAGATCTATACTAATATAAAGCTGAATAGTTTGTTTGTTTGAACGCGACAATATCAGGAACAACGGCTCCGATTTAAAAAAAATATTTTACTGTTCGATAGCCCACTTATTGAGGAAGGCTGTAGGCTATATAACATAACGCTACGATCAATAGGAACGGAGCAGCAATGAAAAATGTTGCAAAAACGGGAAAAATTTATGCAAACGAAGTTGCGCGAGACAGCTAGTATGTTATATATGACAACATTAAAAAAAATTAATGGTATAAGTAAGAAAAAAACGACTGTGAGTACGTAAATGACAGTTAGGAAAATAATAATAATAATGTATAATGATTTTATGTAGATTTATTTATAACTCGAATTCGAAACCGTCAAAACTCTTTACAGAAGGACGCAGTTTAAAAACACGACAGTATATTAAAATCAGTTGAAATAGACAGTTGAGAAGCAAGAGATGTTACATAAAATGAAAGTAATTTGTGTCTTATTGATGTGGATATCCTGTAAGTAGCTTCTTCAAAACGTTGAATTTTTAACCGCCTTCAAAAAATATATTACTATTTATGTGTATGTTCGCTATGTTTTCAAAATCTAGAGATCCGATTTAGATGGGGTTTTCACTACTGCTTATTTTTCTGAGAAGGTTTTAGTGGATGAAAAGTTGTCCTACCTTATAAAACACCAGAGATATAGATATACACAGTCAGTCGTTTCAGTTGTAGTTCAAGCGGAGCAAAAAAACAATGGAGTAACGGAGATAGATTTAGTACTAAACGGATTGAAAAAAGAATTATGGAGTCGAGAAGAATTGAATTGTTTCAAACAGACAGCCTTCCTATTAGAGAATGCGAAGAATTATACAGTTTGGGCTATGATGGGTAAGTATTTTTTCTTTTTTCTTCTTTCCTTTCTAGCTATTTTCAACCTTGCATTGACAATGGCGGAACCTGAAGGAAGCCACTTATTTAGATTCCGCCATTTTTCTCGGTTTTATTCCAATTAGTGCCTGCGTTTTTTAATGTCATCTTTCCAAGACATTTGTGGCTTTCCTCAAGGCCTTTTTCATCTCATAGTCTTCATTCCAAGACGGCTTTCCTCCAGGAAGCATGGTTTTGGGTTTTGGATCCGGCCTACCGCCTCTAAGATTTGCCTCTTGTTTTCTTGTTCCTTTGCTGCCTTTGTTCTCTAAGCCAGGTGTTTGTTTTACGGTCTCTCATTGTAACCCCTACTAGTTTTATTTCCCATTTCCTCTAAGTGACTTGTATTTTGTTACGGTTAAAACGGAGAAACCGAAAAATGGGTGTCATTGTCAAATATTTAGACGTCATAAACTCTGAACCCTATTCCTCCCTCTATTCTAGTGCGAACTCCATAAAGATACATTTATTTTTAAAACAGTTAAAAACATTTCTTGTAAAAAAATCTTTTACAGTTTGGAACTCAATGCAGCGACCAGTAGGTATTTTCAACGGGTCTCCCCATAGCCTCGGGAGCTATGACCAATGTCTTCAGAACTCTCCCAAAAATGTCGGCATCAATACACAGTACTGTGTTGCAGAAATCAAGTTAACCAATAAGAAGCTTGACTACAAAACAGAACGAAATGTGATGGGTGACACGGATACTTATCTTGGAGTAAGTTGGTTTTTATAATAAGATGATTTTGATCTCATGAGATAGATTGGTATCTATCTCATGAGATCAAAATCATCTTACTTTCATATTTTCCATTGCGAACGTGGTCGCGTCTGTGGCAAAACTTATTAGTGGATCTTTAAAAAAGGCGTGTTTTTCTATAAGGCCGGCAATGCACCTGTTATGCCTCTGGTGTCCAAGACGTCCATGATCACGGTACTCATATTAGGTGAGCTGTTTGTTCGTTGCTTGATAAAATGTCTGGTTTATTTGTCGCGCATAATGGCACGTGATAGTTTTGTTCAGAATAATTATGAAGAGCCTCGTAGAGCATCGTACTTACAATGATTAGGGATTAAGGATTACCAGGAATTATTTTAGACGTACCGACAACCTTAACTACCCTGCAGAAGTGACAGCTATTTTGAATTTCTATTAACTGTCTTATAACAGATCAGAACCAAACTGAACCGAGACATATCCAAGATAACTTGGGGTACGTGCCTACCAGCTGCCTGTAACCCTGGATCTGTAGCTAAGATATTAAACGTCATTTACTTGGTGAACCCAATATCGCCTGCTGAACCATCCATAGCAGTAGATTATTGTCAAGTTGCCGGAGAGAAAAGGGAATTTACTACAGGGTTTTATGTTTTCATGTAAGTACTTTACATTTTCGGTCGATAGCTAATTCTTGGATCCACTCAAACTGCCTTCATTCAGGATGCTAATAACAAATGATCAGCTATGACAAGTCGATTTTTTTTTTTAAAGATGAACTAGCAACAACGTAGGATTGTGAGTAGAAGGTTTGTTAATCCTTCCAGCTGAGCTTAATGGCTTGTATTAGGTAGGAGTAGGTTCACGTCGGTAGTATAAATTACGCTACCGCCGCTTTGGCGAATAGAGGATGTTTTGTTTTGCATAAAACCTCAAAAATATGTATAAATCATAGACATAAACAAAAGGTATAATCACTGCAAAAAAACATCAATCGAGCCAAACTAATATATGTTTTTATTTATTGAATAAGTGAATTAACATTTTTTTTTTAGATTCTTTATCATCGCATTGACGTTTACAGTTTTGTTTTCAACTATATACGAGTCATTTGCAGATCCCAAATCCTCCAGTAAGTAATTATTTATTTGTTAAGTACTTTATAATAAAATGTGTAAATAGGAATCTTACGTTTAATCTATATGGAGTTACATGAGGCAACCTATCTCCGTCTTAGTAAATCTTAGCATTAGTTACTTAAGGATACAGATGGAGAGAATTACTTGGTACCGTTTGTTGGTACCCTTTGTCAAAGGACAAAACAACAATAACGAGATTCAATGATATAAAAGATGAATTACTAATTTTATTATTCTTTCATAACATTCCAGTGACACGTGCTGCCCAATGCTTCAGCTTAAAGCAAAATTTTATTTCGCTGACTAAGAAATCCTCAACTGATGATATACCAACACTGAACCTCACAAAAGTAGTACTCTCCGTACTGACAGTACATGCACATTCTTATTATTATACAGCTTCTGGACCGAGCACTACTACTTTGTTCGACAAAGTAAGTCTTCTCAGCTATAATTTGAAATTCACGTGATTTGATCAGCGCTAACGAGATCTTAATAAAGCCAAAACATATTTTCTAAAAATGTAGCTAAAAACCTTTCTGATTACAGAAACATTTTTAATTACAGAAAGTTTCTGTAATCAGAATGGTTCTTACAAATAAAATACCGTAATCAAATCCATTCACATATTAGGCGCTGCAATGCACACCAGTCTGTCAGTCCATTTTAAGACGTCGTTAATTTTTTGCTGTCAATTTTACTTAAAGGTAAAAAGTACCAAAAAAATACTCTTAAGCACTACTCAATAAGTATGGTTTGAATATTTAGAAGTGAGACAAGTTACAATGAATATAAAAACTATTTTTAAATAGGTAAACTAAAATTATGTGTGTTTTTTCAGTTATTGACACCTTCAAAATCATACAATATATTCAACAAAGTTTTTAAAAATATAGAACTAGCTATAGATATATATTTCGTTATGTCAGGACTATTTTTCATGAAAGGACTGATGTCAAAACGCAGAAATCCAATATTCACATTAATAAATCGATATTTTAGGTAAGATATTTAGAGATAGAAAAGAGAGTGATGTTAATAAACGATGTCAGCATCTATAATTTCTTTCAGACTTATAGGTACTTTTGCAGTATTGACATTCTATATAGTGACAGTATCGATGTATACTGGAGATGGACCTTTTTGGTCTAAGTTTGCAGGAAGAGAACAAACCGCTTCTTCGGCCAGCTGGCTTTGGAGTGTTTTGATGCTCAATAATTATATTGGAAGCGAAAATATGGTCAGTAAGTACTATGAAATTCGCCTTAAAGTTTAGAGATGGATTTATAAGACCTGTTGTTTTATAGTCTAGTAGGTTTAGTAAAAATTTTACTGATTGTTTCTGTGTTTGTTTACAGAATATGATGGTCGCCTGGTATATACATTGTGATTACCAGTTAGCAATCGTGGGCACAATCATTTACATCTTGTGGCAGAAAGATGCGAGGCTTGGCAAAATGGTTACTATACTAATAATGGTTTTGAGTATTTTGACTTCAGTAGTTATCACTTACTGGAATAGACTACCCGGGATTTTGTTGTTTGATGATATTGAGTAAGTTATGGTTCCCTTTCGTAAGTAAGTTAAGTTATTTTTCCCATGCTAGTCAGCTGGTGGTGACCACGGTCAGTGTAACTTGGTCGAAACGTCAAGCAAAAACAAACATAAGGCAAATACTTACTTGGCATGACAACGGTTATTCCCGTGTTAATAAATATTAATCGTAAGAAGAAAACCTGACTGAATTTCCAGTCGAAACCGCTGAAACTGAAAATTGAAATGACACTTCTAAGACCAAGCATAAAACTTATCGTCCATCATACATAAGCCGATATAACAAGCTGTCCATAAATTTAAGCTTCACATTCTAAAGGTAAGTTTTGTGCGCATTTTCATCTTTCTTTCATTTTTCTATCTAATATTACTTTTTTATTCCAGAAAAATGCTAGACTTAAGAAAGAACGAGGTATTTTTGCAGACATACATCCAGAGTCAGTATAGGGCGGTTCCATATTTACTAGGAATGGCCTTGGGGTACATCGTGACAGTATACAAACCCTCGAAATACCAGAAATTAATTTCAATGGTCAGTATTTATTAATTTTGAAAATGAAATGTTTTGATATGGGTGTTTGAAAGCTAGTGCAAGGTCTAGGATAGGCCCACGTGGCAAATTTTAGAATTAATTTTTAGTACACAGATATTTTTTACACAAACATTTCTTCATTGCCAATAAGCAATACCTATACGGTTAAAGATTATTCAAAGGTTAGATTTAAAACCAATGCTAACAAGTATTACGACTTTTCAACAACTAGATTCAATTTAATTGGAAGCATTGGCTAAATGAATATTGAAATAATTTTATTTGTTATAATATATCCTATGTTTTCTTTTTAGGAATTGTCAATTCCTTTATACCTTGCCATATCCTTATGTTATTTACAAGTAGCGGCTGCAGCAGTATCATGGTGCCTCATTGACAATATTTTTTGGACAATAGCATATGTAGCGGGCAGAAGATTAGTTTTTGGACTCTTAATATGTGCATCGATTGGGATTCTTGAATATGGAGATGTTCGTAAGTATATTTTAGTCTGATATTTCATCAAGATTTGAATATAAAATGTTCAACACGTTCATAATTATGTTAAGGAAACTATATTTTCTAACTTCCTGTTTCATATAAGGACTGATGATAAACCTAGACATAATTATAACATTTTTAAATTCATATTTTTTTAAAACCTTTTTTACTAACTATACTATACTATTTAAACTGTAAAATGTTTCAGATTGACCCAAATAGCAGCAAGTTTAATAAAAGATCTTCAGGATAATTTTCTTTTAATTCATTTTTCAGCTTTTTTGAAACAAATAGGTCAACATGAAATATTCTCAGTACTAAGTCGGTTAACATATGGAGTTTACTTGACTCACCCAATATTCTTACAAAATATTGCATTCTCAAGACATCATGTTCATGATATCACGTTTTTCTTAGAGGTTAGTATTGATTTAATCAAATGCTTGAACCTGTCCTCTCACTCATCGATTAAATTTGCCAATGTATGAATTATATATAGTTGCTTATTTATTTAAATCTAGCCGGAAGATTCGAAGTAATATCATATACAGAGTGTAACAAAAAGGTGTGGTCAAATTTAAGCAGCGGATAGGATATGTTATCAGTGTTGCACCTACCATGGTGCCATAGCTGGTTGCATTATTATTACTTAGTTATAGCATATTCTTTTTGTCAAAATTCATTAGTAAAAGGTACAAAATTCGATTGGATTATGGCATTGAACTTTTAAAGTCATTTTTTTTTTAAATAATAACTTTTTTCACTTTTATATAAACGAATTAAAAAATAAATAAAACATTTTTAGTGTAGGTTCTTTGATTTTGATAAAATTAGGTATGTGCACTCAGTATCATGGGCACATACCAACCTTTGAATGTGACCACACCTTTCTGTTACACCTTGTATAGCCTCATTGTTAAAATCGATTTTAATAACTAATTGTGTCAAGTCAATAATAATGATGAAGTGAGCCAGTATTTGATATAAAGATTTACAGAAGTGCTTTTTGTGTAACTCTTAAGATTAATTTATATTGACAATATTTTTAGATTATCTACGCCATGGGTGTATGGTGTCTATGTATTGCAGTTTCTATACCGTTATGGTTTTTGGTGGAGGCACCACTTGGAAATCTATTTAATTTAATTACTAATTCTGGGTAAGTGAAATATCCCTAACATTATTTTTTTCCAATTTTTATAAGGTTTTTACTAATTTATACATTTTATTTTTTTGTTCGCAGGCAAAAACAAAAAGTTTTAAATGGGATAAAAAGCGAAAAAGAAATATATTAAAGAATTTGATTTTTTTATATTTAAATAAATATTTTGGAAATGGCTTTTGTAGTTTTATACTAAGTCCTACTAAGGTCATCAGATATAATTAAATAGAACATGTATTTTATGGAGAAATGTGTCAAATGTGCCGATGGAGTTCACATTATTCTATCCATATTAGACGCCACTAAGAATTAAAATGTAGAAATAACATACATATATTATGTTCCAAAGACGGGCGAAGAAAAGAGTGGTTCTTGAATGTTACTTAAATAATTTATGTCAGGTTCTAAGTCTGTTAGAATACATCTTGAAAACCAATTATAATTTTATCACGAAAAATCTAACAGAAAAGATTTTTTAAGAGCACGAAAATTAATATCGCAGAAAGAAACGTACATAGTACGCTCACTAGAGCAACACACACATTGACATAATTATTTTAATTTTAAAAAAGTGACCATGACTTATCATTGCCAAGTTATTATTTCGAGTTCATTGGCTTTAATTTTAGCGAATTTGGCTTTAAATATGAACTCATCCCAAATACTGTAACCTGAGTTAATAAAGGATTTTGACTTTTATTTTGATTTCTACATTTTACAGATTTGAAAAACAAACACATACAGAATAGATGATTTTACAAAAGCTATATTTTTTTATGTACTCGCCATAAGACCGGTCTTACTTCGGCAACATTGTAGAACAAAACAACGTAACTTGCATTTAACAGGCAGTTCGCACCAGTGAATAGTTAAAAATTTACCTCAAATAATAATAAAACTATTATGACGTACCCATTTGATACAAAGAATAAACCACCTAGCTACTTTTTCTTGAAAAAGTAGCTAGGGGGGACCAAACTAATTAATATTAAACTTACGCGGGTGACGCCAGGGTGAAAGATAGTATTTAATATTAAATATTAATCGTATTTTTTTGTGTCTTATCCATACTAACATTATATATTCGAACTCAGTCTCTAAGGTTCTCATGCAGGTGGATACACAGGAAAAAACTAGGTGCCCAACGCAGCACCGCGCCGGTGGTTTTTTTTTATATATACATAATTAAAAACAGCAAAAAAAGGCCAAATTTAAATAGCTCTTTTTCGACTTTTGTTAGACAATTGATTTTTTTTATTTATTTCTTGCACACTTAAATTACAGAAATAAAATTCTGCTTGCTTTTAGCAGTCACAATAAATATAATTTTTATTAATCTGTAATCTAAAATCTGTCATTTAGGTTTAGTTCAAGCTGAACAAAAAATCAATGGAGAAACAGAGATCGACTTAGTAGACTTAAACGGATTAAATAAACAACCATGGAGTCAAGAAGAATTGCCGTGCTACAAACAAACAGTTTTCTTATTAGAGAACGCAAAGAACTATACAGTTTGGGCTATGATGAGTAAGTTCTTTTTTCGGCTAAATGTTAGCAAATTAGCTATCTTGTATGAATTATTACGGACTGGGTGACAGAATATAGTGAGATCAGTGAGTCTAGTGCGAGTTTGTTTTACGTTAACGCGATCGACACGTTTAAGACGTTTGGCGCTCCGATTGATCTGATCCGAGCTTTTAACCAATCAGAGAGTCAGACCCTGTCAACGCTTTGATTGTTATTGACAAAACAAGCTTGCACTAGGCACGCAGCAATGCTAAGCAAAGTTTTTAACGTCACATTAAAATTAACCAGGTGACCAATTTTACAACTATATCACACCAGAGAAAATGCTTTGGAAAGTCCGTGCGCTTAATCTCTCTCCAGACGAAGAGAGAGAGAGAGAGAGAGAGAGAGAGAGAGAGAGAGAGAATTTTCGTTTTATAATAATCTCCTGTATAGTTATTGTTCAGGCTAGTCTCTGATGAGATTGGCTACCCTGAGCGAAATTGGATAAGAGATTGCCTTATATTTTAATTACATTTTTAGTTTGGAATTCCATGCCGAGGCCAATAAGGACGTTCTATGGGACACTTTACAGTCTGGGAAGTTATGACCAATGCATTCAAAACATACCTAACGTTAATTACTCTGTGGTTACAACGCAAAATTGTCTGGCTGACGTCAAATTAACTAATAAACAATTTGAGGAAAATAACCGGAATATTATGTCTAGTTCGAAGTCTTACCTTGGAGTAAGTTTTTTTATGTTTTTGTACAACAATGGGTTGCGATAGAATTTTAGAATTTTAAATCCATTATTGAAACAAAAATCTTAAACGATATTAAAATTAATAATATATAATATAATATCTTGGGACATCTTACACAACGCTATCTGATCCCAAACTAAGCAGAGCTTGTACTATGGAAACCAGGCAACTGATAAACATACTTATATATTTCTAAATACATACATATTATAGATAAATAACACCTAGACACAGAATAAACCATCGTGCTCATCACACAAAGTTTTATCCTGGGTCCCCACCCAGTGGAACCCACGACCTCTTGTTTAGCAGTCGGATACACTCCCACCACGCCATAGAGGCAGTCAACAAATTTAATAAACGCCTTAAATAAGTCACAATATTTGACATGGAGACAAGGATAAGAATCTCATGTTACGGATTTGAAATAATACTAAGAATACTATATATCTTTTTACGAGAATCCTTGCTGGGATTATTGAATTTAGGGTGACTGATTTAGAAAACCAAATAAAAACGATTACAGGTCAGAACAAAAATGAACAGAGACTTATCCAAGATGACCTGTTGAACGTGCCTGCCAGCTTCCTGCAAACCTGACTCAGTGGCGAAGATACTCAAGGTAATCTACCTGGTAAACCCAAGAACACCTGATGAACCATCCATAACAATAGATCACTGTCAAGTTGCAGGAGAAGAGAGAAAATACACCATTGGGTTTTATAGTTTTGTGTAAGTACTAGCGTGAATATCTGCGGTACCTCCTGTGTGATTACCTTAGAGCTTCAGTTTCCTAAATATCCTCTCCTACGTACGTTACTAAATAAAACATTTTTTCCATTCATAGATGATTTAGCATTTCAATACATAGTTGTTCATTTTTATTTTGTTATATCTCTTTAATTTATTTCAGTGACTCGTGTATTACTCAATATCATTAAAAAACAAAATCCCTGGTAGTCTATTCCAATAAGTGACAACTGCTGAAGTCAAAATACTTAAAACCATTATTAGTATGGTGACCATTTTGCCTAGTCTCGCGTCTTGCTGCCACAAGATTTAAGTGATTGTGCCTACGATTGCTAACTGGTAATAACAATGAATATAACAGGCAACCATCATATTCTGTAAATAAACACAAAAACAAACAGTAAAGTTTTTCGTAAACCAACTAGACGATTTATCCAAAACAACAGGTCTTTTAAGTCTATTTTTAAGTTTATGGCAGATTTCATAGTACTTACTGACAATCAAAAAACGGTTTGTTCTCTTCCACCTATTATATATCCTGGGCTATGGAGGTAAGGTGTTTTGGTCTATGGAAGAACTAAGGCGCCTATGCCCGGTGAACACTTTTTTAAAAATTCGAACAAAAGAGCAGGTGTTGACTCGCCAACTCAATAAAGGGGCCCCCGAAAAAGGTCGTTTGCATCGAACGATAAGGTTGCAATATATTGTACATCATAGCGGCTAAGGGTTGAGAGGTTCCCCTGGATTTTATGCAACGATCATGAGCTCCCTGAGGGTACAGCATCACGTGCCCACTCGCCACTTATGTTACTCATTAACCCTTCGAGCATGAAGCTCTCACAGCTCCACTCTGACCGGCCGGTAAAGGCAAGGCAGAGGTGGGGGATCTGTTCCTCGGTGTTCACTCCAGCCAGCCAATGAAGGCAAGCCAGAAATTAAGACCAGGGACTTCCGTGAAGTCGCTACGCTGCAACAAATCGCCACAAGCTGCCTTATGGTTTGTCTGCTCTTCTTTCACCCTCATGAGATAATTTTATTGGTACATAGGGAATTTCTACTACTACGGCTACTTTGTTCTCAGAGTATTGATTTTTTGTGGAAGGATAAAAATACCTAAACCTAAATTTCCTATATATAACATTGTTTTGCAACACCTAGACAAGACAATGTAATAGGTCTTGTAACGTAATCTTATTTTGCCCGCGATTATCACAACAATAAAATAACCTCATGAGATCCCGGAAGTGATATTAATACCGTAATTATATAGTATAGCTGACCCGTGCAACCGTGTTTTTTGCAATATTTTTAATTGATTCTCAGCTCCTAGTCATAGCGTGATATTATGTAGCCTATAGCCTTACTCGATAAATGGGAGATTATTGCATTCAATCAAACAAATAAACAAACAAACCCTTCAGGTTTATATATAAAGATGACATAAATAAAGAATCTTCTGTGAATCTTATGTTTGACTTAATTATATTTGATAATGATCTCAGCCCTTTAACCTTGACGAGACCTATGTATTACTTAAACCAAACATTACAACGATAGTTTCAATACTTACTGCCGCAGTAAATGCATAATAATATTATAAAGCTGAAGAGTTGGTTTGTTCGTTTAAAGTTGGTCCGATTTGAAAAAATATTTTACTGTTGGAAAGCCCATTTATCGAGGAAGGCATATAACATCACGCTACGACCAATAGAAGCAGCAATGAAAAATGTTTCAAAAACAGGAAAAATACACGCATACGAAGTTGCGCGAGACAGCTAGTATGTTATATATGACAACATTAAAAAAAAATGATTTAAGTAAGTATAAAACGAACGAGAGTTAGGTAATTATAATAATTAGTAATGATTTTATGTAGATTTATTTTTTACTCGAATTCAAAACCATCAAAACGCTTTACAGAAGGAAGCAGTTTAAAAACACAATAGTATAATAAAATCAGTTGAACTAGACAGTTGAGAGGCACGAAATATTACATAAAATGAAAGTAATTTGTGTCTTATTTATGTGGATATCCTGTAAGTAGCTTCTTCAAAACGTTGAGTTTTAACCGCCTTCAAAAATATATGAGTATTTATGTGTATGATCGCAATGTTCTCCAAATCTAGAGATCCGATTTAGATGGGGTTTTCACTATTCAATTGCTTATTTTTCTGGGAAGATTTTAGTGTATAAAAATATGTCCTATCTTATAAAACACTAAAGATATAAACATAAACAGTCAGTCATTTCAGTCAGAGTTCAAGCGGAGAAAAAAAACAGTGGATTAACGGAGATAGATTTAGTACTAAATGGATTGAAAAAAGAATCATGGAGTCGAGAAGAATTGAATTGTTTCAAACAGACAGCCTTCTTATTAGAGAATGAGAAGAATTATACAGTTTGGGCTATGATGGGTAAGTGTTTTTACTAAATATTGAAAAATAGGTATTTTCTTTTTCTTTCCTTCCTAGCTATTTTCAACCATGCATCCAAAAATGGCGGAATCTGAAGAAGGCCTCTCCTTTAGATTTCGCTCTTTTTATTGGTCTTGCGCCGTTTTATTCCAATTAGCGCCTGCGTTTTTTTAATGTCATCCTTCCAAGACATTTGTGGCTTACCCCAAGGCCGTTTTGACCCCATGGTCTTCATTCCAAGACGGCTTACCCCCAGGAAGCATGGTTTTGGGTTTAGGATCCGGCCCACCGCCACTTAAGATTTGCCACTCGTTTTACGGCATCTGCTACTTTGCTTTGTTCTCTAAGCCAGGTGTTTGTTTTACGGTCTCTCAGTGGAACGCCGACCAGTTTTCTTTCCAATTTCCTCTAAGTGACTTGTATTTTGTTACGGTTAAAACGGAGAAACCGAAAAATAGGTGCCATTATCAAATATTTACTTCATATAACTCTGAACCCTATTCCTCCCTCTATTCTAGTGTGAACTCCCTAAAGATACAATCATATTATATTTTTAAAACAGTTTTGCTAAAAACATTTTTTTGTAAAAAAATCCTTTGCAGTTTGGAACTCAATGCAGCGACCAGTAGGTATTTTCAACGGGTCTCCCCAAAGCCTAGGAAGCTATGACCAATGTCTTCAGAACTCACCCAAAAATGTCGGCATCAATACACAGTACTGTGTTGCAGAAATCAAGTTAACCAATAAGAAGCTTGACTACAAAACCGAACGAAATGTGATGGGTGACACGGATACTTATCTTGGAGTAAGATGGTTTTTATAATAAGATGATTTTGACCTCATGAGATAGATACGAACTTTTACATTTGCGAGTGAACTTTTTAATGCGAGCGTGGTCGCGTGTATGGCAAATCCTAAAACTGAAACCTTAAAAAAGGGCCTTTTTGTCTATAAGGCCGGCAATGCACCTTTTATGCTTCTGGTGTCCAGTAGTCCATGAGCACGGTATTCATGTCAGGTAAGCTGTTTGTTCGTTAGTACAAACAGCTCACCTGACATGTGTACTAATGGTGATAGTTTCGTTCAGAATAATTATGAATCGTACTTACGATGATTGGGGATTGAGGATTACCAGGAATTATTCTAGACGTACTGACGACCTTATCTACCCTGCAGAAGTGACAGCTATTTCAAATTTCTATTGACCTTCTTATTACAGATCAGAACCAAACTGAACCGAGACTTATCCAAAATAACTTGGGGTACGTGCCTACCAGCTGCCTGTAACCCTGGATCTGTAGCTAAGATATTAAATGTCATTTACTTGGTAAACCCAATAACGCCTGCTGAACCAATCATAGCAGTAGATTATTGTCAAGTTGCCGGAGAGAAAAGGGAATTTACTACAGGGTTTTATGTTTTTATGTAAGTACTTTACGTTTTCGTTCGATACTTAACTCTTAAATCCACTCAAAATGGCTTCATTCAGGATGCTATTAACAAATGATCAGCTATTATAAGCCAAGTAGAGTATCATATTTTAGGCTACCGCTTTAGCGATTAGAGGATGTTTTGTTTTGCATAAAATCTCAAAAATATGTATAAATCACAGACATATAAACAAAAGGTATAATCACAGCAAAAAAAACATCAATCGAGTCAAACTTATATAAGTTTTTATTTGTTAAATAAGTGTATTAACATTTTTTTTTTTTTAGATTCTTTATAACCGCATTGATGTTTACAGTTTTGTTTTCAACTATATACGTGTCATTTGCAGATCCCAAGTCCTCCAGTAAGTAATTATTTATTCGTTCAGTACTTATTATAAAATGTGAAAATAAGAATCCTACGTTTAATCTATATGGAGTTACATGAGGCAACCTATCTCCGTCTTAGTGTATCTTAGCATTAGTTACTTAAGGGTAGAGATAGAGAGAATTACTTAGTACCGTTTGTTGGTACCTTTTGCGCAAGGACAAAAGAACAATAACGAGGTTCAATGATATAAAAAAATAATTACTAATTTTATAATATATTCTTCATAATATTCCAGTGACACGTGCTGCCCAATGCTTCAGCTTAAAGCAAAATTTTGTTTCGCTGACTAAGAAATCCTCAACTGATGATATACCAACATTGAACCTCACAAAAGTAGTACTCTCAGTACTGACTGTACATGTACATTCTTATTATTATACAGCTTCTGGACCGAGCACTACTACTTTGTTAGACAGAGTAAGTCTTGTCAGCTATATTGTCTAAACATTTTACACACACGATTTTATCGGCTCTAACGTAAACCCTTAAACAGCCAGAAAAAAACAAATATAATAATAAAGCCAAAATATATTTTCTTGAAATGTAGCTAAGAACCTTTCTAGGAAATAAAATAACGTACTCAAATCCATCCACAATTTTAGGCGCTGCAATGCCACACAGAAGTGTGTCAGTCCATTTTGAGACGTCGTTAATTTTTTTGCTGTCAATTTTACTTAAACGTAAAAAGTAGCAACAAAAATACTCTTGAGCACGACTTAATAAGTATGGTTTGAATATTTAGAACTCGAATATTGACGCTGTAGTTAAAAACTATTTTTAAGTGGGTAGACTAAAATTATGTGTTTTTTCAGTTAATGTCACCTTCAAAATCAGACATTATGTTCAGAAAATTTTTAAAAAATGCAGAACTAGCTATAGATATATATTTTATTATGTCAGGACTATTTTTCATAAAAGGACTGATGTTAAAGCGAAGAAATCCAATAATTACATTAATAAATCGATATTTTAGGTAAGACAACTTTTACGTTTAACGTTAACAATTTTTAGGGACAAAAAAGTAAGAAACTCAGAAATAGTAAAATGTTTTATGATAATGATGTCAGCATCTATAACTTCTTTCAGACTGATAGGTACTTTTGCAGTAGTAACATTCTATATAGTGACAGTATCGATGTATACTGGAGATGGACCTTTTTGGCCTAAGTTCGCAGGAAGAGAACAAACCGCTTCTTCGGCCAGCTGGCTTTGGAGTTTTTTGATGCTCAATAATTATATTGGGAGCGAAAATATGGTCAGTAAGTACTATGAAATTTGCCTTAAACTTTAAAGATAGATTTATAAGACCTGTTGTTTTGGATAAATCGTCTAGTTGGTTTTCGAAAAACTTTACTGTTTTTTTTGTGTTTATTTTCAGAATATGATGGTTGCCTGGTATATACATTGTGATTACCAGTTAGCAATCGTGGGCACAATCATTTACATCTTGTGGCAGAAAGACGCAAGGCTAGGCAAAATGGTCACCATACTAATAATGGTTTTAAGTATTTTGACTTCAGCAGTTGTCACTTATTGGAATAGACTACCAGGGATTTTGTTTTTTAATGATATTGAGTAAGTTGTGGTTACCTTTAGACTTCTATTGTATAGTGTACACAATTCGACTTTGGAATAAACGCAAGCATGCTCGCCAACTGGTGATCACGGTCAGTGCAGGTTGGTCGAAATGTCAAGCACAAACAAATTAAAGGCAAATACTTTCCTGACAATACAATGTTTATTTCCGTGTTAATGAAATAATCAGTAGAGAAAAACCTGACTGAATTTCCAGTCGAAACCGCTGAAACTGATAATTGAAATGACACTTCTAAGACCAAACATAAAACTTATCGTCCATCATACATAAGCCGATAAAACAAGCTGTCCATAAATTTAAGCTTCACATTCTAAAGGTAAGTTTTATGCGCATTTTCATCTTGATACATTTTTTATAAATATTACTGTTATATTCCAGAAAAATTGTAGACTTAAGAAAGAACGAGGTATTTTTGCAGACATACATCCAGAGCCAGCACAGGGCGGTTCCATATTTACTAGGAATGGCCTTGGGGTACATCATGATAGTGTACAAACCCTCGAAATACCAGAAACTAATTTCAATGGTCGGTATCTATTATTTTTAAAATTGTTTTTTTAATGTTTGAAAGGTAGTGTAAAGTCCAGGACCTTATGGCAAATTTTTGAATTCATTTTTATTACACAAATATTGTTTACACAAAACTTTCTTCATTGCCTATAAGCAATACCTATACGGTTAATGCTAATTAATATTACGACTTTTCAAGAACTAGATTCAATTTAATTGGAAACCTTGGGTTTGCTAAATGAATATTGAAATAATTTTATTTGTTATAATTTTTCTTATGTTTTTTTTTAGAAATTATCAATTCCTTTATACCTTGCCATATCCCTATGTTATTTTCAAGTAGCGGCTGCAGCAGTATCATGGTGCCTCATTGACAATATTTTTTGGACAATAGCATATGCAGCGGGCAGAAGATTAGTTTTTGGACTCTTAATATGTGCATCGATTGGGATTCTTGAATATGGAGATGTTCGTAAGTATATTTTAATTTGTTATTTCATCATGATTTGAATATGAAATGTTCAACATGTTGATAATTATGTTAAGTAAACTATATTTTCTAACTTCCTGTTTCATATAAGGGCTGATGATAAACCTAGAGATAATTATAAAATCTTATTAATATTTTAAATTCACATTTTTCTAAAACCGTTATACTGTAAAATTTTTCAGATTTTCACAAATAGCAGCAAGTTTCAATAAAATATCTTCAGAATAATTTTCTTTTAATTCATTTTTCAGCTTTTTTGAAACAAATAGGTCAACATGAAATATTCTCAGTACTAAGTCGGTTGGCATATGGAGTTTACTTGACTCACCCAATATTCTTACAAAATATTGCATTCTCAAGACATCATGTTCATGATATCACGTTATTCTCAGAGGTCAGTATTGATCTAATCAAATGCTTAAGCCTGTTCAAAGAACTTTTTAAGTCGAATAAACGAATGGAAAAACAATAATATTTTTTAGGGTACTCCTATTTTCTCATAAAATTAGGTTCGTGAAGTCTCATGGGCACATACCAACCCTTGAATATGACCACACCTTTTTGTTACACCTTGTATAGTCTCATTGTTGAAAACGATTTGAATAATAATAAAAAGTCAATAATAATGATGAAGTGAGCCAGTATTTGACATAAAGATTTGTAGAGGTGCTGTTTGTGTAACTCTTTTAAGGAGAATTGACATCGACAATATTTTCAGATCATCTATGCCATGGGTGTATGGTGTCTATGTATTGCAGTTTCTGTACCGTTATGGTTTTTGGTGGAGGCACCACTTGGAAATCTATTTAACTTAATTACTAATTTTGGGTAAGTCAAACATCCCATTACATTATTCTTTTCCAATTTTTATAAGGTTTTTATTGATTTATTTATTTTAATTTTTTGTTCGCAGGCAGAAACAAAAACTTTTAAATGGGATAAAAAGCGAAAAACAAATAGATTAAGGAATTTGTTTTTTTTTATATTTAAATAAATATTTTGGAAATGGCTTTTGTAGTTTTATACTAAGTCCTACTAAGGTCATCAGATAGAATTATAAAGAACATGTAGATTCTGGAGAAATGTGTAAAATGTGCCAATGGAGTTTACATTATTCTCTCCATACTTTTTCCATATCAGACGTCGGAAGAATTAAACATACATATATTATGTTCCAAAGACGAGCGAAGCAAAGAGTGGTTTAAAAACCAATTATAATTTTATCACGAAAAATGTAACAGAAAAGATTTTTTAAGAGCACAAAAATTAATATCGCAGAATGAAACCTTCATAGAACGCTCACTAGAGCAACACACACATTGACATAATGCACGGACACAGAAAATCCCGCGAGATAATCTATATAAGAGAAATCGGACCACATTGTTCCAAAAACAAGTTAACGTTTCTGTGAGCGATATCTTCCCGTACGTTTTTTTTACTTGATATTATGGTGCGATTTTATTAGGCAAGTTACTTGTACGCAAGTTACAAATTGTATACAACTTATATACAGGTTTGTTAAGTTGTATACAGTTTGCATACAACTTGAACAAACCTGTATACAAGTTGCATGCAACGTTTATACAACTTTTATACCTATAGGTTTGTTCAAGTTGTATGCAAATTGCATAGAACTTGAATATAAATTGTGCATAGAAACTTTGCTTGCCAGCTGGCGAAATATGGTTGCACTTCGTTTTGATTTGTTACACCTAATATTTTTGTGTACCACCCATATTTGCAAAATAAATGTATTTGTCTCTGTCCTGTATACAAGTTGTATACAAATTCAACAATTTGTAACTCGCATAAAAGTAACTTGCTTTTTGGAATCGCACCTTAAGCACCCACATAATCACTACATAGTTTAAAACAAAGTCGCTTTCTCTGTCCCAATATCCCTATGTATGCTTAAATCTTTAAAACTACGCAACGGATTTTGATGCGGTTTTAATAATAGATAGAGTGATTGAAGAGGAAGGTTAATATGTATAATAACATCCATTAAATAGTGGAGAAATAAGGAGGGGAGCAGCAATTAGACATGTTGCAAAAACGGGGAAAATTTACGCAGACGAAGTTGCGCGGGTCAGCTAGTATGCTTAATAAAAACAGGTGTTATGATGCGTTTAGACGCTTGACACGCAGCTCGGCAAACACCCGAGACGGGCAAGGCAGCGGTACAAACAACTGAGAAGCATATTCACACGGTCGCGCCAGTGTTTAACCGAGCACATGAGCCTACCACTATATTCTAACATAACCAGTTTTTTTTATGAGGCCCTCGTTTGTGGCTGTATTCGTAGCTGTATGTTTATGTGCCATATAAATATAATATTATAATTCAGTCCCTTGTATAATTTAGACTCGTTGTCATAGATTAGAAATCAAATCAGTGTTTGTATATGTTGATAGTGAATACCATCACCTTGCAAAATGAGGGAGTTCTTATTTACAATTAAAGCAATTTTAATGATATCAAGTAAATGTGTGTTATCAAATATATATTAACGAGCAAATATTGTTGAAAATGTACTATAGTAATCTGTATAGGTAGGCATTACTTTATTAATATAATAATTGCATTTGAAGTAAAAAGAAGTCCAGATCCAGAGATTGAACCCGAGACTTCCGATCTCTTTAGCGGGGCGCGAGAGCCAAACAATCTCCATTGCGCTAATATACTGTCAGCTGATGACATTGGCAACAAAAAAAGTGACCATGACTTTTCATTGTCAAGTTATCACACTGGCATACTTTTTGCGAATTTCGCTTTAAATGTGAACTCATCCCGAATGTTGAAACCAAAGTTAATAAAGCATTTCAACTTTGAATTTTGATTTCTTTATTTTTACCAGACTGTAAAGAAGAGTTATGTTTTTCGCGCGTATCTTGTAAGTATGTATATAATATTCTTTATTACCTGATATCTCACAATACACCGAACGGATTTATACAATTAAGAAGTCGTTAGATTCGTCTTGATTGCCCAAGTGTTCTTAGATATGTGACGTTTGACAAAAACAAACATGGCGGCTGTGAGATGTCAAAATAAAGAGGTGAAAAAAAAGGTGTTTTGAATACTGCAATATGGATATCAAATTAAAGAACTCATCTTAAGCATTTGAAAGAGGTATAATATGGTTAAGACTGTAATTATGACGTAACCATTTCATAAAAACGGATTTTTGAAAATTCAACCCCAAAAGGAGCGAAACAAACATCAATTATTATAAAACTTAACATGGGCGAAGCCGGGGTGAAAAGTAATATTTAAAATAAATATTAATCGCTTTTTTTTTTGCGTCCTCTCTAAACTAACAACATGTGGCGCGGTGGGACTGTGTCCGACTGCTACGCAAGAGGTCGTGGGTTCGATTCCCACACGGGACACCACTTTGTGTTATCCACAAATTGTTGTTCCGTGTCTGGGTGTAATTTGTGTCCGTGACTTGTATGTTTGTAAAGCTCCCCGTGACACAGGGTTTGTACCCTACTGCGGGAGATGTCTATTAAAAAAAAAATATATATATATATATACGAACTCCGTCTCTTGTTCTTTTATGCGGTATTGCACCTATTTTTATTCACAAACCTTGTTCTGATAATTAAATAAACAACAAAAAAATATTAGCCAAATTTAAATAGGCAGCCCTTCTGAAGTGATAAGGATACATACGCTTATCTTCGTTCGGCAATTGATTTTTATTTATATAATTTTTGTACAATTAAAACTTTTATAACAAATAAAATAAGATATGTTTTATTTGGGATTTTAGCAGTCCCATTAGGGTTAACAATAAACATATTTTTATAAATACCTATCTGCCATTTAGGTTTAGTACAAGCTGAACAGAAAATCAATGGAATAACAGAGATCGACTTAGTACTAAACGGATTAAATAAACAACCATGGAGTCAAGAAGAATTGCTGTGCTACAAACAAACAGGTTTCTTATTAGAGAACGCAAAGAACTATACAGTTTGGGCTATGATGAGTGAGTTTTTTTTCCATTAAATATTAGCAAATTATTAATCTTGTATGAATTACGAGCATAGTTGCTAGACGAACTCAAAGGTCACAGAATATATAATGAGATTAGTGTGCCTAGTGCGAGTTTGTTATACGTCAACGCGATCGACACGTTTAAGACGTTTGGCGCTCCGATTGAAATGCTCCAAGCTCTCTGATTGGTTAAAATCAGAGAGTTGGACGCTGTAAACGTTTCGTTTGCGTTAACGCAAAACAAACTCGTAATAGGCACACAGCAATGCCAAGCAAAGTTTTTTATTGCCACAATAAAATAAGACAAGTGACCGATTTTACAATTTACCGACTGTCTCTCCAGACACACAGAGAGAGAGAGAGAGAGAGAGAGAGAGAGAGAGAGAGAGAGAGATCTTATTCCCTCAGACTATGAAAATGTGAGAATAGAGAGTACACTTGTGCTACATTTATCTTCTGTGTAGTTATTATTCAGGCTAGTCTCCGATATCTCACTCTTTCTCATCTGAGAGAAATTGGATAAGAGGTTGTTTTTAATTTTAATTACATTTTTCAGTTTGGAATTCCATACAGAGGCCAGTAGGGACGTTCTATGGGACACTTTACAGTCTGGGAAGCTATGACCAATGCATTCAAAACATACCTAACGTTAATTACTCTGTTGTTGCAACGCAATATTGTCTGGCTGACGTCAAATTATCTAATAAGCAATTTGAGGAAAATGACCGGAATATTATTTTTAGTTCAGAGTCTTACCTTGGAGTAAGTTTTTTTTATGTTTTTATACCAACAACGGGTTGCGATAAAAATTTAGATTTTCTAATATATTTATTTCTACAATATACAATTTTAAACGAGATTAAAATTAATAAAAGACTCAAATAACATGGAGATAGGGATATTTACGAGTATCTCTAGAAAGAACAAACTTAAAAGAAAACGAAGAACTTGAAAGAATTCTATCTTTTTACGATAATGATAGTCTTAGATTCTAGATCGATTGTTGAATTTAGAGTGACTGATTTAGAAATCCAAATAAAAACTATTACAGGTCAGAACCTGGGGTACGTGCCTGCCAGCTTCCTGCAAACCTGACTCAGTGGCGAAGATACTGAAGGTCATCTACCTGGTAAATCCAATAACACCTGATGAACCAACCATAACAATAGATCACTGTCAAGTTGCAGGAGAAGAGAGAAAATATACCATAGGGTTTTATATTTTTGTGTAAGTACTACCTTGGACCTGCGGCTCCTCCTGTGTGATTACCTTAGAACTTCAGTTTCCTAAATATCGTCCTCTCCGTACGTTACTAAATAAAACTTTTTGTAAAATTTCAGCCATCTTGTTCCAAGATTCTGGATTAGGCGTTGATAAGTTAATGAATGAATGATCTACTCTGAGCTTTCATATTTATACAAACGAGTGGTTTCCGTTCAAAATTTATAAAAAAAACGGTTTAATCCAGCCATTTAGCATTCTTGAATTTTCAGCTGAGCGCTTCGTTTGGCAATTCTTTTATATTTATGCAGATAGTATGTTCGAAATAATTATGATGTACTTTTTCTTTGTGTCTAAAGAAGTGGTCTTATTACATTTGTTATTTTTAGAGCGTTTATATTTGGATTAATAACTGCTGTATTGCTTTCAATGTTTTACGTGCCATATTCTGACTTCAATTCTACAGGTACGTACGCCTATGTTTTTTAATCAAATTTTCCATTCATAGATGTTTTAGCATCCCAATCCATAGTTGTTCATTTTTATTTTGTTATATCTCCTTAATTTATTTCAGTTATTCGTGTATTACATTGCTTCAATTTAAAACGCAATTATTTATTGCTGACCAAGAATTCATCAGGGGATGATATACCATCTTTAAACTTGACAAAAGTTATACTATCACCGGCCGTTTTATTAGTACATTCATTTATTTTTACAATGGGTGGGCCGATTAACAACAGCGTAAGTTCAGATCAGGTAAGTCTGCCTTATCTTTCTCTTGGTCTTGTTAAGATTGCGTACCTAATTTACCCAAGAATATATATTTTACTTAAAATATTTATGTTAGCCCAATGCTGTTTAGTGAAATTTCGTCTGAATTATTTTCAATCTGATTTCATGAAACGAATTGTTTTTGTAAAATAAAACTATGAGACTGTTTCAGATGTTAATACCTCCTGATATACGGATCATATATTTAATTGTGATAAATTTAGATATGGCCATAGATATATATTTAATCATGTCAGCAGTATTTTTTATAAAAGGACTGATGACAAGAAGAACACATCCTGTAATGTCATTACTAAACCGATATTTTAGGTAGGTATATATTTTATTTATTGATAGCACTAAGTTGAAAAAGGCATAAGCAGCATCAGGGATAGCATTCCTGCAATTGTTATCCATAATTTCGAAGACGATTACGTATCAAACTGTGGTGTCGTACAAGAAAATAATCTACTATCCAATTATTTATTTTAGGCTCATAGGTACTTATATTGTTGTAACGTTCTATATAATGACAGTATCAATGCATACAAGCGATGGACCTTTATGGTCAAAACTTGCAGGAAGGGAACAGAGTGCTTCTTCTACCAACTGGCTTTGGAGTTTATTAATGCTCAACAATTATATTGGAAGTGAAAATATTGTAAGTATTATTATATCACTCAGTAGAGAAACAGATGTCAAAGGAGTCGATTATCGTTTGGTTTCATATTACGTCTTTGAACGTTCTGAGAAAAAAATCGCCTGTTGTAAATAAAAACATTATTTCCAGAATATGATAGTGGCCTGGTATATCCCTTGTGATTATCAGTTAACTATAATGGGAACAGTGATCTACATGTTATGGCAGAAGGATAAACGTTTTGCCAAATTGGTCACCATATTGTTATTTACATTGAGTATTTTGACTCCTGCAGTTACCAATTATTGTAAAAGGCTGCCAGAATTGGCGTTAGTTGAAGATGTTGAGTAAGTTTTCAGACATAATAAATCGTAGGGTAGAATATGATTAATATTAGTACACTTAAGTAACATGTAATTTGCGATTATAAATCCCTACTAATATATAAATGTGAATGAAAGTTTATTTGTTACGCTTTCACGCGAAAACTACTCAACCGATCATCATGAAACTTTGTACACATATTCTTGGAGGTGTTAGAAGTAACATAGGATTTTAAAAAAAAGGGGGAAACTTACGCAGACTAAGTTGCGCGGGACATTGGTAAATAGTAAATTGATGAAGAGAGTGACGGAAGTCACATCTTTTTCAGTAGGTACAGACTTGGATTTAGCCTGTAACACATAAATAATTTACTTGAACATTATAATAATATTTTTGGACGTAGGTCCAATAAAATACTATAGGGTCAGATGTATTTAGATAAAACAATTTAGACAATTGCGTTAGGACTACAAACTAGATGCAAATGAAATAGTAGAGTCGGTTTTATTTAAACGCCATCTTGTTGATTATTACTATCGTTATAATCTGCCTTATATTCAAGGAAACGAGTGGATATTAGAAAAAATTAAGCATTTTTGGAAATTTACATCCAGAGTCAGAATAGAGCCGCTCCATACTTAGTAGGAATGGCCTTGGGATATATCATGACAGTACACAAGCCTTCAAAGTTTCAAAAGTTTATATCAATGGTTGGTATACATACTAATTATGATGAATGAGAATTTTGCTTTCAATTTATTACTTACAACTAATTGTATCTAAATTGTAGTCAAAATTGAAATTGTTTAATTGTCTTTTTAGCAAATGTTATGGACTTTATTTGTAGTAGTATGTTTATGTGGTTCACTTATAATGGATGCAGTTATGTCTTGGTGCGGCAATGATGATGCGTTGATAGCCGCAGTACACAGTGGCTGCAGGAGATTCGTTTTTAGTCTCGTATTTTGTTCATGTATTGCGCTCATTGAATATGGAAACTTTAGTAAGTGTTTTTTATTATTTTTTTACTAAATAAAGAGGAAAATGGAGAGACGAGCAGGTCGTGTGCGTGATGGTAAGCGTCACGCGTCGCACATAACAGTATCAGAACTACCCAGATCCTTTTTTTGCAAAGATCTGAGTGTCGCCGCACCGCGCTCCTCATTTGAGACATTCTTAAGTCTCATTTGCCCAGTAATTACACTTGCTTCAATAAAACACAGTGATGTGTAACAAATTACACGTGTTGTGTTTTTGTGAAGTTTATATCAAAACTTGTATTCGTTTCTCAGACTGTAGACTGTTATACAATTTTATAGACTACGAGTCTTTATCGCTGATTATTTTACTGTTAAGACCCGTAGTCTAAGTCTTTTTCTTCTTGGCCTTATCTCTTTCATTTGGGATCGGGTCTCCTTATATATTTGCACTATAATCTGTTATGTCACAGCGTTCAAGTTTAAGGCCTGAAGGTGTCTTCGGATAGATAAGTCCCGTAGTCTACTATATTGTAAAATGAGTGCAAATCGTGAAAATTTATCAAGGTATAATGATGAGTTGCATCTTAGTATTCTAACAACGCATTTATAATGTCAGCTAATTTGAAAAAAGTAGCTGGACATCAACTAATATCAATATTGAGTCGATTGTCATATGGAATTTATATGACTCACACAATAATCTTTCAATATATTACATTTTCAAGAAGACACCCTCATCATATCACGCATTTTTCTGAGGTTAGTATTGATTTTATCAACGCCTATTCTCATATTTTAAGTAATTCTATAGGTAGTAGATATAATTTAATAATATTTGATCCGTAAAGAATTTGTCATGAAGATTTACTGAGCTGCTTTTTGTGGAACTCATTAACTGAATTTATTTGGATTATATTTTCAGTTTATCTACGCCATGGGTGTATGGTTTCTATGTATTGCAGTTTCTATACCGTTATGGTTTTTGGTGGAGGCACCACTTAAAAATCTCTTTGACTTAATTAGTAACTCCTGGTAAGTGAAATACGAGTATTCTCTATAAATATTCTTTTTCAATGTTTATAAGATACCTAATTTTAAAAGTTTTTTGATTAACTCAAGTATTTAATTTTTTGTTTTGCTTGCAGGCAGAAACAAAGGGTTATAAATGGGGTGAAAAGCGAAAAAGACATAGAATGAGGAATTTGGATTTTTTTATGTTGTAATAAATATTTTGGAAATCTATTTCTTAGTTTTATATTACGTCCAATTTTAAAGTCACCAGATCATGTTACAGAACCTATAACTTTTAACTTACACATTGTGAACATTGTGCCACATGTACCATCAAAACTAATATTATATATATATGAAATTAACTTTTTTGTCTATTATATTTCACGCTTTAACCGCTAAACAAATTTAAATGTATAATAATAATAATATCCTAAGATAACTCACACAACGACATTTGATCCCAAACTAAGCAGAGCTTTCAAATATTTCTAAATACACAGATATTATAGATAAATAACACCCAGACACAGAATAAACCATCGTGCTCATCACACAAAGTTTTATCATGGGTGGGGATCGAACCCACGACCTCCGGCTTAGCAGTCAGGGTGACTACCTGCTAGACCAACAGGCCAGTCATGTATGGCAATGTTATAACAAACTGACAGCTGTCAAAGTACGAATACCACTGATTTCTACAGAGATTTTGAACTTTGATACTCTTTAGTTGAAACGTAGGTATATTTAAAACTTATTAAAAATGCGACAGTATTAGGGCAAGAAGTTTGAATGTTTGTGTGTTTAATTTTTTATTATTCAATGCAAAAAATACGTTGACATGACTGTACAAAATATTAATTTTATTCGAGGAATAGGGATCCTTAGTTCTATTGAGACAGAAATTCAATATTAAAATACAACGATCAAGACTTTTTCATCCAAGTACACATAAAAAACATCGTGATAATAATATAAACGGAAAATCGAACACCGTTTCCGTCTGTGATATGTCACGTGCGTTGTTGAATGTTAATTAGGGATTAAAGTTGGAATTTTTTTTTTTTTTTTTTTAATCAAAGTATTTACCCTCGCTGTCCATATATGACCGCCATTTAATTGGAAGATCATTTAAAAACTAGCGATAGAAATCTGGGGATCTGGACTCTTTGGGAAGAAATAATTTTTCCGTGTGAAAAATGGTAGTTCATTGAGGCGAGGTCCAGCGAGTAAGTAGGATGGGATGATTTCCAACTGAAGGTTTTGTAGTGTTTAAACTATTTCTCGAATAGTAAAGATCCATTGGCGAGTCGGGGCTAATTTGCTACGAGTTTTGCCATCATTGTTTCCGAATAATGATGGCGAACTCCAGTTCTGTTCAGTACACATCTGCTGTTATTGCTTGACTGGATTCGAGAAAGTTAAAGTGAATTACACCATGAAGTGACCACCAAACTAACTGTAGGGTAACTATCCTCACCTTTCTATAGGTAATCTTAACTTTAGGGCATTGCCCGGGGGCCTAGACAAAGATACATTCGAATAGCGATTTCATTATTGGAAAAGTAGGTACAAAATGTATGGAATTGAAATATGTCACGTGGTTAATCCAAGTCGTAAATAGATAAGCTGCACTATTGACAGTGTCTTCGATAGTTTTTTCCATTCAGTGATCAATCATCACTTGTTTAGCGAACGGCGAAACCATGTAGAAAACGAAATAAAATGGCGGATTATATTTTTTAAGAATTTGACGGTGGAGACCATAAACATAATTTCATTTTTTTGCGAATGATCATTGGGAGCGACTTGTAGGCGTTAGCGAATTCGCCACTGAACAATTGTACCTTGTCTAAGCCCCCTGGGGTCAGCCATTGCGATTTGCGCATACGTTAATAGAAACCACTTTTCATTACACGTCACAATTCGCTCCTAAATCGCTTCATTTCTGTACCGGTTTAACAGAAATGCAAGCTTCAAAGTGCGCTGCTCCATGCAGATCAGTCAAATCATTAGGCACCTATTTTCAAGTCTTTTTTATGTTAACGATTTGCTGCAAATGTGTCAATATTGTAAGTGAGGTAACGTTGGTCCATGTCGCTAATTGCTGAATGACTAAAATTTGCTGATTAATTGTCCATGTTTACCTGTGATGACGATTGATTGTACAAAAACTTGATTTTCTGTGATATGTTACAATTTTTAGATTCAAAGTGATTTGTTTTTGTGAAAATTTTACTTTTATAGTTATTATCAGAAATATTTAAGTATATCTAAGACATAAATAACTACTACAATAACAATATATACATAAATTTTATTATCAATTAAGAGTGGTAAAAAAAATGAGATATTTTGAAATAGTTCTTGTTTGATGGTTTTAATGAAAAGAACTAAAATAAAATAAAATTGATTATAAGTCTATGTTATTATTAAACAAGCCGTTTGCTAACTACTACTATAAACCTGCAATTTTATACTTTAAACACTTTTATATAAGCACTAATGTGAGAAGCCTACATTTTAAAGTAACCGTATGATTTATAAAAACAAGTTTTAGATCATAACTTAACCAGTTTTTTTTTATGACTGATATAGGACCACGATAGTGGTTTAACCTTGCGATATAATTATGTATAATATATTAAACAACGTGTAACAGAAAGGTGTGGTCATATTCAAGGGTTGGTATGTACATACCAACCCTTGAATATGACCACACCTTTCACCACACCACCATGATACTGAGTGCAAATACCTAATTTTATCAAAATTGGAGTACCCTAAAAAATATTTACAATTTTTCATTCGTTTATTTATGAGCAAAAAAGTTATTAAGTAAAAAAAGTTTGACTTAAAAAGTTCTATGCCATAATAATGCAATCGAATTTTGTACCAGGAGGAGGAGACTAATGAATTTTGACAAAAAGAATATGCTATAATTATGTAATACCTAATAATGCAACCAGCTATGGCAACATGGTTGGTGCAATACTGATAACTTACCCTATCCGCTGCTGAAATTTGACCACACCTTTCTGTTACACCCTGTATATATATATTGTCATTCAGTGCAGTTTAGTGAGTCTTTGACATAGTTTATAAATGTAACTTGTGTCAAAAACAAAATATTCGTAGCAGTGTTTGTTTAATTATGTTAGTAGAAAATACCATAGTTATTATTTACAATGAAAGCATTTTTTGTGATATTGGTGTGCATATCAGGTAAATATGTGTCTAATATATATATAAACAAGCAATTTTGTTCCTTAAATATACTGACAACTGATGAACTTGCAAATAGAAAGTGACCGTAAGTTATTAATAAAAAAATAATAAAAATTAAAATAAAATGAATTGAACATTTTTTACAAAGAAATTAGGCAATAAATCCACCTGTATTATTTTTTGCTTTTTAGTTACCTTTTATTTTATTTTTTTGAAGTCGGTTTTTATTTTTTTGACAAAAGGTTTTTATTGTTTACTTTATTATTTTTTTCTTGTTATGTTTGAGAACTTTAGTCCGATTAGGATTAAAAGTTAAATGTATTTAAATTAATTGTTATATATTTTATTAACATATAAATGCCTTTTAGGGCTAGTTCAAGCTAAACAGAAAGTCAATGCAGTAACAGAGATCGACTTAGTACTAAACGGATTAAAAGAACAACCATGGAGTCAAGACGAATTGCCGTGCTACAAACAAACAGTTTTCTTATTAGAGAATGCAAAGAACTATACAGTTTGGGCTACGATGAGTGAGTTTTTTTTTACTAAATATTATTAGCAATCTGGTTTGAGGAAGACTCATCTCACGGACTCTATTTTGTATATTATTAGCCTAATTTTACTACTATTTTTTATGTAATATTAAAGGAATTAATTTTTTTCTTTAAATTTTTCACAATCTATACAAACAGGTTTGAATAAATTTGTGTGAGTCTCGTAGACTACTCCATGACTCTTCTCACGGACTCAGAGGTGACCGAGCAGATCGAGATATCTGCAAGGTTAAGCAGAGTTACCAATAGAGAGTACACCACTGATCTCTACAGTATAATAGAGGTCAATGGAGTACATCTGCATAGTCGACTAGTCTCTAATGAGGTTAGCTACCGTGACTGAAATCCATTAAATACCGTAGATTAAGATACCGTTAACGATATTGTTTTTATATTTTCAGTTTGGAATTCAATACAGAGGCCAGTAGGGACGTTCTATGGGACACTTTACAGTCTGGGAAGCTATGACCAATGCATTAAAAACATACCTAACAATAATGACTCTGTTGTTACAACTCAATATTGTCTGGCCGACGTCAAGTTAACAAGCAAACATTTTGAGGAAAATAACCGGAATATTATGTCTAGTTCCGAGGCTTACCTTGGAGTAAGTTTTTTTATGTTTTTATACCACCAAAAAGTTACAAATTTCACGTTCACGTTTCTGCGATAAAATGACATAGCGATTGTTGAATGCATTTTATAACAAATTAAACGAGATTAAAATTAATAAATGCATCAAACCTATATGACCGTATGACTATACGACCTTTATGAGAATCACGGCGATAATATGTCCAACTTTCAGGATGTCCCGTGAGTATACCTCCTCCAATAGATCGTTCCAGACCTTCAAAAATATTCACATATAGAAATAAGATGAAGATGGATAAATATACAGTATTGAAAATTAAACTGTACTATTAGGTACTAAAACAAATAAATTGCTCATCGCATCTGTGACAATGAGGTTACCACTCAGCATACAAGTAAAAGCGATCAAAATGAATCTGGATTAAAATTAATCTTAGATATTAGATCGATTGTTGGAAACGATCATAATTTGAATTACATTTCGATCGTTTTCAACTATGTGTTTAGTTAATCTAGAGTTACGGATTTGTCATAATTTTCTTTTAGTAAGCAGAGAATGGCCAAATTTAATGATTCTCCTCGTCTCATATCCTTTTAAAAGGGTGAAGTATAAGCTAAAGCCTTCAACATCATCAAGTCCTTACTTTTGTAATCCAAATAAAATCCAGACTATTACAGGTCAAAACAAAAAAGAACAGAGATTTATCAAAGATAACCTGGGGTACGTGTCTACCAGCTTCCTGCAAACATGACTCAATGGCGAAGATACTAAAAGTCATCTACCTGGTAAACCCAATAACACCTGATGAACCATCCATAACAATAGATCACTGTCAAGTTGCAGGAGAAGAGAGAAAATATACCATTGGGTTTTATATTTTTGTGTAAGTACTAGATTTAATATGTCCGTGATACTCTTAGAGATTGAGTTTCCTGAATTCATTTTACATCACAAAATAAATCTTTGCAAAATTTCAGCCTTAACAGTCCAAGAGTTTGAATCTAGGCGTTATTTAATGACTCGAGTTAATGAGCTAGGACTTTTATTGTCATATAATCCAGTTGTTTTCATTCATTGTTGTAAAAAAAATATTTACACTATTATTTTCACATTTTACATTTTTAGAGCGTTTTTAATAGGATTAATAACTGCAGTATTGCTATCAAGTTTTTACTTGCCTTATGCTGACTTCAATTCTACAGGTTCGTGCATGTTTCTTTTTTAATTAACATTTTCATTCTTAGATGTATATACCTATATAATATATAATATTCCTTCTTAATATTTCAGTTACTCGTGTATTAGATTGCTTCAATTTAAAACGCAATTTTCTATCGCTGACCAAGGATTTGACGGCTGATGATATACCAAATTTAAACTTAACTAAAGTTATACTCTCGCCGATTGTAGTAGTAGCACATTCTATTTATTTTACAATGGGTGGGCCCATTAACAATATCGTTAGTTCAGATGAGGTAAGTCTGTCTTTTCTTTCGCTAGGTCTTGTTAAGATTTCGTGCTTAACTTGCACTATCAAAAAATGACCATTTTATTCATAAAATATCGATTCAGTACTTCATTAGGATTTTTAAAAATCTCGTATTTAATCTCTTGAAGCAGTATTGTAATTTTTTTTGATTTATTTTTTATTGTCTTTTAGATGTTATCATTATCACTTACTGAAATAAAGATTGTAAGTTCATTTATGAAGAATATAGATCTTAGTGTAGAGGTATATTTGATCATGTCAGCAATATTTTTCATAAAAGGCCTGATGAAGAAAAGAAGACACCCTTTAATTTCATTACTAAATCGATATTTTAGGTGAGATTTTTTTTATTAATAGCACTTAGATATATAAAAGCCTTTGAGCAATATCAGGGGTTCAACATTTATCACCCCTGATTTTAAAGATAATTAAAAAATCAATTCCGATTGCCTCTGTGGAGCGGTGGGAGTGTGTCCGACTGCTACGCAAGAGGTCGTGGTTTCGATTCCCATAAGGGGCACCACTTTGTGTGATCCACAAATTGTTGTTCCGAGTGTGTCCGTGACTTGTATGTTTGTAAAGTCCCCCGGGACTGCGGAGTACTGCGGGAGTCGTCTTTTTATAGAAATAAAATACTATATAACATACATAAATCGCTAAAGATGTATCTTTAACATTTGAAGATTTGATTCTGACCTTATAAAATTGGGATCATTTCAAAGTATATTTCCAATTAAAAAAGTCTTCTTCGTTGATTTATTATACTAATAAACATTTTTTCAGGCTGATTGGTACTTATGCGGTTATAACGTTTTATATAGTGTCAGTGTCAATGCACATGGGCGATGGACCTTTATGGTCAAAACTTGCAGGTAGGGAGCAAAGTGCTTCTTCGGCCAACTGGCACTGGAGTATTCTACTGCTCAACAATTATATTGGAAGTAAAAATTTTGTAAGTAGGTACTAAGATAACTTAGAAAAAGTCATTTTTCTTTAAGATCAAAAAAAATATCATTATTCAATGTTTTTATTTACAGAGTATGTTGGTAAGCTGGTATATTCATTGCGACTATCAGTTAACTATAATATGCACATTCATCTTTATGTTATGGCAAAAAGACAAGCGATTTGCAAAATTGGCCACCATATTGATATTTATTTTGAGTATTTTGACTCCAGCAGTTGTCACTTATTGGAAAAGGCTGCCAGGAATGATTGTGTTTGATGATGTTGAGTAAGTTTTAAGGCTTAATTAATTGTAGGACTTAAAAACTATACAGTAACTGTGATAAATTAAGAAATTGATTGCCTCCCACTGGTATATCAATGATTAAAACCTGGATTTATTATAGTAGCTTCTTATTTTACACAAAACTAATTACACACCTACAAACAAATGGGCTTGTTCTTGGCTTCGATGATGCCTGATGGAAAGCATTAATGAGGTCTACGATGGAACGAGGCACTCAGAAAAAGACTATGCCTCCTCTAAAAAATGACCGGCTTATAATTAATTGGAAACATTGGTGTCAGCAGGCAGTTCCACACCTTCGCTGTTAGCATAACAAAATATAGAAGCGCACCGATTCGTGCTTGAATATATACAAATAAAACAGTAAGACGTTAGTTCTGGTATTTTAAGCTAAATGTAGACTAACTATAATAGCAGCTAGGTTTTGATTTAATTTCAACTAAGTACTACTTTATTTTATAGAAAACTTTTGGATGTAAGGGCAAACGAGGTGTTTTTGGAGACTTACATTCAGAGTCAGCACAGAGCTGTTACATACTTGCTAGGAATGGCCCTGGGGTACATTTTGACGGTATACAAGCCCACAAAATCACGAAAGTTTTTGTCAATGGTTGGTATTCATAAAAAATATTTTATTTGTATTGTAGTTTAAGTTATCATCAAAATTATCCATTTATTAAATGTCTTTTTAGAAAATGTCAGTGACTTTATTCGTCGTAGTATGTTTATGTGGTTCATTTATAATGGATGCATTGGTATCTTGGTGCGGCGATGATGAGGTCTTAGCGGGTGCGGTAGAAATTGCGTTCAGAAGATTCATTTTTGGACTCAAACTATGTTCATGTATTTTGGTTGTTGAATACGGAAACTTTAGTAAGTATATTTTGGTCTTCCAAATAGTTTTGTTATCACAAATATAAAAATGTACAAGCACACCAGTTCTCAAAGCTATAATCTACTAATCGTGACAATATTATAGGAATAAATACAGTATAAGGGGGCACATCTACTAGATCAACTTTTTGCCAAGTCACACAATTTTTTTCGTGTCCTAATATTTCAAAAAACTCGAAAAACTCTAAATTCTTTATTCACTTAAGATGCAAAACAACACTTGTGATACGTCTAGATGCTACATGTAGGTACATGTAATGTCAATCTACCCCTAGGAGTACAAATGTATAAAATTATAATGATAATGTGTGCACTTAAACTTCAAACTAGCGTTTATAATTTCAGCCTTTTTAGAAAAAATTGCTAGACATCAAATATTTTCAATACTGAGTCGGTTAGCATACGGAATTTATATGACTCACACAATATTCGTACAACATAATGCATATTCAAGAAGGAACCCTCATCATATGACGTATATTTCTGAGGTTAGTATTTATGTTATCAAACGCTTGAGCCTATTCTCACGTTGTGAGTTATTATAAATTAAATGCAGTTTAACTATGTACGACTTGAAATAAATTAATGTCCATTGATATTGTATATATTATAATTAGATATAGGGATAAGTCAGTCAGTGAAATTAAGTTTTATTATAAGGCCGATTTTTCCAATTAAATGTTACATTACACAGAGGAATGCTACTACCGATTGATTAGGACTTAGCTGCTTTTTACGAGAAATATATGGGTTTTATTTTCAGATAATTTACGGCTTTGGTGTGTGGATTATGTGTCTTGCTGTTTCAATACTGGCGTGGTTATCGGTGGAGGCACCAATCAGCAATATTTTTAATTTAATTACAAATTTTTGGTAAGTTGAATTTTTGAATTTTCTCATTGTTGTTTTAAGGATGACAGTGATAATGATAATGATGACAACGATGTTAATTCTTATTTTTTGTGAAAGTCTTTTACCACGAGTTTTTAGTTTTTTAATGCTTTGTACTTTTTTTTGCAGGGAGAAACCAAAGATTGTAAATGAGGTCAAAGAAAAAAAACATTTAGAATAAGTAATGTGATATTTTATGTATAAATAAATACGTTGGTTTTGGCGTCTGTAGTTTTACACTTTGCTCAATTCTCAGGTCACAACATATTATCCAGTGGTGACTGTACCTACAGTAGGAACTACGTATTTAGTTCCTACATCCTATTATCACCATAGTACCTATACCAGCACATTTCAGATCCTACGACTATCTCGGATGCATCATTATTACTAAGCCGTTACAATTCTACTATAGGGCAAATGCGTCCTTACTCTTCCTCTCCCCTAAAATTTGAAAAAAGAACAGTTTTTCTTATTTGCTATTCTTTTTTTTACAAATTATCTCCAGATTATTTATTTTGATAATTCCATGTTAATGAAGTTTTAACTTGTAAACGGTCTCCTGGCTGATTGTTATATATCAGTCTCATGCGTAGCTAAGAATTAAAACGTTAAATATACTATACATACCAAACATGAGTGAAGAGTGGTTATTGAATCTCACACAAATACTTTTAGTCAGGTCCGAAATCTATGGTGCTAAATTACGTCTTGGAACCAATGATAAGTTAATCACAAAAAAAACTAACAGAAGACAATTTTTGGGAGCCCAAAATACCGACATTGTGGGCAGAATGCACACTAGAGCAACGCAACATATACGTCTTTCGCAGAAATAGAAAATCCATCGAGATTCTATAGGATGATTTGTAATATACCAACTAATAACTCCTGCTTGTGGCTTCTTTACATTACACCAAATAACTTTGTAGTTATTATCCTTGAAAAAAATATATATTAACCCTTAATCACCTGCCACTTACTTTTGTCACAGCACCACCTACTACGCGTCTGTGAGACCCCGGAGTAAAATCATTGTTTTTTTGTCGTGCTTAGGACCTAAATCTCACAGTAAAATAATCTGTAGATGGTTCACGTTATGACTACAAAAACCGGTGATAGGTGGTTAATATATTAAATGATTTTCAAAACTCATAATACAAAAATATGTTGTGTAAAGTAAAGATGCAACGAGCAGGAGGTTATTAGTATATTTCAGATCACGCTGTATAAGAAAAATCGGACCACGTTGTTCCAAAAAACAAGTATCCATTTCCGTAAGCAATATCTACTTGTGTTTTGTTAATAATAAATATAACTTAATAGCACTAATCTAAGAAATGTACATTTATAACTATGGTACATAAAAACAATTTTAAAATTTTATCAAAACCAGTTTTCGGACCGCATTTGCGGCTTAACCTTGCGATGTATAAATAACATTTTACCATTCAGTGCAGTTTGGACACTTGTTGGCTAAGGTTAGAAATTTACACTAGTGTTAAAAAAATTAAAAAAATTAAGCAGTGTTTCTACTTTGATAGAAAATACTATTAATAAATGAGATAGTAGTCGTAGTACAATGAAAACATTTTTTGTGATATTGGTGTGGATATCAGGTAAATATGTATGTAATACTTCTTGTACATATATTTATATAAATTATAATTTTAACTTTGAATTTTCTCAAAATTTTACAGATTTTAAGTTTTATCTGAAAAACATAACACACAATATTGTGTAATGTATCCAAAAAATATTTTTATGAAAGTTTGATTTTTTATTACAGCGCCATCTTGTAGATCTTATAAATATTTACACTGTTTCTTTATTTCAACCCTTAAAAAACCCAGCATCTAGTATATATTTTTAATTGCATAAAAAAATCGTGACTGACTGATTTGAACGTACAGTTTAACCTGTGCCGGTCAAAATTTGGCACACAGATAATAATAATTATAATTATTATGACGTAACCGCTGGACAAGAACCGTTTTTTTTTTTAAATCATCAAATGTTCATCAAAATCAAACTCAACGAGGGCAAAATTATCTAGTGAGTACTCAATTTTGCCCTCCAATAAAGCCTCAATATTTTTTTTAATTGAGATTACTTCTTTTATATAATGGACACCCTGCATTAACGATATGGCCAAACATCGATAAACATATAATTTAACGCTGATGTTTAAACGATATGGTCAGTTGTAGTTGGATATATTATGAAATACCACCATATAATAAGAACACGAAATGTTTATTTCTATGATCCGACCACAACAGATACACATACAAGCACTAGTTATTTATATTTTAAATTGGCAATGATTAATATTTATATAAGTTTTTGTACTCTTCATTTTTGGAACATATAACACATACATAACATATTTGGAACGTAGTTTTATCGCATGTTTTTGTTTGGAGGCTGAGAGGTTAGACGGAAAAAAGTGTTACATTTTGACATCGATCAAAAATCTATTATTTATGATTATGTGAATCTAGAATAAGGAGATTATGTTATATAGGTTATTTTTGTATTTTTGTAAAAGGTTATAACGTTTATTTCATCTATGTCAAACTGCCTGTGCGTAATATATTTGTTTTAAAAATCTTACACTTATATGCAATTTAGGTCTAGTTAAAGCTGAACAGAAAATCAATGGAGTAACAGAGATCGACTTAGTACTAAACGGATTAAATGAACAGCCATGGAATCAAGACGAGTTGCCGTGCTACAAACAAACAGTTTTCATATTAGAGAATGCAAAGAACTATACAGTTTGGGCTATGATGAGTGAGTTTTTTTTACTAAATATTATTAAGAATCTGGTTTGAAAAATATTACGTGAGTCCATGAGACTCGCCTCACGGATTGTTTTTGTATTAATTATTAGCCTACTTTAACTACCTTTTTTATGAAATCAGTCATTTATTGGGTTTAGTTAATTTTAATTATTTTACAAACTGTTTTTAATAATTACATGTGTGTCCTTCACACTACTATTAGTCTATTAGACTCATCTCACGGACTCAAAGATGACCGAGCAGATCGACAGCAAGGTCAATTATAACTTTGGCATAGCTGGCTAGTATTTAATGAGATTAGCTACCGTGAGTAAAATCGGTTAAGTTAATGTCATCGATATTGTTTTTATATTATTTTCAGTTTGGAATTCCATACAGAGTCCAGCAGGGACGTTCTATGGAACACTTTACAGTCTGGGAAGCTATGACCAATGCATTCAAAACAAACCTAACAATAATGTTTCTACTATTACAACGCAATATTGTCTGGCTGACGTCAAATTAACAAGTAAACAATTTGAGGAAAATAATAGAAATATTATGTCTAGTTCGGAGTCCTACCTTGGAGTAAGTTTTAATTTTTTTATACCACTAACAGGTTACAAATATTACATTCGCGACAAAACAACATAGATATTATTGGATACATTGCTACCACATAAACTTAAACGGGATTATCTATACTAATATTATAAAGCTGAAGAGTTTTTTCGTTTGAATTCGGTAATCTCAGAAACTACTGGTCCGAATCGAAAAAATACAGCTAGTAATTTAATAAATGCGTGAAACAAGTCAAAATATTTGCCGTGGAAATAAAGATTTATTTTTTTCGATTTTGAAAATATTCTATCTGACTCTACGGCGTTCAAGAAAATGACAACGACTTTCAGGATGTTTTGTGTGTTTACTAACTCCAATAATAGATCGCTCTAGGCCTTCATAAATATTCACATAAACACCAAACCAGATTCTAGACCGGTTGTTCGATCAAAACAAATTCAAATTTAAATGGACCTCAGAATACAGATTGATTAGAAACGATCGTAATTTACATTACCTAACGATCGTTTCTAACTACAGATTTGTCTAAATTTTAATACAAAATAGCCAAATTCAATAGGTTCCCCTCTTGTCCAGTCTCCGTTTAGGTAGAATCGTAAGCCAATCAATCTGCACCATCAAATTCCTAATTTTATAATCCAGGTCAAAACGAAAAAGAACAGGGATTTATCCAAGATAACCTGGGGTACGTGCCTGCCAGCTTCCTGCAAACCTGAATCTATGGCGAAAATACTAAAGGTCATCTACCTGGTAAACCCAATAACACCTGATGAACCAACCATAACAATAGATCACTGTCAAGTTGCAGGAGAAGAGAGAAAATTAACCATTGGGTTTTATATTTTTGTGTAAGTAATATCTTAAGTCTGTCTCTCCACCCGTGTGACTAGGCTCGAGTTTCCTAAATATCCTCCCCTACGTAAATCAAATTTCAGCTATCTTGGTCAAAGAGTTTAGCCTAGGTGTTGATAAGTGAATATATGAGCTACCTAAAACTTTCACTTTTAAATAATCTAGTAGTTTTTGCTCAATATTTTATAAAAATAAATAATTATAGAATTTTATAAGCTACGGGTTTTAATCGCGTAATCTAAATAAATCTAAATCGCGCAACGCCGTGGTCACGGGTACACTACCCGTGACCATGGTCGTTGCAATACGGTCGAAACGTTGGGAAATAAAACGTATTTAGCCTTAAAATAAAATATTTACGCGATTAAGACCCGTAACTTATAACATTCTATAATGTGTACAAATTGCTAAAGTTAACGAACATATATTGAAAAGAAATAAGCTAATTAGTCCTCCCATTCTGCATGTAGCTTTTGCACCTGAGAGCAAAACTCACAAATGCTGGAAACATACGAAGAAATTGCCTGATGTGGTGTCAGCACCAAAGTAGTGGTCTTATCACATATTATATTTTTAGGACACTTATAATTGGATTAATAACTGCTGTATTGCTTTCATTTTTTTACGTGCCATATGCTGACTTCAATTCTACAGGTAAGCACGTTTTTTTTAAAATTTGAATTAACATTTTCATTATTAGAAGTATTAGTATCACAAAAAAAAAAAAATATTTTTTATTTATTATTCCTTCTTTATCATTTCAGTAACTCGTGTATTAGAATGCTTCAATATAAAACGTAATTTTCTATCGCTGACCAAGGATACGTCGCCTGATGATATACCAAATTTAAACTTGGCTAAAGTTATACTCTCGGCATCTGTGGTATTAATACATTCTTCATACTATACAGTGGTTGGCCCTCTTTATAATATCGTTAGTTCAGAAGAGGTAAGTCTGCCCTATCTTACGTTTGGTCTTTTCAAGATTCCGCACCTAAAGCGCGCCCAAGAATGTTTCTATTGCCCACAAAATATTGATCTATGGATCCAACTATTTTTAGTATAACATCTTGGGGAAATGTAAAACTAATTTAATAAAAAAATATATATATTCTTGTATTTCATTTTATGTAGTCGGCCTGTAAATGATACATTTTGTGTAAAATCAAACATTTAATCTTTTTTAGATTATAACAGCTATTGAAACAAGCATTGTACAAATATTTATGAGGAATGTAGATTTAGCTGTAGACATATATTTGGTCATGTCAGCAATATTTTTCATGAAAGGGCTAATGAAGAAAAGAAGACACCCTTTAATTTCATTACTAAATCGATATTTTAGGTAAGAAATTTATAATAAATTTAGTAATCCATATTTCAAAAAATATTTTACAGAATATATTACATTCTTATTGTTTACAGCATAAGTTTATAAAGTATAATGGGTAAAGTGCTGCTATCCTCCTAGCTAGGTTATGGAATAACCGGTGTTAAGAAGTGACTTGTATAATTAAAGCACTTAGAAATATACTAGCCATGAACAACATCAGGGGTGGAAGTTATTAAAAATACAAATTACTAAAATGTAGCTATAATATTTAAAGATTACTTCCCATTTAAAGAGAGTTCTATCATCAGATTCTGACCTGAAAATGGGATCAATATAAAAGTATCTATACCCCGTCTAATAAAAAAAAAATTGAAATCAGACTAGTCTATAAGTATATTTATAAGTTTTGCGTGATCACTGATCATACACAAAACAATACAGGTTGACTTAAGAACAACCTTCGCCATAGTTTTTCGTGAGCTTAAATTTTATTTTTTCAGACTGATTGGCACTTATGCGGTAGTAACGTTTTATACAGTGACGGTGTTAATGCATACTGGTGATGGACCATTATGGTCAAAACTTGCAGGCAGGGAACAAAGCGCTTCTGCTGAAAACTGGCATTGGAGTATTCTACTGCTCAACAATTATATTGGAAGTGAAAATTTTGTAAGAACTAAGATCACTCAGAAAATTATTACATTGAAAAACTTTATCTTTTGTTAATGTTTTTTTTTATTTACAGAGTATATTGGTAAGCTGGTATATTCATTGCGACTATCACTTAACTATAATGAGCACGATCATCTTTATGTTATGGCAAAAAGACAAGCGACTTGGAAAATTGGTTACCATTTTGTTATTTATTTTGAGTATTTTGACTCCAGCAGTTGTCACTTACTGGAAAAGGCTACCAGAAAAAATATTTTTTGATGATATTGAGTAAGTTTTAAGGCATTTAAAATTACTGTTTTTACATCGTAAGTGGATGCTCCTACTATGTTGTGCCCATTGAGGCTGATATATCCAATCTCGTGTACTCTTCTAATATTATTGACCTCTTTTTTTGCATCAGTCCTCTAATATGGTGTATAATATAATGGTGGCAGCACCTTACCTGCATATACAGTTTATAAACAGAGAAACATTGTAAACATTGCCAATTTGAAAAGAGTGGCCACGAGTTTTTATTGCCTGTTCTTTTCTCGGGCTTTACCTATTGTTTGCGAACAGGCATTACATGTAAATGTAGAATCGTCTTTTCACAAGTGTAGTGAATAAATCATTTTTATTATTTTTATTATTATTACATTATTTTTAATCCTACTGGATTTAGGTACACTTCTATAATTTTGATTGAATAACTCGACCTGGTGGAACCATGATAGAAACCTGGACTTAGTAGCTTGTAATTTTACACCGTAATAATTAACTTGAACAATAATAATAATAATATATTCTTTAGTTTCTTTCTCAGAAGATCAATTTGTTTAGTCTATTTACTCGTAACATAGGCAACAGAACATTTACATAGCGATAATAAAAGTCTTCTGCTATAGAATGAGACGCAAGAGGTCGTGGGTTCGATTCCCACCCAGGATAAAACTTTGTGTGATGAGCACGGTAGTTTATTCTGTGTCTGGGTGTAATTTATCTATAATAAGTATGTATTTAATGTTTAAGTATATTTATCAGTTGTCTGGTTTCCATAGTACCAGCTCTGCTTAGTTTGGAGTCAGATGACCCAAGTTGTCCCAAGATATTATTAATATTATTAAATATTATGACGTTAGACCTGGGTCCTTAAGCTATTTGTAGAATTATAAATAATTATTTTAAAGCTAGGTTTTGATTGAATTATAACTAAATACTAGTATATTTTCCAGAAAAATGGTAGATGTCAGGAAGAACGAAGTGTTTTTGGAGACTTATGTTCAGAGCCAGCACAGAGCTGCTCCATATTTGCTAGGATTGGCTTTGGGCTACATCTTGACGGTATACAAGCCCTCAAAATCTCGAAAGTTTTTTTCAATGGTTGGTATTCATCATCATCTTTATCATTATCAGCCCGAGTCGACATACGCTTCTCCTTATTTTCGTCACAACATCCACTACTGAACATAGGTCCAGCTGGTGAAAATAAGGAGAAGTCTATGCCTCTCCTAATTTTCATCAGGACATCCAGTCCTCTACCTCTGCCTTGGTATTTGTACTAAAGAAATCATCTAATTTGGTTTTAATTTATTGTATATTTGATTTATAGATATATTTCGGGACTTAATCGCGTGAATTATTTAAAGGTACGAATCGTTTATTTACCCGACGTTTCGATCGAATTGCACCGATCGTGGTCACGGGTCGACTGATGGCAGCTTAGCGATGTCTCCGTGAGGCGCGGGGTTTTTCGGTCGATCAGTGCAATTCGATCGAAACGTCGGGTAAATAAAAGGTTCGTACATTTAAATAATTCACGCGATTAAGTCCCGAAATATATCTATTATGTATAAAAATCGCGAAAGTTTAAAAACAATATCGCGAAAGTTTAATCTAACTGCCTCTGTGGCGCGGTGGGAGTGTGTCCGACTGCTACGCAAGAGGTCGTGGGTTCGATTCCCATACGGGACACCACTTTGTGTGATCCACAAATTGTTGTTCCGGGTCTGGGTGTAATTTGTGTCCGTGACTTGTATGTTTGTAAAGTCCCCCGTGACACAGGGCTTGTGCGGGAGTTGTCTTTAAAAAAAAATGTTTTCTACCAAATGAGAGATTTACTAGGTTGAATTGTCAAAATTAAAAATTATTGAATGTCTTTTTTTAGAAAATGTCAGTGACTTTATTCGTTGCGGTATGTTTATGCGGTTCACGTTTAATGGATGCAGCGGTATCTTGGTGCGGCGATGATCGTGTCTTGGCGGCGGCGGTATACGTTGGGTGCAATAGATTGATTTTTGGTATCAACGTGTGTTCATGTATTTTGCTTGTTGAATATGGGAACTTTTGTAAGTATGTTTTGTTAAATAAAACTGTTTTAATATCACAAATTTGAAAATACTACAAATACTGACTGTACTGTATTAGAAATAATGACTGCCTCTGTGGCGCGGTTGGAGTGTGTCCAACTGCTACGCAACAGGTCGTGGGTTTGATTCCCATACAGGATACCACTTTGTGTGATCCACAAATTGTTGTTCCGAATCTGGGTGTGCTTTGTGTCCGTGACTTGTATGTTTGTAAAGCCCCCGCGACACAGGCGCCCTAATGCGAGAGTCGTCTTTATAATTAAAAAAAAATACTCTTGTTAATCTTCAGTCAAATTTTCACTAAGTTTTATAAATGAAAATGTACTGTTAATGGTATTAATCGTGACAATTTTTTAGTTTCAATACCGCTTAAGACTACAAGTCTATAAAATTATAATTATAATCTGTACAAACCGCAAAAAAATAACAACGTTTATTGAAGAGGTACTGGAGCTTAGTTCTCAAAAAAGCGTTTGTAATTCCAGCCTTTTTAGAAAAAATAGCCGAACATCAACTAATTTCAATAATGAGTCGATTGGCATTTGGAATTTATATGACTCACTCAATAATCTTCCAACAAAACTCATTTTCAAGAAGGAATCCACATAATTTCATGTTTTTTACTGAGGTTAGTATTGAATTTATCAAATGCTTAAGCCTATTCTCATATTCGAATTATCTATACTAATCTTGTATGAGTTCGTTTGTTTGAACGCGGTTATCTCAGGAACTACTGATCTGAATTGAAAAATTATTTCTCTGTTGGATAGCCCATTTATCGAGGAAGGCTATAAACTATATAAAATCACGCTACGACGAATATGAGCTGAGCAGCAATGAGAAATGTTGAAAAAACGGGTAAAAATTAAACAGACGAAGTTGCGCGGGACAGCTAGTTTATTATAAACGAGATGGACCTGTTAACTAGTATTACAACAACATAATGTAGTGCCCTTTGATATTTCATATTTATTTTTTTATCCAAAATTATTAAGTCAACTAAAATTTAAGTATTTGACATGAAGAGTTACAGAGCTGCTTTTGTGGAACTCTTTTAAAATGAATTTATATCGGTCATATTTTCAGATTACCTACGGCATGGGTGTATGGTGCCTGTGTATTCCAATTTCAATACTACTGTGGTTTTTGGTGGAGGCACCAATCAGCAATATTTTTAACCTATTTACCAATTATCAGTAAGTAGAACTTCCTCATCGTATTATTGACGGTGATGATTCTGAATAGTTTTGTGAGTTTTTAGAATCTGTAATTTATAAGTATGGTATGATTTTTTAAATATATTACACATTTTCTTTTGTTCACAGGCTGAAACCAAAGATTGAAAATGAGGTCAAAGAGAAATAATTTAAATTTGATTTTTTTTTATTGAATAAATATTTTGGATTTGGCGTCTGTAGTTTTATACTTTGCTCAATTCTAAGGTCACCAGATCTGATGCAGTAGTGACTGTACCGTACAATATTGTGTCAATGTCAATTTACAAACGTCGAGTCTACTTAACTTTGCCCAATGATTAACTCATCTACATAAAATAATCATAAGCCTGTTTAGTTATATTTCGGGACTTAATCACGTGAAGTATTTAAAGGTTTATTTTCCCGACGTTTCGATCGAATTGCACCGATCGTGGTCACGGGTCGACGATAATTCACGCGATTAAGTCCCGAAATATAACTAATATGTATAAAAATCGCGAAAGTTTAAAAACAATAAAAAGCCTATTTGTTTCTAAGTCCGCAAAGCGTACCCAAGATAATTTTCGCTGGAGGGGTGAAGGGTTCTGCTTACATATAAAAGGGCTACAAAAAGCTGTATACAATTCGATTTCGATTCGATTGCTTGTCATTAAGACCAGCAGTACTGCTACAATCACTAAGGTACCAAAGGCGTACCCAGAGAAGAAGAATGTTGGATTCAAATGTGGTTAAGCAACTGTATTGGTGTTAAAGTCCAGCACCTCCCATCCCTTCCATCATCAGAACCTGCAAAAATTATCTTGGGTACGCTTTGTGGAAGGAGACTCCAAGATAATACACATAGGCAATTAAGAACTCAATAAATGTTTAGTTAACAAGTGATCTTGACAAAACACAATGTAGAAAGAACTTGAACTAAGGAAACTATATTTCATTTTGTTATTTCGGAACAGTCACGATGTCATTAGATGTTGCAGCCATTAACTCAACAATTTTTCTACAGTACACTAATAAAGAAACAATATGTAAGTCTTTACGAATATAGGTATTTATTGTTAGATGTTTGTTTTTTTAATAGTAGGAAACTTGTTTGTAATGTTTGAAGTGTTTAAATATTTGATGGAAAACAAGAAAAAACCTGTTATTGCCTTAATTCAGCGTCACATCAGGTAAGAAAAGTTAGATTTAATTTTCAAGGTCTTTTAACTAATTTACTACTTGGGTCCAAAATTTCACAAAATAGATATGATTTTTTTTTGTTTTTAGATTAGTTGCAAATCCTCCTTTGCTTTCACAGTATTCTATTGCATAGCAGTATCAAAATATACCGGTGATGGGCCCATTACGAACAAACTTATTGGAGGAGAGCAAGTAGGTTGTGAAGAATTCTGGATTTGGAGTATCTTGATGCTCAATAACTATGTCAAAGACGATGGTATCGTAAGTATTTAGGTACAGTATATTCTCTAATGTGGTTAAATATGGATATATCTACACGGACAAACCAACAACTATGAAAGAGAGTGTTGTATATGGCATAAGACCATTTCTGTGATTAGTTTCTAGAATCGGGAGCCTATAACAGAAGGAAGAATTCGATGCTTTTAAACACTATAAATGGATGTCAACTCAGTTTTGACAGTTCACAACTCAATCGAGACTTTATACTATAAACGAGTTAAGTAAACTCGTTCAGAGTTAATGTGAAGTGTACAAATACACAATAATAGAATGATAGATTTTATACGACTGTTTTTTTTTTTAAATGGCTATAGTAAACCATATTGTCATTTTAGTGCCGGTTGGTCGCCTAATATTTGTCCTACGATTATTATTTTGCGGTAATAAGCACCGGCCTCTACTTCATCTGGAAGTGAAATAAATAAAGTGGTAAAGGCTATTTTAGCAGTAGTGATAACAGGAACTATGACAAATCAAAAACAGATTTCTGAAACAATATTCTATGATAACATTTTGTAATTTTTATAGCATTTTTATTCTAATTTTAAACATATAAGTTCGGTAAAACTCAGTTTTGATTTAAAGTTTCTTAGTATTCACAAACTTAAAGAAATCTTATTGAACATTTCAAGCTTCTAGCGGTTGTGGCTTCACCAGTTTTAACTCTTTTAGTTCTCGGTCTTATTTATGTACCTTCTAGGTAGCTACTAATTAGAACTTTTGTACAACATTTTCTATATTTACGTAAATCCACATACTAGTTCAATGCTGAAACCAATCAGCAAATGCAAGGGTAGTTGAAAAACCCCGCGCCTCACGGAGACATCGCTAAGATGCCATCAGTCGATCCGTGACCACGATCGGTGCAATTCGATCGAAACGTTGGGTAAATAAAAGGTTCGTACCTTTAAATAATTCACGCTATTAAGACCAGAAATATATCTAATATGTATAAAAATCGCGAAAGTTTAAAAACAACAATTAGAATCCGTTATGTAGGTACTAATAGCATAAATAGACTTAACTTTATACCCATTGGTGATAATTTAATATACTTACTTACCAAAACTTTTTATTATATTAGATATTGGAAATGACTTTGAATGAATTTGGATTATATTGGTAGCCAAAGAAACTACTAAATTTGTCCTTTATTTAAGCTTCAATAAGATCAATAATGGCATGGCCAGGATTTGTAATAGTCAGTAGGTATGGCGTTTATATAATACATTGGCTCCAATTTGAACGAAATTTGTACTCACTAAGAAACTCTTGGCACTTGGTTTTTTTCACTGCAGTAAGTACTGGCATACTGGTATATATACTCTCTTATAAATAATTGATATAATATATAATGTACGGCATTACATCTGATGAAAATTGTATTAATTTAGTTCACAAATGTTTTAGGAGTGTTTGCAATATTTGCAACCTGCGCCATCTTGCTATGGTTATTTGTAGAGGCGCCTTTGAGCAACTTAACTTAATCTTAAATTGAATCCTATGGATTACAAACTATAGTTCATGCAGTAACAAATTTGAGAATAAACATTTTTTATCATTACAGGAAGATACATAGGACATCGGAGTCGCAATCGTGAGTTCGCGGATTCAAATCCTATCCATTATACTACCGACGTGAACCCACTCCTAACACAGGCCATTGAGCTTAACAGGATAGCTAGTAATGTGGGACACAATCCCACATTGCTAGATACCTTAAAAATACAAAAAGACAAAATATAAAATTTTAAAATTAAATGTTACCTGCCTATTTTTAGTTTTTTATTCGAAGGTGCATTAAATATGCCATAAATTATAAAAATCCTGATAGATAAGAAACAAGTTAATGTGATACAAAAATCGTTATTACAAATATATGTGTGGTGGGAGTGTATCCGACTGCCGCAAGAGGTCGTGGGTTCGATCCCCACCCAGGATAAAACTTAGTGTGGTGAGCACGATGGTTTATTCTGTGTCTGGGTGTTATTTATCTATAATATGTATGTATTTAGAAATATATAAGTATGTTTATCAGTTGTCTGGTTTCCATAGTACAAGCTCTGCTTAGTTTGGGGTCAGATAGCGTGGTGTGGGTTGTCCCAAGATATTATTAGATATGTTATTATTATGCGTGTACGACATCCACAACAAACGGTCGAATTGAGAACCTTCTCCTTTTTGAAGTGCATTGAAAATATATTCCCTTCCTGTCACAAAACACGATCGCAAGTTCGACCCTTAGGAAAGCATAGGTAAATGGTTAGGGCATAGGATTGGCAAACAAGATTACGGGTATCCAATGTCTGCTAGTAATACTAGCATTTAGCCGAGCAGAAGAAATTAACGAGATTACTAGTAATGCAGAACCAGTAATATTAGCAATCTTTGATAGGTAATAAAAATTAAGTCAAAGAACGAAAATATCCATTGGTTTAAAAAAAAAAGGTTTTTAGAGGTGTAGAAGTTAAAAATGTCAACCAAGGCAATTCTAAATATCAGCCAGTTTTTATCTAATTACCTGGTAAGTGGGTGTACTTGATTTGGAACCTGTTTTTAAATCAATCAGGAAGTCTAAAATAATGTTAACATTCAAGTTAATATAAATTCATTTGATCTAGAGGATAAACGACGTGATTAAAAAAATGTTAAAAATTTTATTTCAAAAATATTTTGTGTTTATTCAGTTTTTTTTGTATTTTGGTAAGTAAATACCTACATTGTTTAAATTAAATATACGTTGTGTTATTTTCTCTTTTTATACTTACTAGCTTTCGCCTGCGGCTCCGCCCGCGTGGATGTCGGTTATCGCGATAAAAACTATCCTATGTCCTTCCCCGGGACCCAAACTATCTCCATACCAAATTTCATCTAAATCAGTTTAGCTGTTTGAGCGTGAAAGCGTAACAGATAGACAGACAGAGGTACTTTCACATTTATAGTATTAGTATGAATTTCAAGCTACACAACATAGTACTTATTTATAGTCTCCAACGGATGGACGAGGCAATTTTCGACTTCATGTTTAGTATACAAATGGAGACAAAACTGTACCTAAGCAAGAAGACATTCCTAAATTCATCTAACGGGACTGTTACAAACTTAGATGGCACAAGCGCTACGTAGTTAAAGAAAACTTTTCGTATGGTCCATCTAAGTCCTTGTTATTGTTTTTAAACTTTCGCAATTTTTATACATATTAGATATATTTTGGGACTTAATCGCGTGAATTATTTAAAGGTACGAACCTTTTATTTACCCGACGTTTCAATCGAATTGCACCGATCGTGGTCACGGGTCGACTGATGGCAGCTTAGCGATGTCTCCGTGAGGCACGGGGTTTTTCAACTAGCCTCGCCTGCTCTTGATAATTTTGATAATTTGTACTGTCGGTACTTCTACACACTACACTTACAATGTCTTTACACTGAGGCGCGGTGTCTTTACGGCTACGATTGCATTTGCTGATAACCGGGTTCCAAGATGGTGAGAGCCGGTATCCATCTTCTCGGTTGAAGTTCTTATATAATAAAAGGTTCGTACCTATAAATAATTCACGCGATTAAGTCCCGAAATATATCTAATAAGTCCTTGTTGTCTTATTTCATAATCCGACTACCATGACGATCTATTGCGGACTGCATGTGCTGTACTGTTTTATTCATGTTTTTGGTTCAAATAATTAGATTTCATTATTGCATCCCAGATGCAATAAATAAATTAGGTTTCATCCAAATCTTTAAATATTCTAGTGATATCCTTAAAGCAGGCATAATTAAGCGAGTGATCCATTAGTAAATTAGATTCAAGATTTTACTAAGAGATAAGCGGTCTAGACTATTGACGCTGTCTTTGTGAAAAGTCATAGTCGCAACAAGATCTAAAAAAACTAAGTACTCAATAGTACCATCATATTATTTACGAAATTCATCCTGTTTGAAATTATAGTTCTCACTTATTAATTCACTCATCAACGTCCCGTCCCGTTTTATGATAAAGGTTAGTAATGAAGAAACATCTAAAGAAACTCGAGCTCTAATAGATTAAGCTGTGTACATAAGCCTCGTAAATTATATTGATTCTTTAACATGTGATATTGCATGGTTAAACCAAAGAGAAAAGAACACATCGACGAATATTATATTTGTATTACAAACATTATTTCAGGTCCGGTATCAACTACTATTTCCAAAACCTCACAGGTAGATTTAATAATCCAAGGTTTAGAAGAACAAGAATGGTATAAAGAAGAAACTAAATGTTTGCAAGATACTTTACTTTTATTGAGAAATGTGAAAAATCAAACATTATGGGCTACTTGGAGTAAGTATTTAAGAATGAAATATATCACGAAATTTTGCGTTAGTACTATTAATTTAATCTTTAACTTGCAGTATGGAATTCCAACCAATTTCCAACAGGAACATTCTACGGTTCCAGATACAGTCTGGGTAACTACGATCAATGTCTCAAAGCTTCATCGGTCAAAGTTAATCCAGTGATTAGGACACAGTACTGTTTAGTAAATGTGAAGTTGACAGATGATAAAGGCAAGCAAGGCGATGAAGAAGTCAATGTATTTGGGTCCACAGAAGACTTTTTAAGGGTGGGTATCGAAGTTATTAATGAAATTCTTAAAAGAAGTAATTGGAAAACTGATTCTTATATAAATTAAAACTATTATTTTTCTAGCGTAAAACAAAGAACGGAAGAGTCCTGAACAGAATTACTTGGGGAACTTGCCTACCAAGTACTTGTAAACCTGAATCGATTACCAAGATCTTGAAGATTGTATACTTGGTGAACCCGATCACTTCAGCAGATCCTGATATCAGTATAGACGAATGTCAATTGTCTGAACAAAAAATTGTTTATGATCGTTCATTTTATGTGTTTCTGTAAGTATTAAAAAGAAAAGAAAAAGAAAAGAAAAGAAAACGTTTATTTTGTTGCGATTTGGGCACTGACTACATAACTACAATTATATTAATATTATCAGTAGGCAAAAAGGATTAAAATAAAAATATGGCAACTTTTTCGTAATTTACTGTCTTGAAGGGGCAATAGGAAAGAAAGCAAAGAAATACAAGAAGTTGTGGGTTGAACACATTTTCATATCCCACATGGAACAGATTCTATGATATTATCTCTCTCTTGTACATGTTCATAAATATTATCTCTCTCTCTCTCGGGGTGTACTTTGTTTTGTTGTTGTTATTTTATGTTTGTAAAGTCTCCTACAACACAGGTTGATTCTCTATTGCGAAAACTCAATCGTTCTAAAATCAAACAAACATGTAAATGTAATAAATATATATTTCAGAATTGTCAGCGCATCCTTAGTGGTAACTGCGATTCTGTCAACATTTCATCTGCAGTACACTAAAGAAGATACAAAATGTGAGTCTTGATAAAAACCCTATTAAATTGGTAGAGATTATTAAAAAAATCTTATAAAATGACAACCAAAAATGTGTCAATTCCAGTGACAAAGATAGCCTACTCCTTCAGCCTCCAACGAAACTGGTCTTCCTTTACCAGAATTTCGGGTGATGAGATACCAGTTTTGAACTTTGTTAAGTCCATACATGTATTGTTGTGTACCTGCGCTCATATCTCCGTGTTTATGTTGACTGCTGGAGTCAGCAACGGTGCTGATATTGATCACGTAAGTTTTTTATGAGTAATGCAAGCTTTTGCCCGAGACTTCACCTTGTATGTAGCGTAGTGACGTTTCTTAACTTTCTAGCTAGCAAAAAATATTATTCAGAGTTTTGAGTTCGAATAAACAAAGGACAGCGAATGATGAAAAATAAAATTTTACTATTCTGGGTAAGTACCCAGAGTAGTAAAATTAGTAAATAATAACAAATTTAACAAAAAAAAGATAGTGAGTAAGGATTCACTGTCTTATTTTTCATTTTCGCGCCAAGCTCGCGCGAACCCTGGAAGACCCTGAACTGACCCATTGACATTCAGGTTATAGCTGATAAATGATCAGTTGTATATTACAGCTAATGAGTGTGAAAAGCAAAATGCTGGAGAACACTTCCCAACTTCTGGATTTGGTACTTGTTGAAGTGTTTTTCGTAATATCTGGCCTACTCGTAATCAAAAATTTGATGGAGAAGAAGAAAAATCCTATAATTATCTTGGTACAGCGTTACATTAGGTAAGAATTTTAAACATAGACATAAAAGTACTGGCTTATTCACTCAGTCATCAACACCAGATCTAAACTATTGCATCTAGGAAATTCAAATATTGGAGAAAGCTAAAGCTGGTTACGATGTTAGCTCATAATCCTCGTCTAACAAAATTGGTCTGCAAGCTAAAAACTTTTTTTCATTTTTAGATTGATAGGGTCTTTTGCATTCACAGTATTTTATTGCATAGCAGTATCAAAATATACTGGTGATGGACCACTTTGGAACAAACTTATTGGAAGAGAGCAAAAGGCTTGTCAAGAAAACTGGATATGGAGTCTTTTTATGCTCAATAATTACATCAAATCTGACAACATTGTAAGTGGCTTCTAATATATTTATTGTTTTAGTTAGGTACAGTATACTATAGAGAACGATTCCCAAATTAATATTTTAGTTTCTGCGCATAATCAGAAATGCCTTTTAAATTTCAGACATATCCTTGTGTACCATTTTCTATTGCAATAGACCTGTATAGCCCTTTTAAACGGGCGCCTTGACGAGCACTATGAAATACGCGCACTGTTAATGATGATAATGGATATTTTTCAGTGTCGGTTGGTCTCCTGGTATTTGCCATGCGATTATCATTTAGCAATAATGGGCACCGGCCTCTACTTTATCTGGCAGTGGAACAGACAGGCTGGTAAATTGACTACGATTGCAGCAGCAATTCTAGCAGTATTGATGCCAGGTGTCGTGACATACTGGAGACGACTACCTGGAATTATGGGGTATGATATGGAGTAAGTTAATTTTTTTATTAAACTAGATAATGTGTCAGCCGAAAGATTTTCCAAAAAACCGTCTCTTAAAATAGTAATATGAGATGAAATATTTAAGAAAACTTTTCTGGAAATATTGGGTCACTTCTTTCTATATTACCCTCTTTTTATACATCGAACCATAGTAAAAACTAAGTTACAAAAATATCTTGAACACAATTACATTACATGACACGCATGAAATCATGACACGCACACCTTCATTTGCAACTATCAAACACATTCAAAATAATTATCACACATTCTTAATATACACAACTACTTTCACATTTATTTTATTTTTATTTTCTTCCACATTATATTTACATAATACATATTTTTATAATTACAGTCTAGATTAAGAATCTTATACAAATTCACCAGTTAGGCAACTTTGTGATGATAAATAAATAAACATTATTATATTATATTATATATTACATGTTTCAGAGCAATAATTGACTGGAGAACGAACCTTGTATACTTGCACGTTTATCTACCGAGTCATCTTCGAATAGGGCCATACCTCCTTGGAATGGCCTTGGGATACATCCTCACTACATACAGACCGCCAAAATACCGTAGAATTATATCAAAAGTAAGTGCACATTAATGACCAATCACATTATTCGATCACAAAAGATGTACATATGTAACTGCTATACGTACTCATATCTTACTTCTAAGTTCTTTTAGATATCCTAAAAACCTTCATGTCAACATGATCTGATTGTAACCAAATTAAATCAGCGAAGGGCAGTGATAATAATATGGTACAATACTACTTTCAGCATTTCGAGGATTTAGCATGCTTTTCCAGGCACTGAGGGATTTGACATATTTTCAAAACGGTTACTTATCTATGATCGGTCATCGCAGACCAATATGGTATTTTCTATTTCAGAAATGGTGTTTTTTTGGCTACGCAGTAGCTGGTATCATTGGCTTGTGGATATGGACCGCAGCAGGACCCTGGTGTCTTTGTAAATACAACGCTTGGAACTCTGCAGTGTATGCAGCGTTGAACAGAAATATTTGGGCACTTGCAACTTGTGTGTGCATTGGTATTACGGAGTATGGTGATTTGCGTAAGTACATATACTGGGTACACTATATTTTTAAAATGAATTTCATCTCTTTCAACCGACCTGATGTTAAGTGGAAATAGAGACCAAACGCAAAGCCGGACAGTACAGCAGTCATACCGTTATAATACATATATACTAGCTGTCCGCGCAACTCCGTCTGCGTAAATTTTCCCTGTTTTTGAAACATTTCTCATTGCTGCTCCGCTCCTATTAGTCGTAGCGCGATGTTATATAGCCTTCCTCGATAAATGGGCTATCCAACAAAAAAATATTTTTTCAAATCGGACCAGTAGTTTCTGAGATTAGCGCGTTTACTATATATTTATATAGGTACCTTATCTGTTTTAATATAGTCAAGTTTTGTACAAACTTTAAAATATTGTCTTTATGTTACTGTGGCTATGTGAGACCTATCGACGTTATAAGCCAGTCACGTCCGTCAATTAGATTGTGAATATACACTTTTTATTCTGATTTTAGCTTAAGCTACTTCGATGGTAATTAACAAACATAATTAGTTTTGTCCCATTGAAATTGTTTTTGGAGTTAGACATTCAATTCCACCTGATACGAAATTTTAGTTTGGGTTTTGTAGATCAACTGTTTTTTTTTAAATATGTGAGATACTGCAATATGAGATTGTGGTCCCACATTAGCAATCCTGTTAAAACCCCTTCAGCTAAGCTCAATGGCTTGTGTTAGGAGTGGGTTTACGTCGGTAGTATAATGGAAAGGATTCGAATCCACGACCTCACGATTGCGAGACCGATGTCTTAGCCATTAGGCTACCACCGCTTAAACTTTTATTTTACTTGGTTTCAGCTGAAATACGGTCAATAATGGCATGGCCAGGATTTGTAATTACGAGCCGGCTAGCTTACGGGGTTTATATCGTACATTCGCTTGTTATTGAGCGAAATTTATACTCATTGAGAAACTCTGTACACCATGACAATTTCACTGCGGTGAGTAAATATTTGACATAAACAAGTTTAGCGACGAAAATGACCTGTTTCACACATAATTCAAAATTCTTTATTCACTTAGGATGCAAAGCAACTCTTGTGATACGTCGGGATTCTACATGTACATGTATTGCTAAGTTCGTAAACAATAGGTTAAGCCGGAAAAAAGAACCTGGCAATAAAAACTCGCGGCCCCTCTTTTCAAATTGCCAATTCTACAATGTTTGAATGTTTATAAACTTGATATGGGGGTAAGGTGCTGCGACTAATATACTATACATCATGTTAAAGGACTAATGCAAAATTGTATTATCAAAAAGTTGAAACATGAGATAAACCAAAATCAGCCTTAGTGGGTACAATATAGTAGGAGCATCTACTTACAACAAAGGTAAAAACTATATATGCTTAAATATTGGCCAAAGTACTTGTAACGAATGATTTAATAATTACAAAACATCCTGTGTAACTAAAAAGCCTTTAGGTTGAGCCTAGTAACTATCACAATATAAACCTATTGTTTTATGGCGTACAAATGAACTTCAACTGTAGGAGTAGGTACATACAACATGGTATAAGAAAGGTGGCCAAATAGAAACAATGAAGGTGAATAATTCGATAAAAGTTTAATAACATTTCTTAACTTTAATAATAATATCTTGGGACAACTCACACAACGTCATCTGATCCCAAACTAAGCATACCTTGTACAATGGCAACAAGATAAGTGATAAACATACTTATATATTTCTCAATACATACATATTGTAAATAAATTACACCCAGACAGAATAATCCATCGTGCTCATCACACAAAGTTTTATCCTGAATGGGTAGTATATTTCGAACCCACGACCTCCGGCTTAGCAGTCAGGGTCACTAACCACTAGACTAACAGGTTAATAGTATATTTAAGTATATATTAATAAAGAACATTATATTTTCTAGTTCACCAATGGTTTGGGAGTGTTTGTAATATCTTCAGTGTGCGCCATCTTGCTATGGTTATTTGTAGAGGCGCCTTTGAGCAACTTAACAAATCTTATATTGGATCCGTGAGTACTGACAACAATACAACACTAATTTTTATTCAGGGGTATAAAATGTGTAATTACGGTATTTGTATCATTTTCAGGAAAATCCCAAAGGCAGTAAACGGAAGTTATAACCAAAAAATAAAATAAAGTTTTAATATTTTATGCTGTGTTTTTATTTGCACCTAGTAATTTAAATTCGTTTGTTACATTGTGCCTACAGAAAACCTTGACAGATACATAAGTGGGCAAACTATGGAAGGCAAACTCAAATAGATTCAAAAAACTTTGTGTGAACCACAAATTGTTATATTGCTTCTCGCTCATCGTTGTTGGTGGGACAGGGGTCTAGTACTAGTATCTACGTCGGTCTGGCTACCCTATGCAAAATAACAGCAATTTCAAATGCCAAATCGAATGACCTTCCTGTCAACTTTTTTAACACTCAAGACAAATGGCCGTTATTGGCCTTATCACACAAGTATAGACTTCCATTTGATATCGTCAAATGACCGTCCAAATGTGAAAATTAAATGGAAGTCATAAGACTTCCATTTGATATTGTCAAATGACCGTCCAAATGTGAAAATTAAATGGAAGTCATAAGACTTCCATTTGATATTGTCAAATGACCATCCAAATGTGAAAATCAAATGGAAGTCATAAGACTTCCGTTTGATATTGTCAAATGACCGTCCAAATGTAAAAATCAAATGGAAGTCATAAGACTTCCGTTTGGTATTGATTCCGCGTGGATGTCGCTTATCGCGATAAAAACTATCCTATGTCCTTCCTGGGGACTCAAACTATCTCCATGCCAAATTTTATCTAAATCGGTTTAGCTGTTTGAGCGTGAAAGCGTAACAGACAGACGGAGTTTAGTTAGTTCCCCATTTATAATAGGTATTAGAATGGATTTTATATTTGTTTGTTGTTTGTACATTTCCGTAAATAAATCTGAGTAGGCATAAGTATCACATTACCTAAACCATTCGTATTGAGGCTACACGAGTTGATAATAAAATGTTTGGGATTTTATTTTGGAAATATTGTGTGTTCGTTTTGGTCTATCTGTGTATTTGTATGTACCGTTTTGATGTTTATGTTTCATTTATTGCATAATATCACTTTTTTTCTGTCAGTCTGTAGATTGAAAAAAAAAATCAAGATCTTTCAACAAATGATAAATAAGTGTTTAAATATTAGATATATTTCGGGTCTTAATCGCGTGAATTATTTAAAGGTACGAACCTTTTATTTACCCGACGTTTCGATTTAATAATCGAAAAAAAGGTTCGTACCTTTAAATAATTTACGCGATTAAGTCCCGGAATATATCCTAATATGTATAAAAATCGCCAAACAAGTGTATAAAGTTTTGTAAGTAGGTACCTATTGTAACTAATACCTAACGTAGCCCAGCGACGCCCGTGTGTTTCCTTTATCTATTGAACCATAATAGATAGCTCATTAAAAGCTTAATCAATAGAATGAGAATTCGACATTCATTCCACATCAATCATTCATTTTCAAACAAAACTATTAATTTCAGGTCTGGTTTCAACATCATTAGTTCCTAAAACCACACAAATAGATTTAATAATCCAAAGATTACAAGAACAAGTGCTAGCTTAGAGACACTTAATTATTTTTGAGAAATTATACGCTGTGGCCAATTTAGAGTAAGTTTTTTTGAATCAAGGTAATCACAATATTTTAGCTGGTATTATAACTTTAACTTTTAGCATGGCACTCGAACCAACTTCCAGTAGGGACTATCTATGGCTTTAAACAGATCTCGTTAACTATATTCAATGACTTAAAGATCCATCAAAAGTACCTATGTAATGATAGATATGATGTCGAATGTTAAATTAAAAAGAAAAGAAAAAAGTTAAGAATCAAAGACCGCTCACTCCCCCGTGCTTATCCAAAAAAAAATACTTTTAATAATTATCTCATCCTGTACTCACTTGGTCAAAATATTTCATAATAGTATCTGTAATAGAGTTTCATAATAGAGTTAGACTGGCCTGTTGGTCAAGTGGTTAGTGACCCTGACTGCTAATCCGGAGGTCGTGTGTTCGATCCGTACCCAGGATAAAACTTTGTGTGATGAGTACACAAGCTCTTGTTAGTTTGGGATCAAATAGCGTTGTGTGAGTTATCCCAAGATATTAGTATTAATAAGCTCAAAAATTAAACTACAAGTAAAATACAACAAACTTTCTTGCAAGGCTTCTTTTGATAGTAAAATTCCAAAGTAATTCGCCCCTAATTTTCGTATTAGCCCCCTATCTGAGCTAAATGTTCCCTATATACCTTTGAGGGGGTGATTTGAGTTCATTTTTTTTTTCTAATTTCCCCTGGGCACCCTTACTTCCCGGGAACGAAATATTACATTTTTATCTTCCTGAAGATATGTTCGGGCCATCAAGATCTACTCATGTTTTTGTATTAAAACGACAGCATATTTTTTTAACATTTAAGTAAGTGTATTATCCATTTGTTAATCTTATTATAATAGTTTTAGTAGTTGAATTACATTGAATCGATTGTGTATTCTGTGACAGATGTGTAAGTACGTTTTCGGTTTAGTAGGTAGTATTTCAATTTGAGTGTTTCTTATTGCTATTATAGAAGTGTAACCCCAGAAACAAAATACTCGTATACTTAAGTTTAATGTTCTTAATAGTATTCCTATCATTACTATTGTCCTTATTACTACTTCATACCTTCAAAATCTATAGCATCTTTTAGTTGCGAGCTTTGTAAATCAAACTTTGATTATTTTATAAGATTACTAGCTGTCCCGCGCAACTTCGTCTGCGTACATTTTCCCCGTTTTTGAAACATTTCTCATTGCTGCTCCGCTCCTATTGGTCGTAGCGTGATGTTCCTCGATAAATGGGCTATCCAACATTGAAAGATTTTTTTTAATTCAGACTCGTAGTTCCTGAGATTACCGCGTTCAAACCAACAAACTCTTCAACTTTATAATATTTGTATAGATTTACTTTATTTTTAGCTGAATTAAAATAATAAGCACCTGCCATCCTCTCTTAACCAACCAAAGGTTGACTGGTAAAGAACGCCAATGGCATTAAGTCCGCCTTTTGCAATGTAATTGTAGGAAGTTTTAAATAAAATAGCATGGCTTGTCTTTTTAATCACCAACCACTTTATCTTACGGAGTTTACATTCTCTAATTATTAATAGAAATTTATTATCACTCGTCGAAAGAAACCCTCGGCATCATGATTCTGTCTTCTGTCATTGCAGTAAGAACACTTGTTTTAGTTAGGGCCTCGTCTCCCGTTTGCCTTTACTGGCCGGCGGGAGTGGAATACCAAGAGCAGCAGGACTCTCAACTCTGTCTTGCCTTAACCTTAGCCGGCCAGAGAGAGTTTCATTCACTTGAAACTATTGTACCTAACTGTCGTGTATGCTACCAGTGGATTAAAGATCATCTTCTTCTTTGGGAGGCAATCCTTATCAAGTTCTCCATCCTACGACATTTACACAACACCTATTTGATGTTTCACTATAAATTCACCATTGAGTCATCAACATAAATATATTTTCTTTCAGAATACTCTTGCTGTACATAATTATCATCAAAAAAGAATCTTTCAATACCAAGCACACTCATTGTAAATAACAATTTATTGTCTAGCTCACCAATTAGTTTAGGAGTGTTAGCAATATCTGCAGCGTGCGCCATCTTGCTATGGTTATTTGTAGAGGCGCCTCTAAGCAACTTAACTAATCTCGTATTGGATCTGTAAGTACTGCAGCTTATAAACTACAGTTCATGCAGTAACAGACTTGAGATTAAACGGGACGGATGTAGGTCGATAGGTTTATGAATATGCAACTCCCGTCCGCGACTTGGTTTGGACTGAATTTGATTTTTATGGCCTTGTGTATAGCAGAATAAATCCATGGTTATTTTCAGGAATATAACGTTGATGTATTGATTTCCAATATAGACATAATAATACAAGCATAGAGATGACGACTGAGAAGGATATTGGAATGGGGATTTGGAAATTAGTGGAGGCCGAAATTATTGAACCGAACCGAAATTGGCTGATGATACTCGTAATGTGTCAATGATACCTATCGATGCTATTGAAATTCTTAAATGCAGTAGGTACTATTGACAGTATTAATGCTATGATCTAAGTTTATGTAAATTTATATGAAATGTTTACATCAATAATATGTGTGCAATATATGGCTTCAGGATTTTAAGTTATCTTTAGGTATTTTGTAGTAAAACAAACATATTTCTCTGATTTCAAGACCATCTTTTAATCAGGATTTTTTTTTAATTGCAGAAATAAGCAAACTGTAGCAAATAGAAAATGCTTTTAAATTTAGAACTACAATTAGTAAAATATGCGTTTTTCAGCATAATCCACATCGTTTCTAAAATTCCTTATGATTTTTTAGGAAAAATAAACAGATTTTTATGTCATTCGCCTCTGTATAACTACTTAGTAATAGTATTATTTTTTTTTTTTATAAGTGTCTATCTGAATAACTCTTGTAAATCTCCAAACGGCTGAATAGATTTCGATGAGACTTCTATTGGTAAAGCAGTGTTGAGATTGTAAGTTTTAAAGTCAGGTAATTTTAACACACAACTTACTACAGAGTACTTAAAATTTTGCATTTTTTTTACTCGATCTACAGTAATAGACTCTGGATTAAATTTGACAAACGATGTTTTTATCGTAATACCTAATATCGAACAATAACAAACCTGTTATAAAATATAAGGCAGTAAGGTATAACCAAAACAAAATGGCGACTTCGGAAATAAAAGGCCCCGTACTGAATTGTAATCCAGTAATATCCTGATCGGATTATATCTCTTGTACCTGTAAATCCAATAACGCATTGATTGAATCAGATTCTATCGAATTCTACATAAACATCGGATTGGCTGTATAAACAATTGTATGTCTGTGTATTTAGGTTTGTATGTTGTGTGATACTGTGTTGCCAATTTAGGGTAAGTTTCTCAAGATTTCGGGAGATTTGTTTTGGTTGGTTTTAGTTTGACTGTTTTGTGAATAGAATTCAAGTCAGATTTTTGTTAGTACCTACATATCTGTGATTATTTTCTATTTATCTAGCGCTATCCTCAAATTTTCGTTCCAAGTCTGGGTGTACTTACTTTTTTACCGCGATTTTTAAAGTTGTTTGTTTGGTAAAATACCCTGAATTAGATACCTGGACCTAATCGCGTAAAATATCTAAGGGAACTTTTAATTTACACAGCCGGAACTGTAATTACTATCAGTGAAATTCTATTGAAACATGTCGAGTTAATAAAAAGTTATTGTAAATGGGGAAAAATAGCGAGCGTTTAAAAATAACAAATACCTCAGATAGAAGTGGGAGCTGTCTTTAAATAAATTTCTATTTTTATTCGTAAACAAGCAATTATTATTTTTAGTGACGCGTAAAGTCAATATTTCTTTATTTCCGTGAAATATGTGGTAAATTGTAATGTGTGGTGGCAACATTTACAAACACAGACAGTGAGACAGTTTTAATTATGTGACTGTTGTTGAATATACGTAGATTGTCTATTCGTGTTATTGAATCTGTGACAATGCGTATGTCTGTATGTTTATTAATCCCCGATGAAGAAAGTTATCTGTGATAGGTCCAAGCCATAGGTTGTCTTGGTACCCACCCATAACAGTGTCAGTTATTCTTCCGTGAAATAGTAATGTTGACACATCACTGTGTTTCGGTTGAAGGGTACTGTAGCAAGTGTAATTACTGGGCAAATGAGACTTATGAACTAATGTCTTAAATGCCATTAAGATCTAGGTATACTAATATTATAAAGCTGAAGAGTTTGTTTGTTTGTTTGAACGCGGTGATCTCAGGAACTACTTTTCTGAATTGAAAAATTATTTCACTGTTGGATAGCCCATTTATCGAGGAAGGCTATAGGCTGTATAACATCACGCTACGACCAATAGGAGCGGAGCAGCAATGAGAAATGTTGCAAAAACGGGAAAGTTTAAGCAGCGGATGTTGCGCGGGACAGCTAGTCTTCTATATCTGACTTTAAACTGTTATGGCCTAGCGTGGCAATTACCGTCAGGCGCACAACCTGCTCGTCTTTTCATTTTGTACTATAAAAAACCTATGGTTTATCGTATATTGTGTGTCTATTTATCTTATTGGATAATCGTAGCACCTTACCTTTTCATTTTGTTAATCAGGCATAGATTTCTGCCTACAAAAAAATCGAAAATCGTCTCGACCTAGTTTAGTTGTAATGACTAGCCTAGGGCTATTATAGCCTATAATGGCTGAAATGCCCCAGTCAACATCGAAGAGACCACGAGCAAAAAACATTTTTTTTTTTTAATTTTTCTCTTTGGCATTTTTTCCTAGTTTTCTTTTTAGACAAAAATAAACAAAAGATAACCAGTGTTTTTTTTTTTTTCTTTTTGCTAGACTTTTGATTAAGGTTTGTAAAACCTACCTACATAGGTTAGGCATATTTTCCCTAGTTTCAGTCAATTTGAAAGTGTAATCCAGTATAGAACATTTTAGTACAAAAGCCGCGCGTCTATAAATTAGGATAGGACGGCTTTAAGTTTTAGCAGTTGGTAAGTAACGGTTGTTTGCCGTACGATGTATTGTTTAGATAGATTGTATGTGTTGCTAGATCGACCCCTCGTTTCACCCTTTATATTATCATATGTGATTATCAAATGTATGAAAAGGGTTCATACATTTGATAATCAGCGGTTCATACATTCACTCGAGTGGGACTTAAGCCCACGATCATAGATATACCATTCCTAAGCCGGTGATCACTCTGACAGCGAACTGTAAAATGTATTTTTTTAATCTATACTAATATTATAAATCTGAAGAGTTTGTTTCTTTGAACGCGATAATCTCAGGAACGAATGGTTCGAATTAAAAGAATCTTTTACTGTTGGATAGCTCATTTATATCGGAAGGCTATAGGCTATATAACATCACGCTACGACCAATAGGAGTGGAGCAGCAATAAAAAATATTGCAAAAACGGGGAAAATTAACGCATACGAAGTTGCGCGGGTCAGCTAGTCTATACTAATATTATAAAGCTGAAGAGTTTGTTTCTTTGAACGCAATAATCTCAGGAACGACTGGTCCGAATTAAAAGAATCGTTTACTGTTGGATAGCCCATTTATCTAGGAAGGCTATAGGCTATATAACATCACGCTACGAACAATAGGAGTGGAGCAGCAATAAAAAACATTGCAAAAACGGCGAAAATTTACGTAGACGAAGTTGCGCGGGTCAGCTAGTATACAATAAAGGACTTTGAAATGAAATGACTCTCACACCGAGCTACCCGGAATTATTAAAATACTTCAGATGTAACAATTAGCATAAAAATGCCTAAATATTACTATATTAAAATACTTCAACACATGTGGGAGGTCTAAACCATAGGCAGTCTTGGTAGGTACCCCCCACCAAGACAGTCTATGGCAGACCTTCATTCAAAGATAAACAGAAAATAACTGTTTTCTCTATACCCTTCGTCACTACCGGTACTATATAACTACCCCATTCCTAAGGCTTTATTTAATTAGAATATCTTCTATAATTACCTCCAATGTATACAAGCCTTAATTAACTAAGCAAATTGTGTAATTTTATATCTCTTGTTAATGAAACATGTTGTGAAACTTTGTTTATTGATTAGTGTTATTATAACGAGTAAGATAGATTACACGCCTGGCTGAAAATTCATGTTCATAAAGGAAATACAGAGGGGAAATATTTATATATTTATTGGAGGTAATTATATCGATATTCTATAATGTAACCTGAAGCTTTAGCCGACCTTATAAATATATATAAGGGGAAGATAAACCTGCCAGTATAACAGAACAGTCGTATTTTCTTCTGGCCTATTTAAAATGACTTAATTTGAAACCCAAAAACATATTATAAATAGGTAAAGCGTCATGCTCGTAGCTACTGTCCCGCCTGATCTGTCATACACGGGAACGCCTCCTTACACTCTAGAGCCTATGATCTCGCACCGTGCGTTTTCAGTGGCACTTCTTTCCTTCCTCCGCTCGTGGAATGAGCTCTTTGCAGACGTTTTCTTTAAAGATTATTGGGTTCTTCAAGAATAGAGTAAATAGATTTTTAAAGGATCAGCTGCGCCTGTGGAACCCCTAATGTTGCAGGCGTCCATAGGTCACGGTAACCGCTTACATCAGGTGGGCCGTATGCTTGTTGGTCACCGTCGGGTTTTAAAAATAAAAACGACGTTCCCGGTTAATATTTAATTGCCACATGATATTATAAATAAAGCACCCCACTCACTTATCTCTTGTCTTGCCAGACTTGATGTGTCATGCTCTGGAACGTTCCCGGCTATGATGTAGATACGATCTAAGTCTAATTAATTATCTAACTTTACCCACGTAACTTTATACTTGTATTGGCTTCTTTAATTAATATTCTTGGCAAATTAATATTTGGATTAAAATAGAATATTTATTGTCTTCTTCGCTATGTTGTCGTGGCGTTGCACATGTATCTATTTGTATACTTAGATGGATTTGAAGAAAGTTTGTATTATCTACGACTAAAAAACCTGTTGTAAACCAGAAAAAAAAAGACAGTTTTTTCCGAACTTCTTCGGCTTTGCCCATCTGTAGAACTGAGAAATACGCTATTGTTCTGTAGATATTCCATGGAACTGCTCCCATTGGGCATCTATGGCAACACCATCTAAGCAGATCCCCGGGAAACAGGTAGTTTTTATAGAAAGAAGAGAAATCTGCAAAGTCGGAACGAGTCACTAGTTTTTTTTTTAATATATAAGAATTGTTTTTTGTTTATTGTTACGGGAAATCCTTTAAATTCCTGGATCATGTTTAAATTTGGTAAAAAAAATATAGGTCAAACCTTCGGTATGGATATAGCAGTGGCAGAGTCCTAGAACACCATTCTTTTGGTTTCTCTTGAATTCTAGATTTTTTTTTTTAACATAACTAGTAATGTGGGTTTTTTATCCTACATTACTAGCAATCCTGTTAACCTCTCCAGCTAAGCTCAATGGCTTGTGTTAGGAGTGGGTTCACGTCGGTAGTATAATGGGTAGGATTCGAACCCGCGACCTCACGATTGCGAGACCGATGCCTTAGAGATTAGGCTTCCGCCGCTTCTCAAGCTAACTATTTAATATACCTATTTATATTATAATATGCAAGATACCTATTTAATATACATATGAAGACCCGTGTCTAGCTATTATCGAGTTACCTTAAGATAATTTTAACCCTAGGCCGCTGGGACGTGGTCTACATTTCATCGCGAATACCGTACACGTGGCAAAGACGAGATGTACTAACAAGTAATAAATAAATTTAACTTAATATGTAAGACTATTTAATTAGTTAATAGACCACACAGACAATTCTAATTCCATACAGAATGAATAAGATACTATTTAATAGGGATAGGATGCTAATAAATTAGCTACCCTTAGCTTGTGGCACAAGTTATAAACTTTATAAGAATGAAAACGAAATACCTTTTTGACGTGCACGCACGAAAAAGAGTCACGTTACGCCTGCTGACAGGCTGATGGTGTCAGCCTATCAGCGAATGGCGATTGCAACGAGATGCGATTTCGATTTGAACTAAAGGTGTCACAAGCATGGTTGTTTATTACAATGTCATCAATGTTTTCTTAAGACGTTATCACGTAAAATTATCGTCCGTAAACTGACTTTACAGGCAACCATTTTCTTTAATAGTTTGCTTGTGACCACGGCCGGTGCGACTTGGTCGAAATGTCAAGCAATTTTAAGATTAATAATTCGCGTAATTCCCTTATAGTAAATAGTTATAATCAAGCAACGCGAAAGTTTGAATGTTAGTAACCATATTTCTACTCTAAATTATAACATTGCAAAATGGCTGTCTCAGTACATTGAAATATATATATATATATATATATATATATTTGAAAAACCTGACTTAGATTAAGATCCCAAAATAAAGGATTTCTTAAACCAAAACCACGCCTTGTATTTTTCTCATGTTCGTTTGTTCAAAGTTGACTTTATTGCAGTCTTATAATTGACATTTTAACTTAAATACTGCTACAAATTTGTGAAAATTAATAAAGTATAATGGTGAATGCTGCTTGATCTCTCTTTTATATGAACGGTGCCTAGTTTGGAATCAGATAGCGTAGTGTGACTTAATATTATTACAAAACAACGCAGAATATGTTTACCGAATCGTTTTAGCGCTTTGAAACGCTCTTAATGCGTGCATTATCTGACTGCCTCTGTGGCACGGTGGGAGTGTATCCCACTGCTTCCTGGATACACTCCCACCGCGTGGGGTTCGTGGGTTCGATCCCCACCCAGGATAAAACTTTGTGTGATGAGCACGATGGTTTATTCTGTGTCTGGGTGTTATTTGTCTATAATATGTATGTATTTAGAAATATATAAGTATGTTTATCAGTCTTCTGGTTTCCATAGTACAAGCTCTGCTTAGTTTGGGATCAGGAATCGTTATTATTATTATTTGACGAAGAATTAATCGCCCACAAAACCGCTCGCTCTAATAACTTAGTCCACAATATATCTTATTTAATTATAATAGAAACTGATACCGCTACGATACGCCGAGCACTGTTGTACAGAAAATATGTTGATAGGACTCTTGCTTTATTTCTAGGAGACAATAGACTTAATTATCAGTTTGAGGTCCACGGCTGCCTTGTTACCTTTTTATAAGACGTAAATCTACAACATTTTGCTTCTATGAAGTGAAATTACGACACGTATTACGCTTTTACACAAAGCATCCTCAGATCCCCTAGACAAGTGGCATAAACGCTAATCGAATAGAATGACGATTGAATCAAATGACGACGTTGCATGCAAAACCGCGAATGATCTTTAGCTGTTTTTTTAGCTTTGCGCGCACTACGATGTCATTTTAGCGCCATTCTGTTTGATTGTCATTCTATTCTTTAAGTGTTTATGTCACTTATAAAGGAACTAGCTTTAGCCCGCGGCTCCGCCCGCGTGAATGTCGGTTATCGCGATAAAAACTATCCTATGTTTTTCCCCGGGCGTAACAGACGTAAAGCGTAACAGACAGACAGACAGACAGAGTTACTTTCACATTTATAATATTAGTATGGATTTCGTTTTTTTAGGGTTCCATAGTCAAAATATAGTCATACGTCCGTATGTCACAATCACAAAGGTAGCGCTTAATAAGAACTTTAAACTAAAATTATTTTGATCTTGATCGGATATACCGTCATTGAGTTATTGCTAAAAAATTACGTTTCTCAACAAAAGGGCGTAAGTGTCATGAACATACGCTCTTCTGCTGGTGCAATTATTCAAAGCTGCGAAACCCTACACTGAACTTGGTCCGACATGCTCTTGCTTTACGTTAACGTAGTATGGATTTTTCACGTAAAAACAGCAGAATGATAAGCTTTTGCATCAAAATACCAAAAATATAATTTGTATTAAAAAAATGTTGTTCGTTAATCGGCTTAACAGATTAGATCTTTTTATTTGTATGCTGTTATACAGGAAAACCCAAAATAACAGCTGAAAAACCGATAAATTCAAAATGGGCAATTTTTATGGGAACCGTTACTTTTTTTTTTATCAAGTTTACTGGGCCAGCCAGGAATATACAAAACGTACCTATTCTATAAATTGGCACAAATCTCACAATGTTATCGTTACCCACACTAAAAAAAACGTAGTATATTATGGTGCGTTTACAAGCTCGCATTTAAAGCGACATTTAACGGACAGGTATACAAGCACGAGCATGTGAATAGGAGTTAATGTGCTACTCGGTTGTCAAAAAAAAACATGTCATTTCATTATCTACTAAGTATAAACAAGTTAAAATACCAAAAATAATTCGTTGACATAAACAAAAACATTTTGTTTCTGAATACACAAAGTACAGTCAGCTAAAAGCAGTGTTCATTAATATTTAAGTACACTCAGCAACGAAAACATTTCGACGTTTTCATTTTAGTGACGCGACTCAGGTTTTTGTCTCGTCCCGTGTATGTCAGGACGGTTATCTTTCGAGATAAGAGTGACACCCCCTCCACAGTAGGTACCAGTTTTTTGTTAAAAAAAGTAAAAGTGTTCGCGTAGATATTATTTTTGGAGATCATGTTATATTTTTTAGGGCGTGACCTAGTATCATACGTCATTTTTTGGAAGGTAATCTCTATTCACTTTCAAAGCTTACTTTTAGAAAAGATATACCTCAAACACGGGGATGCAAACTCCGAAATAACACTAATAATTTATTAGGGAACATTATGGTCATAATATCTATAATAGTTATATTTATAATTTGTTGAAATAATTTGGGGCTTTATCGCATGAATTATTTAAAGGTACGAACATTTTATGTACCCGACGTTTCGATCGAATTGCACTGATCGTGGTGACGTCGGGTAAATAAAAGGTTCGTACCTTCAAATCATTCAAGCGATTAAATCCCGAATTCTAACTATTATGTTTAAAATTCACGAAAGTTTCAAATACAATAATTTATAATTTGGATGTTGTAAAATAGAAAATATAATTTATAAAAAGGTACGATGGTATTGCCATGTCCATTGGGATAAAAACCCCAAAATAATAAAATAATTAAAAAAAAGACAGCTCGCACAACGCCATCTGGTGCTAAACAAAGCAGGGCTTGTACTATGGCAACCAGAACACTGATAAACATGCTATTCTGTTATTTATCTATAATACATATTATAGATAAATATCACTCAAAGACAGAATAAACAATTATTCTCATCACACGAAGTTTTATCCTAGGTCAGGATCCAAAACCACTAGACCAAAGTAGAACTACACTCTATACTATTGTACTCATCAAATAAAGCTATATCTTAGTTGGAAATCAAGCCCACCTTTGGCATTGCAGTCTGGTTCACTAATCATTACACCAACAGGCAGTCTTTCGAATGCAGTTGGCTTTTACCAGCAGGCTACTGTCGCCCCTTGAATTTGATTCTCGATGAAAAGCTTTAAGCTAGGTACCTCGATACCAAACTTCATCTAAATCGATCCAGTATATTCCGAGATTAGTACGTGCAAACGAACAAACCATTAAACTTTATTATATTAGTATAGATGTAATATAAATATTCCTAACCCTTCAATAACTCACTAAAAACCACGTTATTAAACCACAAACTATCTAACCCTCCACTGTCCATAGAAACCAACTAACATTATCGTTTGGAACCAAACCAAAGTGCTCCACTACAATCAGTACCGAACATTTAATTAAACTATACAAAGTAATTAATTCATGTTTGGCGTAAGCACTATTGACCACAGCTGTTGGAGTTCGATTCTCCGGTCGTGTAATTGGCTAGCTAAATCGTTTGACTGTGAATAGACCAACTATAGCTTTAATGAATTGATTTTGAGCAATTACTTTATTCATGGAATTAATATACAATTATATCAGATCAAATATATAAAAAATATAGCACAATTTAGAAAAATATAATCTAATTCTTACTTATCTAGGTTTCTCTGAAAGATCAGGGCCCTTCTGTACGTTGAATGAGGCCGCAATCTCGCCTATGTATAGTTATAAGATCAAATCCAATCAAGACGTAGGAATCCTTAAAAATAATCTTTATATTAAAAAGTCTATTTCATGTATCTGTCTTATTAATTCAGATTGAAACTCTTCTTCATAAGGACAAACATAGGAAAGAAGACAAACAAACATTTAGTCATATTAACAATAATTACAACTAAAGTATTTAGTAGGCATTTATTATAAATACTTTAGATGCCTGCCTACCTCATAACAACGTACTAGCGTAACGATGTGTTTAACTCTACTCCATTTATTTGGGCCCCAGCAATTAAGGTCAAATAATAGAATCCCTTATACTCTATTGTGATAATATTCGATATTATATATTACATAATGCGTAGTCCTACCCTAGGGATTAAACGGTATTAGTGACGTCAAGCCGCTTATGCCGAAAACCGATACCAGTACCACGATTGGATTCAGTAGGACGAAGCCGAATAAAATTGATTAGGGACTTTATTCAGTTGCTGTGTTGATATAAATTAACTGTCTTCTGATTTTATATCTTTTAGAATTCTAGTTATTTTGTAGTTCCGTAATTGCATTAACTTTAATCTATTCAATAGTTATAAAAGTACTTAAGTTTAATAAGAATTTAGCCCCTTATGTGCGAGTATTTATATTCTATGTAGTTTAGGTAGATATATGTAATTTATAAGTTGTTCTGCTGTTAAAAAAAAAACAGACAAATAAATTAAGAAAAATTAGCATTAATTAAAAGAGTAACTAAGATACTCATAATCCATTGTTGCTCAAACATTTATAATATTAATAAACATTAAATAGTTTACATAAGCTTAATAGGCAATGAACAAATTCAAAACACCATTTAATACAAAAGCCGAAACCAATTTCGTATTCATCCCATCCTTAGTAAATACAGTTTATGTCAAATGAAAAGGGTTACGGTTCGAGTTAACCCGTCACTACTCATTGTTAATATTGTTTGGATTTAAATGTGGAACAGTGATGTCTAAGTAATTGGAAAAGTATCTTTATTTAATGATATTTGAAGGAGAGTTAACCCTAATTAAAAGGTGATAAGGTTTTTAGGAGAAATACGCATTAAGGAATACCGATTCTGTTTTACGTCACTTAGTGGCGTTAGGCAATGTAATCATTGTAAGGTCGGCCAAATACGGATGGCCATTTTGTAAAAAATAAAGGTTGTCTGTAAAGTCGTTCATATCAACCCATATGATGGCCCACTGCTGGGCACGGGTCTCCCCAGTAGATCCTGGGGGTAATTGCCATAATCGCCACGCTTGGCGAGCGGGTTGGCGATCGCAGTAAGGCTTTAAGTACGCAGAGGACGCTGCTGCCCGTCCTCTGGAGTGAAATCCCTTAGTCGCCTTGACGACACCCACGGGAAGAGATGGGGTGGTACTATTCTTAAGCCGGCACCACACGGCATCGGCACGGTAAAGTCGTTAACGGACAATAATTTTACGTGATAACGTCTTCACAAAACATTGATGACATATCGCTATTCGCGTTGCTTAGCAACCAACCAATAATGTTAGTTCCAATTGTATCGCATGTCATGTCGCTGCAATCGTCTTTCGCTGTTGCTTAGCAACCAATCAATAACGTGACTTTTTAAACACTTTTTTGTACGTATACTAGGTCATCGATTTTTAAGATTATCACGTCAAAATAAAACGCTTCACACCATGAAGATTCTGAAGACTCCGATTTAGATAAAAATAAATAAAGCTATGGAATAATATACTCAATCATATGCATGAATGTAACGGAATAAATAGATATATGTATATATATAATCACATAATACATAATAATGGTTATTCTCAGTAATATTTGCACACCAACTAGGTAAAATTTGGAATGCTTAATATTATAATTGCTAACACCTCTTAATGTACCCATGTTATGCAAAAATAAATGAATTGAATTGAAAGTAGCTTGAGTCTTGAGGAACAATAAAGGTTACTAAGTAACATTTAAGTATACCATTATTTAAAAAAACAAAGTTGCCAATTTCAGTAATACAATACCAGGTTAAACCATCAGTTATCACTTAATCGCTACAATAAACAGACAATAACAGGTAAAAAAAAAATATAACAATCCAACATTTGTTACAACATTACAAATAAAGCCGACTGCAATAAAAACTTGGCTAACTGCTTACCCCTTGGTTTTTAACGCTTGTAATCCTCGCATAACGTCCCGTGGGCCTCTTTGACCCTAAATTGTAGGTCACTAAAGACTTGTTCGTGAGTTTTTCATAGTTAAACAGTGGCAGGGTTACGCGAATACTTAGATTTATGTATTTAATGGGTTTATTCTACTAGCTGTCCCGCGCAACTTCGTCTGCGTAAATTTTCCCCGTTTTTGCAATATTTCTCATTGCTGCTCCGCTCCTATTGGTCGTATAGCCTATAGCCTTCCTCGATAAATGGACTATCCAACAGTAAAATAATTTTTTTATTCGGACCTGTAGTTCCTGAGATTATCGCGTTCAAACAAACAAACAAACTTCAGTTTTATAATATTAGTAAAGATATAGGGGTAGCTCAGAAGTAACTGAGCAGATTCTGGTATATTAACTACATTACTGTTAAGTTTCATCAAAATCTGTTGAGCAGTTTTTTCTTGAAAGAGTAACAAACATCTACCATTTTTGTAATCTTACTTAATCGTATGAATGTCGGATTTCGCGATAATAACTTACTTGTGTCCTTTCTTGGGACTCAAACTATCTTAATGCTAAATTTCATCTAAATCAGTTCAGCAGGTTTTTTTTTTTAGATAACTAGCAATGTGCGATTGAGTCCCACATTACTAGCAATCTTGTTAACCCCTGCATCTAAAGCTCAAAGGCTTGTGTTAGGAGTGGGTTCACGTCGGTAGTAGAATGGGTAGGATTCGAACCCGTGACCTCACGATTGCGAGACCGATGCCTCAGCCATTAGGCTACCGCCGCATGTTTATCTGTGATAACGTAACAGATAGAGTTTCTTTCACATTTATAATATTACTAGTTTTCGTTTGCGGCTTTGCTCGTGTTAATGATGGTTATCGCTAGAAAAACTATCCTATGTCCTTGCCCAGGAATCAAACTATTTCCATACCAAATTTCATCTAAATCGGTTAAGCAGTTTAATCGTGAATAGGTAACAGACACAGTTATCTTCACATTTATAATATTAGTATGAATTAGGACTAAAGTGAATCAATTTATTGCCACCCACCATAATAATAAAAAAAACAAAAAGCTGTTAAAGCCACGTGCCATATATTACAGTTTTAACGAATAATCGTTACAATCGGATACGGTAGTATCGATTATTATAATCGGTAATCGATTACACCGCTGCAGTTTTTAGTGCCATTGATGTATAGGTGTTAAACATGCGATATTTTGTATTGTATGTTGTGGTATTTTTATGGGATGAATCTTACATTATGCAACATGTTATGCGTACTGACATGATCGACTATGACATGATCGATAGGGGTAAATCGATATAATATGTCTACTTGGAGATTATAGAATTTTATAAGCTACGGGTCTTAATCGCGTAAATATTTTATTTTAAGGCTAAATACCTTGGTTTGCTTCTGGCCCCGGTTTGGCTACGGAAGTCTCGGGTTCGATTCCTGGGTCCGGACTTCAAATTATTCTATCTTTCAAAAATGCAATTATTGTATTTGTAAATACCTTTGTTTTATTGCCCGACGTTTCGACCGTATTGCAACGGCAGTAGTCTACCCGTGACCACGGCCGTTGCAATACGGTCGAAACGTCGGGCAATAAAACAAAGGTATTTTCAAAATTTGACTGACTCTGTGGCGCGGTGGGAGTGTGTCCGACTGCTACGCAAGAGGTCGTGGGTTCGATTCCCACACGGGACGCCACTTTGTGTGATCCACAAATTGTTGTTCCGAGTCTGGGCGTACTTTGTGTCCGTGACTTGTATGTTCGTAAAAGTCCTCTGCGACACAGGGCTTGTACCCTAATGCGGGAATCAAAATTAAAAATAAAAAAATTGTTTGTTTTAATTTGATCATGTCGGACATTTTTTTTATAACATCTGGATTTTGTTGATCTTTTTAAATATACTGTTCTAGAAATTCATGATTAAAGGAATGGAAACATGTTAGCGTGTGATATTTAAAATTAAACAATTGAAATACAAAATTCCTTCAAAATAGATACTTATCATAACATCAGGACTTTTCAAACATCGATTCCCGAAGTGATTTTTGTTGACAAAAAGCTACCAAATACTATAACAAAACGAGAAACTCTGCAACAATTGTTATATGCCAAAGTTCACGCAACCAATCTCGCCGTATCCACAAATCCCAGCCAATCCAAGATTGAGAATCGCTTCACAAGATCCACTCTTTCAGAAACAAAACACATCAACTCAAAGTAACATAAACAAACAAACACAAGTCAATCAGAATGTTTTTTTTATATAAATATTGAACTTAGAAAGCTAAGGGAAGTCGCTTATAGGAAATATCTAAATTAAAGTTACAATCTAATATATAAAATCTCGTGTCACGGTTTGTGTTGGAATTCCTCCGAAAAGGCTCGATCGATTTTAATGTTTTTTTTTTGTATATACAGAAGATGAAGCAACAGTAAAGTGAAGTAACATCGCAGTCGCAGTCAATTTATGAATGGGTCACCAATATGAAAATATATTTAAATTACAGGTCTTAATCGCGTGAAAATTTAAGGTAAAATACCTTGTTTATTGCCCGACGCTTTGACCGTATTGCAACGGGCGACATTTCGCGTGATTAAGACCTGTAATATATATATATATATATTTTCAGAAGTTGTACAAATCGCGAAAGTTGATCAACATATATTGGGTCACCTATTTACAAAGATATCGCTGTCTGTGTCAAGTGAGTGGCTTATTTGGGGTTGATGTTAACACATTTTATAACATCATTTTATATTTTTATATGGCCGGAGCGGCCGAAAGTTTAAGCAATGTTTATAAAATCGATAAAAAGCCATTTACTCCAAATAACACAGTAAACTACAAAATGCACTGCTTTAATTGTAACAATTAAAAAAAAACCCGAAACGTATACTCTACACTATCCTAACGACACTCGTTTATCAAGTGAATAAAAAATAATCTCTATGAAAACAGAAATACAAGACATTCGAAAATTCATGTTACCTTCGAAATTTCGGCCCAATATTCCCGAATTTCTCCGGCCAAAGTCGTCAGGAATTACATAATAATTGTTCCTGTATCTCTCAACTGGGAAAAATAAATTTACGCACCAACAGAAAAGGACAACGCTTTACAATAACAAAGAAGTGCGAAAGAGAGAAAAGTAGGGTAGATTTCAAATTGTCGCCACTGCAATATTCGAGATTAAAAGTAACGCTTCGCTTGGCAGCAGAATTTCGTCGCACAGTCGTCGACAAAAGTGTTCTTTTTTTGACGGCTTTTTTTTTCTGTTTCCTTCTTTTTTTCGTCTTTTTATTATTTTTCCACGTAGGTAATTGGATTTTTTCGGAACGTAGTTTGTGACGGCTCGTTGGTTTATTTCATTGCCTCGACGGGCATGCGGAATGCATATGGTTTTGCTGCCAAATTATAGAGTAGCCAGTTAACTTTTGTAGTTTAAATGGTCAACTTTTCAAACCAAATGGTTGGTTAGAAATAGCCTGAATATTAAAGCAAACTATTAGGAAAATTGAATATTAAAGCAAACTATTAGGAAAATTGTGTCGTAACAAGTTTAATGTAAAATTTGAAAAGTAAGCAAGGATAGGTCATGTGATCTTAAAAATCAGCGGTGTTATTTTTTCCACAAAACATCTTGAAAATTTTATTTTTATTCAAAATTTACTCTAAGAATATTTTTTTTCTACAGTAAATTCAGAATGGTTATTGACAGAAACTAATTTTCTTCGTTATAATATTCATGACAAATTTTCTACCCGAGTGGTTTCGTGATGACGTGTTTTTAGGATGCACCTATTTGGTATTTCGTCTTTCGTGTTGATGAAGAGTATTGTTCCTATGTATAATTTGGCACATAATACCAATTGCTAGCCTATGCATAATCCAAAATGCGATAGTATATTCTACAAATTCAATATTCTACAATCAAAATTCAAATATATGGAGTTCTAATTCTAAATACAGAACATATGGAAAATTATACACATTGTTGTGATTCAACCCAACATTTTCCCGGAAATATTAATTTGTGTAACCCTCCTGTCTCTTCCAATATGGCAGTTATATAGTATGAGTGAGTGAGAGTTACGTGTGAAGTAAATTAGTTTGATGTTTATTAGGTATTCATTGTTATATTTGACGGTCAAATAGATGAGGGAAAGTGAAGGATGTTGCTGATTAAATTATGACGTGAACTAATTCGCAATTACTTACTCGTTATTCCGGCCTCATTGGTATACTTTTATTGCAGTAAAAAGTATTTATTAAAATTATAAACTATCTTTATGGCAAATAATATTCAAATCTATTGATCTGTTTTTATGATATTGAATAACAAATGTTCAAACAACACATTACCGAAATAAACTAGAAACCTAAATTCGACAATAAATTAAAATAATCAGATTTCTATTACTAGAACTTCATAATAGGTACCTCTCAAATTCATAATACTGCGAGTCTGATTGATCCACTGTATAGAGCTACGTCCTCCAGGGCTTTATCCTTCAAATGCATTTTTATATACATCTAAAAATTGCAAGAACTAACCTTTTCACAGCCTACCCATTTAAAAACCACTTACGCCCAAAAATAAATGTAACAAACACTTTTCTCCTCACCTATACCCACAAGCGGCCTAGATACATGGTCTGCCATGCTAGTACCCTCGAAATACAGACAGGCATTTTCAGACCGCTACGTGAATTTCAACCGAGGCAATTTTCTTTGCCCAAAATATTTACCTCTGAAATATAGCCTTTTTTCTCTCACGACTATTTTTGTCACGACTGTTCGTAAGCATCTTACTTCTATAAGTAAGCATTACGTATTCAGTTGAAGAGTTATGGTTTGAAGGAATGGTTATGAGGTTTGGATTCGGATTGGAGAAAATGGTACCGTGTTTAGGTGTCTTGTGTAATAAATTTGATTTTCGTAAAAACGTGGTTCCCTGTAACTTTCATACAAACTTATCCAGACAATTACAAGCACAACAAAAAAAAACACAAAATCTGTGTTATTGTCAATTGATTTGACTTTTAAACATCTCAAATTTATTTTTATTAATGTTACTAATTTTGTAATGTGAAGTTCTTCCAATTACGTAGTAAGACCCAAGACATTTGAATAAAAAAAAAACTATGTCATAAATAAAACAAATGCGTATCTAAAAGGTGACATATACTTCCAGAAACATAATATATAATGCCAATTATTATACCACGGATACATATTTCTTTTATTACTCTTTCAAATAACAGCAAGAAACGAATAACATGACAATAGTCAACCCTTCCAATAAGTCCCATGGACAGAAAGATCTCGGCCCGCCATATTATTACAACAATAATGATACAACCAATGAAATCTCTAAGAAATATTTTTAACCCGTCCGATACATAAATCGCCAAGATAGTGGTAAACACATATAATATTTTTGCCCGCGATGGTAGGGTAGTTACAATACAGCTGACTTAGGGTTGGCACGTGAAAAAGAAAAGCCTATGTTAAAAATAGATATGTTGTAGTTTTCAGCCATTAAATTGAATGTAATCGTTTCTAATTGGAGTTTTTTATTAAAGATTTATGGAACAGAAAGTGACGTATGTCACTTTACATCCAAAACGTAGTACCTAGATTGTATACATAAGTACGTATTTTGCATATACTATTCCACTGCTGAACAAAGATCTCGTCATGCCCAACTTTTTTTACTGAAGCTCGCAGCTTCCTTTTATTTCTAAACTAGCTGTCCCGCGCAACTTCGTATGCGTCAATTTTCCTCGTTTTTGCAACATTTTTCGATTCGGACTAGTAGTTCCTGAGATTACCGCCTTTAAACAAACAAACAAACAAATTCTTCAGCTTTATAATATTAACCAAAAAAAACAATAATTGCATTTTAAAGTATAGAAATATATTTAACCATAAAAAACCATAAAATTATAATACTTTATTGTGAAAAGATTTACAAAATATAATCTTCAAAAGAGCTAGGCTAATAGGCAATTCAACGTGAAGTTTTTTGTACAACAAATAGTCTTGAAACTAATATGCCATGGTCTATTTCATCAGACATAACAAGAATATAAAGAAATCAATGCCCTGTTTTCGTCAAGTGTACCAGCCCTACACAAGGTATCAACATAAAAATAGACCGCCTTCCCACTTCCCACATATTTCATGAACACAATAGAACGCACCGATAATAATACGTCACCAATCAACCATGTACAGTCGCGTTCATTTAATAATAGGAATGAAACATAAACAAAAATAAAAATCAAATATGTGTACACGATCTCTAGGAAATAGCTGGTCTAAATACGACGTTCTTAGATTGAGATTTATATAAACATCTAACAAAGTATTTTCCTTATAAATAAAACATGTTTTTCATCAAAAACATATCTAGATTTAACCAACTTTCTAACATTATTTAGGCTACAACATTGTCTGTTAATATGATAGTAGTAAACTTGATTAATCTAAGTAACTGTCCTAAATCAAAATTAATCAATCTAAGCGAAAATTCTTAAACCAGGTAACGAACCAATCTTAAATAAAACGTGCCATTTCGATATTAACAAATCCATTAGTCTTTAATAATTTATCAAGGCCAATAAATATATCCCCACAGACCCATAATTAACGACTAAAGGATGAAAATCCAGAGTGAAAATAAACACCAAAAAACTATCTGAATCCTTTTTTATTAGAAACAGGCATTGACAAGATTTATAACTGGCCATTTTTTACAGAAAGCACCCGTTTTTCTTACCCGAACCCAACTATTCAACGTCCAATGATTACACCAACAAAAAGAAAAACTAACCTTTAAGATAACTGTGTTTACGTTACAGTAATAAAGATTACACACGCAACCCATTTATAACGACAAAGTGGACAATATCGTCGCGTAAAAAAGGAAAAAAAAGGTATTTCTTGCCTTTTTTTCCCAGTGTATTGTGCGGCTCTAACGAATTGCGCCGAAAACTGCCGAATCTTGCCGATTGACGGGACGAACCTTTATTTATTATTATTGGAACTTGTTGTGCGCGATTGTACTCTTTATTTATTTAAGGGAGTAATTGGGTAGTATGGAACGTTATTCATAAGTCATATATACTCTTATGTATTATATATACACACATCAAAAGTGTCTAGGGATCAACATATATTTTTGCAATAACTTTTCTCCTGATTGATTTTTTTTTTTTTATTTCTTTAAGGATTCATCAAATAAAGTGTTTTCGTTTGTCACAGTAACGATAAACCAAGTCACCTTTGCATTAATAAAGAAATTTGCCATTTTCCTAATAAAGGGATTTTTGACATTTGAACCACTAACATTAAAGTTCGAAAAAAAGACTGAAATAACAGTTTTCTTTAAAATTTTATTGGGTAACTTAAACAATTAATAATCCGTGTTTCTACCGCGAACACTAACAACACAAGAACATCGGTTTGGCATACTCAAAATGAGTTCATCCAAATCACGCTGTGGAATGGCCGCCCATGTTCGTTGCAACAACAAAAAAAGGTCTTCTTGCGACTGGATACCCTCCATATTCGGCAGAGCTCTTCTCTGTAGCATATCCCATGCATGCTCAATCGGGTTCAAGTCTGGCGACTGAGCAGGCCAGGGCAGGACATTGATGTTAGCTGCGGCGAGAGTCTGTCTTACAACTCTTGCGGTGTGCGGTCGTGCATTATCATGCATTAACTGAAATAAGGGACCGATTTGCACTTGTAGAGGAACGATGACGTCTGATACAATCGTCTCAGCATAAATTTGAGCGTTGAGGTTGCCTCTGATCCAAATCAACTCAGTTCTTCCGCCGATCCAAATACCCGCCCATACCATGATGGTTCCACCACTATAAGGATGGACTTCCTGGCAGGATTTTAATCGCTGTTGGCGTCCAGGGGTTCTCCAGTGTCGTATACGTCTTGTATCCGGTCTCATACCAAAACGAGACTCATCAGAAAAGCACACGAAACGCCATTGTTCTTCTGCCCAATTTCTGTGTTCAAGAGCCCATTGATATCGAATCCTACGATTGTGCATTGCTATAGGTGGTACCCGTAGCGGTCTTCGGGAATGAAGGTTCACTTCATGCAAGCGGTTTCTGACTGTTTGGTCGCTAATTAAGTTCCCTGAAGAGTGATGAAGCCTCACGGCTAACATCATGGCGGTTATTGTTGGACCTCTTCGAGTTAAGATTTGAATGTATCGGTCTTGTCTCCGTGTGGTGCAGCGATACCGTCCTCCATGGCGCTCAGCCACGGTACCAGTGCTTCGGTAACGTGTCCAAAGTCGACTGATAACACTCTGACTTGTATTCAGAGCTAAAGCCACAGTACGTTGCCGGGAACCAGCTTCTATCATTCCCACGGCTCTGAGCATTTCTTCCCTGCTTAAATGACGTCGCCGCTCCATAATAACGTTGGTTTTAATCAGTAGTAGGGAAACAGTAGCACTAATAATGTCTTCAATGCGTTGTATGTTTTTATAGGGAAAATATTGACAGCTGATTTTCATCTTTTACTCGAATTTGATTCACAGTTCCTGATTCAAATTATGAAATGCACCAAAAAGGATCCATATAAATTTATAAAATCATAAATTTATTACAAAGCCACATCTCAATCTCAAGAAATCCGCATAAAAATGCTTGATCCCTAGACACTTTTGATGTGTGTATATGTATCTATAACATGTAGTATCTTCTATACTAATATTATAAAGCCGAAGAGTTTGTTTGTTTGCTGGTTTGAACACTGTAATCCCAGGAACTACTGAGCTGAATTAAAAAAATATTTCACTGTTGGATATCCCATTTATCGACAAAGGTTGTAAGCTATATAACTTCACGCTACGATTAATAGGAGCCGAGCAGCAATGAGAAATGTTGCAAAAACAGGTAAAAGTTTACGCAGACGAAGTTGCGCGGGACAGCTAATTATGTATGTAATTCTACTGTAAGTGTTTATGTCACTAAATTCCTCGTAAACGGCTGGACCGATTTTGACTAATTTTTTTGTGTGTTCCAGTGGATTCGAGAATGTTTAGATTCACAATTGAAACCGATTCACAAAAAAATATGCGGTATGAAGTACGCCGGGACAGCTAGTACCTATTGATATAAAATCAACTCGATTTTGTCTACGATTTCAATAATTTTTTAATTGAATGTATCTAAATTCAATTTGAATCCAACCGAAACCTGAAAAACTAATTGAATAAAAAAAAGTGTTTACATCTAGCCTTTTAAAATTTGTTCACAAAATAGTTTGTATACAAAAATAAACCAAACAAACTGAGTTTTCCCCAAAACTTAACCTAAAAAACTTATAAGAAACTACTTCAGACGTCCACTTAAAACTCAAGGATAGTTTTTCATAAAATATTTTTTTTGCTCTGCTAAATAGGATTTTTATCGCAAAAACTTCTTTCAGACTACTTAACTTTAATGAAATACAAGAAAACTAAGTACAAAACTGATGTTTTTCTGACCCGAAAATGAAAGAAAAACACATTACTACGTTGCGTAAGGTAAAATGACTTATACCAATTTATACACCTCTAGACTGCTTATAATGATCACTTTTATCACTTACTAGCTGACCCGCGCATCTTCATATGCTTCAATTTCCCCCGTTTTTGCAACATTTTTCATTGCTATAGTCTTCTTCGATAAATGGGCTATCTAACAGTAAAAGGATTTTTCAAATCTGACCAGTAGTTACTGAGATTACCGCATTCAAACAAACTCTTCAGCTTTATAATATTAGTAAAGATATAAGACCCGCGCAACTTAGTCTGAAAAAACGTTTCAAAATTCCGAGTCGTCAAGTAAAAATAATAATATCTTGGGACAATTCACACAACGCTATCTGATTCCAAACTAAGCAGAGCTTGTACTATGGAAACCAGACAACCGATAAACATAGTTATATATTTTTAAATACATACTTAATATTATAGATAAATTACACCCAGACGTATTTAATAAAAAATATTTTTTAAAAATAAAAAAGCCTGCTTGTGCAAAAAAGATTCAAACAAGATACCTAAGTAATAACATGCTACCGGAGGCACAACATTAAGTTCATCGAAAATCATTAATGCCTCAGACTGCATCATATTACTTAGGTAAGGGATCTTGTTTGAATCTTTTTTGCAAAGGCGGGCTTTTTTCTTTTTAAAATGTATTTTTAGTAAAGGGTTTAAAAAAATGCGAGTTATATGACGTCCAGGTTTTAAAAAACCTGATTCATTCGTAAACAACGAAAGCAAACCACCATTTAGTCACCTCACCGATGGTATACATTTCTAAATTGCCAATAAACATACCGCACATATTTTCGTGTGGGGTACATCGAATTATTTTTATTTATCTACTTTAAGAGAATCCTGGCTGTAATAGCCAACATTTGTCAAAGTAGGGTAACGCGGGAAGCGCTGCGGTTTTTTGGATGGGTGAAAAGGGTGCGTGGTTTTATTTCGAATGCTTTGTTTTTGTTTTGCAATGGTATTGATTGTGTGTGAAACAATGAGTTCTTTGATCGGTTGGGCAATCAGTCGTGCGATTAGTCAATTGGAATTGCTGAACGAGAGCCAAGTATCTTAACAAGTATTGAATATTATTACGGTGGATTTGTATGAAATTTTGCAAATGAGACTAATTTCAGGCAGTCATATAGTCGTGTATTGATTGAAAAAAAAAATTACTACGTTTCAAATCGTGACGTCATTAACGTATTTATTTTTTTTATAGTAACTATGTATTAGGAAAAGTCATCTTAACCATCTTTATAAGATCAAAACCAGATTGATATAAATTAAGCGCCTACTTTATATGATGACATTGGATGAATGAACATACAGTGGAGCCTTAGCAGTTAGGTTCCATTAGCCTACACTATGTACGGAACTCAAAAAAGTAAACAACGAAAGACTGTCTCTTTGCTCTGTATTGCTGATATCAATTTTGATTCTGGCTTAACTGCAATTTTATTTATTATTGTAATGTAGTTGGAATTTCCTTTTTTTATTTTATTTTATTACTAGCTGTCCCGCATAACTTCGTCTACGTAAATTTTCCCCGTTTTTGCAACATTTCTCATTGCTGCTCCGCTCCTGTTAGTCGTAGCGTGATGTTATATAGCCTAAAGCTTTCTTCGATAAATGGGCTATCCAACAGTGAAATAATTTTTCCATTCGGACCAGTATTTCCTGAGATTATCGCGTTCAAACAAACAAACTCTTCTGCTTTTTAATATTAGTATAGATTATCATACGTTGCTGCCTCAGTATGTATACCTACTTCATTTGTACGCCACATGGCATAACATAGTGAACCCATGGCATAGTCTCATCTGAATCTGACTGCCTTGGTGGCGCAGTGGGAGTGTGTCTGACTGATACGCAAGAAAAATAAAAATATTTCTATTCTATTCTAAGAAGTCGTGGGTTCGATTCCCACACGGGACACCACTTTGCGTGATCCATAAATTGTTGTTCCTAGTCTGGGAGTACTTTGTGTCCGTGACTTGTATGTTTGTAAAAGTCCCCTGCTATACAGGGCCTGCAACCTACAGCGAGCCTTTAAAAAAAAATGTGTTAAACAAATGAATAATTTAATTTGAGTATAAAAAAATCAACGCCAACAAAATCACAAAAGTTATTAAAATAAATGTATAATCAAGAACATTATTAACCCTTACAATACTCATACACAAAATTCGCCCTCAAATATTCTGCATACAGGCACGATTGAAAAGAATTATAATTTCCACTTCGCCATGTAATTCTTCCAATATATCCTGTGGGACTATAACCTGTAAAATACCTACGGCCATCATCTTTTTATTCCCTGTAATAAAAATAACCCTATCTCACGGCTTTTTGTGATGTGAGGGGCGTAATTTTAGGGTTCCGTGAGGGTCTTAGTACTTTTGTGGGAAAGGAAATAGATTTTTCATGACAATGTTATGTGAGGTAATTTTATGAGTATAAAGCGCAACATCTGGTTGTTTATGCACTTGTAATTTTACAATTGCCTTTAATATTTGAATATATGTTGTTTAAATGAAAGTTGACTGACTTTCTACGTAAGCAACGATTTGATTTGCCTGCGATTTGGATTACAAAAGGATATTTTTTTTATTCACAGCACAATTTTTTATCTGTGACTAGCTTTAGCTTGTGGCTTTGCTTGCTTTAAGTTTGTTAAATTTACAGCTACGTTTCCTTAAAAAAAATTTCATAAAATAATCATCTCTAAATCCATGAGTTTCAGCTAAATGAACGAGCCGAGACTTTTATTTTTGATATTTTTTTTTATAAAGTAACAGCTACAATATACTTTTTCTAATTAGTACGTAAGATATTATTCTCTTTTCATACAAACAATTTACCCGTCTTTACTACCCTCGCTGTTCCGCCACTCAAATAAGTAAATACATATAACAATTCATCAACTTCCCTTAAAATTTACACAGAACCGTTAACACGTTGGAATTTTTTCGCCCCTACCCTATTTGGCCCCCTTTTTCACCCCATACTCATGTGATGAATGACATACGTTGAATGTTTAGGTTACAAATTTACATAGGCCGTTTGTTTTGCACAGATATATGTGTGGTTTTACCTGCTTTGTATGATACCATGTTTTTTTAACAACCGTTACCTGTGTTATGTTTTTGGTAATGTGATTAAAAAGGAAATGTGTTATTTCAATGAGTGTAATCCACAGAATGAAAGGGGTTTAAGCTACAGACAATGTGTATATTTATTTAGGCTTTTTTCAATATATTGGTCTCAAATATTAAATGTGAGATTCGTGATATTTAAAATTAAAGACTGGAGTTGTCTTTATTCTCAAACGGCAAATAGCATTGCAATAATATTGAGAAAGAGCGTTGTTTTTTTTTCTTTAAGGGTTTCTTGTACACAAAACTGACAATGCCAATCAAAATCTAACTAACTTTTGGTCTGGGTTCGGCCCTCGGTATTGTAATTAGCTATGTAACTGTAAAATTTGATCAAAATCTGATTAGTTATTTTTCTTTTTATACAAATAAATATCCATATATCATAAGTAACGTTTGTATCATTAGTAGGATAAAATAAAAATGTCAAAGTTGAATTTGAAATCTCCAAAATATGCCTTCAGTACTTCCAATATTCGAATAAAATATCAGGCTGTTAAAGCTTAAAGCAATCAATCAATCACATTCAAAAAAATCACCCCCTATAATCAATTAATTCTAAATCCAACAAGTAACAGTTATCCCACAATAAACCATTCAACAAATCCATTCCTCGAATTGTCCCCTTTATTGCCCCAATTCATAAAAATGGGGCGAAAATATTCAATTTTGAAAAAAAATGTATATTTCATTTTTTCCGCGACAAAACCGGAAACGACTACATTTTAATTCAGGAGGTGAGAAAGGAAATTTCAGGAAATGATCATGTCAACACGAAAGCTCTGGATGATATATTGCTAAGAGTCCTAGCAGTATTGTGGTAGTTACATTGAATTGAATTTTTACATTCCTCTTATCAAATTATGAGTGTAAAAGTTGTAAGTTAAAAAAATGGGCTATAACTCTTTATGGTTTATTTATAATATTATATAAAATACGAACTTAGGAATGTAGGTTTGTTGTACAGAAGCGGCGGTCTCGGAAGCACGAGGTCGTAGGTTCGAATCCTACACATTATACTACCGACGTGAACCCACTCTTAACACAAGCCTTTAAGCTTAGCTAGAGGGGTTAACAGGACTGCTGGACCATAAACCCATATTGCTGGTTACCATTAAAAAAAAATGGAAGATATGTGAATTTCATTTCTGACGTTTTTGAGATGATCGAGTAATGGGAGACTATGCAAAAGTTTGCAAAAGATTTGAAGTTTGCAAAACCATAACTGTGGCCAAATCTTTGCAAATTAACCAAGATCAAGCATTCGTGCGAGTATAGATGTGTAGTGCAATACAAAATTTCAAAATATCCAACCATTAAATAAAATATATTTCGCCATACTTCAAAACGTTACATTTTTACGCACAAACTGCCATCGAGCTGCATAATTTAAGTCCACATAAATTCTTAGATACCACATTGCAGTTTCCATATAAATATTTCAAATAATTTCTGTAGTATAATAAGTAAGGCATATATTTTGTTAAAGATATGCATCTTTTCTATCTTTTGCAAAGATAAAGATGTTTAGAACTTGAAATAAGGGGTCGTATTTTATATTTGTTGAATCTTGTTGGAACAAAGGGTGCTTGAAGATTGTTTTATCAATATTTGCAAGCTGAGTTATCTATTGTTGCTCTCTCTTTGCCTATTATTTAGATTGTCGCTTTGTCAAGTTGGGAAGTTAATGTTTCAATTTAAAACAGCTGTTTCCCATGGCTCTACTCTTGTTTATATTTATTTATACTCTAACACAACCTTTAAAAAATCAAATATATGGCACGAATTTCATCCTCTATATTATCCCTAAGGACTGAATTTTCGAAAAGTGAAGATTCTTTTGCTTTATTGCTACACACTCAAGCTTAAAATAAGAAGAAGAAGAAGAAATAATTTATTTTGACCTAAAAAATACAATTTTACACACCTAAAATAACAACACATTATCCATATCAAAGAAAAATAATTAAAAAAAAAACACGTACTTATATTTAAACAGATAATTATATCGAAAATAGGACCTAGTTCAGCATATGCCAGGCTAACGCCAACGCTGATTTTAAAAATATAGACTTGTTTGTTGGTTTAGTGATTAGTGACTACGTAGCCAGAGGTCGTGGCTTCGATTATCTACTAGGATATTTTTTGAGTGATGACCAAATTTATTCTGTGTCTAGATGTAATTTATTTATATTATGTATGTCTTTAGAAAGTACATACTTATGTTTATTAGTTGTCTGGTGGTCAAAGGCTTTGTCTAGTATTTGATCAGATTTAGTAGCATGATAAAAAATCTATAAGGCTATACTATATCCTGGTTAAACAGTTATAGCACTACAAACTTAAGTACAATATGCTTTATTAAGGATGCACTTTAAAACAACCTTTTGTATTTATCATTTTGCCTTACAAAACAATTTTTCCAGCAACTGCTTACTGTATCGTACTTAAATTACTTAAGACATTTTCTCAGAGATTTTTCAAAGAAAAGTACTTATTAAGTGCTATTTCTTATTTATTATAAAAGGTTTTAGTGATGTCGATGATAGTTAGGTATATGTTCGTAAACTTTCGCGATTTGTTCACGTTATAGAGTTTTATAAGCTACGGGTCTTAATCGCGTAAATATTTTATTTTAAGGCTAAATACCTTAGTTTATTGCCCGAAGTATCGACCGTATTGCAACGGCCGTGGTCATGGCTACCGTCTAGACTACCCGTCTACCCGTGGTAGCTTGTAAAATTCTACGATATTTAGGATCTTGTTTTTGTAGATTAAATGGGACGATTTATTATAAAACTTATACTAATCGGTTATCGTGATAAGACTATCCAATGTCCTATCTCTGGACTCAAACTATCTCCATAACAAATTTCATCTAAACCGGTTCAACAACTTAATCGTGAAAATATTTGGTAAAATATTAAAATATTTGAACTAGACGCACAAAATACCGAGATTGCAAAAGGTAACGACACTTTACTTCTAGAAACGCTCACATAGACATCATTCACAAAAAAGATTCTCAGGTTACTCTGGACCACTTCATTCCGAAGGCATTCCAAGATACCATATCCTTTAGCGATGTATATGTGTGCATACGTCGACCAAGCATTCTATAAAGGTGAATAACATAACCATTTGTACTCTTGGAATTTTGTGCCCGACGTATCACACTAATATTATAAAGGCGAAAGTTTGTGAGTATGTGAGTGTGTATGTTTGTTACTTCTTCACGTCTAAACGGCTGGAGCGATTTTAATAAAATTTGTTATGGACTTAGCTGACACCCTGGATTAACACATAGGCTAATAAACCGCGGGTAACACCGCGGGGCACAGCTAGTTTGTAATATAAATATTACTGGCAACTCTTTACGTGCATATATCCTAACTAATATTATAAATTCAAAAGTAACTTTGTTTGTTTGTTACGAATTGAGTGAATTTCAAAATCGGTTTAGCGTTTTAAACGTGTAAACGATTAAAACCGATTTTGAAATTCATCAATAGAAACATTTATAGCACATTTATAGCTACATTATCAGCGAGTAAAATAGGTTGTTTTTAAAAAAAAAAATATCCCAAGGTGTCAAAAATTTGCTACGGTGCGCTGCCATTTTGTTATTTGTTAGAAATGTAGGTTACTATGGAGATCCCTTTGTTGCCGACATACTTTGGGGAAGTGTGTGCTGTAACTTGGCTGTTACATATAAATGTGAAAACATAGAATAATCGAATCGAGTTTTTATCGCGACAACCGACATCAACACGAGTGGAGCCGAGAGCAAAAGCTAGTAGTTTATAGACAAATTGTAAACATTGGCAATTTGAAAATAGTGACTGCGAATTTTCATTGCCTAACCTTTTCTTTGGCTTTATCTAATGCTTTGAGAACTTACTAACATACTTACATGTAGTATCATTTGCCTTTGTTTTCTAAGTGAAAATAAACGCTCCAAAAAATGACAACAGACATTTAACGCCAACTCGCCCCAGTTTGCGAAAACAACACTATGATTGTACAATTTGCGACCGTCTCTGGGGAGATTTACCGCTGTACCACTCAGGCACATTAACTTTATTTTGTCACTAGTTTTCTTATTCAAAAGGCAAGCTTAAGTATGCTGCTTGTTTTTTTTGCTTGCAATTGTTTGAGACGGGTTTTGTAAGAACCGAGTGTTCTTCCAGATAGCTTGTTGGGATTTCAGCTGAAGAAACACTTGAAGACATCACAAGAGAAGTGGCTTTTTACTCTTCAGACGTTGAGTTTGCAAAGAATTTCAGCGTGAAAAAATTGTGGTTATTCATTCGTTTTGTGATTTATATGAATGATTTTGGTAATACAATTTGTACGATTAACTTTGTATATTAAAATAGCTCTTGTCATCTTCTTTTTCTCAGTTATGTTCTTTTTTTGTATTATAAATGATGCTAATGTTATTTTTAGAATTATTTTCTATTTCAGTATTGCGTAGATGGCGTGATACATTCAGCATGTAGAATTTAATGTTCCCAATTGGCAAAACCAGGAAAGAACTTGATGATATTTATAACCACTTTAAAAAACGTGAGGTCCATTCGTGGTTGAACGAGCAGATGTCAATGATGTTAAGAAAGTTTACCACTAACAGATCCACAGACGGGTCACCTCGGAGAACATTTAACCGTTGATTCTCCTCTCAGTCGCTCTTCTATCAAAATTACCATCCTATCAGAGATCAGACGATGAAAATGAAAAATTAGAAGAAGCTTTTTTTGTTTTTCCAAACACTTTTGTGAACTACATTAAATATATCCTGCAAAAATGGCTCTGTTTAAAATGGGCAAGACAGAAATCGGTTAGAAGAACAGGTCTGGAAGCCATTATTTAATCTTTAGTAAAAGTTAAAAAAAATAAAAGCCATTAGACAAATGAATACTTACATCCAGTAATACTAGGTTCCTATCTATTTATAATACTGCACCATCGTGAGAAAGATGGTCCAATATACATAAAAATAATGAAAGCTTTTTTCATTATTGATAAATATCAGCAATTAGAGGCTGCACTTGTATATACGAACATGACTTTAAATTACATAAGAAGAGAGATTAATATCTTATACCTGGCTTCAGTTGTAATATCCAATGATTAAGGAAATTTTTGTTTAATTATGGTCTAGACATGGATACAGTGATGATAGTATGTCACCGCAGGATGAAAGAGCAGGGTACCACTTTTACCATTTCCATATAAAATATTGTTGTTTTTTAATTATTCTTTTTCAAAAAACAAGGTTTGGACAACCTCAGAGCAACTCATCGGTCTCATAATAGGTTGGTACAACAAAACCTAAACGGGCTCTATTCCAAAAAATAAAGTCGTAATTGATAACTGCCCGAATGGGTATTTGTCTACTAGGAAACAAAACCATGTAATAGCATATATCATCTGTAGTATAGTAAATAACTATATCGTTTACAATTTACCGTGATATAAAAACAAATATTGAAAGTAAATAATTAAACCGTAGAACATATATCGTTATAAGCATTGCATACAAACTTGTGCTAATCGTGTCCTTTCTTAAATACACATATTATGGATATTTAAAATGATTGTTAAATAAAGCTCACCCTATATGTCCTCCCTATCCTCGCCCTTAAATATTAAAACACAATCCAGCTCTAAAATCTATTTCTAGCTCAACAATTTTCTAAAGAAACTCTCTTGTAAAAAATGTATCTAACATTGTAACTTACTTGAGAGACATTGCTTTATTCTGTTGGGAAATCTTCTTGCTATCCGTTAATGTTGCCAACGTTTTGTTTTCACAGTCCTCTTGGATAAATGGAAACTGTTTACTTTAATATCATAGATTTGAATGCAATAAAAGAAACAATAATTACTAACAAATTTCGTGAGAAAACCAGCACGTTGAAAACTCAAAATTTGTAGACATTCAATTCACTCTGCCCAATGCAGCGTGGTGGATTACCTCACAAAGATTAAGTTCCAGCTTTAAGAACATTACTTAACTGATGCTGATGGTCAAAATGCATCCAAATAGGAACAGATTACGATATAATGGAAGCCTGACAACACATCGCCGTTGAGGAAAAACAATGAAAATCGGAAAGACCGGAGAGATACCATATGCTTCTCAAGGTACGAAGGATGTGAAATTTTTAGAATAACGGTACACCATCTATTGACAGTGCTAATGTTGTCTTCTTGACCTGTTCAGTCTCCACTTGATCATGATTACAAGTATGGTCCTCGGGTAATTACTGCAGCCAGAGAAACCTATCAATGTAATTGTTTGTCTGAACCTTTGATAAGAACTAGTGGCAAAAAGTCTTCTCTTTGAAATCTAGTTACTCAACGTTATAGGTGCCAAAGACCGTATTCATTCAAGATATATTTTCGTATCATCTTTGGAAAATTTTAACCCTCCGCTGCTAGTAAGAATAACAGTTCAAAAGAACCTAAGGTCATAAATGTTGAAGAAACAAAAGGTAAGTCACAAACGGTTACTCTTCAGTGTCTTGTTTACACGCAGTAAGAATACATTACAACAGACATTAACATTAATGGTTAGTTTCTAGATTTCCCACAAGACGGCACGTGTCGACACATATATCTCTTTGTAACTAGAAATGCCTGGAATGAGTAACGACAACATTTATGCCTTGGAATTTTTAAATGAAGATTCGACTCGATATACACCTTTTTCCGATATCCCTCTAAATCTTTGGGCCAGTTTTAACTTATAATATTTTTTTTCTTACTATCTTTGTACCTGTTTTCATTGCTTTTTTTAAAGATAAGATTACTAGTCATCTAATTGGGGTTGATTTCCCCCACAATCACAGTCAAGATTTTAAGTCTATCTTTTCTCTTTTCATTATTTTCTGGTTGTTTAGCATTCATTAACGTCTTGTATCACATAAACTATGTAATGCAAAAGTTCAAAGCTTAAGAACTATAGCAATCTTACGCGAACTAAACTTAAACCTTAACAGAACCACTTTAGTCTAAAATACTGGTGATCAACCTCATTAGAGGCCAATAGAGAGCCCTTGAGAGCTTTCTAAGATGACAACACAGCTTTTACGTCGTTCCCCTTTATGCTAAAATTAATTATTCGCCCCATAAAGTAGTCTCAGTTATAATTAATTTAACTTTGAATACTTTCAAAGTTTAATTAAGTTCTGCTGAGCAAGCAGTTTAGCAGCCCAGTTGATTTTATTTGGTGAAACGTTAAATCTGGTTGAAAAGGGCAGCTATTTGTTATGTTCAATTGGACCACGTGGGGTGGATTGGGTTTTGACGAGATTGTTGTAGCCTGTTGCACGATTACTTAAGTCGTTATGGTGTATCTTTAAAACGTTTTTTTTATAAACCAACATTAGGGTTCGAGTCATGTATCACAGGGGATATTACAAACATACAATTGAAAGACACAAAATACACCCAGACTAGAAATAATAACGTTGCATTACCATCATTATCTATATTTTTATTAAAACAAGTATCCTGCTGTCCTGCGAAGCATTTGAGTATAACCTAAAAACCTAATATTTGGACAAATGGCTTTCTTTTATAAAATAGACACCCACTAACCTAAAAGAGGGGTTTTCTCTATATGGATGTAGTCGAAAGCCAAACCTAGTCAAGTATATTTGTGCAAGTAAACTAAACAAAGTGTAAATAGGTACTACAGGCTCATTACTGCATCTGCAAAGGTTACGCCATATAATATATTATGTACTGGTATTAAAGACGACACGTTTTGCATATGACCTTTTCAACGCGATTAGGTTTCGAAACAAATATTAATACTTAGTAAGCGTATTATAAACTTGAACATCGAATGTATTTGCAATTATAGTTTTGATGTTTATATTATGCTGTTACCCCTGGTTTTGGGTATCCAGGATTTGAACTATAACCATACCAAATTTGATCAAATCCGTCCGAACGGCTTTTGAAATTTTATCTTTTTCTTTATGATAGTTAAGTTAAACTGTTGTTGAAATGTAACTAATCTATAGCGGTTTTAAATAAGCGGACAATCAAAGTGAAGCGTTTGTTTGAGCTTACTAAACGAACGAACGAACGAAGACACAGCAGAATTTGATGACATTTCTATGTCTAAATATGTTAAGGCTAATTTACGCACTGGAAGTCATAAGTAAAAGCTGTTTGGTATTGCAAACCTAACCATGTTTATCAGTTGTCTGATTACAGTGATTTTCACAGGCATATCTTGCCAATTACTTTATTAATTGTAATTTTGATAGATAGAAAATTTTGAAGTCCAGACCCAGGAATCGAACCCGAGACTTCCGTATGCCAAACCGGGGCCGGAATCGAACCACCTATCTGGACTATGTTACTAGAGCTAATTTTTTTCTATCCTTTCATGCTCGGGAGTTGAGCCCTCGCATGTGCCATCTAGCCGGTAGTTAAACAACTATCACGGCTTTTGTTATTGCTTCGTTACAGAGAGCATTTTTAAGAAATTATGATATCGCACGCCGAATATTATAGTATTTTTTATAGGCATTTCTTGCCAATTACTTTTTAAATACAATAACTGCATTTTAAAAGATACATTTATTAATTAATAGAATTAAATTTATTCGAATTTGAGGTCTAGTAACATAGTCCAGATAGGTGGTTCGATTCCGGCCCCGGTTTGGCATACTAAATATGTCTGATTGCCATAATGACAGGCTGTAGCTAATTCGGGACCATGTGTAAATTGTCCCATAATATAAGTATATAATTCGATTTTGACACACCAAATCAATTAATTCACTTGAGATGGTCTGCCCCATAAGATGCAACAGCATTCAAAGCTTATGAATGGGGCCTGTTATAGTTAAAATTTCCCATGGCACCGGTGTAGGTGCCGCTATTACTGTACTTGAACTTAATAGCGTTGTAAGCTTAGGGGAGAATATAGTACGAGTAGTATGTTATGGGTATGTTACACCATAGATGGGCATTGTGAGTCAGTGGCGACTGAGAAATTAGAAAGGTTATACAATGTTGCCATTGTATATGGAGGAACGGCCTGAAAATGTATGTTTGTAAACTTTTGTAACGATTTGTATACATAGAATTTTGTAAGCTACGGGTACCGACAGTTCCGTTATAATGAGTGATAAAAATCAAGCGAGGGTAGTTTCCGAAACCCGCGCTTCACGGAGGCGACGTTGAGCTAAACCAGTCTACCCGTGACCACGGCCGTTGAAATACGTTCGAAACGTCGGGCAATAAAAAAAAAATTGATATACCTACAGAATACCGCGCGATTTATACACATAGAATTTTAAAAGCTACGGGTATCGACAGTTCCGTAATAGTGAGTGATTAAAATCAAGCGAGGGTAGTTTCCGAAACCCGCGCTTCACGGAGGCGACGCTGAGTTTGACCTGTCTACCCGTGACCACGGCCGTCGAAATACGGTCGAAACGTCGGGCAATAAAACAATAAAAAAATTATATATATACCTACAGATTACGGTATTCTAACTTTATACCTACAAGCTGAGTTGATCAAGCTTTGTTCAGTGCTTTCAGGGTTGAATAATAGAAATACTATAAAGAGATTTTAATCTCTCAGATTTACGGCTAGATTTAGTGACGTTGTAACAAAAAAAACTGTGTAATATCGCGTTTTTTTTTTCAAGAAACCACCAGCTAAAACTAAACTTTCTAAATACGAAATTCCTTCGCGATATAGGCTAGACAAAAAAAAAAATGTCATAATATTTGGCAGTTTTTATACAAATTTAAAGAGAGTAAAACCGCCTGGTACATGTAGATAAATCGCAAGAATATACAGTAAACACTCACTAAAAACTTTTATATTTCTAAACAAAAAATAAAAAACAGTACTTCTACAAAGTTCCTTATTGCTTCAAAACAAGGTAGAAACAAGGAGCTAATTTGAAACTGCAGTCTTGATAAAACTAAAGGACACTTTTCTAACTAAACTTTTAGCCTAGACAGTAAAGCCTTAGTCTGAAGTTATTTTATGTCTATGGTGAAAACTACACGGTCAGTAAATACTGAATGAAGCCCAGCAGTATTTACGAACTGATCGTATGAGTTATTCTAGTCTATTGACAAATGACAGAAATGCCATGATGCCCCATTAGATTTTGCAGTAAGTCAAGGGTCAAAACTCAAAAAGGCCACCATGCACTTCGTCTTTTTTATCACCACTGCGCACTGCGTGTCTTTTTTATTACCTCACAGTGTTTTTCTTATAACAATTTTTGGAACGAGTACCTTATCGCGCGTTGTGAAAGGGGGCTAGACGGAAAAAATCTCACGAAAAGTTGTAACGACACTTTTTTAACACACAAGCCGTGCGGCGTGCGCGTAAGATATGAACATCTAATTTGATGAAGAAGTCATTTGTCGATTTGGTCTAGAGGCATAAATTCGGTACACAGTATTGGTGACAATTGTATAGTTGTGGGTTCGAGCCTTCGGTATACAATCGTCTTTTTGTAAGTTATTTTCGTTTTGTTTTTCTATTTCGAATTGAACAGTGTGGTGTTGGGAAGATTATAAAAAAAAAATAAGATAAAAACTTCGTTCCATCCGGGTGTCCCTTGACACCTGTCAAGTTTTTTTGTTATAAGAAAAATACTGTGAGATAATTACATGTTCTAGAACTAAAAACAGAAATCGAAAGCAAAAATAGAAAACGAGCATCAAAGAATAGAAAATATTGAGGTCTAGTAACATAGTCCAGATAGGTGGTTTGATTCCGGCCCCGGTTTGGCTACGGAAGTCTCAGGTTCGATTCCTAAGTTTGGACTTTAAACTTTTCTATTTTTCAAAAATGCAATTATTTTATTTGCAAAAATCCATCAATGATAAAACGGAGGCATGTGTCCCAACAGTATACTAGAAACATTTTTTTTTTTAATAGATAACTAGCAATGTGGGATTGAGTCCCACATTACTAGCAATCTTGTTAACCCATACAGCTAAGCTCATAGGCTTGTGTTAGGAGTGGGTTCACGTCGGTAGTATAATGGGTAGGATTCGAACCCGCAACCTCACGATTGCGAGACCGATGCCTTAGCCATTAAGCTACCGCCGCTTATAAACATTACAGTCCAGATTTTGAAATTATGTTGTTATAATTGATGCCAATGTTTGCAGTGCCTTTTAACTGTAATTGCAAACCGCCATTTTGACAGTATTTACTGAAGTTTTACACTTCGCCTAACAAAACTTTCAGTATAGGAAGCAAGATTTTTCTCGGTGTGAAGTTACTATAAGTCGATGCGATCTCCATTCGGTCTCGCTACAAAGTTTGTAGAAAAGCTGCTTTTTTATTGTGTTCGTTACTTTTTGATAGTTATTATATGCAAAGTTACATGTGGAAGGAACTTTGGTTTGTAAACTTTATTCACATCATTATTCAGTAGCTTTCAAGTCTGTCTATATTCTTAATTTATCTATACTAATATTATAAAGCTGAAGAATTTGTTTGTTTGTTTGAAAGCGGTTATCTCAGGAACTACTGATCTGAATTGGAAAAATGTTTTACTGTTGGATAGCCAATTTATGGAGAAAGGCTATATTATACATAACATCACGGTACGACAAGTAGGAGCGGAACAGCAATGAGAAATGTTGCAAAAACGGGGAAAATTTACGCAGACGAAGTTGCGCGGGACAGCTAGTCTAAAATATAAACCAAACCCTGAGAGATTCAGTGTGATTAAAACAATAACTTTATCTTTACAGAATTCAACCAATCTAGTAAAATTACAAAATAATACATTTTTAGAATTCAGCAAATAATAGCCTACGTTTCCGTAACAAGTTATCTTTTTGCTAAATATATCTAAATCGATAAGTTAATAGATATAGAATTAAATTAATTTTATTACGTAGGTACAAATATATATATTTTTAAAAAATAATAAATGTATTCCAAAAAAAAAAAAAATTAGTTACTTACTTTTCAGAAAAAATGGTTAAATTTCATGCTCACTCCCTGCAAGGATTCGACTGACTAAATAGGCACACTGTATAGTCGTATGGCAGCTAGAATTTAATGGAAAAGACTGACGCTGTCATCTAGGTATATCTAGGCTATCCCACTTTCTCTAAATGTTTTCAGACCAGATAAGCTTATCAATCTGTGTCTGCCTTATCCTCAAGCTAGATTCAAAATTCTTTTTTTCCTGTTTACTCCAAACAAATACGAAACAATTGAACACTATCTATCCAACCCTTTCTATCTAAATACATCTATCCCTTTCTTATATTTTCAACGTAATCTCGTAGACGCATAAAATTTGCAATCGAAAGCCTTACCAAGTTCAGTATAAACCCGGTTGAAATATTGATAGCGGCGCTTGTAGGGTTAAGATAAAAAGAGCTAACTGTTTTGTGTTTGTTCAGGGTTAAAGTGTAAGGAGGGTTAGATAACGATACGGGTTAAAGTTGATGAGTATAACGTTTTATTTTTTCTTAAAGGTGTTGATGGTTGGTCCAGTTTTGCTTGCCATTTTTGACATCGATGTAAGCTGCCAGATTCAAATTTATCTGACGTGTTATGTCAGAATTGTATCGGTCTGACGTATTCTGTGATGCATGTGACGCATAAAAAGCGTTCCCAGCTAGCGTCAAAAACGGTGCAATCACGTCACTGATGGCTCATTGGTGACCGTTTTTAAATAATAGCACGTTGTGCCGTCGGTCTTGTGCCTAATCTCTTTCCGGTCGTGTCGGATCTTCATCCATGGAAATGTGATTATAAGGGAATAGAGAGTGCACTTGTTTTTCTGCGTAGTTGTCTAGTTTAAGCAACGTGACTGAAATCAGTTAGGGTACGATTATCGAGTCATCCTTATACATAGTATAAAACAAAGTCGTGTTTTCTGTCTGTAAGTTTAGATCTTCTAAACTACACAACAGATTTTGATGAGGTTTTGACTATCATCGAGATAATTCTGACTGTGTGGTGCGGTGGGAGTGTGTCCAATTGCTACTCAAGAGGTCGTGGGTTCGATTCCTACACGGGACAGTACTTTGTGTGATCCACAAATTGTTGTTCTGGGTCTGGGTGTACTTTGTGTTCGGGACTTGTATGTTTGTAAAGTCCTCTGTGACACAGAGCTTGTACTACTGCGGGTGTCGTCTTTCTGAGTGAACCCGAACCCGCTAGTCTTAGTATAAAGAAAAGAAAATATTTATGCTTGTGTAAACAAAAATCTCTCTCAAAACACAAAATGTTTCAATAAAAACAAAGACAAAAGTTTTCCACTAAAACTAGTTTAAAGTCATAGTCTTGAGTCAGCGAGGCGTGAACAAGAAACAAAAACTTCACAACAAAATATGGTATTCGCCTTCTCATATTTGTTTTGAAATCGTAAAAAAGCTCTGCGCATATAGAGGGGTACGCAAGAATTTAAATAGTAGTTATACGAAACTTTCCTGATGTGAAATATTTGAAACTTAACCCGTTCAACGCAGTCGTGGTCAAAACGCAAGGGTAACTCAAGCTGTTTGACACATTTTGACGCCTAAACTACGTAGAGATTTTGAAAATTTGTGTAAAGTTTGTGAAGCTGGCGAGTGATCTAGAATTTATAAAATTCTATAGTATTTTGACATTATATATTTTATCTCTCTGTATACTAATATTATAAAGATGAAGAGTTTGTTTGTTTGATCGCGATTATCTGATAAACTACTAGTCCGAATTGAAAAATTATTTTACTGTATGAAAGCCCATTTATCGAGGAAGGCTATGAGCTATATACCATTACGCTACGACTAATAAGAGCGGAGCAGCAATGAAAAATGTTGCAAAAACGGGGAAAATGTACGCAGACAAAGTTGCGCGGGTACCTAGTACTATTTATTTATGTATATTATTTACGTAAATTTATTATATATATTTATATTTATTTATTATATATATTTCGTTTTTACTATTACTTTTGTATTATGTAAGTAAGTTATAGTTAAGCACCTACCTATTTCGTCTACTTGCATCAACCCTAAGGTTGACTGGTAGAAAATGTATGTGGCATTAAGTCCGCCATTGTAACAAATGTTGTCTGCAATAAGTTTAAATAACAATTCAAATGTAATGATTTCTTCTATTTAAATATAAACGTTGACGATTTCAAATTTAATGGATGCATTATAACTGCGCTCCTTCAACCATATCTCTAGTCTTAATATTTAGACTACAGCTTTACACCGTAGTTACTAATAAAAGCAATTTTCAACACAATCTCAACATAAACTTTACAAGCATTTAAAACAGTCAAGTTCGTTAAACTTTGCTAAGCGAATAACAGACGTATAATCATAACAATAACATACAAAATACAATAACAGTAAGCAAAACTAGTAGCTGGACTGAATCTAAGTATTATGCTAGTTGTTTATCTAAAGTTCTAACAGTTGAAGTTTGGAACAATTTAGATTTTCTGTACAGTTTATGGATGTGTATCATGTACTATGTTTAATAACGTAGGGAATGTAATCTCATTTGGTTTTCAAATAATTGTTTTTGATATAGGTACCTAATAACTTGAGACCTTATGTAGGTACTAGCCATAAATTTGAAAACTTATCTAAGTTAATACAATAACTGCATTTAAAAAAAATATACCTAGTTCAGCTGACTGTGGTCTGTCAATTAGAAGTCTCAGATTTGATACCCTGGCCTTAACGTATTTTTATTCCTGAAATTTGTTAGATGTAGAAGTGTTGTTTTAAATTTTAAAAGATTTTGAAATTCTTTACGAGGTTGTTTTTCCTACAACGCATGCTAAGACGCACGACAAAAGGCTATTCTTACAAATATTACAAAAGCGAAAATTTGTAACGATGGTAAAATGTTTGTAACTTTACGCAAAAACTACTTGATGTTATAAATCATACATCAGAATAGCACATGAGCAATTAAAAATACGAAATTACCGCGGGAGAAACCGCGGGAAAAAGTCTAATAATACTATATATAATATAGCATTTACTTATTAATAAAGATAGAAATATGACCGAATATAAATTACAATTATTAAAACACCCTCTCAGGATATTTTACGATCGAAAAAGGTACGACGACGGTGAAAATATTTACAAAAATATATTAATAATCTGGGATCTGATGTGCAATAAAAATGTACGCGTACGTTGACAGGGTTAAGTGTCATTTTAATATTACACGAGTTGTTTATTGGATTTTAGCTTTTAACAACGAAGTTTGTAACCCTGATTTAGATGCCATGAGGTCTTTTATACCCAAGATTTTTTTTTTGTCATGTGTCCATTAAGTAGCGCTATCTCTACGTACTTGTATATTATGTAGTTTACTTGTGGTGCCATATTAATACTAATTACCCGGGCGGACATAATAATACTAATATCTTGGGACAACTCACACAACGCTATCTGATCCCAAACTAAACATAACTTGTACTATGGAAACCAGACAACTGATAAACAAACTAATATATTTCTAAATACATATCAACCCATAAGATGGCCCACTGCTGGGCACGGGTCTCCCCAGTAGAACCTACTAGTATGTAGATCCTGGGGGTAATTGCCATAATCGCCACGCTTGGCGAGCGGGTTGGCGATCGCAGTAAGGCTTTAAGTACGCAGAAGACGCTGCTGCCCGTCCTCCGGGGTGAAATCCCTTAGTCGCCTTGACGACACCCACGGGTAGAGATGGGGTGGTACTATTCTTAAGCCGGCACCACACGGCAAATGTATTTCTAAATACATACATATTATAGATAAATAATACCCAGACACAGAATAAACCATCGTGCTCATCACACAAAGTTTCATCCTGGGTGGGAATCGAACCCATGACTTCTGACGTAGCAGTCGAACACACTCCCACCGCGCGACAGAGGCGGTCAAAACAGGCAGGCAGGACATGGCGAAACTATAAGGGTTCCGTTTTGCCCACGGAACCCTTATCTTTTATACAACAAAAATGGTAAATGTCATGCTAGAGTGCTAGCCCATAACAATAATAATAATATAATAATATCTTGGGACAACTCACACAACGCTATCTGATCCCAAACTAAGCAGAACTTGTACTATGGAAACCAGACAACTGATAAACATGCTTATATATTTCTAAATACATACACATTATAGATAAATTACACCCAGACACAGAATAAACCATCATGCTCATCACACAAAGTTTTATCCTGGGTAGAGATCGAACCCACGACTTCTTGCGTAGCATTCGGATACACTCCCACCGCGCGACAGAGGTAGTTAAAACAGACAGGCAGGACATAGCGAAACTATAAAGGTTCCGTTTTGCCTACGAAACCCTTATCTTGTATACAACAAAAATGGTAAATGTCATGCTAGAGTGCATAACAGTATTAATGCCACTCAAATCCTTGTTTGGCAAAGATCTGAATGTCACCTCACTGCGCTTCTCATATGATACATTAATTCGTGACTCCCATTTGCCCAGTAATTACACTTGCTACAGTGCCCTTCAACCGAAACACAGTGATGTGTTAACATCACTATTTCACAGAAAGAATTACTGACACTGATGTGGTATCCACCAATACGGCCTATGGCTTAGATCTAATAACGCATAAAACTTTCTGCATCTTTGTATTTTGTGTCACAAGTGATAAAAACAAAATTGTTCTTTATTGTTTTGTTTTAAAGGAAGATGTTTCGCATAAGGATTTTTGGCAATAGACTGTAGTTTTTTAGAGTGAATTGGCATAGCTTTTGGCATGGAAATGTCTCTGGAAGATTTCTTATTGTTTCAAAGTATAGTCAAATGCATGAACAACTTGCTAGGGTAATATTTTTAATTTATCGAATCTCGAAAATAGCTTTAAAAAGTTCAACACCAGTTTTCAAATAAGTCCAAAATGTGTCTTTTGAGTTAACATATATAATAATAATAATAATAATAATAATAATAATATCTTGGGACAATTCACACAACGCTATCTGATCCCAAACTAAGCAGAGCTTGTATTAAGAAAACCAGACAACTGATAAACATACATACTTATATATTTCTAAATACATACATATTATAGATAAATAACACCCAGACACAGAATAAACCATCGTGTTCATCACACAAAGTTTTATCCTGGGTGGGGATCGAACCCACGACCTCTTGCGTAGCAGTCGGATACACTCCCACTGCGCCACAGAGGCAGTCATATAATAATTATGGTTAAAAATTAGTAATATTTATGAATCTCGCACATGTCAGTCTTATATAAGAATCGAAACCACAGACAGCAGTCGTAGGACTCCCGCAACGGTGTTTATGTTTTAATTTGATTTTTTGATAGACAATATTGTTTGCTTTAAGCAACTGATGTAGTTGACTGTACGTATTTCTGTTTACATATTGAGATAAAGTATTTCCATTATGCTTTCAACACGCTACGTAGTAACCTATCTCATAAACTACTTCCCAATACTAGAAAAAATACTAATTCAAAAAAACACTATCAAAAATCTTAATACTCTTTTTCTTTTGTTGTGACTGCCTCTGTGGCGCGGTGGGAGTGTATCCGACTGCTACGCAAGAGGTCGTGGGTTCGATCCCCACCCAGGATAAAACTTTGTGTGATGAGCACGATGGTTGATTCTGTGTCTGGATGTTATTTATCTATAATATGTATGTATTTAGAAATATATAAGTATGTTTATCAGTTGTCTGGTTTCCATAGTACAAGTTCTGTTTAGTTTGGGATCAGATAGCGTTGTGTGAGTTGTCCCAAGATATTATCATTTTTTTTTTAAGGGGAGTTGACTATGTCAGTTTCATAAGCTTAGTTACAATCTAAAATTATTTCTATATATCTAGTTATTTGTACTATCTAATTTATCTATGAGTTTATACAGAACAACAGCTGCATCTGATATGAGTTCCGACAATATGCTTTGAAAAACTGCCAACATCATATACATTCATATCGAACTTCGCTTTAAGATGAGATCTCAGATTTAAAAAAAAAATCTTAATACTAAAATTACGACTAATAAATTTGCAATCACTAATGAAACTAATCGGGTATAAAATACCCCGAGTAATAATTATACATTTTGTAAATTTTAAAGCATTCCTTATCCAATAAATTCTTTAGAATATCGCCAAAACGTACCGGCTATGGTATAAAATTCTTATCTGTCCTTCAAACGATCAATTAACAATGTTATAACCCTGCAAATGACTACGAGGGGTCTTTGGGACCGAATTTGTTACAATTAATGTAATTTTGTACTTGTACGTGTCGCGTTGTTTTTTATTGAAGAAGTGACTAGTTAAGACCGTTTTGTTTTTGTTTAGCTTTAAAATTTGCTAGAAAACAATCATTTAAAGTTTACTTTTGACTAACAGATGATAATAGTGAGTAAGCGATATAGTATTTTAAGGGATCATCCTCTTTGTTATGGCAAATTGACTCAGTCGCGTTTGTCGAAGTGAATAAAATCCTAAAACCTTACAGTCATGTTTAATACACTACCTTTTGCTTGGGATTTCGCTCCTATACGTTGCATCTTAAAAAAAATAGCCTACAAACTGCCTCTGTGGCGCGGTGGGAGTGTGTTCGACTACTACTCAAGAGGTCGTGGGTTCAATGCCCACACGGGACGCCACTTTATGTGATCCACAAATTGTTGTTCCGAGTCTGGGTGTACTTTGTGTCCGTGATTTGTATATTCGTAAAGCCCCATGTGACACAGGGCTTGTACCCTACTGCGGGAGTCGTCTTTATAAAAACCAAACAATAAAAAACAATACCTTCGAAGATAAGTGCTTTCAAACAAACAAAGTCTTCGGCATTAATATAGTTTAAATTATGCCATTATACATATTATTTCAAAATCAACAATATCTTTACAGCCAACTAAAATTAATCATAATTCAATATTGTGCCCACATCAGCCATGGCACAATTGTGAAACAGGCATTATTGAGATCACAACTGTTGTGTTCAATTACTGAAAGGAAACCACAGGGCACAGCCTGTATATTCACCAATAATAATTATTGTATGGGTATAATTTCAATGGTAGCTGTAGAGGGTTATTGAATGTGTTGTATGTAATATATAACAAATTGTATTGTGTACTTCTTGTTATGTATGAGCCAATAATAAACATTAGATTGTATTAAAACAAATCAATGCTTTAAATATGAGTTCGAGAGGGTCCGTGACGCAATGGCTACCGAGCAATTTGAGAGGTAAGCGAGGTCAGGCATTGTTGCCGCTGTCCGACCATAGATGGGTGGTGGTGGTGGGGGGATTATATTCAAAAATTGAAAACCTTTCTTGCCACACAGAGTAACAACGTTAAGGCACCTGTCCCATCACCGGCGATGAGCGAGAAGCGAGCAGCGATTTTATCGCTCAAGAAACGTACAATCACTGCATAGTATAAAACAAAGTCGCTTTCTCTGTCCCTATATCCCTATGTATGCTTAAATCTTTAAAACTATTTTTTTTTTAATAGATAGAGTGATTGAAGAGGAAGGTCTATATGTATAATAACATCCATATATTTTACACCCGTGCGAAGCCGGGGCGGGCCGCTAGTAGAGTATATTGCAGATCTTGTCGGTGTAAACAAAAGAGATGCAGTATAAAGAGAGTACTCGCTGACAGTGAAAAGTCAGCGATCAACTATTAATATATGTACCTATATCTTTTGTTTACACGGGATCTACATTAGTATGTACGTTTCTTAAGCGATAAAATCGCTACTCGCTTTCTCGCCGTTTGTGGAACAGGTGCCTAAGAGTCGTCGTCTATTCACTCCGGTCGTATAGATTTTCCGTCTCCACCAGATTATGAGAGTAAGGGATAGAGAGTGCGATTGTCTCAATGGTGATGATCACAATAATTTATCCTGGATGAGAGTAGAACCCACAATCTTTAGCTTAGAAATCTTAGTCACTAAAAACCAGTCAATCCAATTTGATAATGACTAATTCAATTTAACACCACTGCAGCTCCCTCTAGGACTACTATTTAGGACCTTCCCAGTACCTTCCCATTCCCATTAACGCCCATATAACGTATAATTCCCACCTTCTTCCAAAAGGTCCGTAATAAAACGTCACTTTGCATAATTATGTTGGGAACCGTCATACATGTAGGGTCCAAAAAATATTATAGGTCCTTTCAATTGGTTATTGGGCATGGTACCGGCGAATTTGAATAAAAGGCTTCCATAAAATAGTCGCCGGCTTGTTATTGTGACAGGGTTAGTAGGGATGTACAATGATTTATCGATATGGAATTGGAAATTTATTATTTGGTTGAAAATTCGTGACTGGAATTTTTGATAATCTCGACAGGGGAATGCTGATATCGCTGACTTGTTTTATTGGTGATGCAGGCCAGGTTTTTTTCAGAAGTTACTATATAAAAAGCACATCAAAAAGTGTCATTTTTATAGCCACTTGGATATCTTTAAGTATAGAAGATACAAATATCCAATTAGCTCTGTCGTTATTCATCCGCAAAAACATGACATTTCAGTCGGTTTTATTAATCATTAATATATTACTTAAATTGCTAACATAACGATTTTAATGAACATTAGTAGATATTAATCATCTACGTTTATCATAAGTACAGACCTACACTTGCTGATTTTAACAAAAAGAACCTTTACAAATCCAAATTTAAGTTACGTTTTCAGCAGCAGAAAGATCATAACTAAAAAAGGTTGCAATTAAAAATAGACCGTAACAACTTACACTTAACGTCACTTTATACAAAACACATTGTTATATACTTACATAACCACGAATACAGTTAGATCCTTAGGTTTAAAGATCCGAATATGAGTACTCTGTGTAATACATGCATCTTTTATTTATACTACATGTCATAAACTTAGTTTCCCAAGTCCACTAGTTGTATTGTTAATGTCATACTACCAGACGCTTTTTAAATAATAAAGTGGACAAGCTTGTCTCGTTAAATTCCAACGAGGTAGGAATTCCTACGGGAATAGGGCGTATAGGCTTCACTGTCAATAAATAAACTGTTGTCCATATCCCAAGGACAGTCGTCAAGGGATTGTGGATAGGCGAATCGTGTTTTCCTTGTCTAATATTAAGTGATATGAGAGAGAAGTGTATTTAAGTTTGGACCGTCTGCGTATGTATCTATACTAATATTATAAAGAGGAAAGAGTTGTATTTTTGGATGTAACAAATAAACTTAAAAACTACTAGACCAATTTCAAAAATTCTTTTACCGTTGGGAAGCTACTCTATCCCCGGGTGACATAGGCTACTTTTACAAGGACTTTTTTCATAAGGAAACTCTAAAACCTACTTACATATGACAAATTTTAAAGAAATTCCAATTCCAGATAAAGATGGATTTCTGAAAATTCAAAGAGTCAGGGTATTTTCTACGATAATTATACAGCTAGTATCTAGTTTATAATTTGTAAATAAGGTTTAAGATTATTACTTCTTTAAAATATAACACTGTTATCCAATAGTAAAAAGTTTCTATAACAGATTTTGACTTCGGGCTTAAGAAATTTATTTCTCATAAAGAATAAAATTGAATTCACTTACATGAGCACAAAATTAATAAATAAAATATAATAGATGCATTAGCCGATTAGCGTAATAAGAAAGTAAAAAATTGACAAAACTATGCACAATAGTTCAATTTTTAACTTAATTGAACATGTGGGTATCTGTGTATGACCAGTGGTACCGATTTGTGAATAAAAACTTAGCTTTAACCGAAGATTGAATTATTAACATATTTAGTAGCTACTTTTAAAGTATATTTTGTTTAGTCAAATTAGTTTTTATGTATTTGCAACAGTTTTTTTACCTCAAGACACTGAAAAAGAAAACAAAATTGAATTTTCGAACACGAATCGACCAGCAGCTTGGATAACAAGCTCCCTTGCGAATAAAATAATAAACTATCCTAAAAACAAATCATCGACGTGGCCGCAACCCTAGAGGACCTATCATTGTAACCCTTCCATAAAGCGTCGGTACATCTGACCCAAGGTTTAACCTTCCGATGTATCTTAGCAAAAACTCACGCGTACTTACATGAGTTTTCGCTTACCGATATATTGACTTTAGGAACGGGTTTTTTTCAAGAGATTTTTGTTAAGGCCCGTGTTTGGGAAATGGGAGAGGCATTTGAGGGTTATGTGCGTGATTGAAAGTTATTGTTGTACTAAAAGATAGGAGTCAGGATAGTATTTTTTTTTATAAATGCTTGGGTACTGTCGAAGTGACTGGCCGCCAATATTTTGTATTATTTTTATATTCTGGTATTAAATATTGCTATTTTTTACGCTACATGCGGCTAAACCAATGAAAAATGGAATTTCAATAAATGAAAACAAAATAATGTTTTTTTTCCTTCACGCATTTTTTTTTAAACAACTAGCTATGTGGGTTTGGGTCCCACATTACTAGCAATCTTGTTAACCCCTCCAGCTAAGCTCAAAGGCTTGTGTTAGGAGTGGGTTCACGTCGGTAGTATAATGGGTAGGATTCGAAACTGCGACCTCACGATTGCGAGAACGATGCCTTAGCCATTAGGCTACCGCTGAAATATATTGCAAATAATATAACATTAGCTAGCCTTTTTATATTTGACACAGATATACCGAATAACAACTTCAATAAACTGACATTTCTTAGATTCTACATTCAAAATTAACAACCTGCAAACTACAACCCGATCGAAAACGGCCCAGCATTTACGACCATAAACATAAACAGCTGAAATCATTTTGAAACGTAAATTTTCACCTTGCTACGCTACGGTACGAACCAATAAAGGGACGGGAATAATAAAAAATTCACATGAAATTGAATGTCATCCCCTTCTGGAGGGTGTTATTAGGGAATTTATGAGCGGCAAGCCAAGTGGGATATTATGTTTTATTATCCTGGGTGCCGCAAGGTTTATATCGGCGCGATAAAATATATTATGTAGGCAAAGTCAAAGAGATTGAACGAATGTGCACATGTAATTATTCATGACCATCGTAGGGTTAACATTTTGACAATTAAGGGCGGAACGTTTTTTTTTACAAACATTAAATTTTTAACCCATTATACTACCGACGTGAACCCACTCTTAACACAAGCCTTTGAGCTTAGCTGGAGGGGTTAACAAGATTGCTAGTAATGTGGGACTCAATCCCACATTGCTAGTTATCTTTAAAAAAAAATACTAATTTGATTAGATAAGTTTTTTTTATTTTATGACAAATGATTTTTTTATAAATAATAAGTGTCCCGGCGAACTTCGTACCGCCTATTTTTTTTTTTTATCGGTTTCAATTTTGAATCTAAACCATTCTCGAATCAACTGGACAACACACACAAAAAATTCATCAAAATCGGTCTAACCGTTTAGGAGAAGTTCAGTGACATACACACGCACACAAGAAATATATATATAAAGATATTCACCCTTTTAAGTCTTACGACAACGTGAGGACAATAAAAACTATACTGAAAAGCACTAAGCCAATTTTTAAACAAGTTTGAGCCAGAATAGATAAGAGATATGTTTAAGGGCATAAAGGTAATTTTGTTAGACTTACGCCCTAAAGACATTGCATCTACGACTTGTATGCATATGGTAGTTGCAGTATAATTGAATACTGCAATCAAAACCATAAAATGCCTTCCAAATCTTCCTATTAAATTGCTATAAGACCAGTATTTGGTAACAAATTCAGCTTATTTCGTCAACCCTGGGATGCCGCATAGTCAACCATTTCGATAAAGCCACTCAGTTGCCATAGCTCGTTAGCCGACTCACATGCGGTAAACTAGCTCAATTTCAATGCCAATTTCACTTTAGCGAACAAATTTTCGAATGATATTATTGTTAGTTATTTGAGTAGGTATTAGAACGGATTATTATAATCCCACCCAAAGGAACTTTAAGATCTAAGATATTTAACCCTGTTTCTCTTTCCCTAATTATAATCACAATTGTATTAAAAATGTAACTTTAAATCTACAATTTTTATTTTCTAGACGACTCCCGCAGTATGGAACAAGCCCTGTGTCGCGGGGGACTTTACAAACATACAAGTCACAACAATTTGTGGATCACACAAAGTGATGTCCCGTGTGGGAATCGAACCCACGACCTCTTGCGTAGCAGTCGGACACACTCCCACCCCGCCACAGAGGCAGAAATTGAAAAATTATTTCCCAATTTTTTAGTCTCACTGATAGGAACTTGGCAAATTACATAATTGATTTTTATGTATAATTCAAAGCAAATAAAAGTACGTTTCTTTGAAAATGAGGATTTCAATTTAAAAGTTTAGGGGTATACCGATATAGTTAATTTTTCTTCGACATGGAAAATCTTAATACTCACATAAAAAAAATGCTATTGTATCTAATCTGAGCCTTATATCTACAAAAGCCTTAAAGTTTTAAGCCCAAAAGTTAACGGTATTAACGTTAAAGGTTAAAGTAATTGAATAGCAGGTATAATTAAGGTAGCTTGGCGTTTTTTAAACGAATTATTTCTTTGGAAATATTTTATTTTATTCAGGATATCTACCTTGTTAAAACCGTTTATACATTGATGTAATTAGAATAAGACCGGGAGGCATTTTAAGGCTTACTTAGCCAAGAAATTGTCGGAATATTAACTTGGAGCAGGGTTATTTGTTTTCTTTGTCAATATTGACAATGGGCTATCTTCCACTATCTATTGTAAACAAATAATAAATAAATTATTAGCGAATAATAATCTATAGAAATATGTACAGGTACGTAGCAAAGCGAATAGTCAAGGAGTTCCTTGACTGTCATTTGTTACATACGTACATTTTGTGAATGTATAGAAATATGTACACATGAATTTCACAATACAACGCGATGTCATTAGGTAAAAGTCAGTTTATATTTTTGAAATTTTAAGCATTTTTTGTACTACTTCGTATATGGTAAATTCGACTCAGACTGAATTCTTAACCGTGAACATAGAAGATAAATTCTCAATCAACGAGGCACTCCAGGGGTTGTCAGATTTGTTCTTCATCTGACTGCCTCTGGGCTACGCAAGAGATTCGGGTTCGATCCCCCACCAGGATAAAACTTTGTGTGATGAGCACGATAGTTTATTCTGTGTCTGGGTGTTATTTATCTATAATATGTATGTATTTAGGAATATATAAGTATGTTTATCAGTTGTCTGGTTTCCATTGTACAAGCTCTGCTTAGTTTGGGATCAGATAGCGTTGTGTGAGTTGTCCCAAGATATTATTATTATTATCTTTTACCTTAAAAGGCAATCGTAACGGCATCAATGATAAAGTAACAAAATAAAAAATATATGTTTATTTTTTTTTATTTTTTTTTTTATAAAAAGATAACTAGCAATGTGGGATTGAGTCCCACATTACTAGCAATCTTGTTAACCCCTCCAGCTAAGCTCAAAGGCTTGTGTTAGGAGTGGGTTCACGTCGGTAGTTTAATGGGTAGGATTCGAACCCGCGACCTCACGATTGCGAGACCGATGCCTTAGCCATTAGGCTACCGCTACGCTTAGGCTTATTACGTATAGATACCCCTTTAATTATGAAGCGGCGGTAGCCTAATGGCTAAGGCATCAGTCTCACAATCGTTAGGTCGCGGCTTCGAATCCTGCCCATTATACTACTGACGAGAACCCACTCCTAACATAAGCCATTAAGCTTAGCTGGAGGGGTTATCAGGATTGCTTGTAATGTGCGACTAAAATCCTACATTGCTAAAAATCACAAGCAAACTCCCTACTTAAGCAAATATGCTCCATAGATTACTTCTGAAAATTCGTTTACAAATCGCTAACGCGACAACCCCTACCAAGAACAGACACTTCCAAATCAACTTCAGCAAATTCGAACTCAAACTTTTCTCTTAGGCAAGTCCTTTATTTTCATTATAATTAAAAAAGGCACAGCAATTAAATATTATTCGGTCATTATCTGAAGGAATTCTAAAGTTTTTATGCCAACATAAAGCTATGATAAAAGGGGGTTTGGCAGTAAAGTTAATGAATCAGGACTACGCTGATGACCGTCCCTTTAACAAAATATATTATAAAAACGTCGTCAAACAATGCTATGGTGCTCTTGTAATTTTATAGGCGCTTAGATAAATGAAATCATCATAAAGTATAAGTATAATTGTTGCTATATAATGTAACTAAGTAACTTCAAGTCATTTTGTAGAAATAATTGGTTTTGTTTGTAGGTTTTATAACTGGGATATTTTTATTTCCGTTCCAGAAATGCTAAGATTAATTTGAAACACAATAATAGGTATCTTGTAGTAGCAGTTTCTTTTAATAAACCCAATCCGAAAAAACTACACAAATATAAAAAAAAAAAACAGTGACATGCAGTCATGTCACTGTTTTTTTTTATATTTGTGTAGTTTTTAAAAAATATGTTGGTACAGTTACCAACATATTTTTTTAAATAAAATAGTACAGTAACAAGTCTAAACTAACCTAATTTGGACCTTTTTTTATTTTCAAAATTTAGTTTTTATAATATTGTTTTTCAGTTGATTATATATTATAGATTTTATAAAAAAAAACATTTATATTTTAAAAAACCTAACACGTTAATAAAGCTAAAAAAAGTAACAATAAAAAATAAACTTATAATTTAGGTACTTACATATGACTGTTAAGGATGCATTGGCTCTTATGACCTTATGCATCTGCGCGGGTCCCACTTGGCACTGGTACTCAGCATCGTCTTCAAGCGTAGCATTCACTATCCGAAGGTTGTAAACACCATGGCGACGATCTCCGAACATGGTGTAGCGAGGGTAGCCGGGGATCACAGAGGAGAAACCTGGGAAAGAATAAGGCAAACGTTTTAATGAAACCTAAAAAAACAGGATGGAGATTTTTTTTTAAAGAAAATACGCACGACTCGTAATTTTTTCATATAGAAATTTAACACAATAAATAAAGAAGCGGCGGCAGCATAATGGCTAAGGCATCGGTCTCGCAATTATGAGGTCGCGGGTTCGAATCCTACACGTTATACTACCGGCGTGAACCCATGTTAGATATTTATTAGATTAGATATATTTCGGGACTTAATCGAGTGAATTAATTAAAGGTACGAACCTTTTATTTACCCGACTAAGATTAAGTCCCGAAATATATCTAATATGTATAAAAATCGCGAAAGTTTAAAAACAATGACGTGAACCCACTCGTAACACAAGCCTTTAAGCTGAGCTGGAGGGGTTAACAAGATTGCTAGTAATGTGGGACTCAATCCCACATTGCTAGTTATCTTTAACAAAAACACAATAAATATATTTGCCGGTCTGTGGAAGCATGTACACTGACGGACTTATAAACTGCATCAAAGTAATAGACGACTTTGAAATAAATATTTTAACCAAGTATGCAAACTTTCTATACAGATTTAAATTGAAACCTCTAGATTGGTTCGTGAACTTTAAAACAGCGTAGGATCATATCTTTAAGTTTAAGTTTATGTACTGGAAAGGACCTTAAGACCTTTTTTGAAGAAAAAACAGAAGTTTAAGGAAAAATTGTTTAATTAAAAAATTGGTTTTAACAATAGACACAAACTTTATGCAAGGGTTTATTTGTGTTTTAATAAGGTGTATTACCCCCACGTGCCTTTATTACGGATTCTAATCGGTTCCGCATAGATTTTATAAGGGTTTTTAAAAGATCTTGCGGAATATTGTCCCATTCTTCTGAAAGTGCTGTTCTTAGTGCTGCCACTGTCGTAGGCGAAGGGTTTCTCGCATATACAGCTCTTTTTAAATTGTCCCAAACATGCTCGATGGGATTAAGATCCGGGCTGCGTGCTGGCCAATTCATTGTACGTATCCCAACCTCTTCGCAATAATGTTGAACTTGTGCAGCTGCATGCGGCCGGGCATTATCCTGCATTAAAGTAAAATTTTCGCCTATGAATCCCATGTAAGGCACCACGTGATCTTCTAATATCTCTGTTATGTAGCGATGTGCTGTCAAACCCCCTCTATTACCGTTTTGACGGACCATGTCTATGAACACAAGTTCTGTTCGCCCGTTCATCGATATGCCACCCCAGACCATACATGAACCGCCTCCAAAAGGAACACGCTCCTCAATGCAACTTTGAGCATATCGCTCCCCACGTCGACGATAGACTCTTCTGCGACCATCTGCACCATATAAACATGTCCTACACTCGTCCGTGAACAATACAGAGGCCCACTGCTCTTCTGTCCAATTCAGGTGATGACGCGCAAATCTTAAGCGAGCTTGTCTGTGAGCTGCAGACAACTTTGGACCATTTGCTGGTCTAAAAGGGGTGATAGCCGCTTCCTTTAACCTTCTTCTTATTGTTCGTGCACACACGTTTTTTCCACGCACTTCATTAAGCTCGGTTTTGATGTTAACTGACGTGAGGAAACGATTTCGCAGGGAAGTTGTAACAATAAATCGGTCATCACGACCTGTGGTTGCTCGAGTTCTGCCTGTACCACGTCTCCTCCTGTAAGAACCTGTCTCTACAAACCTTCTGTATATTCTACAAACCGTAGACTGGTTTAAATTTAAATTTCTACCAATCGTTCGTTGATCCAAGCCCTCCCGCACCAATGCTACAATTTGTGCCGCTTGTTCGGACGAAGTATCCATATTATGGTTCAAAAACTCTCGATGTGTTAAAAAACTAACCCAACAATTATGCTGGTAACAATAATTCAATTGACCAAACAAAAAAAATCAATGAGAATTAATTTAAAACTTTGCTATAAATAACACGCAAATCTGATACTACGAGTAAATTTTCTTTTCCCGGCTATATTCATTTGTTTTACCGCAGTTCTATTTTTAAATTTAATTTTTTTTTAAGATTAAGAGCCAGTCTTTCCATATTTATATAATTTAATCTAAAAAGTTTGCATACTTATTATAAAAAATCCTTTTAGAGTAAACCTGAACTTTGATGCAGTTTATGAGTCCGTCAGTGTAGTTAAAATTGTCTATAAATAATTGTTCAACTATTTGTACAATAGCAGAAAGCTTCCCAAAGGAAAAAAATAAAAAATATTTGGCCATTGTTGCCCACTATAGTGAATGATATAATGTTAAGTCGTTACAATCATATCATTATCACCGATTAAATCTGTGGATATCATATTTCTTGAATGAATAAATATAATGCAACAATTAACAAAAACTTTTCTTAAAGGCACCATGTTCGAGTTTCTGTGACATATTAAAATTACTTGAGTGTTATTAGGTATGGATGACAATATTGTAATCTTTGGAAAATATAATAATAATAATATCTTGGGGCAACGCACACAATGCCATCTGATCCCAAACTAAGCAGAGCTTGTACTATGGCAACCAGACAACTGATATACATACTTCTATATATCTAAATACACACATATATAGATAAATTACGTCGGGCTCATCACACTATGTTTTATCCTGGGTGGGAATCAAACTCTCGACCTCTGGCTTAGCTCTCAGGGTCGCTAACTACTAGACCAATAGGCCAGTCGCACGAAAAGTGATATTCTCAATCAAATTCTAATTGAAAGAAAGTCCAACTTAGAACCTAAAATAGTAACGTAGTTGATCACTACACTATCACGATCTTCTCACCTACCACAATAGGCACCAATTCTCTGCCAGTTCATTCCTCATTTCTGACTGCATCTCTACAACTGGACTATGTTCAGTGTAGAGCGTTCAGTGTTCTCCGTATCAGATGAACTTCATAGTCAATTGATAGCGAGGTGGCGAGGTGACGGACACGGTACGGCTAATTACAGGGGTTATGATTTACAAGAGGAAGCGATTTGGTACTATTTATATTATTGTTTTTAAACTTTCGCGATTTTTTTACATATTAGATATATTTTGGGACTTAATCGCGTGAATTATTTAAAGGTACGAACGTTTTATTTACCCACGTTTCGATCGCATTGCATCGATCGTGGTCACGGCCCTTTAAATAATTCACGCGATTAGGTCCCGAAATATATTTAAGTATTTATACTAATAAAGTTGGATTAATAGTTACTGCAGCCTGCTAGGAGAAGATGCCTGCTTTTAGAAATGCCTCGGTGGTGCGGTGGGAGTTACCCGACTGCTACGCAAGAGGTCGTGGGTTCGATTCACACACGGGATACCACATTGTGTGATCCACAAATTGTTGTTCCGAGTCTGGGTGTAATTTGTTTCGGTGACTTGTATGCTTGTAAAGTCCCCCGCAACAGAAGGCTTGTTACTGCGGGTGTCGTCTTTTTTAAATGTGAAAAAAAAAGAAATTTAGATATGTTTTAAAAATGAATTTACTATTTTTCATTTTCTTTAGAGTAAAATGTTATCGATATTGATAATCTACGCTGTAGCTGAAATACCAACAACTAAATTAAACATCCGTATAGATAAGTCCGTATATGGCTTTTGTGGAGACCAGCCGAGTAAATATGTACAAAGAGAAGCAACCCTGCCAGTTTCTAGTAGGTATACATATATCTAGATAACCAAAAGACACCCATGTATTCATGCCAATGGATGCGTTTTATCGCCTAATGCGCTTATTACACTACACTGAATCAGGAACTCTAAACGCTTAAAAAGAGAGCCCTAACTAGGGCCCTAATTCTCTAACAAATTTTCAAGGTCATTTCGATGTAGGGACCTGATTCACTGTAGTGTAATAGCCGTTTAAATTCTCTGTCCAGCCATTCCATTTTATCAGGTTATGAATAGTCTTCCTTATTCGTTATTGTGTCTCCTACATAGTTGGCTTATCTCTTTATCAACATAATAGGCTTTTTAGAAGAATTTTAAATCGCCTTCGTTCAGGACTTGGACCATCGCACTGCGGCAGTAGTACAGGTCACAGCTCTTGTTGTTTCATAGCTTCCAATGGGATTTATCAGATTTACGTCTACAGCGGAGCTCAGATAATGGGATCGGGTGGCAATGGTTCGGCATTGAGCTGAATTTACCATTGGTTTTTGTGCCAGTAAAAATGGTTTAGATATTTGAAAGTCTGGCACTCAAAACGCTAATTTTGGATAGAATATCACAAATTAAAAGATGTTTCAACACAGTGACAGACACACAAACCTTGGGCCGGGCTGAGGGTATTTGCAAGCAAAGTAACAAACAAGCTAACAAATTAAAAATGAAAAGTTGCGTCACCATGACATTTCTGAACTGATTACCTTGGGGATATACACCCTATTCCAAACTCCACGAAAATAATATAATACATCAAAATATTTCAAATTTCACACTTAAAAATCAAATTCTAGTATTACACCACAAAAAAAGAAATCGATTATTTTGCAAGCGAGAATCATAATTATAGCCTAAAATGTTCACCGTGTTAATTGTTTTGATACAGATGAATCGTAACGATTTCCTATCTGGTAATTGAATCGAATGGACATCACTAGCGAATAGTCACGCGATAGGTTACTAAGAATCGTATAAAATAGTTTGAGCACATCTATTCGACCTATTAATAGATTATTCCTGCTAGGATTATTATAATTGGTTGTGTCGTCAGAATTAAAGATGTTATCTATAATATCTAGCTTAATGTTTTTATTTACGACTGTCTTGGTTGACAGGTTGTGGGTTTGATTCCTTTGCGAGATACCACTTTGTGTGATACACAAAAAATATTTGTATCAAGTTTAGGTATTCTTTGTGTTTTTTATTGTATGTTTGTTAAGTCCTTAGCGACCCAAAGCTTTTACATATCACTTTACTACATAGTATAAACAAAGTCGCCTTCTCAGTCCCTATATCCCTATGTATGCTTAAATCTTTAAAGCTACGCAAGGTATTTTGATGCGGTTTTTTTAATAGATAGAGTGATTGAAGAGGAAGGTTTATATGTATAATAACACCCATTAAATAGTGGAGAAATAAGGAGCAGAGCAGCTATAAGAAATGTTGCAAAAATGGGGAAAATTTAGGTCAGCTAGTTTTTTATAAAGCACACTGGCAAAAAAAGTGAAGTATCAAAATTTATTTAATCACTAAACCAGACTCAAAATAGTAATTTATTGATCACGCATGATTTAAGTCCCCTGAGGGGATCGAAGCATTCTGTCATAATAATGGATTGATATTCATATATTTCAAGTGTAATAGATTGGCACTTTTAACAAGTTCATCGGTCAGAACGATCTCATATATTTAATATTAATAATCGTCTCAGATGTCATCGATCAAAAATCTTAAATTTTCCAAATGTCCTTTACGACCTACAGAACAACAACATTTTTAAGGGCGTAAAGCCCTTACGGCTAAAACAAACTAAACCATTAAATTAATGTAAATATTCACAAAAAAACAGGCTAAATTCTACACAATACTGCTTATTAAGCTGAAAGATAATTAACTGAGTTTGGCTAGAATACATGTAGGCCTAAACGGTGAGGATAAGCCCGAATAATTACAAAAACATTGTTTTATGCTCATTATAATACGAAATGCGTTGTAAAATTTACTTTTATTAAACTAAAAGTTTATTGTAGAAACTTTTTGAGTTCGTTTACGTGTATATTGTAGAGATAAAGTAGGTCATACGAGTGTTGAATATGATATACCCCCAGCTGGGCTGTCAGAAGCCAATTTTAAATATGCTGATGCTACTTTGTGGGGGGCAAGCCGAAAAATATATCTATACTAATATTATAAAGCTGAAGAGTTTGTTTGTTTGTTTAAACGCGGTAATGTCAGGAACTACGGGTCTGAATTGAAAAAATATTTTTCTGTTGGGTAGCCCATTTATCGAGGAAGGCTATAGGCTATATAACATCACGCTACGACCAATAGGAGCGAATCAGCAAGGAAAAAAGTTGCAAAAACGGGAAAAATTGACGCATACGAAGTTGCGCGGGTCAGCTAGAGTAACGATAAATGTTGTGTCAAAGAATTTCTTTTGATGTCATTTTATAATGTTGCTAGCTTTTGCTTTGTTTTGTAAACTTGCTTTTTTCTGTGGTTCTATCCGTCTGTATGTTGGTTATAGAGAAAAATAGTAGTGTATGTCCTTCTTATACTTTTTGTCTACCTACTTATATGCGGTAGTAGCCTAATGGTTAAGGCATCGGAATGGCAATCGTGATTTGGCAGATTCGTCCGATTCGATTCGTCGAATCCTATCCATTATACTATCGACGACGTGAACACAAGCCATTGAGCTTAGCTGGAGGGGTTAACAAGGTTGCTAGCAATGTGGGACACAGAATCCCACATTGCTTGTTATCTTTAAAAAAACATATCAATGATGATTAAGCGATTATTCGAAATTTGAATAAAAAATAATTATTTGTGTTGTAAATTTGTAAAAAATCTTTATTTACCTGGTCTCAAATATAAATATATAATTTATGTTTAGAACTGTAATTACGAATATTAATTAAGTAGGTATGTGTAATCAACCTACATACAAACATCACCTACGCTCAACCTAACACCTACATTGCATAAAGAGTAATGCCAAAAAACCTTCTGTTTTGAATTTTTAATTTTAGGCATCAATTTTGCATTTTTTTATTACCTACACACCGAGATTGGCAAATTCAAAAATAGATAAATATTTTTATGATATATTCGCCATCTGACCACAAACAAGGCAGAGCTTGTACCTACTAGGCTTCAAGACAACTCATAACTTACATTCAAACACAGAATAATCCCGATCATCACAAAAGATTATCTTGAGTGGGAATCAAACCTACGACCGCTAGTTTAGCAGTCAGAGTCACTAACCATTAGACCAACATGTCAGCCAATTATCAATAGAAACCATTTGCTCCTATTAGATTTAATGTCTTCAAACAACTTAGCGAACTGTTATAATTGCTCCTTAAATTAAGTAAAACAAAATAGTAGGTACTTACCAAGTGCAAATCCATCCTTAGCCCACTGCACTTGCCCGGCCAGGTTAGCTACTACACATTCTAGTACCGCTTCAGCACCTTCTTGCACTCTCAGACTTTGAGGTACTTTCCTGAAGTACTGCTGCTGGAAGCCAGTAGCGGTTACTAGCACTGTAACAAAAAAAGAGCTAGTACATAAACATGATAATTTAATGCTGGACTAATATTGTATTTACATTTATTTGTACACTAATTTCTGCATAAATTTTCCCCGTTTTTGCAACATTTCTCATTATTGCTCCGCTCCTATCGGTCGTAGCGTGATGTTATATAGCCTATATATAGCCTTTCTCGTTAAATGTGCTGTGCAACAGTGAAGTTTTTTTTAATTCGGATCAGTAGTTCCTGAGATTACCGCGTTCGAACGAAAAAACAAACAAACTCTTCAGCTTTATAATATTAGTATAGATAACAACCTTATTTGTAGACATTGTTAGCAAATACAAATGATTTAATTTAAAATTAAGATTAATAGAAACTGGTCTTAAAACTATTTCACCTACTGTGAATTTATTTTTGTGTGACAAGTAATTATGATTCAGTAAATCGGAATTTTAGCGACAGCTAGTTATTAGTGATTCAATGTTTAAACATAATGCATATTTTCAACACACAGAAATCTTTCTGTGCATTAAATTTGAGATTTGAGACATCGTACATTTTAAATATGTGTTTAGTTAGAATTAATAATGAATTAAGAACGTAGTTGAATTTCAAGGGAATATCGTTGAGTATGTTTGAATGGTGTTCTGTTATTGGTGACATGTGGTGACATGTGTCGGCGTTATTATGGTTTATAAGCTTGTTTTGGTGTGACGCGTGATAAATACGCAAAAAATGATTCTAGATCTCTTTGTGATCCCCGCAAATATGGTAGTATAAGCCTAAGGTCGTAAAGCACACCAAAACAAGCTAACAAACCATAATAACGCCGCACATGTCACCAATAACTCCGTACAAATTACATTTAACTAACTAAATAGGTACTGAATGTGTTATTTAAGTTATTTATTAAACCGAAACAAAAGGTTTATTGGTAATAATGCGACAGTGTCTGAAGTGGGTGTTGAGTGGGTACGGCGAGACGATGAGGTGAATGTACCGGGGATTGGTGTGACTTTTAGCGAATACAGACGTAGCTGAGAGGAAGCGATTTTATTATAAATAAAACGCCAAAAATATAGATTAATAAACGTTGTTTTATTGTGTCTAGTTTTGCAATCAGCAAGTTCTACGTCTCAATAAAACACAACACGTAAACTAAAGTAAGAGAAAGAGGCGCGGGGAGGAAAATGATTTTATAGAATGTCTAAACGAACTGTTATTGTATGAATTAAGGTCAAACCATCTCAAAAAGACAGTTTGAGCACTTTTCGAAGCAAACTTCTATCGACCAGATTAAATAAAACAATTTTTTGGAAAAACAATAACTTTTGTGGATTTAATCAAGTAATTAAAACCTTAAAAAAGTCACAAGGAAGAATTGAATGCAGAATGCGGATGATACCTAGGTTGTCATAAGAGAGACGGTTGGGAGGGGTTCTCCAATCGTGGACTGATAAGGGCTAATTGATTGATTGATTAGGTATAGGAATTAGCGCTGTGTTAGTAACACTAATTAGAATATGTACGTTTAATGATGTAAACATTTCAAATTCAATTAAATTACATTATTATAATAATTATTCGTTTATTGAATAGAACAACACTGTCACTCCAATTGATTTTCAAACCAATATCAAATTACTATACCGGATTTAGTAATCATTAGTAGAAATTCCGACTGAATTATTATGTTTGCCATTTAATATATTTTGATGAACAGCAATATTAACGATAAAGTTATTTTGTCAACAATCACATTATATTCGTTATTGAACGTCATGTAGAAACAAAATTATTTTTTATGGTTAACATATTTCCTTGCTTTCACTAAAATATAGACATCATACTTCTACACTAATATTATAAAGAGGAAAGATTTGATTGTTTGTTTGTATTGAATAGGCTCCAAAACTACTGGACGGATTTGAAAAATTATTTCATCGTTGTGAAGCTACACTAACCCCGGGTGACATAGGCTATTTTTTATCCCTGTATTCCCACGGGAATGGGAACTACGCGGGTGAAACCGCGAGGCGTCCGCTAGTATTCAATATAATTATTATCATATTAACTAGAAGTTGCTAGCGACGATATCTATTTGAATTTCAGATTTCACATACTGATGTTTATCTAGAATACGATCTAGTATTCAGGGCTTAATTTCATTGAAATCAATTCACGAATGACTAAGCAACAATAATAAATCAATAACCGTTCGTTTAATAATATTTATTCCAATTTGGTTATGCTTTCAACTATCACAACGAAATATAAGTATGTTTCATTAACTTGAAACAACAGCAAGTATCTTTAAAATTCTAAATGAATTTTAATTCATAGAACAAAACGTCCTTACGCTATTTTACATTTATGATAATACCTACCACAATGTAATCCATTAATAAAAAAGCAAACTGATTTATTTTGATTAATTAAAATTCGTGGTAAATTAAATTTGTTTTAAATACCACAAAGTAATTGATCCATTTACAACGTTAATTCAATGATAAAGCTGTTCTAATTTTACTGAATATGTTGTTTCATCTATACTACTCGTAATATTATAAAGGGAAGAGTTTGTTTGTTTGTTTAAACGCGCTAATCTCAGGAACTACGGGTCCGATTGGAAAAAATATTTATTTGTTGGATAGCCCATTTATCGAGGAAGGCTATAGGCTATATAACATCGCGCTACGACTAATAGGAGCGGAGTAGCGACGTGAAATGTTGCAAAAACGGGAAAAATTTACGCACACGAAGTTGCGCGGGACAGCTAGTGTATCATAATTTTAAGGGTGTAAAGCTAAGGGCGTATGTGAACTGACTATCACAATGAAGTCCTTTTGAGACCCTAAAACCACCTTGGAATTCAAACACAAAAGTAATCGCGAGTACTTAAGATTACTTTGTTTCTAAAATAGGGCTGCTCAGTTTAAGTAAAGAAACTCTCTAGGATTTTAACTAACTTATAAAGATTTTTTTTTTTTAAAGATAACTAGCAATGTGGAATTGTGGTCCCATATTACTAGCAATCCTGTTAACCCCTCCAGCTAAGCTCTGTGGCTTGTGTTAGGAGTGGGTTCACGTCGGTAGTATAATGGCCAGGATTCGAACCGGCGACCTCACGATTGCGAGACCGATGCCTTAGCCATTAGGCTACCGCCGCTTCAAGATGGAAGTTCTGAATTGTTTTTTTTTTTAAGAAAGATATTCGTTTTTATGTCCGTAAGGAACAGATGAGGTGAATGAAAGCCTGCACTTTAAATAGGTAAGTATCTTTTCTAAAACCAAGCGTTACAAAAAGAAACTGCGCTCTAAAATCGCTCTCACTATTACCGCAACCTGACAAAAGTATCATACAAGTCATGACTAAGGGTGCCTCCACACGTGCGATGAGTGCGTGAAATTAACCACGACTCGTCGCGAGGTTTTTAAGTAGTGTCGTACTTCACTTAATATGTATGTATCTATTCAACGCAGTGGTGTGAGTTGGGTCTATTGTAGTCCCAGACACAAGTGTGGCTTAAAAATCTGAAGCCTGTCTGTATGTAGCACCGTATGTAAGTAGTAAACTATTGCCGATTTTTAAAGAGAATCGAGAGATTAGTAAGTTAAGCTACGTTACTATTTTTAGGTTTTTAAATTGATGACTGTTTTATAATTATTTACTATACGGAAATTAACGCGCATTATTTACCTTAAAATTGCTTGACCAAGTTGCACCGGCCGTAGTCCGTTTGTGACCACGGCCGGTGCAACCTGGTCGAAACTTCAAGCAATTTTCAGGTAAATAATGCGCATTAATTCCCGTATAATAAATAGTTATAATCATGCAGTGCAAGAGTGTAAATGTTTTTTTTTCTTTTCTTTTAATGACGATTGTTTTGTTTAAATTAATGGCATGACGACATAAAAAATCAATTTTATTTGTTAGCATGCCATAACGTTATGGCCATGTCAAATTTCCTCCTATTGAACTATGAAATTGAGGGAGTAGAGATTGCACTTGAGTATACGCACTTTAAGAATCTCCTGAGTAGTTGGCTAGACTCTGTTGAGATTGACTTCGTAAACTTAATCAGTGGAATAAGAACATTATTAATAATAATAATAATTAACTTTTTTATTTCCAACAATCTTATATAACAATTAGCTGTCCCGCGCAACTTCATATGCGTACATTTTCCCCGTTTTTGCAACATTTTTCATTGCTGCTCCGCTCCTATTGGTCGTAGCGTGATGTTATATAGCCTTCCTCGATAAATGGAGTACCTACAGGACAGAAAAATATTTTTTAAATTCGGACCAGTAGTTCCTGAGATTACCGCGTTCAAACAAACAAACTCTTCTGCTTTATAATATTAATATAGATTTTACTTAGAATATAGAAAGTTTTGTTAGATATTGGAACCACTTTTATTTGATGTTGGAACCCCAGACTAGATAGTCCTCCTTGGTCCTCCTCCAGTTTACAAGATCATTATTAACTAATTTTATGTTTTTAAGGTTTCATAGTAAACAAAGAACTCGTCCGTATGTCCACAGGTTATTTCATGTAAAATATCACTTTTCTAGTCTTCCAAGACTTCAATATATGCGGCTATAGATTGTCACATACGACGATTTGTCTTTTCGCTTCATCAACTCGCTATTTGATACCGTTGATTGTCTTTTAGTTGTTTTATAAAATACTGTTAATTATAATTGTATATCGAAACAATTAAAGAGGAATTCTCGCAAATTCCTCAATACCCTTTATAGTAAATTACAAAAAACCAGTCTATCCGCCCACTATACAAGAATTAATTAATACAAAAAAAAATAACAATATATTTAATCGCTATTGTTTTAGATGACGTTGTTTTAAAAGAATGTGGAATTGTAGATGTCTTAGTGTGATTCAGGCTTTTTTGAGAGGTTAAAGAGGTCAAGCAGTAGACGATTTTGGTCAAGTTATACTGGAAACTACACCCATAATATTTAGGGATGGGCTTGAAAGATCACTTGCCTTATTAGGTAAGATTAAATTCTATTCATTCTGTAGCAAATTATATAACGACTAGCGGACGTCTCGCGGTTTCACCGGCGTAGTTCCCGTTCCCGTGGGAATACAGGGATAAAAAATAGCCTATGTCACCCGGGGTTAGTGTAGCTTCACAAAGATGAAAGAATTTTTCAAATCCGTCCAGTAGTTTTGGAGCCCATTCAAAACAAACAAACAATCAAATCTTTCCTCTTTTATAATATTAGTATAGACTAGCTGTTGCCCGTGACTTCAATCGCGTGGAACTGTACATTGTTCCATGACATAAAGTAAAGTGTTTTTTTTTTTCTTTCAAGTACTGTATATTTCAAACTGTAAACTATTTTTGTGCTAAATTTTATCCAGATCCGTTAAGTCGTTTAGGCATCATTAAGTAACAAACGTCATCCATCCAAACTTTTGCATTTATAATAATACTTGTAGCCCGTTGCGGCTTTGCACGAAGTTTTCTCTATTATTCATATAATCAGTATGTATTATACATATAAAATTTCTGGAAGAAATGATCTGTATGATGATGAAAACCGTATGAACATCCGTTTAGTAGTTTTTGAAATTATCACGAACATACAAACGGACAAACTTGGCGAAGGACTTTGTTTTTTAATATTATAGATAGAAGTAAGCCGAGCTGTAAAACCTCTCCTTTTACACGAATTATAAGTAAGTAAGTAATTACTTACTTATAATTCGTGTAAACTGAATTAACTTATCTACGTGACTGTAAAGTCACATAGATAAGTAAGTATTTCAGTTTTTATAATTCTTTCACATCAGAATCTAATCAACTTACCTACATCAAAGCATATTCATTCTAATGCTTTTAAATAGTTTTTCTGCGTGCCAAAATGATTGCTTGATCACCAATGGTCGTGAAAGACAATTTTATTTATCAATTCAAATGTCTTTTACGCCCTTAAATTGCAGATAATAATGAGATAACACCTTTTTTTATAAATTTGCAGTATAAGCAAAAATTGAAATGCAGCCATCCTAACAACCAAGTTTTAAATATTTCTTTCCACGCTATCCCATCATACAAATATTACAAAATGCAGTGTTAGTCTCCGGGAAGTTATTTCAAACAAGTAGGAAATTATTAATTTTACTTCACCCGACAATCACTGCTATTACGGGTACACCTCCATAATTACTACCACAAGAACTATTTCTTCTATCACATAGAAAACCCATAAACAAAGGAATTTCAACCATAACTCGATAACATAAAGTTCTTTTAATCTTCTAACTTTTAAATACAGATTAAGAATACATTTTAAGCGACTTTGGTGTTTATAACTCAAGTTAAGGAACATTTTTAGATGAAAATCGATTGGATTATGCTGCAATAGATAATGGTTTGTCAGGGTTGTCAAAAAACGAAGAAAGTACATGATTAAGATTTTTTGTGAGCATCCTAATTGGATGCTTACTGGTTAGTTAGAATCACAATTTAAATTCCGAATTCCTTACTAGGCTGTTGGTAACGAGGTAGTTTTGGAAACCATATAACCATAACTACAAAATAGGCTTTATTAAAAGAAAATATATTTTTTCTTTTTTTTTTTCTTTTAGTTGGTTAGTTTCTTATTTTACATGATATACCCTAAATACTGTAGTGAACAGCAATTTTAATAATACCCTAATTCTATTTTTAAATATAAAATTATTAACAATATGTTTAAAATTAATATCTGTAAAGACACCTATAAAACAAAATGACACCTGCAAATTAAAGTAAAAGTGTCCTTATCTATTCAAGAATGGATATGTTCTTGGCAAAAGACTTTTACTATATTATAAAATACGAATTTATTCATTTTTTCTGTTACGCTTTGCTGAGTTACTGCTGGGCCGATTCTGGTGTAATTTGGTATAGAGATTGTTTGGGATATTAACTGACTTTTAATCACGATAACCGAGATTCACTATTACTTTATGATTTATAACAAGGGGACCAGTAGATGGCGCGACAATTATATTAGTAGCCTAGTAGGCATCGGTCTCGCCATCGTGGGATCGCGGGTTCAAATCCTACCCATTATACCTACTACTGACGTGAGCCTACTCCTAATATAAACTATTTAGCTAAGCTGGGGGGCTTAACAGAATTGCTAGTACAGTGGGACGCAATCCCACATTAAAAAATAATAGATAGTAGGTACCCCTATGATCGCAGGTTCGAATTTTATATATTCGGTCAGAAAAAAGTTTGAAATTTATATTACAATAGACAAATATCGGTCGAATTGATTACAATCTCCATTAGAGTTTACTCATCTGTAATTACTTTTAGTTTTTTGCTTAATTGATTTCTACCGGACAAAATACTAGATTATATTGGATCTCTGCCCAATTTCGAAATGGTTCGCTTTATGTAAATAGTAATCAACACATATAGAAATTAAGTGCTGACAAAAACATCTACCTATTCATTTCATATGTACCACTGACTTCCATAATAGGTTAGTACAAATTGACAACAATTTAAATAAGATACCCAGGATTTAAGTACCCAGGATAAAACTTTGTGTGATTCTGTGTCTGGGTGTTATATATATCTATAATATGTATGTATTTAGAAATATATAAGTATGTTTAGTTCAGTTGTCTGGTTTCCATAGCACAAGCTCAGCTTAGTTTGGGATCAGATAGCGTTGTGTGAGTTTTCCCAAGATATTATTATTATATTATTAAAACTTGTATCTAGTCTGTACTACAATTCAATCTTGCACCAAGTAAGCATTTCAAATCAATAACACAATACCTACTACTATTACCTACACTAGTATTTTACTATATTATATCCTTTTACTTTTATACTTTTTCTTCATTAAGTTAAGTACAGCCTATTAAGTAAAAACAAGTTATCGTCTTAGTTCTAATGGAACTACTCTAGAAAATTAATCCTACTATGTTCTTGTAGTTGTAGAAATTCTAATCCTAATACAGATAGTAGATTCCTAGCTTCAATACTACTAGAAATACCGGTTGAGGGTTGATATTGAACACAAAACACCGAAAGAACAGAATGTCAGCTTCATAAAAACAAGTACGAACAACGCACACATAGACATCGGACTTACGGTCTCGGAATTTCAGAACACTAACACAATATAGTCCAGAATTTATTGTAATGATCTTGAGCACAAAATATCGGGAGATTGAAAGGTTTTTTTATATTAAGAAATGAAGAGACGAGCAAGTTGTGCGACTAATGGTAAGCATCATGCTAGCCCATAACATTATCAGGGCCACTCAAAGCCTTGTTTGGCAAAGAACTCAATGTCACTGCAACGCGCTTCTCATTTGAGACATTAGTTTGTAAATCTCATTTACTCAGTAATTACACAAGCAAGTGTAATTACTGACTAAATGGGATTTACAAACAAATGTCAGTGCCCTTCAACCGAAACACAGAGGTGCGTTAACAGCAGTATTACATGGAAGAATAACTGATAATGTTGTACCATCAAGACGGCCTCTGACTTAGACCTACCACCAGTTGATAAGTAAGCTTCATGCCACTGATCTCGAGGAACGCACACATAAACATCGTTCAGTGCTCAGTCTGAGTCTTGAAATACCTTCGGCACAATCGGTCCCAAAATATTCATTAACACTGTCTATGTAGGTACGCACGCCTGGAGTGAAGTACGTATGAAGTTGCTTTGTGCAGTTTCTGCCGAAGGTGTTCGGTGATAATCATGTTCGTGAAATTTCTTGCGTTTGGATGAAGTTTTCCTTCTGCCCTTTCGATGTTTTGTGTCTTGAGTGTCTATTAGTTATTGTGCGTGATTATGTTAGTATATGGCAAGACTATTAAATGTACGGCAATATTACTAATGGGGCTTAAAGAAGCATGTTTAACGGATTTAATGAGGATAATTTACTTCAACTGAAGTAATATGCTTAAGGTAAGATTTTTCCATGTTATGCTGATTTAGGACGTCAGTTTGAATACCTAGCTTCTGCAAAGAATCCCCAGTGGCAGAAAAAAAAGCAGATAGACAGATTAGCGAAGTAAAGCAAAGTTACTTTTTTCAGGTCTATAGAAAGGTGACCGTTTCTGAAAAAAGTTGGGTTAGTAAGCACTCTTGGGTTTGTTAACATAAGCCATCTGATATCCTAACCGCTCTTAGGTCTTGTTTGATTTAAGTCTCATTTGCTGTACGTGTGACAAAATAAATACCTACTTTAAAATTTAGTAACCATGGACTTTGGAACAAATAAAAGTACACAAAAAAAACGAACAGAAACCAAATTAAATATTTTAAGCGCCTAAGTCCCGATTTTGCAAAATCCCAAAGTTTAAAAGCAACAAATTCAATTTTATTTTGTCTGTTTGAAAGTACTTGGGACAACCCTGGATCAGAAGAAACTATATAAAGCTGTTAATACCATAAGTTATGTATGGATTTATAAAGAGATGTAAAAACGATGTTACAAAAACATTACTATGAAAATATTTTCTTTTATAGATTTTGTTTTAATGCAGCATTACTTTGAGATATGAAATTTTAATCCCGATATATGAATGCTTTGTATATTTTAATATCTGCCCTTTGTAATTTTATTTTTGTGCTCATTCTTTTTTATATTGAATACCTTACGTTGCAATTTCAGCAGCAAATATAATATTCGAAATAACTAAGACCTTTTTGTTCAGCATTTATAATGCTTGTAGACTGAAAAAAAAAATCTGATGTTTTTGTGAACGTGAGTTGATAACAAAAGAATTTCGATAAAGACAAGTAGACAGCAACATTTTAAAATATGTATCTACCTATTCAGAAGAAATCTGCTGATTTTCGTTGCTGTTATTTTTTTCTCAAATTGACAATAATTTTGGAAGAAACGGTTTTATATTTGCCCAATGACGTTATTTATATTGTCCCAATAATGGTATATATCTCTATTAAGTATAAAATAGCGAATATAATGTCATGTGTAATATGTGAAGAATATTCCATTCTTCAAAAACTATAAAAAAATCCTAAAAGCGTTGTTGTTGGTTTTTTAAGTTTTTAAGATAGTTTTTCAGAGGATGTGCGATGTATTGATATGCTTTACAACAATATTTAAAAACAATAAAATCCCAAAATGATCTCATAAGTCTTCAGACATTTTAAAAATAACCTTTCGAAATGAGCTTTCTGAAGAGTCTACTTATACTCAACAGCATACAGACGAAGTAAGAACAAATACGTACGAAGTGCTAAGATAACTCAACCCAAAAGTGTTGGGCAAAAAAAACTCATCGAATTGGGGGCAAAGTTACAGACATTGGGGTAACTTCGGCAACATTTAGTGAGGAAAGTTCTTAAGTCAATTACGTAGTAGCATCGCTCAGATATTGATTTTAAAAAAATATAACATCGAGTGACTTTGAAATTACTTCTTTCGGTTTGCAGATGAAAGTTTTAAATCAAATTTCAATCCTATTAGGTGATATATAAATATACGGTCTGCTGAATGGTTAGCAGTTACTGCGGTATATTTAAGCAAAAAAGGCCTTTCTTTGCTCGCAGATTCCTTTGCGAAATAGTGCAAAAATATACAAGTGAATTGAAAATAAACCTTAGTGAGGCTCTACGTCATTAAAATGAACACATTGTCAAAACTTTTAGAATAGTTACAGTGCAGTGTTTAATCAGTCAGTCAGGACACGTTTTTTTACCAATGAGTGCCTATCTGCCTTTGAAAACCTAACTGTTTTCAGTGAGGGCGACTAATCGCGACTCAGGTTAGCCAACCAAGAAAGATATTGCTAATTGATTTCCGTTGACCTAAAATCTGTTTTGATTAAATGGCGGTGTATTGACTCTTGTAAAACATGGCCGCCATTATGGCGTGACATTGGCAGGTGGCAGTCAATCTCATTCAGGAGTCTTAGTCAAGCGGTCGAAGCGACAATACGTCTTCCGATGGTTGGATGTGCAAAGTGAGTTAGTGTGGTTGTAATGTCAGTGAAGCAGTAGTATTTGTGTAATCGAAATGATTAAAACTTGGACTATGATGGACTTTACTTCGCTCGAGGTATCCGTGTACCACATTATGATCGATCGACATGTATATAACCTGTGCACAAGTATCTGCGGAAATACAAGAGAGAGCTTAGACGCAGGTTCGAATAATTAATTTACTTACTAGAAAGAAGAAAAATAATGAAATTGTTTTAGAAACTTACCTAACTCTCAAAAATGTTTTAAGCAGACTGAACAAAAATTAAGTCTCTTATGAAACCTTAGGGTGCTTCCTCACCGCAAGCATTCGCCTATAATGTAACGTTACAGATCCGAGCATTACATCGGTGAGGGAAGAGAACCGAACATTACAATGCGCAACCTATATATTTTGATACAACTTGTAACATTAATGAAAAAATTAACGATCGCTTTCGGATCGTAAATGTTACATTACAAGCGTATACTCGTCAGTCAGCGAGGAAGTAACGTAATGCTCGAAATCGAATTATAAATGTTACATTACAGGAGCATGCTCGCAGTGAGGGGGGGCCTTTATACAATCGTGTCACCAAAACAAAACAGAAAAATATATCTTAGAAATGTAAAAAGCCCTCGTTCCTCGCGTTTATCACTCCCCGAGTCTCGTGAAAGTGCTTTAAAAAGGAATGCTATGGTTTAACGAGTATTTTTATCGTAAAATACTGAGTGACATTTAAAATATTAGAAAATGGGTCATACTCGGTACCCTATGTCATTTTCTAAAATACTTTTGGAGATAGATGTTAAAAAGTTAAAGGGTGGGTATAGAACGCTTTTAAGTGTTAATATATCTTAATGATTGTAATTGCAGCATTAGTATCCGTCCTTATAGATTGTGTTTTTAAAGACTACTTCAACAGTTGAATTATGCGTCCGGGTCCATTTTTATACTGGAGATACTGGAGCCCTAACACAATTTAGGCAACATTATTTTATTCTAGGAGTTTTTGAAGGATAAAAGTGTACATTTGGCGATACATTTTTCGCGAGTCACAATTTACCCTAAATTAATGCACCGAATTGAAGGAAATTCAGTATAGACTTGGCTTAGAACTCAGGGAAAGTCACAGGACAAGTTTTATCACTGTCACATCACGTTATGCAGGCAGAGTCACGGTCAAAAGTAGCTTCCTAAAACTCATAAAAGTAGATAACCAAAGTTGTTTAAGTTACACTATGTAACCTGAATAAAGTATTGTTGCAGTAAAAGTGATAAACAACATAGTGTTACATTGTCGTTCTTTAATCTTCCATATTTTATGAATATAAAACCTTTATGGTCGATAAAAAGTATATTCTGTTTTAAAATGCAGATAAAACGAAGGTAGGTATGATGTGAAAAATCAACCAACTTTTAACGACTTTAAACCAAATTATTTAAAAATCAACTAATTTACACCAATAACGTAGTCAACAAGGTTAAGCTTCGTTGCCACTGCTGCATTTATATATGAATGACAATTTTTTGGCAAATTAAATCAGTTTCTGGGGAAATTTAAATTTCTAGTAGCACATTTTGCCTTCTAATGTTTTCGTTGGGTGCCATTTTCGTCTTTGTAATGGTACGGTACGGTATTTATTGTAAAAAATGAAGAGTACTAACACAGATCTAACGCCATTTTATTTTAAGTATTGCCATGTAAATTCCTTCAAGAAATCAAATTTCAAAATCTATTTTTACAGGTTTTTGACCTACTGCTATCATAGTTTACAAAAAAACAATGACATTCAATATAACACATATTAGTGAAATGACCGCTGAATAAATTAATAGAAACCATATAGGTAAATATACACCTAAGCATTTACTAGTAATAGAACGTCAAGCATTCGCTGTTGTTAATAATAAATTTAATGGAACCACACTTCAAACATGGCGCTCGATGTATTGTTACAACCTGATTTTAAAAACCAACGAGTGTTTTGGTGTAACGTTTTATCGAGCAAAGGCATGAGCACGGCTGACAGTATCATTTGCAAGACAGAAAGAAATGTTCAATCGCCATACAGCATTTACCTGCACTCCCCATACAGCTTTATCAATTACGTCGAACACAGCGTCAAGCATTCGCAAGAACGTTGCATTAAATGGAAATGCTTTAGAAAACTGAGGATAAATCTTTGTGTGATGAGCACGATGGTATATTTTGTGTCTGGCTGTAATTTATTTATACTAATATTATAAAGCTGAAGAGGATAAATCTTTGTGTGATGAGCACGATGGTATATTCTGTGTCTGGCTGTAATTTATTTATACTAATATTATAAAGCTGAAGAGTTTCTTTGTTTGTTTGATTCGAATTAAAAAAATCTTTAACTGTTAGATAGCCCATTTATCGAGCAAGGCTTAGGCTATATAACATCACACTGCCACCAATAGGAGCGGAGCAGCAATGAGGAATGTTGCAAAAACGGGGAAAATTTACGCATACAAAGTTGCGCGGGACAGCTAGCCTATAATATGTATATATTTAGAAATATATAAGTATGTTAACCTATCAGTTGTCTGGTTTTCAAAAGCTCTGCTTTGTTTAAAGTTGTGTGAGATGTCTCAATATATTATTACTAGCTGTCCCGCGCAACATCGTCTGAAATTTTCTCAGTTTTTGCAACATTTCTCATCGCTGCTCCGCTCCTATTAGTCGAAGCGTGATGTTATATAGCATATAGCCTTCCGCGATAAATGGACTATCCAACAGTGAAATAATTTTTCAATTTGGATCAGTAGTTCCTGAGATTACTGCGTTCAAACAAAGAAACGAAACTCTTTAGCTTTATAATATTAAGTAGTATAGATTGTAATGCTCTAGTAAATTCTCCAGTGTATACTTAACCTACCATAAATCATATATACCTATAATAAAACAGTCACCAACATCAGTTTCATAAGCTGCTCACACACAGTGTGTAAGTTTCATACAACTACTAAAACTTAATTAATACATATTGATTAAAGTTTGTCGGTAACGTTCTAGTGAATTATCTTCAAAGTTTGATAATAGACAAGTTTGTAGTGATACCTTGATCAATTGAGCAAATTTGATGAGCCGCTGAGTTACCCCTTTCATATGTATGAATCATCGCTTAAGTTATAGTCACAGTACAAAAGATTTATTTAATATACTTGCGTTAACTATTTACCGTCGTATTCATTTCTGATTTATAACTAGTTAATGTTTTGTTTGTTTTAATTAACTTAAAACTAAAAAGATAAAATATTTTCAAATTAAAATACTGTTGTTTGAGTGGGTGTTACGAAAAAAGGAGTAGGAAAGATAACTAACAATGTGGGATTTTGATCCCACATTACTAGCAAATCTAGCAATCCTATTAACCCCTCCAGCTAAGCTCAATGGCTTATGTGGGTTCACGTCGGTAGTGTTATGGGTAGGATTCGAACCCGCGACCTCACGATTACGAGGCCGATGCCTTAGCAATAAGGCTACCGCCGTTTTTTAAGTTAATATTATACCAATATTCAAGATTCTGAATACACAATATAAAATTTCAAGAGCCGAAGGTAGGTACACTAAAACCTTGATTTTTTATAAACTGTCTTCAAAATTGTTCCTACAGAGTATTATTTTAAATTTCAATTATTCAGTTAATTTGTTTATTGTACACTTTACATGTTATGGTTTTTACACGTATTTCTGCTCAGCTTGTCACCATTTTGATATATTCTACTGACCATATATGACTGACTAATGTTTAAGCACATATAGTTTTTACCTTTGTTGTAAGTAGATGCTCCTACTATATTGTACTCACTGAGGCTGATTTTGGTTTATCTCATGTTTCAACTTTTAGATAATACAATTTGTATCAGTCCTAAAGGACTGTATACTATACACCGTGTTAAAACACAGTGTATAGTATATTAGTCGCGGCACCTTACCTCCATATCAAGTTTATAAACATTCAAACAGAGTGGCCGCGTGTTTTTATTGCCAGGTTCTTTTCTCCGGCTTTACCTATTGTTTGCGAACTTGGCATTACATGTATGTACTTACAAGTGGAATCCCGACGTATCACAAGAGTTGTTTTGCATCCTAAGTGAATAAAAAATGTTGAACTTTGATTTTTTTGAATTTAATTGTTATGTAATTCTGATAATATTTCACACCGGATATACTAAATTTCAGATCACGCATTCTATAGCCGGCGCAGATCGGACACTACTAATGAATATAACTTTAACGCATGACTGACGAGCCTGGTTCAAAATATTGCATGACTGACAAACGTAAAACTTATTTTGAATGAATATGCTACTAGATTTTTAAAAATTTTAGAAAGCAGTTTCTCTATATATCTAGTTAATTCGAAGTAAAATAACCTGCCTCTACGCCATACGCTAAGGAACCAAAAAAGCTGACTGACCACAGTATAATTTCTTTACTTTTGTAATGTGATGTAATATAAAAAAAAACAGCCTTTATAAAGCTTTTGCATTTATTGCCAACCCCCTCTTGGACTTATTATATTAGATAAATTAATATTTGGTACTTGATAAACAAACAAAAGAGTGCCTACATACAAGCGAACGAAAATGGTGATATAAATTTTTATGTGTGGCATCACTGGCATCTTCTGAGTATACTTCGAAAGCTTTTGGCAGTATCTAACATCATATTGTTTTAGTGCTTATAGTATGAAAACTTATAACATTATAGCGAGCCGAGTTACTTTCAGATTTAATAACAATCTCGGGGCAAATATGCTATTGGGGTAAGATTACAAAGAAGCAAACTGTAAAGATAAGAACCGACGACGTAATATAGTGGAATATATTTGGTTTAAAATAATAGGCCAGTGAATTATTTAATTATGAACACCTACTAGATATTTATGCAGCGTCTAAACGGGCTATTTTTACAGCAATTTGTGGCGGCACTATTGGCAATTAATTGCTCGGCCAATAATAGCAATATGTCTGCAATTGTATAGCGCATGATTCAGTCTCCTAAAGGCTCCTAAGGCTTCAGGCTACACAACCTGGCAACAAATAAAATAGAGATCGACTAAAACAACAACAAATATTTTCCGGGCAACATTGCGGAAAATCGAGCGTTCAGCAATCGTCTGGCAACCATCATTTCAATATTGGAGAGTACTGCCATGTTGCCGGCCACAGCATTGCCGCCACAAATTGCCGTAAAATATGGCTTGTTTAGACGACCCTTTACAATCTTTTTAAAATATAATAAATTCAGATAAGCTTTGTTACCGCACCGCGTAAGTCCGCAGCGAGCCATGTGACGTTATTTTAGAAAAATAAACACATCGCAGAAATGCACAGCACTTTGGACGCTACAGAAATTCGCGTCGTATTTAATGTCGCAAATTTTGAGTTATTGTATAATGTGTACAAATCGCGATAGTTTATGAAAATCTGTACCATCAATGTAACAATACACTAAAATAACTTCACAAATGACACATTACAAGATAATCAAAGTATTACAACGTTATCACATCTGTACGGCATCCATTTTGTCATCGAGTCACCGCCCACAAAATGGCGGTGTCCTCGATCAGTGACGTCACAACTACAGGCAGTATTATTTATCATTCGTTCTCCTAATTCCTGTATTAATGTTCTTGTAGCAATATAGTGAACGATATTATCCCTTACCTCTGGTTATCGAATAATATATTTAATTAAATTATGTTTGCTTGAGTGAACTACCGTTAAGGTGACGCCTACGTGTAGAAGTATCATAGGATTGATTGTGCTATTGATGCTTGTGTTTCATATAAGTTTTTGTTTCGAATCAAGGTGTCAATTGTCAATTAGGTAGTTTTTGTTGTAGGGTTTTTTTTTAATTTATCATTTTAAATACAGAGAAAAGTAAAGTTCTTTGTGATACCTACAGTGGTTTAGGGTTGAGGTAAATTAAATAGAGGAAAACATTGTAAGTGTGAAAACCAGGTGTGATACTACAAAGCTGACTTTGAAGAAATTATGTATGGAGATAGGATGAAACTGAGAATGGTTCTGACTAGTATTTGTAGCGAAATAACCAACATTTTTGTTTGTAATTATTCTCATCTAAATGACTTTACCTACCAATTGTTTTTTATCATGTCTTTTATTGATAAAATTGGCAAAAAATTGTATAAGTCACCTGTAAAGTTTGAAGTATGGTGTTCGTAGTTTGAAGGCGACAGATGGCGCTACTATCAAAGATCCCGGTTTTTTAAATATTTGGAAAACAGCAACATCTACTTAGACCGCAAAGGTACCTATATAATTTGGTATAAGTTGATCAAGTTGCCAGAGCCAGGTCATAGCTTAAATAAAAAAGAACATGAGCTATACTATTGCGATAACCAAGAGGTGCCACGGGAAACAGTAATTAAATAAATATGATAAATGCCTTACATTTGTTGTTCTACACCAGACTGCTGTTAAATGATAAAACTCTCAGCTTTTGCATCGTATCGTTATACGTAATTGTGAGAAGCTGTGATCTACTCCGTGAGAATAAGATCAATTAGACAATGGTGAACATATTCTATAGAATTGCTAGTTCCGTTGGTAAGTACCATCATTCTGGTTACATTACGGAGCTGATAGTGAGAAAACTTTTTTTAAAGTCACCTCTCTCAGTAAGGTACAAGGCCTGTGCTGTGGACTTTACAAATACAACTAATGACATCAACTAAAAGAAATAAAGACTCAAACCATAAATTAAAATAGCGAACCTTTTATTTACCAGACGTTTCAATCGAATTGCACCGATCGTGGTCACGGGTCGACTGATGGCAGCTTAGTGAAAAGTCGGCTAATAAAAGGTTCGTACCTTTAAATATTTCACACAATTAAGTCACGATAATATTCTAATCACGTTCTAATCACAAACATCGTGAAAGTTTAAAATCAAAACATAATGTTGTAGTAGGATCACACAAAGTAGTGTCTCATGTGGGAATCGAACGTTTTCATATGTAGCAGTCGTACGCATTCCTTTTGCACCCCCGAAGCAGTTAACTGCTTGCGACTTATAATTAAACTGTTGTAATAATAACATATATTTAACTTTTTTTTTTTTAATTAATGGCTACGATGCCGTTGTCGACAATTCTGCCAATGTCAGATGTGCGATGGAGTAACGTGTTAATTTTGAGGAATTTTTATCGTTGCACTATTTGTGGAGTTAGTAGACTGTAGTTAGTATCTTATACCCAGGAAAATAATGCCCTAAAACTATCCCAGTTAAACTTGATTTTCGGCGGCAAAATAATTATTATACTCGTAAAAAATATACATTTATAAATAAAATCCCACTTTTTACGTTTTGAATCCCAATTTTTTTGAGGGTATAATTTCTCACTTAAACTCGAAGCGTTCTCACGCGTATATCACCAGCGTACATCACAATGGTAGGAGCCAGGACATATCCATCAAGCCGACATTTTCTCCCGCCATAATTGATGACATTATTTTTCCTGTCATATTAATTGTACCGTTTTGGTATTCAATCAAACATCATGTATAGATGAAATCTTATAAAGCTCTCTGAAAGAATGATGGGTAGCTTTGCAGGTTGTGAGGGGGAAAAAATGGGGAATTTTTGTTTTTATATTGGTTATACTTTTGAGATATTTGTTTAATAAAGACAGCTCTGAAGGTTTCAAAATTATGACAAACTTCAGTCTTCAGTTATCATCATTTTCACAGCTCCGTGTTTATTATTGTGTACGATGTACCTAACACGAAATTCGAAATTCATGAAATTTTGTTTACTTACACTACTAATTAATTTTTGGTTAATCACAAGAAGTTCGAATCTATGGACGATTTTTGAAACGAGTGGATTAAAGTGTTCTTCTTGGCTCTGTACCTATATTATTTCTTCATTTTTGATCAAAACTTCGTTTTCATTGAATTAGAGTAGATCTCCTGAATGTCACCACCATGAGCTCCGACGTGCCCAGTAATTTCACTTGCTACAGTGCCCTTCAACCGAAGCACCACCGGTCAAAATCGTCATCGTCATCTTATGATGTTTTAACTGCTATCTCTGAGAGAGAATACTGGTTGTAATCCAGCATGCAGGTACACTGTGGTCATATTTAAGTATATTAGTGTATTAAAAAAAATCTCTCTCTGTAGTATTTAAATTTAGCTTACCCTAAAGTCGTTTTATCGAAATTAGCTGTTTGAAAACCTTTTTGACCTGCAAATATTATCCGGTGTGGGTATATTCTGGTTGCGATAAGACCCAATTTAAAATATTAAATTAATTTCATTATAGCTAATGAAGGGATTTTAGTGAAGGGAGCATTTGTACAAAGCAACATCGACAGTCGATGATTTTTGTTTGATGGTTGATCTTAATTTCCAAATTATTAAAAATATGACAGCATATATTTTTAATAATTTGGTAATTTAGCGATTTCATGGCTTAATCCGTGGGTCGATTTTAAAAACATCTTAACAAGAGCAGCTTAAAGAACTTTTAATTGCCATAACTGACATTGCGCGTAATTGGCAGGCATAGATAGAAATATAAAAAAATATCGGGCTCATCACAGCAAACTTGGGTGACAATCAAACTCATGATTCCCAGATTAACAGTCAATGTCACTAACCATTAGCTACGCCTAAAATCGTAACAAAATGTCCCTGTAAAAGTCAACTACATTGCCCAATCTTCTGCAGCTAATATCTTTTGGTATGATAATGCCTCGCTAGCTTTTACAAAACATAATCTGGTAAACAGTGAAACAAGCTAAACTGTATTACAAGATTCTAGTCGCTTGAACTTTAAGCTGGAAGCTGCTAGTGTCAACCGTAGCGAACAGTTGTAAAAGTTAAATGACATAGTTAAACTCCGTATAGGACAACTTTGTCACTGTTTCATGTTGTGCCTTGGTTTCTACGTTCTAATTTATATCACAATCCATCTGCTTTACATGTTTTTAGTGCTTCTGTACAGTGTTTTATGGCATTTTTTCTACTTTTAGTAACAGCTACCAGCGTGTATACTGCATTGCGTTTTGGCGACTGACTCTCATTTGATCGTTGCACGTTTTAACTACTGTATTGAAACGCATCGCGTATGTCGAATGTAACAGACATTCAACATACGTGATGCGTTTCAATACAGTAGATTTCTGTAATCTATGTCTACACCAAGCTACAAACTAGCTCTAGAGATACCAAATTATCTTCACATTTCTGCAGAGCGAACAATCTGGTTTTGTTGGATTCATACCAACGGACCATGAGAGTGAAAGAGGGAATTGAGAGTGCAGTAGTAAATATGTGCCTGCATTAGAATATCTTCTACGTAGTTGGCTAGTCTGTGGTTAGATTAATCGCGGTCATTAAATTTAAAATGATTAGGAGACTATTATTAAACTAAACCCATTTTATCGACTCATTCCCATTACGCAATATATCGATACAACAGCACATCTCTAGCATTGATTCGCTGTCTCTGGGATCAAAGTATTTGAAAATAAGGTCGCACCCTTTCTGTCGATGTCCCGTTTATTACATTCACTGATCCGCATTCAACTATTGCTATTTTTGTAGCAAATTTTATAGGAAACGCTGCTGCGTAATCATTGGGACAATATCAAATCGGATACTGTAATAATTCAAGGGATATTGGAAACGATCGATCGCGTTGAAGATACTTCTCAAACTCGATCTAAATGTTCAGATGAGTTACGATTTTTATTTAAAAGAACTTTTGTGTTTTAAAAGGTCTAAATGAAAGAAACTGAGATATTGAGAGAAGTAAACGACAAATTAAATTTCTGCTGCATCGGTGGTGCAGTAGAATCATTTTTTACTGCTGTTCAAGAGATTGTGAGTGGGTGAGGTTGAGCTTAGATCGTACTTTGGCTTAGCTCAAGCTTAGCATAAGTCAAACTTAAAGAAAATTTTGACAAAGCAAATGCTGAAAGTAAAATTTTTGGCAAGCTAAGCTTAATCTCAGAACATTACATTAACAACAGCGTCAACGGTCAGCATGTTTTTTGTAATGTTTTATCTAAGCTAAGCTTGAGGTTAGTCTAAGATTGAGATCTATGTGAGCTAGCTTGTGATAGTGTACGTCTGTCAGGTCGCTGCGACTCAGAGATGTTGTCTAGTGCTGGAGTTGTATTTCACACGAAACAAAATAGCTTTCTTAAGACAATCGTTTACCTGTAGAGCACGTCTCGACATCTACTTATGTTACCTCTTGTAAAGTATACAATACAAAAAGTCTTATTAATTTGGTCAAAGGAACTGCTGAAGAGGAACTAATAAGAACAAAGGCAACTATTGAAACACTTGAAAAGCAATAAATAGCTTTGCATTCGCGATCTCAACTAAATTAAATCAAAGTATGAAGTCAAAAGCTTTACTGTTTTTTTTTTATCCGGAATTGTAATTTCAAAGCAAAATCAATTTATCCATAGATTTAACGATATCAAATTACATTACTTTTTGTAATTAAATCGATATATCAATAAATTAGTTCAATAACTATCGAAACGAAAAATTATTAGACCAAAATTCTTAATAAGACCAAGTATGGTACCCTGAGGCACTCCAATTTAATAAATTCGCTGATCCAACGTATTGGTTCAACAACACATTTACAATCTAAACTGAAATCTGATTCAATCTTGTTTAATTACTAAACTAGGCTCAGAATATTAAGTTCGAGATATTTTCGGTCGAATAAGGACAGCCATTTTGAATAATTCAACAATTAAGTTGAATTCATAATTATTAGGCTATAGCAGAAGTCTGTATAAGCTGACACTAGCTTCTACTAGTGATTACCAAAATGTTTGTAGCCTTTAAAAAATCACTGCTAGGATGGTTTTGTGATTGAAGGATCTACGGAATGATAAACTGTAGTGATTGTGCAGCACTCAAATCAATAGTAAGGGAAGAATAGAAAGAGAAATTGAAATTTAGCTTCAAGGTTCTCTAGCTAACACTCTCCTCTTTGAAAAAATATATATATAGATTAGTGGATGTCACATGTTTTAGAATTATTCAGTTCTAGGAGATGCTAATTTTCGGATTACTTTTCTCTATAATGGATATAATTGATATAACTGGCCTGTTGATCTAGTGGTTAGTGACCCTGACTGCTACGCCAGAGGTCGTGGGTTCGATCCCCACCCAGGATAAAACTTTGTGTGATGAGCACGATGGTTTATCCTGTGTCTGGGTGTTATTTATCTAGAAAATGTATGTATTTAGAAATATATAAGTATGTTTATCAGTTGTCTGGTTTCCATAGTAAAAGCTCTGCTTAGTTTAGGATCAGATGGCATTGTGTGAGTTGTCCCAAGATATTATATATTATATTATAATGTACTTTTCGCGTGCAATTCCATTGGAATTTAAAACGTTGCCTAATCAAAAAGTGTTCAATATTTTTCAATATTTACGTGACTAATCTTAATCTCGAATAAGTACTTAATAATCATGTCTTTATACACCAATATTGAGCAGCAAAATCGAGTGCTTAAAGATAATTTTTGATAATTATTTTAGAAATCAAGATAAGACGTGGTCAAAAGTGTCTAATAGTCTATGAACGATGAATTCCCCAATCACTCCTCCGAGACCTTTAAGCTATCGAATTTGAGTTACTTAGTAGAAAATCCATATTAATATTTTAAGTGATTACCAATTTAAGCTAAATTCGACGCCAAAATCGTATTAAGTTCGTAGATTGGAGTACAATAACAGAGTTAGGATATTGATGACGTATTATTGCGCGTTGTAGTGCCTCGGTGGACACCGAGGCAGTGGCAGTGATATGGTAGTGCCTGCCACAGCACTGTTGAGAGAGAGGTTTTGGGTTACAGCATGCGATAGCACTTTACAGTCTTGATACAGATTGAGCACTTGAGCACTTAACGTTTTGTCTATAACAGTGTATATTTGTAAATTCCCTTGACGGAAGGGTTAATCTCTGAAGCAGACAGATCGTTTGTTTGGGAGCCATAATGCCACAGACAGACAAATAGATATACAGACACACAATAATATACACTTCTTAAATCAGGGACTAAAAAGAAACGTACTATTAAACAACTTTTACTAATTCTATAATTATGTAATATCTTTAATTATTAATTCTAATAATAAAAATGATTTATTCACTTAGGAAGCAAAATACTACACTTGTGAAAAGTCGATTCTAAATTTACTTGTAATGCCTGTTCGCAAACAATAGGTAAAGCCCGAGAAAAGAACAGGCAATAAAAACTCGTGGCCACTCTTTTCAAATTGCCAATGTTTACAATGTTTCTCTATTTATAAACTGTATATGTAGGTAAGGCGCTGCCACCATTACATTATACACCATATTAGAGGACTGATGCAAAAAAAAGAGGTCAATAATATTATATTATTATTGACCTCTTTCGATTCGACATTCATTTACAGTATTTTTTATTAAATATTAAAACAACAGTAATGTTATTATTACGTCCTTACAACATAAACTTAACTTCATAAAACATAAACCCATAACATAAAAGCCACTTCAAAAATCAAAACACTCGTCTAAAATAAACAATAAAAATTTAAGCAACGAGTTATAATTGTAGTGTTTTAATTAAAGTTAAATTGGTACAGGGTTGCTGCTATAAATTATGGTCCCACCTTGTTAGCGAATAGGGTTGGGACACTATACATGTACGCACATATTAGAACGGGTATTTTACGGATACTCGGATAAAAAAGTGTCTGGTCATGATTAAAGGTCGAAAAGACAACGTAATAAAAGAAAAAAAAGGGACGAAATAGAGAGAATAGAATTTGATTTTTTTATGGCAATGATGTGGCTGTGATTACTAACACATATGCAATTAATTAAAAAAAAATGAACTTCAAGTAATTTCAGATTCGTAAAAAATAATATTGGATCACACAAAATGTTGTCTCTTGTACGAATTAAAATCACATGAGACCGATACAATCATTGTAAATTACAAAACAAAATTTAAAAAAAGTATATTTTGACACTCTTACAAGAGATCAATTTAACGATAGCTCTCAAACTAACAGCCATATTGTCATTTAGGCTCTAGATCATGCCAAAGAAACACATACACTCGAAAAACATAATCCTCCTTGAGCAGTCGGATCAAAACACGCCAAATAATCTTTTATTAGTAGGTAAATCAAAGTTTAGAAATCACCAAAGTTTGTTATGCAATAACGACACATCTAGAAAAATCAAAGCAAATTCCTGTAGCCTTTTTGCAAATAAGTCTATCTCTAGTCGTGTCAGGATAGAATACAGTCATTTTCCCAGGCTAAAGACCTATCTCACTTTGATTTTACACCTTTGACATAACTTTTTCTACCGGTCTGACTAAGTAAAGACGCAGTAGTGAAAAAGTAATGATCTCTATTCATTGAAGACGCGTTATTTTGGGCCCATTATACATTTATATTACCAAAAACGAACCAAACGGGGATGGTGTCGTGTCCGGGTTTCAAAGTGATATGGGTACTTTTGTTACGTGACTTCGTAGCAAATGAGGAATGACTTAAGACGCGTTATATGCGAAATTTCGTTACGTTTTTGTATAAAAATGTTCAAACTTTCCTTTATTTGAAATTAAATTTGTAATTTTATTATTTTGTTCTAGGAGTTAAAAGCCAGTGTTTGATAGAAACTCTCAACGACGAAATGTGTATTACTTATATCAACATTTTGTTGCAACAAAAATTCGAATATTGAACTTCACTCAAGTTAAGCGTTATGGATAAACAGTATTAAAATTGAATAAATATGATAATGGGGAATATGAAAACAACGAAATGTGTTTTTAATTTTCACACAAGCGAAAATTTGAATTTTTGTGACCGTGTTCCACAAAAAAATACTTTATAGCCAATCTTTAAAATTTCGCACATATCAAAATACATATTGATTTCAATTTAATATTTGGTATTCAGAGAAATATTGAACAATTGATTACTAACAATTGTGTTAATTTTGTTGGTCTATATAAGCTACTTAAACAGGGCGTCCCAAAACTATGCCAAAACGGAGGGAAAGTACTTTAAATATTTTAGATACACCATTTTACTGAAAGAAGACTTCGAACTGCATTTAAAGATTTTAAACAATCGCCTGTCTGATCCGGGAATCGAACCCGCCTAATGTGAAAAATACCACCTGTATTTTTATGACAAAAATCCAAAGAATTAGTCATAGGGATTATGTTTTTCTAAATAACGTAGTACTTATCTAAATATAAGAATATGAAATTGTACATTTAATAAAATATACGTAATTGTATAATGTTTCATCTGCAATATTTAGGGTACTTTCCCTCCATGTGACATACTTTAGGTACAGCCTGTAAACGTTTAAAATTTGGTTACAAAAACCAAATCTTTAAATTGTTAAAAATACTAAGGCAGTAACGAATTAATTCGTACAGATATACACGTTCTTGCCAACCCTAAACTAAGCCCTACATTACATCGCAGTCAAATAAATACTAACTAAACAATAGAACATTTATAAAAGTGCGTTTCATTTGTTTCATTGTATAAACATTAAATCAGTTATTTCTCACATGACTCAAAGTTATGAGGACTTTTTGCAAGGTTTAGATTTAATGCAATAAAGCCATAATTGTGAATCTATTTTACTGGTTTTTGCACTTGTGGTATAAGAAATCTGCATTTAATTTATTCTTAACAAATAAATGGCACTGATACAACCATGATGCGTCTCTATTTATATAAACTTGCTAGACCACATTGCAAGAAAAAAGAAATTAATAAGCTGTCAGATATTTTTTGCATCATTGCATTTTATTTAAAAAAAAAAATCTACAATTAAACATCTAACTGACTTCAATCACGGTTGATTTGTTGGCATTTATTGAGGAGTTTCGTTGTCTGTCTCCGAAACTCATCATCAGATAAATGTTGATAAACTTTCGCGATTTGTACACATTATGAAAATATATATATTACGGGTCTTAATTGCGTGAATAATTTAGGGTAAAATACCTTGTTTATTGCCCGACGTTTCGAAATATATATATATTTTCATCATCATCAGATCTTTATATGGGACCATTTTAAAATAAACTTCTTTTGAACAAAAAAGATTTTGAAAATCCGTTTACCTACATATTACGGAGTTATGCCCGAACATACATAAAAAAGAATACAAAAAAAACATCAGAAGTGATAACCTTCTAGAAGTCGGTTAAAATACAGTTTATAAGTTCTTTATTATATTACTAGCTGTCTCGCGCAATTTCGTATGCGTAAATTTTCCCCGTTTTTGCAACATTTCTCGTCGCTGCTCCGCTCCTATTAGTCGTAGCGCGATGTTATATAGCCTATAGCCTTCCTCGATAAATGGGCTATCGAGCAAAAAAATATTTTTTCAAATCGGACTAGTAGTTTCTGAGAGCGCGTTAAAACAAACAAACAAACTCTTCCGCTTTATATTAAATTAACCTAGTAAAAGCTTAATGTCATGATCTGGGCTAGTTCCAAGCCTTCACAAAGCGAGCAATGTCAACAAATTGTTGAATACTAAACTGCTAATAGTTGAAGTACGTTCGATCTTCAACTTAACTTTGCTTGACAAACTTCAAACGCCTCAAGAGTTGATCGTAGCCAGTTACTGGTCGTTAAACTATTACTGGGATTGAACAATCTTTGACTATGAATTAGCACCATAACTAGCTTTGCCCTCGTCAAGTTTGGTCACACTCTAAAGCTTGAGTTTCCCTTCTTATCTCCAGTCTACAATCACAAATGAAACATCTCAACAAAATTTCAGATCGTTAGGAATCTAATCCAAGTCAAAATCAATGCCAGACACAAATCTGGGCGTCGATTAGTGAAGACTTATTTAAAACTAGCTGTCCCGCGCAACTTCGTATGCGTACATTTTCCCCGTTTTTGTAACATTTTTCATTACTGCTCCGCTTCTATTGCTATAGCCAATAGCCTTCCTCGATAAATGGGCCATCCAACAAAAAAAGAATTTTGTCAAATCGTACCAGTTATAGTTCCTGAGATTAGCGCGTTTAAACAAACAAACAAACAAACAAACTCTTCCGCTTTATAATATTATAGTATAGATATGAACGAAACTAAAAAGAAATGAGCTATAATTTTTTTAAATATAATTAAGAAAGTAGAAAAATGAAAACTGACTAGATCCAGAATCAGTTTATAACAATACCTAATAATGATTGACTGTCGTTCATTGCATTACGAGTTGTGATTTTCTATTAGACCTTTTGTAAATTTATAATAAGTATGCATTAAATTATATTTGCAGTTATTTAAACCATGATTTTAATGTCTGGCTTGCTTCACTGACAAGCGGCGGTAGCCTAATGGCTAAGGCATTGGGCTCGCAATCGTGAGGTTGCCAGTTTGAATCCTACCCATTATACTACTAACGTGAACCCACTCCTAACACAATGAGAGACACAACATCTAACATTGCCGGTTATCTTTTAAAAATATATATATATATACAGCATAGCTAAATTACTTCTTTCACATCTCTCGATTGCGAATGCTAGTTACCTACTTAAAATAGTTTAAAATTAAAATTAAAAACCTTTACTAAAAAAATTTAAACCCAAAACACAAATAATTTCGTTCATAAATGTTAAACTCTGGAGAATAATAAACAAGGATGAAATCTACTCAGTGAGATTCGAAACTAATGCTCTGTTAATTGATTTTATGCGGATTATAATTATAGCGGCTTACTTTAAACATGTTACTGTACTCAGAACAACTGAAATGTTACACTGAACTTAAACAGCAACATTTGAAAAGCTCTCTATGTATATATGTAAGTCCACAGAATTTAGTTTATTTAAGGCGCTATTCTATTAGGCAAGTTTATATACATTTGTTGCAAATTGCATACAACGTATATACAAGTTACAATTTTTATGATGTATTCGAATTTATACAAAAGACTAGTGTAACTTTGCCTGCGTAAATTATCCCAGTTTTTGCAACATTTCTCATTGCTGCTTGGCTCCTATTGGGCGTAGCGTGATGTTATACAGCCTATAGCCTTCCTCGATAAATGGTCTATCCAACAGTAAAATAATTTTAAATTCGGATCAGTAGTCCTTGAGATTACCGCGTTCAAACAAACAAACAATTTATTCAGCTTTATAATATTAGTATAGATTGAAATCAATAATGTTTTGTTGTTGATGGTATGAACTTGTTTCCAATGTTTGAAACTTGTACGCATGTGGGTCCTTTACATACCTATGTCTATAATATATTGATAAATTAATAATGATATGCAAAATATTGCTTTTACAACACTATTGTTGAAAAATTACGGGCGTTTTTACACGTTATTCTAAAGTTGTCTCAGATATTACTTAAATTTGCTTTCTGATTATTAATTTCACATATAAATCATGTCTCAAAATGCTAACAAATGAGACAAATTGATCATTTTTGAGTGACAAAATCAACAAATAGAGTGTGCCTTATATTGATTCGTGATAGCCTTTATAAAATATGAAGTTGGATTATTTGGAACATTTTAAACTAGTAATTAGATAAAACTTACCACAAAAAGCGACGATTAAATTCCTAATTTTGGCACACATTTTGACTTATTTGTATTAACAACACTGAACATAGTTTATTTGAGTTGTCTTAGTCTCACCGACACATCGTCACAATATCCTAGTTACAGCACAGCACTATTTGTCACTATAGTCACACTGACACGTCACTATGCACTATGGTCACTATGCACTTATGTCGTTATGCACTTTCGTCACTATGCACTTACGTCACTGTCTTGTCATATTCGCCGCTATTTTACGCGTTGCACTCTAAATTTGTTTATCTGTAAAGAAAGAAAAATATATATTAGGAAAGTTATAAAGCATAATCCATAAACACAGATTCATAGTCTCTATTTTTTAACAACAATAACGACAAAATACGAAACGAATAATTATGAGAAATATTCTCTGCTAGCCTCAGTACTATAAACCGTACATAATAAATGTCTGACCTTAAAACAAAACCCTAGACTATAAAAAAACCCTTTGACGTCCGAATCCTAAATAAACAAACAGCTATTTTGCTGAAACTACAAAAACTTTTAACAGCAAAAAGCAGTCTCATTTTTTCCAAACTCAAAATGTTTTTTCTAAAAGCGAAACGGCTTTTCAGATCATCAAAATTCAGCTTCACGATAATAAAAACTTGCAAAAAAAATCCTGTTCAATAATTAAATCCCTTTTTTATTTCGGAAGATATTTTTTTAAGGTCTATAAAAGAATAATGACACATTAATATTGTAGATAAAAGCTGTGTTATTTTGGGGTCATAGTTGTAAAAATTGGCGTAATATGTTTCGGGTCCCAGCGAGCTCATAAAACCTCACTCGCTAAATAACTTTGGACATGTGACTCTATCATTTTAAGCGACAGTTGTTTGTGCCTTTTTTGTTCTAAAACTAACGTTTGAATTAATTACTTGACATTTATTTCAATGTTAGACGGTTCTGTAAGTTTTAATTAGGCTCGGGATTTGGTTTTTTGATATCCTTATTAATAGTTAGAAATTTTAAGCTACCATTACTTTATAGTCATAGTTTGCGTATACTATGCACTTACAGACATTCTATTCTCATAGTCTGATGGTATAACACGATCAGCGAGGGATTAGGCACAGGACTTGCAGCTTAATAAAGCAAGAAAAATTGCTTCTAGAAAACGAACAGCTATCACTCTTATCTGGCAATCTAAGTATAAACGTGATCATCAGTGATTCCTGACACTATTTTCATAGCCCAATGAAAGGCTGATCCGACATGATCAATAAGAGATTAGATGCAGGTGGCATAAGGAAGCAGGGGTTTATAGAAAACGGTCAACCATCTGAGGAGTTCATAGTGGCAACGTTTCTACGACGAGTGGTAGGTCTAAGCCATAGACCGTATTGATCAGTACCACACAGTGTCAGTTATTCTTTCGTGAAATAGTAATGTTAACGCATCACTGTAGCTACTGTAGGTAATTACTGGGCAAATGCTATTTACGAACGAATGTGTCAAATTGTAACGCAGTGCGGTAACATTCAGATCTTTGTCAAACAAGGATTTGGATAGCACTGATACTGTTATGGGCTAGCGTGCTGCTTGCCTCCACATCAGGCACGTGCCTGCCACATCAGGTGGACGACCTGCTTCTAGAGACAAGATCTGAGGTTTTTTTTATACAACGAAAGGAAGAGTCCTTTCGTTGTATAAAAAATCCTCAGATTTATCGATCTGTTCGGACACTACTAAGTCATAAGCCATTCAATATTATTAATGAATAGGTATTCATTCATTTAAAAAACGAATACTAAATATAATTTAAAAAATAATGTATGTATATGCAAATTCAAATAATAAACCATTAAATTTAAATATATATTTAAACGTTTTTTATCTGTTTGCTTTAAATATACTGCGGTGACATCATTATTATAAATATTGAACAAAATTAACATATAAAATTACATGCATTATAAATCTGTTCATCTAGTCTGTCTGTTTATATTTATTATTAACTACAATAGATCAAAAATAGAATTTGCCATCATAAAGTGTTGAGTAGAGCCAAATTGGTTTTGTCCGACTGAATGGAATTGACCAATCGTATTTGCAGGTCGGTTTGTGTCTTTTAATGACTATATTATTGCACATATGCTATTATATGATTACATTATTGTATACTAGGTTAGGTCAGGTATACGTTATTATCAATTAAGTGAAATTTAGGAATGCCTCGGTGGCGCTGTGGGAGTGTGTACGACTGCTTCGCGAAAGTACATGAGATCGATTCACAGACGGGACACTATTTTGTGTGATTGACAAATCGTTATTCCGAGTCTGGATGTATTTTGTATCCATTAATTGTTTGTTTGCAAAGTTCCCCGCGACAAAGGACACCCTAGTGCTGGAATCGGAAATAAGTTTAAAGATGAAGATCCATAATAAATTAGAAGAGATTTCAAACAAATTTTATATTTCGAATTTTAAATTTAAACACAACGATAGTTTTGTCTTCTCTATTCAATTTTGAAAATCGAATGATCAACAAAGACAAAACATTGGCTAGTTAAAATGATTTTGAAACCTCTTCTAATTTATAAACAAAACAAAAACATTAACCCCCTATCCAAGGGGGTTAATGTTTTTTTATCAATCGAGATATCTTATGAAACATCATAGGATCAAGTATAGTTTTCCCCTAATATCATATGAAATGGTACATAATTTTTTTTTTTGGAGTTCGTTAAATAATTGAGTTTCTAAATAATTTATAAAATAAAATGAAGGCGAGATAGACCTTATCTTATCAGATATATTTTAATTTAATTCGTTTCTAATTGTAACAGTAGGTACTAATTACCTTAATTTGGTTTATGATTCAAAAGACTTCCAAGAAAATCTTTCCTTAAATTGTAAATACAGTTAACAATTTACAAGTTTTAAGATTATTAAATTTGTTAACTTAATATTTAATTTTGTATTAATTATTCTAAACTCCGAAAAAAAAATATTACTAATATTTAAAAATTGATAAGTATCTCGAAAATAAAAATACCGATCCATTGTTTTTCTATCTCCGAAATCTAATTTCATTCATATAATGATTTAATATAATTACATTCTGATTCTAATTCGAAATATATTCAAATTAAATTAGAAAATGGAATTTAAAATACAAAGCTACGCTTCTTTGCCGCTTTAGCAAAAAAAATATAGAAGTTGATCTAAATTTGCAAATCTCGCTTTACCCGACATCTGTCAATTAAATTTGAATATCGAATTTCAAATTAAAAAATAACGAATTCGAAAATCGAAGTTAAAATTTAAGCTTAGTCACCAATCAAGCGATGGAAGTCTACATCACAAGTCCGTGGTCTAATATGGTCTATTGGTGAATCAACTCTGTAATCTTTAACCCCACTACTTACTTTCTAAGTTGTATGAATGAAATCATCTCGCCATAACAGATTCGAGTAGCCAATGCCCACTCAAAAAAAAATCATTAAGTTAAAACTTGATTTTGCTTACGACACAACAACTGATACCCACGCTTAGCCCAGTTTAAGTTTATTGGATGGGTTAAGTTAAAAGAAGAAGCGAAGTATTTTTATAAGCTAACGCAATAATTTAGACACTGGTATAATAATTACAAAATCAGATTATATAAAAAAAATATATATATATATATTATATAAATATGGGGTACTCTAGGGCCGTGGGCGCCCGTGGGGCCCGAGTGCGCGCCTATTATATAAGGAAATTTCCCGACGTCTTATCAGTGCCTCCCGTGACCAGAAGGCTGGCCTTTTCTTTGCACAAAGAATTAGCATTGCCATCCAACGTGGCAATGCTGCCAGCCTTCTGGGAACGTTACCTGTTGACATCGATGGGGAGGAATTCTTTGACGCCTAAACGGTTCTGCCATCCTTTTTTTTATTTTAACTCTGTAAATATCTTGTTTAATTGGTTAGATGTATTAAAAAATATAAACGCTTATAAGTTAAAATTTCACAATGCTCAGAATCAATATTGATGCAATAATATCTGATATTTCCTTTAGATCGCGAACTATTACATTATAAGTAATATGTTTTCGCAACATTTTTCATTGATGTCCAGCTCCTATTGGTCGTAGCATGATGTTATATAGCCAATAGCCTTCCTCGATAAATGAGCTTCCAGTACTGAAAGAATTTTACAATTCCAAAATAGTTCCTGTGATTATCGCGTTCAAATAAACCCTACAGCTTTATAATTATACTACAGTATAGATTTATTAGAAGATAATGTAGATGTTTACTAAAAGATTCCAAATCTACAACCAGATAGGTATAGTGTCATTTTTGTCAAGGTTCTCACATATTGAAGAATTCATTTGACTCCGGCTCCACACGTTGGCCCCAATGTTGGTCCCAACGCCAATCGTCCAACACATGCATCTAGAATAACGCTCGCCCCAACGTTGGCGCCAATGCTATTTTCTAAATCGACACGTTGGAAAGGTGACGTTGGGACCGATGTTGGCGCCAACGTGTGGAACCGGCACGCGGCGTTATATTCTACTTCTAGTTCAAAATCGTCACAATATTCCCGCTACGTCTCAAGACTTGTACCAAACATTTAAACGAGCTGTAGGCGGCATAATGTTTATGAAAGACAATTATTTTGTCTGTCCGTCTGTTTGTCTCGGTTGTTAGTCCCGATGTAGATAAAACACATTTTGTTTGTTTTATATGTAGATATGTGGAAAATATATATTTAAAATGTAGAGGAATTCTCGTTGTATTAATTTGAGTATCTGGATGACCATGCTTGGTATTTATATAAAAAATCGTGTTTTTTGGAAATTATATTTAGACACTAATTACATACTGATAAAATATGAATAATATTTTTCGATCATACCGACATAATAATAAAAAATATGAACTGGTTGGTTGAACAAAAAATTACAAAGGAAGGTACTTGAAAAAAAAAGGAAAAAAATATCGGATAGCTTCGGGAATCTAATAATATTGTAGCATTTTTCCATTGAAAAAATTTACCTACCTAACTATTTGTGAAATAATTAATTTAATCAATCATTCATTATTTCATTAATCATTCTAACAGTCCAAATTATGTTCAAAATGTGATGTGAAATGTGATCATCACTTATTTTTCGATAATAACCATGGATTAACGGGCCTGTTGGTCTAGTGGTTAGTGACCCTGACTGCTAAGCCGGAGTTTTAATCCCCACCCAGGATAAAACTTTGTGTGATGAGCACGATGGTTTATTCTGTGTCTGGGTGTAATTTATCTATAATATGTATGTATTTAGAAATATATAAGTAGGGATGTTTATCAGTCGTCTGGTTGCCATTGTACAAGCTCTGCTTAGTTTAGGATCAGATGACATTGTGTGAGTTGTCCCAAGATTTGAAACAAACTACTAATAAATTTATTATTAGTTACACTTAACGTTATGTTAGTAACTAAACACAGCTCCATAACAATATATTAAAACTGCGATAAATTTCACGTAGGTACCGAAATGACACTTTTTAGTGTCACGTATAATTTTAGTGACAATCAAAGTGTTTATATTACAGTTTTAGTGCCATATTACAGCTAGAGGTAATCTGAATAGTTTTATGTTCTATAAAATTGATTTAAGCGTTTTTGGTGTAAAGTATTGTATTCTAAATTGTATAGAGAACTTTGTTGGTAATATATAGGCTGCTAAAATGTAATAAAATTTGAAAAAAGTGACAATATTTTTATTACATTTTATTAAAAATATAAGTTGGCGTTTTTTATGGGAACGCATCGGATAACTAGAATATTTTCAAACTATTGTTTTTTTTAAATATAAAATACTTTCAGTGTGTAACATTATAATTTTGTAATATGCTATATATATTGCTATAGCTATTTTCTTTTCTTCACAAATACATTATACAACTATTAATAGATTTATAGAGTTTTTATTGTCTGTTCTTTTCTCCGGCTTTAGCTATTGTTTGCGAACAAGCATTACATGTAAATGTAGAATCGACTTTTAACAAGAGTAGTATTTTGCTTCCTAAGTGAATAAAAATACAAAAACAAAACCTAATACAAAGTTTTTTTTTTCATTTAAAGTGGAGGAAACCCATTTGTGAAGAAAATAAAATAGCTACTCAGTGGCAACCAAGCAGATCGATATATCTACGAGGTGAAGCAATGTTACCACTGTTCATAAATGGGTGACCGTTTTCGAATATTGTCACATCCCTCCGTGCCTCAAAGAGCACATTAAGCCGTCGGTCTTCCGTCCCATCGGGCTATGAAAGTAGGAAATAGAGAGTGCACTTGTGTTTGCGCATACACTTGTGCGCTATAGTATCTAGGTAGTCTAGCTAGTCTCTGAAGAAGTTTTTTAGAGAAAACCGTATCAAAATCTGAAGCGTACTTAAGATAAAATAGACACTTAAATAGTCAAACGCAAAAATTGATTTTCCTCTATGTTAAGTACAGATAATAAACGTTTAGATTATTTAAAATGTTACCAAAAAATTACTTATAACCTTGTAACCTAAGAATCTCTAGCAGTTATGTGTATAACACGTACTAATCCCCGCCCACGGCTCCGCCCGCGTAAGCAAACCGACACTGCGTTACCCAATAACTAAGTATGTCACACTGTCAATATGTCAGACTGACAGAAAATATAGGTGTGTGCGTTTCCGGTCAATATAGAACCTTCTCATGTGATATTTTTGTTATATAATAGGGTATTTGGCCACTGACGTAGATAATAGTAGTCTTACTCTCTTTAGAACGAAATTCATGAATATTATAATTGCATTTGAAAGAAAAATTTGAAGTGCAGACCCAGGAATTAGGCCATTCTTTTCTTCCTTTTGATATCAGAATTAATATTTTATATTTAATCATTCGTTACAAGTATTCTGGCAGATATTTAAGCACATATCGTTTTTACCTTTGTTGTAAGTAGATGCTCCTACTATATTGTACCCACTAAGGCTGATTTTGCTTTATCTCATGTTTCAACTTTTTGATAATACAATTTGCATCAGTCCTTTAACATGGTGTATAGTACGAGTATATTGGCAATTTGAAAAGAGTGGCCGCGTATTTTTACTGCCCGGTTCTTTTCTCCGGCTTTACCTATTGTTTGCGAACTTAGCATTACATGTACATGTAGAATCCCGACGTATCAAAAGAGTCGTTTTTCATCCTAAGTGAATAAAGTTTTTCTTTTCTTTTTTTTTTAATCGAACCCAAGACTTCCGATCGCTTTACCGGAGCGCAAAAGCCGAACCATCTAACCTGAACTATGTCACTAAACTTGAAATTTCTCTTCTCTAATAACAAAAGCCATAATAGTTCATAAGGACATGGCTAGATGGCGCTTGCGAGGGCCCAACTCGTATGCAACAAGGGAAGAGAAATTTCCGTGCCTCGGAGAGCACGTTAAGCCGTCGGTCCTGCGCCTAATCTCTATCCGGTCGTGTCGAATTTCTGATCTATCAGACTATGAGAGTGAAAGGAACAGAGTGTGCAATTGTGTATGCGCATACACTTGTGCATTATCATATCTCCTGCGCAGTTGGCTAGTCTGAATGAGATTGGTCACCGTAACCGAAATAGGTTAAGAGACTATTATAAGTTCAACAAATGAGAATGAGAAGTCTTTAATTGAATTATAGGCAGCAAGCAATTGAAGCATAAAATTGTAGGTATTAAATTGTAATATTTGTTCTATATTATTGCTTTACTTATTCAAAATGTTAGTAAACCAAAAATTTATCATAGTCATCAGTTTTAATCTATTTCATAATGATAGACATTTTGAAACATTCAAAATCTATTTCGACACATTTTCTTTTAAAAATTGAATACTAAAATCATATTCACAAACATACTTTCATTATTTAAACAGTCCACAACTTTAATCATAATTTACTTAACCACATAATTAAATTCAGAAAATGCAACCATCTTTATTTTAAACTGAGGTTATTAAACGACATTGAAAAGTAAAAAAGCAAGTACTTTTGTAAAACATGTTACCATTCGCAACACATGGTCTCCGTTCACACGATATTATAGTACTTAAATACTAAAGCACTAAAATATACTTACTAAACATTTAAAAACTGTACCTACCAACTGTCATTTTGAGACAATTTGTATTTTACAACCTATCTCAACTTCGTCCAGACTTTAATCTAAAATCACACTAATATTATAAAGGCGAAAATTTGTGAGTATGTGAGTGTGTATGTTTGTTACTTCTTCACGCCCAAACGGCTGGAGCGATTTTATTAAAATTTGGTATGGAGGTAGCTGACACCCTGGATTAACATATAGGCTAATAAACCGCGGGTAACACCGCGGGGCATAGCTAGCAATATTACAAAGCTGAAGAGTTTGTTTTTGTTTGAAGGCGATAATCTCAGGAACTACTTATGCGAATTGGAATATTCTTTCACTGTTGGATAGCCCATTTATCGAGGAAGGCTAAAGGCTACATAACATCACGCTACGACCAATAGGAGCGGAGCAGCAATGAGAAATGTTGCAAAAACGGGTAAAATTTACGCAGACGAAATTGCGCGGGACAGCTAGTTTTAATATAATTTGCGAATATAAACTTTCGGAAAGAAATTTGCTTAATGATAGTGTACTAAGACCGTATCAAATTCTGTTGCATTATTTAGGTGAATAATATACTATAAACACATACAGACTCTGTAGGTACTAATGAATGCCAATTGTGTAATACTTGTAACATATACATGTAGAATCACCGACGACATTTTTATCACAAGAGTTGTCTTGCATCCTTAGTGGATAAAAAAAAAAGATTTTTGATTTTGCTCTTGATTTTTTCAGTGTCTATATACAATCTGACTGCCTCTATTGCGCAGTGGGAGTGTATACAACTGCTACGCAAGAGGTCGTGGGTTCGATCCCCACCCAGGATAAAACTGTGTGTGATGAGCATGATGGTTTATTCTGTGTCTGGGTGTTATTTATCTATAATATTTATGTATTTAGAAATATATAAGTTTGTTTATCAGTTGTCTGGTTGTCATAGTACAAGCTCTGCTTAGTTTGGGATCAGATAGCGTTGTGTGAGTTGTCATTATTATTATTATCTATTAATCTTTTTCGTAACAAAAAATATTCACCTTAAGCATTTCTTTCACATTTATTATTTTATAAAAAAGTGCCCATGAGTTTAATTGCAGAGTCCTTTTCTTACTAGCTTTACATTTTTAATAATAAAATAATAAAAATCTTTATTTTTATAAAAATGGTGCAGTAGTACATTGGACAACTTAATAATATTGTACATAACACATAATTACAGTACTACTAAATGGTGATAGTACTGTCCTCCTAGATAGACTACGTAAAGCCTGTGTTAAGGAGAGACAGTGCCGAATCCCCACTCTTTTTACATTTTGCGAATTCGGCATTAAAGTTCTTAAGAGTTCCATTTTGACTAAGTGAATAAAGTATTTTGACTTCGACTTCGTAAGCACTAAACGCAACATACTTAGTGATTTTATGAAACTTGTGACACATTCAGTTATGTCACGGTGACATGACATTTCAAAAACGCCCATTTGAATTCCAAAGCTCATCGCTGACTGGTTATAATCTACAAACGGCCGTTATTGATTGATGTTACTAAATTCTTTTCTATACCAATATAATAAAGAGGAAGGATTTGATTGTTTGTTTGTATTGGATAGGCTCCGAAACTACTGGACGGATTTGAAAAAATCTTTCATCGTTGTGAAGGTACACTAACCCCGGGTGACATAGGCTATTTTTTATCCCTGTATTCCCACGGTAACGGGAAATACGCGGGTGAAACCGCGAGGCGTTCGCTAGTATCCCTACTTCCCTACTAATATATAAATGTGAATGTAAGTTTGTTCGTTACGCTTTCACGCGAAAACTACTCAACCGATCATCATGAAACTTTGTACACATATTCTTGGAGGTATTAGAAGTAACATAGGATTATAAAAAAAGGGGAAAATGTACGCAGACGAAGTTGCGCGGGACAGCTGGTATTATATAAAGGAACCGTCTATGTATAATATAATATATTTTTTATGTTGTAAAACTTTAGGATATTATCAAGTCTAATTACTAAGTTTTTACGATCAAACTTATAAAAAAACTGCCCGATTTTATGTGCTCGGAAACTTTTTAATAACGATAGATTTACTGGGATGTTTTTAAGTGATCGGTGGATTTGTTTTTTTGGAAATAGGGTGGGCTGTTACGTAAATTGGCACGTTTACGTTGGCCTAATGGTACTTACAGGAAGTGTCATAATTTTCAGTGAAAAAAATCAAAAATACAATAATTACTTAATGTTTTTTGAAAGATAAGCGAAGGCCTATCTCGCAAGCATCAAGGGATAGAAAAATTTGAGATCTAGTAACATAGTCCAGATAGGTGGTTCGCTTCTGGCCCTGGTTTGGCTACGGAAGTCTTGGGTTCGATTCCTGAGTCTGGATTTCAAATTTACCTATCTTTAAAAAATGTAATTATTGTATTTGTAAAGTAATTGGCAAAAAATGCCTATAAAAATTACTTCAAAAATAAAAAAATAAACCAAAGGACTTATACCACGCGTCGATAAGATTAACCACTTACAGTACTTGTACGGTGGACAGGCTACTCTGTTCAAAGTAAGAAATGTCCATAAAAATTACTATAATAGTCAATTCTAGTCAATCTAAGTCGTCTTGGTTGGTGCCACAATAGTGTCAGTTATTTTTGCATGAAATAGTATTGTTAACACATCACAGTGTTTCGGTTGAAGGGCACTGTAGCAAGGGTAATTACTGGGCTAATGAAACTAACGAACTGATGTCTCAAATGAGGAACGCGGTGACATTCAGATCTTTGCCAAACAAGGATTTGGGTGACACTGATACTGTTATGGGATAGCGTGACGCTTACCATCAGGCGCACGACTTGCTCGTCTCTTATGGCAGTACCCTGACCAAATAACCTTGAGCATTTTAAGGCGGTGCCCTAAATAACCTTGTGCATTCGTTCCCTTTTCGCCCCACCACCGTAGGCAAAAGCGCTTAGTTTTTGGAATAAAATCTATATAAAATAAAATTTTGGTCGTTTGAAAAAAATGTTTCTAGCATAATGTTTTTTATTAAATTGCCTATCTATTAGTGTACGTAGCAAATCACAGAAAATGGTACTTTACGAGGAGATGCATTTTATCAATAATTATTTCTCATTTCTGTAGTTTATTTGTGAGGAGATTAAATAAATATTATACTCCCATAACAAAAACAAAATCTACCATTTTGGAGTCAAAATTATGTAGAAATTTAATGTATTTTTATTAGTTGATATTTATTTTTGGATAAAGAGCATAAAGCTCTACAAAAATGCACAAATCCGGCTAGCGCTGGATTTTTTTGGAAAGCGCCTGAATTTCGTGGTATGAGTCATCTCCAAGGTGAGTTAAATACCTATAGAAGGCTTCACCATAATATTATTTCTACACTTATCACTGAAACACTGAACAAAACTATTTGTATAGAATAAAACATCTCCATTTTTTCTATTGTGTTTGTGATAACAATTCTTGTCTATGGCTTGAAAGAGGCCATTGTTGTGTTTGTTTTGATCTGATAGGACAATGAGGGTTATTTAAGGAGTACGTCATATTACATGTGTGTATAAATGAGAGCTAATGACGCACATCGCATTGGTGAAGTTAAGCACTGTGATCTAAAAAGATTGGGGATAATTTTTCGAATAATGTTATTTTTGTTAAAATAATATATCACGCGATGGATCATTAGAATAAGCCAACATTATGAATTAAGATGGTGAGTAACCGTTTTCCAAAAAGGACAGACGGTTTTGAGAAATCCGTTACAAACGCCCAATAACGTCCATGCTGCGCCTTAAAAATTATGCCCCGTACGAAAGTCAAACGCATAACATTCGTAATTGGGAATTACCCTCGCAACTTCGTCTGCGTAAAGCTTCCCCGTTTTTGCAACATTTCTTAATGCTGCTCCGCTCCTATTGATCATAGCGTGATGGTATATAGCTTATAGCCTTCCTCGATAAATGGGCTATACAACAGTGAAAGTTTTTTTTAATTCGGACCGGTAGTTCCTGAGATTACCGCGTTCAAACAAACTAACTCTTCAGCTTTATAATATTAGTATAGATGAAAAAATTCAAACCAAAATATCTCAAAAAATTTCATCAAAATCGGTTTAACAGTTAAGATACACCAAATTTATCTAACATTGATATTACTATTGCAACCAACACTAATGAATATGTTGTAATATATACATGTATGTTGGTTTGTCACATCTGTGCGCTAAATATGGCTGGCATATTGACTACGTGGGAGATGAGCGTTGCTGTGCGACTGTATAGGGTGTTTGTAAACTAAATTTATATTTGTTTATTTTTGGTGTGGAAAAAAGTATTTTTTGTGGAGCGTTTTTTGTAATGTTTCTGGGTGATTTGTATTTGTTTTGTATAAGTTTGCAACGTATTAGATATGTTAGTTTTCCAGAAGTATTGTGAGTAATATAAAAATGTACAATATTTTAAACTTTACTAATAGGGCATAATTTTTGTTTTTTTTATTTTTTTTTATTATAAAATAAAATATAATTATTTTTTGATGGACGTAGGTACCTACTCACTTTATTAGTTAAATAAGGTTTTAGTAAAATGTCAAATATTGAGTTATTGAACTTTTGTTTTGTTGTAAGAATAGTCCGTGACACTGACCTGATGACCGAATAGGTTGAGTTATCAGGATAAATAAACAATTTTATCCACGTTTATAGGTATAATAATATTAAAACAATGTCATCTGATCTCAAACTAAGCAAAGCTTATATTATGGCTACTTATAAACATACCTTTATGTTTCTAAATATATAATACATTTTATAAATAAATTACACCCAGACACAGAATAAGCCATCATGCTCATCACACAAAGATTTGAAAAAGAAGATGAGAAATTTTTCCTGGGTGGGGATCGAACCCACGACTTAGCTATTAGGGTCACTAATCACTAGACCAACAGGCCAGTCTAAAAATTTAAGTGTCTGTTTGTAATGTCAAAATAACAGTTTTTTTACTAAATGCACATGAAAACAAAAACAGTTTTTTAAAATTTTTGTGTCGGTTTGTCTCCGCTAATCTCTGAAACGGCTAGACGGATTTTAACAAGACTTTTTCTGTCAGACAGCTGAGGATGCAAGGAGTAACTACACTTTTATCGTCACGCTAACGTTTAAAGTGAAAGAACAGCACTGCAGCGGGCACAGCTAGTATTTTATAAATCACATGAATACTTCTGCACTACAATCTCTTTTAATAAATAAAGGATTATTACTATATTATAAAGTGTATTAGAAGAAAACTTGAACAGCAATATGAAGCATACAATTATCATAGCTCATGTGATAGTTATTTGGAACTACAATAATTCTCTATGTAAGCAAAATTAATACGAAATCCTATTTACGAGTATAAATCAATTGCGGCAACGAGCGAGCATGACAAACACAGTAATAAATTACACCGAACAAATTTTAATCAATAACTAATCAAGTAGCATTGTATACGGTTTGCGAAGAAAATGGATGAAATTGTTTCAATTTGAGTTTGATTGCATTCAATAAATACTAATAAATTCATTAGATTCAATTGTGAAGTAGGGTTCAAGTATGGACTAGAAGATTAAGAGTTAGTCGAAGCGAAGTTAATTTGTTTAAAAAGTTCAATTAGTTAAATCAAAACAATATTGTGTCACCTTTTTGCTAAATATCATATCCCACTTATGAATGAATGATTTGATTTGTGGGGACAAATCAAATCATTCATTCATAAGTGGGATATGAATAAATGATTTGATTTGTGGGAATGACATTTAGAAAAAGGTTTATTATATAAATATAGGAATTTCTAGTGATAATTGTTAATTGAAAAATCCAAAAGTGTTAGTTGTCCGTTTATGGTCTTTTCACACCTTTTTTTTTTTAATTCAATTCTGAGCTGTAATCATATAACATATTGTAACCAGGTTATAGAATTAATATATTATTATTTTCTAAAAGTAACGTACGAAATAACTAGTAACCGTTGTGGTGAAACAAGTTTGAAATTTGTAAAGATTAATGTTAATAAACAGACGCAAGTTAATAGTACTTATGCATATTAAAGTGACGTATGTCAAAACAGTAATAAAATTTCTTAGCCTCATTCCACTTCGCTAATATCAAGCCGTACTCTAAATATTTGATTTTAGAAATGCAATTTGTAATATTAAATTAGTTTCAGCAATTTATCTTCGCATCTACACAAATATGATTAAATTTAAATTAAAAATATCAATAAAAGTTTATAAATAAAAACGCGTTTCAAAATTAGTTTCCAAGATTCGTTTTAGAAAAAATCTAATGACATTATCGAATTGTAGTTTCAAAATAATTAATTGGACTTTGAAAGTCAAACATAATTGAGTTTCTATTAAATGTACTCGGTCATTGTTGCATATTAATAGAATTTTTAAATCAAATTTATATTTCTAATTTTATTAGTTAGAAGTAATTTTATAGATGAAATAACTTTCTGTCTGTGAATATTATAAGACTATTGTAATCTAGATGATATTCGTTACCTAGATATTAAACCCAAAATCAAAATACTTAGTTGGGATTTGTTCAAAACTAAACATAAAATTAAAAACTATCTACCAATCTAATAGACAATGAATTTTCAAACAGCGTTTTCACGAAGATCAATAAACAATAGTTTTGATTTACTATTTAGGTACTCTCTCGGTACATAGTCAAAAACAAAATTAAAAATGGCTTAAATAAAATATATATACCCAGGTAATGCGTTGTCAACTCAGTCAAAAATAGATATTTTTATAAACTTTACTGCAGTATAAAATTACTTCAATAATAATATTATGTTATATGATGATAGAAAATGTATATTGCGTCACTATATAAAATATGGCTAAGCGTAGCTTTCGCCTAAACAACTTTGTGGTGACATCTTTTTATTCTAAGTTAGAATAAGTATTTTGATTATACTGGTGTGTACATGTTTATATTAGGTTTATTTAAAAATTATGTTGACATGTTTTGTTATTATGCTTATTTTTAATTAAACGCTGGCCTGTTGGTCTAGTGGTAGTTGGTAGTGGACTTTGAATGCTAATCCCCTCAGGATAAAAACTTTGTGTGATGAGCACGATGATTTATTGTGACTGGGTGTAATTTATGTATTAAAGAAATGTTTATGTAAGTTTATTAGTATAGTACAAGCTCTGTTAGGTTTAGAAGCAGGTGACTTAATTTTACTTGGCTCAAGATATATACTATTTTATTATTATTCATAAAATAGGTATTGTATTACTTTCTTTACTGAAATATTCATTAAAAAAAATCTTTTTTTTTAAACATTGTTTTTAAATAACAAAATATACAAACATTTATTGCTATTGTGCATTCTTGTAACATTTCAACATTAAAAAAAAATGTTTTATTTTTCCTCTACATTAAAATAGCCTTTTAAAAAAAATAACAAATTAAATACACCCTGTACTTCTTAACAAGCATCGCGTTATTATGACAAGCGTCAGATAAAAATACAAAATGGAGTCGCGAGTCGACCAACGCGACTACACATATAAAGTAGTTACTCAAATAACGCACGTGCTATTATTAAAACTGTTTTTAATTATTAAAAATATAAATAATGCTTAATATGAAACAAAAAAACTTAATATGGACTTAATAAATTTCATTATTAATGCGACTGCTACGCAAGAGGTCGTGGGTACGATCCCCACCCAGGATAAAACGTTGTGTGATGAACACGATGGTTTATTCTGTGTCTGAGTGTTATTTATCTATAATATGTATGTATTTAGAAATATATAGGTATGTTTATCAGTTGTCTGGTTTCCATAGTACAAGCTCTGCTTAGTTTGGGATCAAATAGCGTTGTGTGAGTTGTCCCAAGATATTATTATATTATATTATTATCATTAGGCTGAGACGATCTGAATGCCTTTAAGAAGATGTAGGAGGAGAAAGGTCTAGGACAGGGAGATTACTGAATGGATTTTGATAAAACTTTACAGTAATGTAGTTTATACACCAGAATAGCACATACGCTATTAAAATAGAACATAATGCAAGTAAATCTGTCGGAAAAAGCTAGTTATAAAAGTATGAATTGAAAAAAAATTGGTATAAAATTGGACACAGAGATAGATTATAGACTTATAGATTATTGTATTTGTTCATTTTTTCTTTTTCACTGGATTGAGAAAAAAACATTTTTTTTTTCTTATTATATTTGTTAGTTATTACATGCGGAAGCTTGTAATTTAGCAATATTAATATAAAAATGTATATGTAACAATTAGTCTGTAAGCTCTCTGTAAGATTATATAAATAAATAAAATAAATAAATAATTATTAGCTGTCTGTACGCTTAGATCTTCTAAACTACACGATCGATTTTGATGCGGTTTCCACCATCATACAGATAATTTCTTATGGATAACATACATATATAACATAATACATGTATATTATATGTATATATGGTGGAAAAAGTCCGTGTAAAGCCGGAGCCGGCCGCTAGTATTAAAGAAAGGATACTTCTAACATGTACAATGTATTAATTACTTGCGTGTGCGCAGGTATATTTTCCCACACTCGTTATACAGGCTCCGGACTGCTTCTCCGCAGGTATATCCGGTCGATTCCGGAGTAGAACCGGTTTTAGTCTCCAAGAGCCAAGATGTTTAAAGCTTTAGTGTTATCTAAGAATAGTATAATATCAACAAAGTTTGTTTAAGAATTTGCATAAAAACCTTAATGGAATTAGCGCGAATGGTGTAGCGGTTGTAATATGACTGCGGACTAAAGTGTCACAGGTTCCGCATAAGACAATAGGATAGCTGACTATAATAACAATAAATTATTTTACACTATACAGGAAATAGCATTTGCAAAAATATTCTGAAAAACAATGTTTCTCTAAAATGTTACGTTGTCATGAATTTATAAACACCAAAACAAACATTGAAACTACATGATTTGACCATACAAAAGAATGACGTCATTGTTTTGTATCCATACTAATATTATAAATGTGAAAGTAACTCTGTCTGTCTGTCTGTTACGCTTTCACGCTCAAACAGCTGAACCGATTTAGATGAAATTTTGTATGGAGATAGTTTGAGTCCCGAGGAAGGACATAGGATAGTTTTTATCGCGATAACCGACATCCATGCGGGCGGAGCCGCGGGCGAAAGCTAGTTTCATATAAATTAGAACGAGGCGCATCGTTTTGACGTTTCTTAAAAAGATACTGATTTGACTTGACAGTCATCTACCCAATTATCATGTATTGCGTTACATTCATACGTTGACTGTCTCTGTGGCGCGGTGGAAGTGTGTCCGACTGCTACGCAAGAGGTTCGATTCCGCGGGTTTTCTGAAAATTGATGACTTTGAAAGTTAAGAATATGATTGTTGTTGTGTGCTGTAATACTGGTCTTCGATAAAAAAATCCGCCTGAATCGAGCCATTCGCTTGGGAGCCCTGTGCCACAAAGAGCACAGACGAGCACGACATAAACGATACACAAACGCTCTTAATCGATTTCGCCAATCGGATGATTTTTTTTTAAAGATAACTAGCATGTGGGATAGAGTCCCACGTTACTAGCAATCTTGTTAACCACTCCAGCTAAGCTCAAAAACTTGAGCTAGGAGTGGATTCACGTCGGTAGTATAATGGGTAGGATTCGAACCAGCGACCTCACGATTGCGAGACCAATGCCTTAGCCATTAGGCTACCGCCGCCGTTTGTTCTATCATCATAAAATTGTATCATCTAGAGTTAGTTAGAGTAGAGGGTAAATTTACTTCCTTACTCAAAAACTGTTTTGAGAAAAAACCGGGCAACAGCATGTCAGACCATGCTCAGTGTAGGGAATCCATTCATCCACATTGTTCATGGCACTTACGCCCTTTTTTGGAGAAATGCATTTTTTTGGCAATGACTGAAAGACGGTATATCCCATTATGTTGTAAATAATTTTAGTTGAAAGAATTTAACAAGCGTTGAGTTTAAAAAAAAAAAAAAAAAATTTTTTATATATATATATAATGTTGTAAGAGGGGATGTCCACCCCTCTTACAACATTATTAAATGTTTAAAGAGGGGTAGGTGGACATAATTTGCAAAGTTCAGGGCGATTATTTCCGAAAATAATGAGATAATCAAAAAAAAAACAAAAGAAATGTTTTATTATATAAAATCAAGCGTAAAAGTTTAGTTTTAGGCTATAACTCTGGAATTTAATAATGTGGGACAACATTTTATACAAAAAACCTTCCAAAATAAATACGCCATCGAACAGCGAAGACCCCAACCAAATCGAATCAGTAGTTTACGAGAAAATCACGAACAAACAAAATATGTACTACTACATACATAGATAAATCTGCGAACCTACTATTTTGAAGTCGATTAAAAACCTTTATTACTACAACAAAACAAGCATGTAATAAATAAAAAGTGCTCAACATGGGAATCGAAGTCGCACTAATCTTTAAGTGGGCGTCCCACCGGACGCGAAACTCGTATGGCTTCGAAACTGGTTTGAGTCCCGGTTGGTTTATTTTTAAAGGTGCCCACAGTATATGACCATTGTCACTAGGATAGATGTTGTTAATTTTTTATTCACTAGTTTGTTATTAAAAATTATGTTAAACTGCAGTTATGAATAAAGTTAGTTCATAACATATGAATTTTAAAAGCTTTATAAAGGTCTGCGCAAATTTTCCCCGTTTTTGTAACATTTCTCATTACTGCTCCGCGCCTATTGGTCGTAACATGATGTTATATAGCCTATAGCCTTCCTCAATAAATGGGCTATCTAACAGTTAAATAATTTTTGAATTCGGACCAGTAGTTCCTGAGATTATCGCGTTCAAACAAATTATAATATTAGTATAGATAAAAAGTAACTGACTAACTGACATATCAATGCAGGGCCTAAACCATAATGGTTAGAAACTTGAAATTTTGCACAAGGATTCCTTTTATAACCTAGGGGAGCACTTAAAAAGGATTTTTAAAAATTCACCCCCTAAGGGGGTAAAACGGGGATACAAAGTTAATATGAAACTTTGCCGTCAAAATATTTTGGTAATACCTTATGTAGATAGTAGTAATACCATAAGCACAAATAAAGCTATTACAGTCCAGTTAGACATTAACCAAATGTGCCTCTAATACCGTGATTCGCTTCACGACTCCCAGTTACACATTACATTTGATCGCGTGTCATATCACTGATAATGTCGTAATCCCGACGTTTGACACATAACACGCCATGATAGTGGATACGCCCCTAAAATTAATTAGTTTGGCTCTGTTTTTTGGTAACTAGGTCGTAATTTCTGTTCATAATTTTGTGACAATGTATGTTTTGTAGAGATTATGACTATAATTACTTGTATAGCTAAAAGTTATCAACTCAAATCTGACTGGCTAACAAATTGGATTTAATAAAAAAAGTTGAATTATAATGGTAGGCATGCCTCTCGCTATCGTTCGCACAATTTTATTACAATTTCCATAAAAACTAAAAAATAGCATCAGTTTTCTGTCTCACAAAGAGAAAAAAAAACGTTTTTTTCTGGTTACAAATACAATATCGAGACATTTTTAAATACAATTGTGTCTGGGTGTTATTTATCTATATGTATGTATTTAGAAATATTTAAGTATGTTTATCAGTTTTCTGGTTTCATAGTGTCTCTTCTTAGTTTGGGATTAGATGGCGTTGTGTTAGTTGTCCCAACATATTATTATTATTACTATATTTAGCTCTTTATTAATCTCTATGAATCTTTATGAATTTTCATCATACAAGTTGAAAACCATCGTAATTGTATCACTTTCCTAACAAAAATCCCTCCTCCAAACCCCCTTCTTTTAAGGCGCTACGACGCTACAAATACGAGTAGATACGCAGCTAACCTACAATCGTCAACTCAAAATGATTTAATTATTTACAATTCCCGATGAAAAACAAAAATAATGTCTTTAAAAAACCCGTTAGTATACATTTAAACGCCACAACGAAAGGTGCACTACATTAATAACAGCAGATGTTTCATACGCGGTAAGCTGTCAGGTGTACGCTTAGTAGGTGTATAGGACACCTTGCGATGTGCCCTTTTACTAATAATATGGTTAGTAGCCGTAATTTCTATTTATAGATTAAATTTAGTAAATAGTATTTTTTTAAACTCTCAAACACAAAAGTTTAACGACGTTTAACGTTTAGGTGCACTCATCAAACTCACTGGTTCGTTCAATAAAATTATTTATTTATAGAAAAACTTGATTATTGTAAAATAGTGGCCCATGAGTTTCTTGGCAGCTTCTTTTCATGAGTTTTACACTTGGAACTGCATAATTTTTTTTAAACATATCACAGTTTTATTGTGGTACCGGCTTAAGAATAGTACCACCCCGTCTCTTCCCGTGGGTGTCGTCAAGGCGACTAAGGGATTTCACACCGGAGGACGGGCAGCAGCGTCCTCTGCGTACTTAAAGTCTCACTGCGATCGCCAACCCGCTTGCCAAGCGTGGCGATTATGGCAATTACCCCCAGGATCTACATACTAGTAGGTTCTACTGGGGAGACACGTGCCCAGCAGTGGGCCATCATATGTGTTGATATGTATAGTTTTATTATTCTTTTAGTATGTATTAATTTGACGTTTTCAAACAATCATTTATTTGGTTTTACAAAATAAAGGTATTTGCGTTTGCGCTTGAATATCTTGGAACAACTCACACAACGCCATCTGGCATAAACTATACAGATCCTCTACAATGGCAACCAGACAACTGATAAACATACTTATATATTTACTATGACCGTGATGAGCACGATGGTTCATTCTGTGTCTGGATGTAATTTATCCATAATGTGTATGTATTTAGATTATTTGATGATGATATTTCTAAATAATAATACGTTTATTTCCAGAAAAAAAAATACAAAATACATCACGTTATTATTGTTTAAAATTATTATTCTATACAACAAGTACTGGTTTGTGATAATTGACGTGACTCCTTGCACTAGGCTAAGCCTGTCCCGCAAGGAGTTACGTCAAATATCACAAATACATACATATTATACATAAATTACACCCAGACATAGAATAAACCATCGTGCTCATCACAAAAAGTTTTAGACTGGGTGGGGATCGAACACACGACCTCTGGTTTAGTAGTCAGGGTCACTAATCACTAGACCAACGTATTTCTTTGTCTGTTTGTTTGGGCTATTGTAGCGCCTAAACGTATGAACAGATTTGGATGTGGTATGGTTTATTACAAAGCTAGTTAATTCGGGATGGTTCTTAACTTTGTTTCATAAAAATCCGTTTTACCGTTTTGGAGATAATCAATTTTTTGTCGAACATATACAAAAATTTATATCTTGTGTTGCACACAAAAAAAAACTATATTTTCAGAAATGCTATAGTTAATGTGATTTGATGTTCTGTTTCGAAAAGAAACGTGGCTAGAGTTTATGTCATTATATGCCATTAGACTATGAGTTTAAGGAAATAGAGAGTGCACTTGAGTTTGCACACTACAGATTATAACTACTTTGGTGGCATTGAGTGCGTACAAATGCTGTGCACGAGTTCTCCCATAGAACACCCCACCACTTTGTGTGATTCACAAATTATTGTTACACATTATAAAAATATATATTACGGGTCTTAATCATTATGATATGTACAAATCGCGAAAGTTTATCAATATTGTTACACATTGTAAATTATCAAGGCTTCCTGGGGATCGTTTACGTACTTAACTGCAACTGCACTGTTGCAGTTAAGTTTCGATTAAAACGACCATTTTTGTATTCTTGTAACTTTGGGATAGATTTCAAATATGCTTGCGTCAAGTATGCCTCGCAAGCATTTTTAAGATGGATCCCAACGTTACAAGAATACGAAAATGGTCGTTTTAATCGAAACTTAACTGCAACTGCACTGCTTTAAATACGTGAATTGACCCGCTGATAACTCACTGATTGTATGTAATTAAGTTGAGGTTAAATAAAACAAACAACGTAGTTACTTAGGTACCTATATTGTTCAATGTTCTAATAAATAGGTTTGGTTTATATCTGTAACGAAACCATATCGCAATCTAAAATGTATCTATCAAACTAAAAGTAAAACTTTGACCGTTGTATTGTTTATTTTTTCATTCATACTCATTAGCCTGAGTATTATCGGCCGTTAAAAAGTCTGTGGTATATGGGACTCAATTCTCTGCCCTGACTCTTTCTCTCTTTCTCTCTTCATCTCTAATTTCAATTGCTATGTCGCTTTGTCACTGACTATAACAGTGAATAATTTTCAAAGCGACATTCTTTCATTGCTATTTCCGATGTGTCAATAAAAATAAAATAAAATTATGACTAATAATAACAGAGTTAGTTGAAAATTTTAAATTTTTCGGAAGTAATATTATTCATCAAAAGGAAATTCTTATATACTTAGTGTTTTCTTATTTTCCATCGATCTTTGCCAATTTTCGATAAATTTTTGGGGTTTTAAAGCTAATAGCTCTCCCGCGCAACTTCGTCTCCGTAAATTTTCCCCGTCTTTGCTACATTTCTCATTGCTGCTCCGCTCCCATTAGTCGTAGCGCGATGTTAAACAGCCTATAGCCTTCCTTGATAAATGGGCTATCTAACATTAAAAACATTTTTCAATTCAGACCCGTAGTTTTTGAGATTATCGCGTTCAAAAATATTAGTATATAAGAATTTGTTTCGTTTTTTTAGGCAACAACGAATCAACTTTAACCACAATAATTTATATCTTCGGACATTTTTTTTAAGGAATTTTGACAGTGGTGACTGGTGTATAACTATTTATTATACGGGAATTAACGCGCATTATTTAGCTTACCGACTGACCGATTTACCGTTGCAACCTGGTCGAAACGTAAAGAAATTTTAAGGTTAATAATGCGGTTAATAATGCGCGTTCCGTATAATAAATAGTTATAATCATGCAACGCGAAAGTTTTAATGTTAGTACTCCCCTAATGTTAGGACTCACATTTAACCGGTTGGGTTACATGTTGTCCTGGATCCCCGCTTGTTATGGAACCTAACCACTATTTCTACTAGATATAACTAGATATTACCAGCGGTTCCGTATATGCATATGTCGTCTATCTCAATAAAAACTTTAATCACACTACAGACTTAAAAACAGACAGAAAAGTAAGACAGACAGACAGACAGTCCCCTACGAATATAATCAAACCTCAAATCAGGCCTCGAACATTAACTTTAACTATTGCGCCATCACATACTTATGTACGACTTTATACCGTTTAGTAAAATACCATTCACTAGCAAAGAGGATTTTCCACATAAACATAAATTATACTAACTACTTAGCTTAGCAACATTCAGTTAAAATACTGCAATGATGTTTAGACTGTATGAAAGTGTATCGCTTACTTGAAATAGATCGGAATCTAACTATCATCTTGTATTAAAACCTTTTTTCAAATAACAATAAACACTTATCTAGTCTCAAATAAAAACTCTATTCGATTTAATATTAGAAAAGTCTTATCGAAAATTGAACATTTGAAAAAAGACTGCTCGAAAATTGAACACATAAAAAAGGGAATTCTAAATTTAAATATTTGCTCACACTTACTCATACATGATTGTATTCGAATTAAAAGTTCGAAAATGTAATTTGAGAAATTTGTTGCTCGAAATTCAAATGATTAAAAAAGGCTGTTCGAGAATTAAATAAATGAAATAGAGAAGAATTTTACATTTGAAAGGAGTCCAAAAGTTAAACAATTGAGGGGAAACGAGGTTTTCCTTATTTAGATCCCCACACAAATTGTGGACCGATTTTCGGGGATTCTTTTCGGTACAATTTCCAGCTAGGAGGGAAATCTTGATCCCTTAAAAAGAACACTGACACATGAAATCCCTACATCCTAAATAGGAAATGGTCTAATGATTCCGAATTGTTTTTTTTTTCAAACATAGCATAGAACTAGAACACACCCAGAATTGTAATAAAAATACACACGAAAAATATCGAATTATTTTCCATATGTGATACTACATACGGCACGTACACGCAGTTAATCGGCTACCTATTTTGTTTTACATCGGAGTTAAAAAATACCTCACAAAATGTAAAATAGAAAAAATACTAACATTGCAATTCAACGCACACAAAACCTATAATTTTAAAGTTTCATCTGAGAAACTTTATACCGTTCAAGGACCTAATATAAGTTAAGATAATATACCTAATAAGATCAGTTGCACTGTCTACTCTATAATTATACTGATTTTAATTACCTTTGACCTTAATGTCATATAACTGCACAGTTTTCTCCTATCTTCCTAGAACTAGGTACTACGCCTGCCAACCCGTCTTCAGCACGAAAGAAGCGAGATTTTTAAAACTATGTAAATATATAAACTTAAAGAGTTCACTGAATTACTCAACCCGCTTGATAATAAAACATAAAAAAATGTAATCCTTCCAAATACGAAATTGTACATTCTAAAACAATTAAATCTAGCTAATTTGGGGGTAGGTTTGAAAAATCGGGGGTAACATAAACCTACCAACAATCATATCTAAGATTCTCATTCTAAAAAAAATACGAATTTCACAATTTTTTTTATAATATTTTGCTCTATTTTTCAGAAAAAATAAGATCTATTTAGACATGTCAACATAGGACATTATCACTTGTCACATAAAATCGTGACATATTACTAAAGAGGGTAGGTTTAGAAACGTTCAAGAAAAAATATTTTTTCCTACCTACCCATAACATTTTCACATATGATTTTCATAAAACTACGAATTAGGCCGTATAAGGCTTCCTTTGAAAAAAAATGTCTTACCAATCTTTTTGTTAGCCAAAGAGTGTGTATGTAAACTCGGTTCGAATTTCAAACGCTTTTTGCCCTATAAATTCAAACTGAAACGTCACCGTTCGAAATTCAAAATTATCTTTTTCTCAACAAGCACTTCACACCACCTACTGCACTTAAAAATTAATTAAACATCAAAATCCAGTTACATATAAAAAAAAAACAACATACGGCTTACTCTCACGAAACTTGTATCGGCGGAAATCGGGACCGGTCCGTCATCCAGCCATCCGGTGGACCGGTTTAGCACGATGATTTTCATTCATAAAAACACTAAGAAACACACACCTTGCCACAAATTTTTCACTGTAATCCGTAAACACTGCGTCGATGCTACAGGTTGGGAAGTAGCGAGTATAGACGTGCACGCACTCCGGGCGACTGATGCCGTGTGACCCGGGGCGTGCGCGTGGGGGGACGCGCGCGCGGGTGGTAGGGGGGGATCACTACAGCGTCCCGGGGAGCTTCCAGAGCCTGCGTGCTCGGGCTTGACGTTGCTACGCTGTTGGGGCGTTTTTTTTTTCTCTGCGTAGCGGTCGGCAATTTTAGGAATTGCGTTCTGATTTTTGAATTATGAATTGGTTATTTATACTTTTTTGTGAGGGTTCCTTTTCAGTTTTTATTTTCGTGGAATAAAGAACGTTCTGCCTATTTTCTGTTCCAATTTCGAATGGGCTTTTCTTATTTGACACGTAAATGGAATCTAATTCGAAATAGGCAAATTTTGTCGTTCTCTTTTTAAATTCCGAAAAGGTCAATAAAGAATGAAAATAAAATAAATGCTGCGTTTACTTCGGTTTGATTTTGGAATCGATTGCTCTAATCTAAAGTTGATACAAACAGGAATCTTAATTCGAATTATTTTTAATCGTTCTCTATTTGAATTCTATAAAAGTTCGAAATAAATAATAATAACTTGTAAATAATGCCATTGATTTTCGAATCAATTATTAATCAAATTTTGACATATAAATGGAATCTAATTCGATTTTTTATCATTTTCTTTTTAAATTATATCAGCATGACCTTTTTATTGACATTTACCCCGCCATTGCGGACTTAAAATTAAGCCTTGTCAATTCGTCCTTCTATTTAAAGCTAAGAAAAGCCTACGAATAATATAGAATATCTTTGAAAAGCTGCTCGAACGGTTCTCAAATGATAATAAGCCGGGCTTAGAGTAGTGACGGTATAATTTTAGTTTACCTAACAAACTAATGGATATACTGTACTATGTTATGTAGTTATTGTATTAGTAATTGCATATAACGGGAGAAACTGGCGCGTAGTTAAAGCTGATTGTGGGGTAGGTTGCTTAGAAGGTCATATAACTGGATTTGAGAAGGCAGCTGGGGTAAGATAGGACACCGATGAGACCGGGTGTTATGAATTGGACGATTTATCTTTCAATGCAGTCAAATTATAAGAAAGTTGATGTTACAAGCGTTTTGACAATTTTTGGGTGTTGGATCTACCTATACCTATATACCTTAAACCTATGGCCACCCGCCATTATGTTCGATTCCCACGTAGGATAAATCTTGTGATGAGCAGTGTTGTTAATTTCGTGTTTGGATGTAGATGTAATTAATGCATAATATTAATATATTTAAAAAAAACTCACTACCTAATAATTATGGAACAGTACAGTATATAGCAATAGGCAGGTAGATAGGTAACAAAACAAACACACATACATATTTAACGTCGGTCCTAACACCATATGTTCAACGTATGGATCTAGAATAACGCTTGTTCCAACGTTGGCGCCAATACTATTTTTATACAGGTTCCACGCGTTGGCTCCAACATTGGTTCCAACGACACTCATCCAACATGTGGATCTAGAATAAATCCCGTCCCAACGTTGGCGCCAATGCTATTTTTGTACCAGTACCACGCGTTGGCTCCAACATTGGTTCCAACGCCACTCGTCCAACATGTGGATTTAGAATAACGCCCGTCCCAACGTTGGCACCAATACTATTTTTATACCGTTTCCACGCGTTGGCTCCAACGTCATTTCCAACGTCACTCGTCCAACATGTGGATCTAAAATAACGCTCGTCCCAACGTTGGTACAAATGCTATTTTCCAGCTCCACTCGTTGGACAAGTGGCGTTGGAACTGACGTTGGGCCCAACGTGTGAAGCAGGCGATAGACAAAAGTTTTTAATCTGTAATTAGAACTGTTTGTTATATTTCCTATTTTTTAACAATAAGGTTAACTAGTCATAACGCTAAATTGCATTGTTAATATTTGACAACCCAGTCAACATCTCTATTTATAACCAAAACAATTTTTTAAATATACCAAAGACAATTTCAAAATCAAAGCAGAGACTACCTGCAACCCAAACACCTGTTCATCAAACATGACATTAAAATAAAAAAAACCAAAACAAAATACCTCTTGACATTAGTTGGAGGATATTACATCACTATTACCCAATTCCCAACTCTAACGCTAACAAAATACGTCATAATTTAGTGATGTGAATGTTCAATTACTCGGTAACCGATACCAAAAAAACTGGTATCGAAAAAACCAAAACAAGTTGTGTGTTAACAAAAAACGGATGCTACCATTTTTTTTTCAGAGCTCATAATATTGTTATTTATCGGTTGTTTTCGGTTAATAAATCTTTTTTGGTGGCTATTAGTAATTTGTAAGTATTTGTGATATTTTTTTTGTGCCGTTTAATTTTAACCTCCGTTGCAAAAAGATGGGTAGGTGTTTATTATGTTTTTTTGCTGACTACAATAATTCAATGATTGTAGCATTGTAGGTTATAAATAGATTGACTGAGGTTTTCTTAATAAGTAGGCATCGGTCTCGCAAACGTGAGGTCGCGGGTTCGAATCCTACCCAGTATACTACCGACGTGAACCCACTCCTAACACAAGCCATTGAGCTTAGCTGGAGGGGTTAACAGGATTGCTAGTAATGTGGGACCAAAAACTCACATTGCTAGTTATCTTAAAAAAAAAATAGTAGTGATTCAATCATTTAATCACTGGCCTGTTGGTCTAGTGGTTATCCCCATCCAGGATAAAACTTTGTGTGATGACCACGGTTTATTCTGTGTCTGGGTGGTATTTAGAAAAATAGATGTATGTTTATCACTTGTCTGGCCATAAAACAAATTATGCTTATGAACGCCCAGCTGAATGTAACAACTATATACAGTGGCGAATCCAGGATTGGGGAGGGCCTGAATTGTCGTTTAGGGGGCTTGAATCAGATAGGGCCGTTGTTGCATCATTAACACGAATAGGATGTGTGAAAGATTTTAGGCGGCTTAAACCCCCAAGCGCCCACCTTGGATTCATACCTACATTTTTGCGAATAAATGATTTCTGATTTCAGCCCTAAACTTTGTAGTCAGAGAGCGGAAATTTTACAGCGGTTTCTTTTGTGATGAAAACTGAGGATAAAAATACTCAAATTTTAAGGGTGAGTAAACACTGATATGGACTGCCTCTGTGGCGCGGTGGGAGTATGTCCGACTGCTACGCAAGAGGTCGTGGGTTTGAGTCCCACACGGGACAACATTTTGTGTGATCCACAAATTGTTGTTCCGTGTCTGGATGTACTTTGTGTCCGTGACTTGTATGTTTGTAAAGTCTCCCGTGACACAGGCCTTGTACCCTACTGCAGGAGTTTAAAAAATAACACTTGAGCATTTGCTAGATTCGCGAGAGCATTCAAATGTAATGTAACATTCTGTCAAATTATACAATACAGGCAAATGATGATCATTTTCCTAAAGTATTTCCATGTAACGTAACGTTCTTGTAAATGATCGAAACTGTGTTCGACGTAATTACGGGTAAATGCTGTATAGCGAACATTTACCTGTAACATTTCTTTCTATCTTGCATTACTCCCGTCACCCGTGCTCGTGCCTTTGTTCTATAAAAGGTCACACCAAAACGCTCGTTGATTTTTTAAATCAGGTTGTAACAATACACCGAACGTCACGATTGAAGTGTGGTTCGAGTCAATTTATTATTAACTAGCTGTCCCGCGCAACTTCGTATGCGTAAATTTTCCCCGTTTTTGCAACATTTCTCGTCGCTACTATGCTCCTATTAGTCGTAGCGCGATGTTGTATAGCCTATAGCCTTCCTCGATAAATGGGCTATCCAACAAAAAAAGAATGATTAAAATCGGTCGAGTACTTTTTGAGTTTATTCGTTACATACAAAAATACAAAAGTACCAATCTTTCCTCTTTATAATATTAATAATAATAATAGTGTAGACAACAGCGAATGCTCGACGTGCTGTTACTAGTAAATTCTCAAGTGTATATCTACCTTAAGGGGTGGAACAAAATCTCGAACGAAGTCACAGGCAGAAGCCATTCAGTTTTAATTTGAAAGAATTACTTTTGAAAGCGCAGTGTAAGTGTACGGAAGCAGGCTACGCGAGCGATTCCCACTCGGTGTTTCCCATTCACCACTTCGTGTCATTGTCATCCACAAATTTTGACTGCCTCTGTGGCGCAGTGGGAGTGTTTCCAACTGCTACGCAAGAGCTCATGGGTTGGATCCCCACCCAGGATAAAACTTTGTGTGATGAGCACGATGGTTTATTCTGTGGTTGGGTGTTACTTATATATTTCTAAATACATACATATTTATCTATAATATGTATATATTTAGAAATATATAACTATGTTTATCGGTTGTCTGGTTTCTATAGTACAAGCTCTGCTTAGTTTGGGATCAGATAGCTTTTTGTGAGTTGTCCCAAGATATTATTATTATATTATTAAATTGTTGCCGAGTCTGGGTGTACTTTGTGTCCGTTAATAACATGTTTGTAAAGACTCCGTGACACACGCCTAAAGTAGTTGTTTTTAAACTACTTCAAAAAGGAAGATTTTCTCTTTCTCTTTTTCTAGTTCTCAATTTGGATTTGTCATGTATGGACGGATTTTCAAAATTCTTTTTTTGTTCGAAAAAGGTTTACTTATTCCGAAATGTGTAATTATAATGAGTTTCGGAAACAGACAACGAAACTCCTCAATAAATGCCGGTTAATGTTTTTTGTAAAAAACGTACCTATTTTCATCAAAAATATTTCTTCTTATGGATCGCAATCTTATTAACTCTTCCAGCCAAAATAAATTAGGTACTTGTGTTAGGAGTGGGTTCACATTCTACCATCGAATTTAAATAAAAAATGACCATTCAAAATATTATCAATTTTAAAAACATATTACTTTAATATCAAAGTCAAATATGATAATCATTAAACCACGTCTGATACTTAATTAATGCCAATATTCTAGACAAATCAACTCCTACGCTTGACCAACATACAAAACCCCTTACACCCTTAAAACTATAAGACTACAGGGGTCTTGCATAACTGGACTTTTAACACCCAAATTACAAAGACCTTTATGTTAAAAGAAATCGTAAGTGTTACGAGGTCTAACTTAAATGGAAGTGAGTTAGTTATAAGTAATAAGGTCAATGTCCTCATTTTATAGGTTTATGCTAATTAATCTATGTTTTTAAACATGAATGGGCGGATGGTACAAATGTGATAGCTTATAATACAAATATACGTAGATAAACGAAATAAAAAAAAAACTTACTATAGGTATATCTGTTTTCTCATCTGGGGGAGGTTGGTCGATAATTCCCCATACCCTTGGGGAATTATCGGCCACCCTCCTTATAAGGAGTAGATATAATGTAGAATTATACTTATTGATTTATTGTATTGTGTCAATATCAACTTGAGTCCAATTTTTTTAGGATATCTAGCAATGTGGGATGATGGTACCACATTACTAGAAATCCTGTTAACCCCTCCAGCTAAGCTCAATGGCTTGTGTTAGGAGCCTAAATGGCTGAAGTGATTTTAATAAAATTCGGTATGGAGTTAGCGTTTGATTGAACGAGTGCAGCAGGATGACCTCAAGTAGGCAGCAATGGCGAAACATCGTGAAGCGCATCACATCTGCCCCCTCCAATAATACTACAAGTTCACAGCGATCACGACCGCTCTGTCAAGAGCGTACCGGCTGAGAAGATGGAGTTAGCCAACACCCCGGATTGACACATACGCTAATAAACCGCGGATAACACCGCGGGGCACAGCTAGTAATATTATAAAGGCGAAAGTATGTGAGTGTGTATGTTTGTTACTTCTTCACGTCTAAACGGCTGGAGCGCTACGACCAATAGGAGCGGAGCAGCAAGGAAAAATGTTGCAAAAGCCGGTAAAATTTACGCAGACGAAGTTGCGCGGGTCGGATAGTTTTGGTACAATAATAATAATATGTCACACAACGCCACCTGATCCCAAACTAAGCAGAGCTTGTACTAAGGTAACCAGATCACTGATAAACATACTATATAGATAAATAATACCCAGACACAGAATAAACCATCGTGTTCATCACACAAAGTTTTATCCTGGGTGGAGATCGAACCCATGACCTCTTGCGTAGCAGTCGGGTACACTCCCACCGCGCCACAGAGGCAGTCAATAAGTAGATATATAGTCAGCGACGGATCCAAGGGGAGGGCTAGAGGAGTTAAGCTCTCCCAAAACCTTTCACCATTCACCTATCCTATTCGTGTTAGTGATGCAACAACGGCCCTATCTGATTCAAGTCCCTGGGTGGAGATCGGACCCACGACCTCCGGCTTAGCAGTCAGGATCACTAACCACTAACCAACAACAACATTTATTTTTTTTCTTTATAAAGTTAACTAGCAATATGGGAGTTAAGTCCCACATTACTAGCAATCTTGTTAACCCCTCTAGCTACGTCGGTAGTATAATGGGTTGGATTCGAACCCGCGACCTCACGATTGCGAGACCGATGCCTTAGCCATTAGGCTACCGCCGCTTCAACCAACATTTCACAACTGTTTATGCTTTATTATGGGTAGCTACATATGTAAGGCTTGTCTGCAAACGTTAGGTAAAGCCAGAGAAAGAAACAAGGCATTAAAATTCGCAACCACTCTTTTCAAATCGCCAATTTGTGTCTTCATTTTGGATCTTTTCAAATTGACTTATGTATTTTACTGAAGCGGATTTCCGTTTCACTGGATCTTGATCTAGTTATTTAGGTATAATATTATGACAAACAACATACAAACAGTAGATTTATCTCAGCCTTGGCAGTTTTATAAACACCTGCGTACAAATAGTGAGTGGTAACAGGATCGATACACAATGAAGGCAAATGAAAGAAGTCGAAATTCATTTATTAATCAATTATTTAATAAGATTGTTTTTTTTATTGACGTGACAACGTCTTATAATTCGATGGAGCCGGCTAAACGCACGAAAAAACATGACTCATGAGGCGTTACCTCGCTCTGACGCGTGGACAGCTGCTATACAATAATACATTTACTTGTTTTCGTAAAAACTATGTACATTGTAAAAATAAATAAATAAAAATTTACATAATTGTATTTATGTGTACAAATAAATGTAACTTGATCAATTCAATTTTGATTTCCATTTACCTCCTTCTCTATATCCATACAAAATATCTATCAAACAAATAAAATTAAAATTTTCTTTTGAAAAATACGTTCAACTATCGTCAGTAAACCGACTTTACAGACAACCGTTTTTTGTTTGTTTTTATACTTGGTAAGTATGTACTAATTTGTTTATTATATGAATTGCTAGCTTGGATTGGCATCCATACGTATATACTATACCTAGTCTAGCCATAAATATTGTTACGAAGAAAAAAAATTTTTTTTTATTGCAAATAATATTTATTACTTTTACAGTGTGTTAGTTTAATACATAAATAAAAAACAATTCAAAATATAAAAAGCTTATTCGAAGTGGTCTCCATTGGCTGCAACACAGTCCTTTAAACGTTGAGGCCAGTTATCAATAGAAGCACGCACTCTTTCCATGGGAAAATTCTTCACTGCCAATCGTATGGATTGTTTTAGGGACTCCAAATTATCATGGCGTTTAGAGCAAGCCATACTCTCTAAAACTGACCATAAATCATAATCCAGCGGATTAAGATCGGGACTAGACGACGGCCAGTCTTCAGCTCTGATGAAGTCCGTAACGTTCACTTCCAACCAAGACTGCGTGGACCGAGCTTTATGACCCGGCGCTGAGTCTTGTTGGAAGGACCATACTTGGTTATTGAACATGGTGTTGTTAAGGGGTTTAACTACCTTCTCAAGAATGGTATCTTGATACACTTGTGCCGATGTTTTGATACCTTTTTCACAAAAATATGGCTCAGTCACTCCTTCATAGCTAACACCCCACCAAACCATCACTGAAGTCGGATAATGCCCACGTTGCACTCTGTCGACTAATTGGGAAGCTTCCTTAGAGCTTTGAGCATAAATACGGTCATTTTGTTTGTTAAAATGTTGCTCAACTGTAAAGATTTTCTCATCCGTAAACAAAATTTTTCTGTGACCTCCCTTTGCGTACCGCTTCAGTAGTTGCTTCGATTTTACCACCCTATTCTTTTTTAAATTATCAGTTAAAAAATGACCAGTGCGTCTCTTATAGGCTGCAAGTCCTAAGTCATCTTTTAAAATGCGTGACATGGTTCTGGGTGCTATCTTCATCTCCCGAGATAAAATCTTTTGCTTTCGGACAGGATTTCTTCGAATTCTTTCCCTTACTGCTTTGACCACCATTTTCGTACGAACACTACGTGGACGGCCAGATCTTTTTCTGTCACAAACAGAGAAGGTCTCATTGTACCTATTAATAGCCCGGTACACAAACATTTGACTAATACCAAGCGTATGGAGAGTTTTAAAAATTACATTCGGCTCCATACCAACTTTGTGTAATGCAATCACAGCGATTCGGTTTTCTTTATCACCCCACTCCATTTTAATATAGCAAAATATTGTACAATGTATTGGCGCCAAAATTAGAAAATACAATGAACAATCGTATAAAAATGACAGATTCCAAATTCAAATGTAATATCTTTCTTATTTTTAATTGTAACAGTATTTATGGCCAGACTAGGTACATAAGTAAATGGTCTCATTGAAAATCGGCGTTGCAAGTTTGTCACAAAACTCGCAACATATATGCTGAATGGGACCATTTATTGTCATAGTTATGACGTGCAAACTGAACTCATTGTTTTTGTTAATGTTTAAGACTGATATTGTATAATTTAAGGTTTTTAATTTTGCTTTTTTATTTTTTTTTATGAACGTCATAAATGGCAATAAAGAAACTTTTCTTCTCATCAAATCCAACACACTACGACTTTATTCACACAGACAAATTGCAAGCGTTGGCACATAGGTAGGTACAGTAAGCCCAAATCTCCATCAAAATTTAAACTTTTTGGTAACCTAACTATACTAATATTATAAAGCTGAAGAGTTTGTTTGTTTATTTGTTTGTTAGTTTAAACGCTATAATCTCAGGGACTACAAGTTATTAATAATCTTTATTTGCGAGAATTTTTTATTGTTACAAAGATGGAAGGTCGTCTTAAATTAAATGTGTACATCATGTTCTGCCTAAATCGGGCATGCAAATGTCAACAGAAAATATACGTTAAAGAAGTTAGTGTTTTGAAGCACCTAATCTGCCTATTTATTATTTAAAAACTCTTTTACAGTATAGAAACCTTTATCTATCAGCCAAGTCTTAAGGCTTTTTACAAATCTATACTAATATTATAAAGCGAAAGAGTTTGTTTGTTTGTTTAAACGCGCTAACCTCAGGAACTACTGGTCCGATTTGAAAAAATCTTTTTTTGTTGGATAGCCCATTTATCGAGGAAGGCTTTAGGCTATATAACATTGCGCTACGACTGGTAGGAGCGGAGAAGCGACGAGAAATGTTTCAAAAACGGGGAAAAATTACGCATACGAAGTTGCGCGGGACAGCTAGTTTATTATAAGACAGGTCCTTTATATTGTTTTCTCTTAGGGACAAAATGAGGTAATTCGGCAGAGAACCAAAATTATCGACATAGCCCACCGGATTAGCAAGCTGAAGTGGCAGTGGGTTGGCCATATTAGCCGAAGAACCGACAACCGTTGGGGTAAACGAGTTCTTGAGTGGAGACCGCTGCTTGGCAAACGTAGTGTAGGACGCCCTCGTGGAGTGATGATTTACGCAAAACGGCTGGCAGGAGCTGGATGCGAGAAGCCGAAGATAGAACAAAGTAGCGTGCAATCGAAGAGCCCTGTGTCCAGCAGTGGACTGCGATAGGCTGATAATAATGATGGTGATTATATTGTTAGGTATGCGATTAAATATAACTCTACACATTGCAAAACAGTTCTTTTAGTTCAAGTTGACAAAATATTTTAGTTTTCGAAAGCATATTTATCGAGGAATAGAGGCATTATCCAAGATATATCAGGATTTATCCTTACTCCGTCCACTGAATATATTCCCTGTACATCAGAACCTATTGCAATATTCCTTCGTAGTGGCAAACAGATGACATTTCAATAGTTAGGTGAATGTTTGTCCTTCATACTTTCAAATGTTTATTTGTTAATAGATGTGATCTTATACGCAATACGCAGGATATCGTGACCTGAATGTGGAACGTCTGCCTGTGTTGTGAACCTAAGCTACTAAGTACAAACTGTAAATTGTATCTATACTACATCACTACATAGTAAAAAACAAAGTCGCTTTCTCTGTCCCTATATCCCTATGTATGCTTAAATCTTTAAAACTACGCAACGGATTTTGATGCGGTTTTTATAATTGATAGATTGATTGAAGAGGAAGGTTTGTATGTATATTAACATCCATATATTTTATACCCGTGCGAAGCCGGGCGGGCCGCTAGTAATATTATAAAGCTGAAGAGTTTGTTTGTTTGAATGCGATAATCTCAGGAACTAGGAGTTCGAATTGAAAAATTATTTAAATGTTGGATAGTCCATTTATCAAGGAAGGCTATATAATATCACGCTACTATCAATAGGAGCAGCAATGAATAATATTGCAAATACGGGGAAAATGAACGCATACGAAGTTGCGCGGGTCAGCTAGTTAATGATAAACACAAACAGTTTCAGCAATCAGATTTTCTTCTCTTCTTCTACTGATTCCTGTCTTTGTCCTAATGTACATGAATTTTTAGATTATAAGCTGTAGGCAATATGACATACAAATACTAATTACAATATATTTGCAATGTGTTACAATTAATTGTATTATTTTAACTAATAACTCTATTAATTTATAACTAATTATTCTAATAGCAAAGGATTGGTGTTATGTTATTGCTTTTTTTATATATTTTAATGCTATTTTACTAGCAACATCTGTAATATATTTATATATATATATATATGTATATATATATATATATATATATATTAATTTGCGCCAATGTGAAGGCAGAATTAGATGTGTCACAATTTAATTATGAACTTTCTGTACCTTATTCATGCAAATAAACGATTTAAATTTTTCATTTTAATCTATGGTTGGCGAATTAAGTGATTTACTTTCACATAATTTTATCAAATATCTCGGTACTTACTATCTTTCTCGCCACGTCTTTTAAACAGTCTCTCCATCTCTTGGGTCTACATCTAAAGCCTCTCATAGAAGCATCCAATCCCTATAAAATATCTTATACAAAGTCATACTTATAATAAAACCCGATGCCATACATTGGTCATTAAACATATCTATATAAAACTAGTTCTCATTCATGATTAGTTAACGTTCTCTTTTTAAGTTCCGGCGTGGGAGCTACTACTGTTCACACGCTGTCTCTTTCAAGCTTAAATAGATGTGTATGTGATGTCTCTGTCGCACAATGCGCCGACGCATCAAGTGGTCGAGTCAACTATGTTTTTTTATTTGGCGGTTTTTTAGGGATGCGTGTAAGGGCTTATAAGGGCCTTTGTTTCAAGGTGATCGTGGGTTTTAATGGCCCAGGTGTTCTTTAAAGAATAGTTTTTAGGATAGGGCAGTTATTTAGTTGATGTATGTTCGTTAACTTTCGCGATTTGTACACATTATAGAATTTTATAAGCTACGGGTATAATATGTAATTTTAAGGCTAAATACCTTAGTTTATTTCACGACGTTTCGACCGTGCAATGGCCGTGGTCACGGGTAGATTAGTTGATGATTTAGATTTTTTTTTTCAAATTGGTATAGTATTGGACATATTCAAATTGCAGAGTTAATTATTTATTTTGGGTTTAAAACGAGAGTAGTATGTGCTCCAATAATATCTTCAGACAACACAGCCACTTGATTTAAAACTAGACAGAAACTGTACCTATTTTGGTAACCAGACAACTGATAAATATACTAATATATACATATCTAAATAACTACATTTGATAGTTAAATTACACATACAAGTGGCCATTACACGTTTAATCTAGATCGAGATCCCGTGTGTGTGATCTTGATCCAGTTTGACTGTGTAACGTATTAGATTGGCGGATCGTAACATGTTACAACGAGCCGAATTAAGATGATCAGCTTGTCAATTCACGTATTTAAAGACGTGCAGTTGGAGTTAAGTTTCGATTAAAACGGCCATTTTCGTATTCCTGTAACTTTGGGATCGATCTTAAAAACGCTTGCGCACCGTACTACAATGTCGTTATTGCGCTCTCGAGACGCATACTTGACGCAAGCGTATTTGAGATCGATCCCAAAGTTACAAGAATACAACAATGGCTGTTTTAATCGAAACTTAACTGCAACTACACTGCTTTAAATACGTGAATTGACCCCCTGATCACCATCTGGAAAGAACGTGTAATGGCTGCCTTACACAGAATAAACATTCGCGCTCATCAGAAAGTTTTATCCCTTGTAATCAACAGAGACCACGACTTTTAGCTTAGCATTCAGGGTCACTAACCAATAGACCAAGAGGCCAGTTGATATAAAATGAAGTAAGTAAAAATTCTACGGTATTAATTACATACAGAACCTTAAAAGTACATCAGTAAATGCAACATCCACTCGTAAAGGTTTTAATTCACTATCCGAGATAAAAAAATACCTTCATGTTATAAGACATCCGGTAGTGAGAGGAAATGACGCAGTTAATAGTAGGCACTGGTTACAAGAAGGCATTACTTGAGTGTACTCAACAAATACCTGTTTGTTGTTAGTATGTAATCGATGTAAGCTCAGGCAGATCAATGAGCAAGACTTTTAAGTCAACGAAAAACGAAGTTTCGATCGAAATCACACTAATATTATAAAGGCGAAAGTTTGTGAGTATGTGAGTGTGTATGTTTGTTACTTCTTCACGTCTAAACGGCTGGAGCGACTTTAATAAAATTTGGTATGGAGTTAGCTGATACCCTGGATTAACATATAGGCTAATAGACCGCGGGTAACACCGCGGGGCACAGCTAGTATAATATTATAAAGGCGAAAGTTTGTGAGTATGTGAGTGTGTATATTTGTTACTTCTTCACGTCTAAACGGCAGAAGCGATTTTAATAAAATTTGGTATGGAGTTAGCTGACACCCTGGATTAACACATAGGCTAATAAAACGCAAGGCACAGTTAGTACCTAATAAATTTAAGACAATAATAAAATTTGACTTGATAGTTATAAGAATCTATCCCTATTATTTCGTCTTACTGTCATTAAAAACGAAAAATGATTAACCATAGAGCTAAACCGCAAAAAATAATCTATATTCACCGAGTCTTCCTTATATTTTTATAACCTTATTTGAGTCTTGAAGCAGCACCACCTGTCTTTAACGTGATCTCTGAACCGTGACTATAGTGACTCAGATCACGGGTCAGCAGTTCTATGACTACCGTGGGACAGTCTTTTTATAGGCTTTTGTTAGGGGACCCGTGCGAGGTGTTATTGGTCATACCGAGAATCTTTTGGAGTGATTTTTTTTTGGAGTAGAAAATTTTAGAATTGTAAATTGATTGGTTGATTTAATTTAACGTTAACTATGCGTTTTCTAATACATGGCAACAAGAATATAACTAGAAAACAAAAAAACTAGGCAAGAGTATCTCGGACCATGCTCAGTGTAGGGTTCCGCAGGCTTGAATAATTGCATCAGCAGAAGAGCATATGTTCATGACACTTATGACCTTTTGTTGAGAAACTCAGTTTTTCGGCCAAAGCTCAATGACGGTATTTCCGATCATGCCCAACATAATTTTAGTTTATAATATTTATTAAGCGCTACATTTGTGATTTTTTTCATATTTTTTTGTTAAACAGTTCACAAGTCAAAGGGACACAACTTATGCAAGTTTCGGAGCGATTATTTTCAAAACTATTCACTTAATCAAAAAAGTTTATTGGATACCTTAAAATGTTTTTGAAAGACCTGTCGTCACACGTTGATGTAAGCTTCTGTTACATGTATAGAGTGCCCCCCCCCCATTTTGCTATCAAACTAACTAGCGGCTACTACAAGACACCTTTTCATCAAATTTCATCAATATTCCTAGAGTAGTCTTTGAGTAAAATGCCTGTGACATACGGACGGACTGACAGACGGTCAGACGGACATATCGAAACTATAAGGGTTCCATTTTTGCCATTTTGGCTACAGAACCCTAAAAAAACAGGCGTGCTTTTTAATGTGTTTGAAATCGTCTCAATGTGGTCTTACTTTGATACCCATATTGAATTGACCCGATCAAAAGAAAGTCCAGAATAAAAATTCTACCTCCTGTGATGAGTGATTTCAGTCGAATTGTACCCATTTTGTGATATTTTATTTTAAATTATTTTTGTAATTTTTTTAAATGTTTTATCTACAAAAGAAGGTAAATAAGTCTGATCTAACCGACTTAGATTGCGAACTAGACTTTTTTTAAATCTTGTTTTTGTTTTCCTGTAAAGTGTCGATTTATTGTATCACTTTCCACTGAAGGCATAGAATTCATTTGCTGGTTTTAGAAATTGTTATTATAAATGTTGATAAACTTTCGCGGTTTGTCCACATTATGAAAATATAATATATTTTTTTTTTTATAAAAAAAAAAGATAATTGGCAATGTAGGATTGACTCCCACATTACCTACTAGCAATCTTGTTAACCCCTCCAGCTAAGCTCAAAGACTTGTGTTAGGAGTGGGTTCACGTCGGTAGTATAATGGGTAGGATTCGAACCCGCGACCTCACGATTGCAGACCGATGCCTTAACCATTAGGCTTTTAACCATTACAAGTCTTAACAGTCTACCCGTGACCACGGCCGTTGCAATACGGTCGAAACGTCGGACAATAAATAAAGTATTTTACCTTAAACTTAAATTATTCACGCGATTAAGACCCGTTAATTAAGATTTTCATAATTGTTATTATATTAAAGAGAGATCGAGTCGAAAATCAAGAAGAAATCTTTGCTGTGCTGAAGCTACTTCAGTGTATCACAATCGAAATAATTTCTCTAATTATCACCACTAACGTAGGTATACCATCTTGACAGACCAACAAAGACCCTTGCATGTCGAAAAAAAATTACAATGAGACCATTTTGCATATTTTAACTTATTAATTTGTATTTTTTCAATAAAGAATTCTTGCTTTCTTTATTATGTCTTCAGTTACAACCATTGTTAATGCAAAATTGTTACAACAATTAAAGTAAAAGTCCTTTTTACTTTAAGAAATTAATAGTGCCATTTAGTGCCACGAGATGTCAGCCTTCTGGGCACATGGAACATTCCCGTTCGACGTCAATGGGTAGGAATTTTTCGACGGCCGAACGAGTTTTGTGCATTTTGTTCCTTTTATGTTAAACTAGGTGTAACCCGCACTTTTGCACGGAATGTATCTAGTAGAATGTGTCTTTTTGTGAAAGACTAAGAAAGATAAAAATATAATATATACAAAAATATTGTGCCTATATACTTACACTGACTTAAAGTAACATCTAAAGTTACTCTGTCTGCCTGTCTGTCTGTCCCTTTTTTCACCCTTAAACCTCTGTACCGAATTAGATGAAATTTATGTAGATAGTTTGAGTGGGAAAGGGCATAAGATTTAACGTCTTTCTAGTTTAATCCCCACCCAGGATAAAACTTTGTGATCCCACATAGTTTTATCCTGGGTGGGGATCGAACCACCATCATCCATCATCTGATGCTCTGATGAGCATGATGGTTTATTCTGTGTCTGGATGTTATTTATCTACAATATGTATGTATTTAGAAATATATGTATAAATACGTTTATCAGTTAACCGGTTTCCATAGTACAAGCTCTGCTTAGTTTGGGATCAGATGGCGTTGTGTGATATAATAATATCTTGGGACAACTCCCAAGATATTATTATATTATTATACCAAGGTATCGAATTAATAACAAACTTTTTAAAAGTCTGTTGAAAACTTTCAAAAACTATAGACTAAGTTTTTGATGATCTCACACAAATGTTGCACAACAGTAGATTCAAAATTACTCATCGAAATGACTCAAAGATTTTTTATTATTTCCCATTACTCTCCACAGTTAAAACTATTCCCATGGAATAATTACACCAACATCATTTACATACATATTGGTATGTATATGTAGGTATGTATGTTTTACATACTACTGTAGAATTCACAGACATAAAAGTCGGCTTCATACAGCGTGCGAAAATAGGTGCACGCATATATAGACGTACTAGCTGTGCCCCGCGGTGTTACTCACTGTTTATTAGCCTATGTGTTAATCCAGGGTGTCAGCTAACTCCATACCAAATTTTATTAAAATCGCTCCAGCCGGTTAGACGTGAAGAAGTAACAAACATACACACTCACAAACTTTCGCTTTTATAACACTAGCTGTGCCCCGCGGTGTTACCCGCGGTTTATTACCCTATGTGTTAATCCAGGGTGTCAGCTAACTCCATACCAAGTTTTATTAAAATCGCTCTAGCCGTTTAGACGTGAAGAAGTAACAAACATACACACTCACGTACTCACAAACTTTCGTTTTTATAATACTAGCTGTGCCCCGCGGTGCTACCCGCGGTTTTAAGCCTATGTGTTCATCCAGGGTGTCAGCTAACTCCATACCAAATTTTATTAAAATCGCTCCAGCCGTTTAGACGTGAAGAAGTAACAAACATACACACTCACGTACTCACAAACTTTCGCCTTTATAATATTAGTGTGATGTGTAAACTGGTGGTAGATCTAAGCTATAGGCCGTCTTGGTGATGATACCACAACAGTGTCAGTTATCTATACTTATCTATACTAATATTATAAAGCGGAAGAGTTTGTTTGTTTGTTTGTTTAAACGCGCTAATCTTAGGAACTACTGGTCCGATTTGAAAAAATATTTTTTTGTTGGATAGCCCATTTATCGAGGAAGGCTATAGGCTATATAACATCGCGCTACGACTTATAGGAGCGGAGCAGCGACGAGAAATGTTCCAAAAACGGGGAAAATTTACGCATACGAAGTTGCGCGGGACAGCTAGTTTATATATAAAGCGGAAGAGTTTGTTTGTTTGTTTGTTTGTTTAAACGCGCTAATCTCAGGAACTACTGGTCCGATTAAAAAAAAATCTATTTTTGTTGGATAGCCCATTTATCGAGGAAGGCTATAGGCTATATAACATCACGCTACGACTAATAGGAGCGGAGTAGCGACGAGAAATGTTGCAAAAACGGGGAAAATTTACGCATACGAAGTTGCGCGGGACAGCTAGTTCTTCCATAAAATAGTAATGTTAATACATCACTGTGTTTCGGTTGAAGGGTACTGTAGCAAGTGTAATTACTGGGCAAATGACATTTACCAACTAATGTCAAGCAGTGCGATGACATTCAGATTTGCCAAACAAGGATTTGGGTACTACTGATACTGTTAGCCGAAGAACCGACAACCGTTGGGATAAACGAGTTCTTGAGTGGAGACCGCGTCTCGCCAATCGTAGTGTAGGACGCCCTCAGGCCAGGTGGAGCGATGATTTACGCAAAACGGCTGGCAGGAGCTGGATGCGAGAAGTCGAAGATAGAACTAAGTGGCGTGCAATTGGAGAGGTCTATGTCCAACAGTGGACTGCGATAGGCTGATGATGATGCACAACCTGCTCGTCTCTTCATTTCATTTTTGACTGCCTCTGTGGCGCGGTAGGAATGTATCCGACTGCTACGCAAGAGGTCGTGGGTTCGATCCCCACCCAGGATAAAACTTTGTGTGATGAGCACGATGGTTTATTCTGTGTCTGGGTGTAATTTATCTGTAATATGTATGTATTTAGAAATATATAAGTATGTATATCAGTTGTCTGGTTGCCATAGTACAAGCTCTGCTTAGTTTGGGATCAGATGACGTTGTGTGAGTTGTCCCAAGATATTATTATTTAAGAATTGCTGATAATGAAAGAGCGGAATCTCCTACTACAAGCAATTCCTTTCTTAAAAGGCGATTTCATATAATCTAGATAAGTGAAACAGTGTAATGACAAAGGACTTTTTTTTTTTTTTCGTTGTATTTAAACAAAAAACTCGGTCGAATGATAACCGAGAGATATCGTTTGTACGTGTGTATCTATGTTTGCGTGGGTTTGTTGTTGACTTGTGAGCCGGTTTTCTGTGTCTATGTAGTATTTGCATGGTACTCTGTTATTTTTTTAATAATTTACACCTATAGAAACTGGTCGGGCGTGAGATGGATATGGACGAGTAGTTTTGTTATTTATGATGGTTTTTAGGGTTCTGGATCAAAATGAATAAATAACTCTTGTATGTCAAGATAAGGGAATCCCAAACTATAGGATTTTTTTTAAAGATAACTAGCTATGTGACATTTTGATTCCACATTACTAGCAATTCTGTTAACCCTTCCAGCTAAGCTCAATCAATGAATCGGCTTGTGTTAGGAGTGTAATGAGTAGGATTCGAACTCACTCACGATTACGAGACCAATGCCTTAGCCATTAGACTACCGCCGCTTTTTTTCCTATGATATAAAACCAGGACATTTAGTAAGTAAAGTCTTATAAGGAGTAGGTATATATAAATAAAATAATATTTATTTTTGGGATTATAAAGCCGACCCGTGCAACTTCTTATGCGTCAATTTTCCCCGTTTTCGCAACATTATTCATTGCTGCTCCGCTCCTGTTGGTCATAGCGCAATGTTATATAACCTGTGGTCTTCCCCGATTTCCGAATTCGAACCAGAAGTTCCTGAGATTATCGCGTTCAAACAAATAAACTCTTCAGCTTTATAATATAAGTATAGATTTGCAGTTGGTAAATTAACTCCAATGGATGTAACAGTTTTCCAATGGAAAATCTAAATATGTCAATAAATCCCCCGATTATATTATTAGAAAAATAGAAGATTCACGACCAACTATTTACATACCTATAAGTTTGTACGGGCCCCTCGGTTCAGGAGTCCGACTCGCACTTGGCTGGTATTTTTTTTTGCTAATAATGACAGAGGTTTTATGGTTCCATCGAATGGTCCTTGGGAAAACTTTGGTTAATTGGTTGATCGTGGTCCGTGACTCAGTAGTGTCCGAGCAGATGGAGATATCTGTGAGGTTAGGCAACGTTACCACTGTCGGTCCATAGATGGGTGACCGTTTTCAAAAATCTTACACCTCTTCGCCTTGGAGAGCACGTTAAGCCGTTGTTCCTGCGCCCAATCTCTCTTCGGTCGAAGTTCCGTCCAATCGGGATATGAGATTTAGGGAATAGAGAGTGGACTTATGTCTGCTCATACTTTGTGCTCTATAATACCTCCTGCATTGTCGGCTAGTCACTGATAAGATTGGCCGCTGAAACCGATATAGGTTATAAGACCAGTACGAGGACCTAGTTGAAAATTAGCGTCAGGCGTTAGCCTGGCATTTGCTGAACTAAGTCCTATTTTCGACATAATTGTATAAATACTAGATGTGCCCCGCGGTGTGTAGTCTGTCAGCTAACTCCATACCAAATTTTATTAAAGTCGCTCCAGCCGTTTAGTCGTGAAGGAGTAACAAACATACACACTCACATACTCACAAACTTTCGCCTTTACATTGGTGTGATAAGAACGTGTTTTTTGGAACGAACAACGCGTGATAAGGAATTGTCACGCGTTGCGAAAGGGGGCTAGACGGAAAAAATTAAGACCAAAAGTTGTAACGACACTTTTTGCTATAGTTGTAAGCCGTGCGGCGTGCGCGTGTTTCTCTGTCTGTCTCTCTCTCTCATAGAAAGCAATTTCTATGAGAGAGAGAGACAGACGTTTTTTTTTCGTTTCGTCTTTCTATTTCGCATTGAACAGTGTGGTGTCGCGACGATTAAAAAAATATTACAATTCCTTCACTAATTAATCGAAAGGAACTTCGTTCCTTCCAGGTGTCCTTTGACACCTCTCAAGTTTTTTTAATTTTTAAATTGGTATTGTGTTATTATTTTATGATGTACGTTTTATTTTTTTTCTTTGTTTGTAATGTGTAAAATTGTATTTATGTCGTAATAAATTATTTCTTATTTCTTACGTAGCTGACTGTTCCTAATATTGTATTCAAAAAGGAAATCAAAATATACATACACGTGTAATTATCGGCTTAGCAATAAAGCGTAAAATATTGGTACAAATATCTCGTTTCCGTTTTCCCTGTTGCTATGGTGATTAATAGAAATATGTACAAGGTACGGTCAAATGAAATAAGACGCTTATCAGATTAAATATTATCAATAAGGGAAAGATTGAACAAGGTATTGTTTATAACACCGGCTCCATACATTGGCCCCAGTGTTGGTCGCAACGCCACTCGTGCAACGTGTGGATATAAAAAATATAATAATAATATAATAATGTCTTGAGACAACTCATACAACGCTATCTGATCCCAAACTAAGCAGAGCTTGTACTATGGCAACCAGACAACTGATAAACATACTTATACATTTCTAAATACATACATATTATAGATAAATAACACCCAGATATAGAATAAACCATCGTGCTCATCACACAAAGTTTTATCCTAAGTGGGGGTCGAATACACGACCTCTTGCGTAGCAGTCGGATACACTCCCACCGCGCCATAGAGGCAGTCGAAAAATAAAATAACTTTGGCGCCAACATTGGGATAAGGACAATCTAGATCCACATGTTGGACGAGTGGCGTTGGGGCCAACATGTGGAGCTGGTGTTACTTAAATGACACGTGTATAAGCCGCCGACAACAAAAAGACTTCCATTATATTTTGACAAATGAAATGAAAGTATACAGGTGATATTTAATATACTAATAATAATATCTAATAATATCTTGGGACAACTCACACAACGTCATCTGATCTGATAAGCAGAGCTTGTACTGTGGAAACCAGACAACTGATAAACATACTTATATATTTCTAAATACATACATATTATAGATAAATTACACCCAGACACAGAATAAACCATCGTGCTCATCACACAAAGTTTTATCCTGGGTGGGGATCGAACCCACGACCTCTTGCGTAGCAGTCGGATGTACTCACACCGCGCCACAGAGGCAGTCTAATAACCTCCCTCTACTAGTTTCTTTACATTACACCAAATAACTTGGTAATATAGTTTAAAAAAAATTACAAGTAAACCCTTCACCACCTACTAGTAGCACGGTTAGTCTTACCGGGTTTAAGCAAAAATTAAAATCTTTATTTCTAAATATGCAATAGCACTATAATGAATGTTTTTTCTTTTTTATATATTGTGTTTTTTTTTATATAAATATATATTATTTTATTCTGTATTTTACAATGTTAATAACTACAAGCTAGATAACTCTACATACGAACTATATACATACTATTAACATTATTTACAACTTACCTAGTAAACTACAAAAAAGAGTTAGGCGTCGAAGAATTCCTCCCCATCGATAACTACCGGTATAGTGTCCAGAAGGCTGGCAGTTCTGTATTTATTTTAAGTACTTTATTATGTTATGTATATTGTGGTCTTTGCATGTATGGAATGCTGAAAGTATTGTGTAATGTTTCCGAAAAACTGTACAGACGCCCGTGAAATCACCGATGGCTTCAGCTGAAAAGCAGCGCTGCAGTCCGCTGTAGCATAAGCTGAGCTGCGGCCCTTTACACATAATGAATCTTTTGTTTACACAGCTTTGTAAAAATGTGAATTTAATAAATTATTTTTCTTCTTCTTTCTTCTTGAACCTACCACCTACTTTTGTAATACAACCATTTACCACAAATGTGAGGGACCCCGGAGTAACATCGATGTATCTTTGTCAGATTATGGGCCTTAATCTTCCAATTAACAAGGATTTTACTCCAGTAAACTAGTCTGTAGGTGGTTAAAGTCATAACTCCAAAAACAAGTGGTAGGTGTTTAAGGGTTAATATATTAAATATTTTCCAAAACTGATATTACAAAGTTATTTAGTGTTATGTAAAGAAGCCATGAGCGGTTATTAGTACACTAGCTGTCCCGCGCAACTTCGTATGCGTAAATTTTACCCGTTTTTGCAACATTTCTCATTGCTGCTCCACTCCTATTAGTCGTAGCGTGATGTTATATAGCCTATAGCCTTCCTCGATAAATGGGCTACCCAACAGTGAAAAAATTTTTCAATTCAGGCCAGTAGTTCCTGAGATTACCGCGTTCAAACAAACAAACTCTTCAGCTTTATATTATTAGTATAGATATGTATGTATTAAGAAATATTTAGGTATACTCTGCTTAGTGAGGGATTTGTTTGTTGTGTGAGTTATCCCAAGATTATTATATATTTGAAGTTTAAACCAAAATGAAGTCAAAATCCAAAATTTTAAAGAAGGAACACAAAGATTTTAGAAAACAAATAAACTAGTCTATATATCAGTCTACACGTGACCGCGGCCGTTGCAATACGGTCGAAACGTCGAGCAATAAACAAGGTATTTTACCTTAAATTATTCACGCGATTAAGACCCGTAATATATATATTTTAATAAATAAACTAGGTTATATAAATCACAACATTTTCCTTCACACATTTATGTCAATACCTAATGATATAACAAAGTGTGTGATTCTCAGAACACACATCTTTGGTGTGATTGCTTTGTTTACCTTCTTTGAGTTAAACACATAACACGTGAAGTACCTACGTCATAGTGTGGTAAAAAAAAAACAATCTTTCTTCTTTCTTTAGAGCGGTTTCAGACTAGCGTTTTATACGCGCGTTTAAGATTGTTTTTGGAAACGCATGCAGGCGCGATTTCTGCCACAGGCGCATGTACAAGCGTTGACGTGCTTATAAGCGCGTATAAGTTCTTATAGATGTCCCAGAAGCTGATAAAAATGAGGAAATTGTAATTTTGAGATAGTAGCACAAGGTTAAGGTAAATAGGTCATATACCTACTAGGACGTACAAGTCTTGATCGTTGTATTTTTTCAATGAATTAGTTTAATTTAATTTAACGGTTCATTATCATTTACTGTTCCAATATAACTAAGTATATAAGTATCATAACTGGTTTTTTGACAATAAAATATAGCCTATGTTTCTCCCCAATAATGTAGCTTTCTAATGGTGAAAGAATTTTTAAAATCGATTCAGTAGTTTCTGTGCCTATTCAATGCAAACAAACAATTAAATATTTGATATATTTCGGAGCTTAATCGCGTGAATTATTTAAAGATACGAACCTTTTATTTATTGTTGTTCCGAGTCTGGGTGTACTTTGCGTCAATGTATATTTGTAAAGTACCTATCCGAAACAGATGGACTGTTCGCTAGTGCGGAATAGTCATATAAAACCATATCGGGGCACGCACAATGTAGGATTCCATACACCCATCCCCCCCCCCGCCCCCCCGCCTCCGGGATAATTCACGCGATTAAGTCCCGAAATATATCTAATATGTATGAAAATCACGAAAGTTTAAAAACAATAAACAATCAAATCTTGCCTCTTTATAATATTAGTATAGATAAAGATATGTACATTTAAGAATACCTACATGTTTCAACGAAAAAGTACGAGTATCAAACGTCATGATCGCAGTAGGAGCTACTGTTAGTTAACATTGCCATTTTTTTTTTTTATTTGTTTCATTAGATTCTGGTACACCTATACTGACTTACTACTACCGTTTAGGCATGGACGCCCGAAATATGCCAGTGTAGGCGAATCAGGTTAATTGAAATAATAATAATAATTAATTTATTTGCGTAAATATGGGTATAGCACGTGGAATCTTTAGTATACTTTAAAATAGTTTTACCATATTTTGCTCTAGTTTTTCCACTCACTTACAATGTTTTTTACACAAATTCACTTACCACATAAAATTATTTTCGACTAGTATATTGAAATATAATACAATCAATTGAAATATAATCGTATTTCAATAAAAAAAAACAAATGTCAAACCAATAACAAAAAATAACAATAATAAAAAAAACAACGAACTAAAAACAATAATAAAATATAAAATATGGGAGATCAATAAAATAAAGAATATACAATCGCTTCACTAGGTTGTTTAATTAGAAATGCCATCTTAGAGTAATTATGTATTAAATGCGTTAAATATAAATAAACTTAAACAAACGCATAAGCCAAAACGTCCGTAAAAGACGCTAGTTTGAAACCGCCCTTACTTCATAGATTTCGTATCTACGACCTACAACTCATGACTCAGACCCACCGAGTCACAATACCACTGAACCATAAGCACTTGAAAAATGTACAAAAAATAGCATATAAACACATGGGGTGTGCAATAAACTATTTTTTAATCGATTTTTTATAAACAGCTACATATAAAATTATGTGCAATTAGCATATCAACCAACGGACAACCGTTTGCAAAGGTCAACTAGGGCTCTTTGCATATAATTATGTAACTAACAATAATATAGGTAATTAGAAACACTCATGCGTTTGCAACTAACACAAAACCGATAAATGTTATATTTGTTTGAATCCGACTTATTTTCGCCTTTATTTTGATACCGAAAATAATTGTGTGAATCAAGAATCAAGACTGAAGGCAGCCATTTTGCTTTTGAAAAAAAAACTTGTCTATGTTACCCGAAATCATTTAACGATTCTAACAATACACTAATCATCTTAATCTGTTTATGCGTTTGGAAGTGGTGGTGGATATATTTAAATATAACATATTTTGGACTGTCTCGGTGGCGCGGTGTCCCCCGGGACTTAAGCCTTAAGCCCTACTGTGGGAGTTATATTTTGACACTGTTGGGCACAGGTCTCCTCAGAAGAATCTAGTTATCCTGGGAATATTTGCCATAGTCGTTGCGCTTGGCAAGCGGGTTGGTGATCGCAGTAAGGCTATAGAGTATGCAGAGGACGCTGCTGCTCGTCCATCGGTGTGAAATCCCTTAGGTCCTCTTCATACTTTCCGGTTTCAATCCGACGCTAGAGGTAATTGTGTATAAATGCCATTTTATTTATTTAATTACAGAGACGTACTATTGTTCACTAGTGAGTAGGTAAATGAAAATGCACGAATTAATAATGAACCTATAATTGATGAGGCATCGGTCTCGCAATCGTGAACTCGCAGTTTCGATTCCTACCCATTACACTACCGACGTGAACCCACTCCTAGCACAAACCATTGAGCTTAGCTGGAGGGGTTAACAGGATTGCTAGTTATCTTTTTTTTTTTTAAAGATAAAATTTTTTTGTCCACCAAAGTGTTTAAACATATGGAAAATTTGCCTCTTTTCCTCAGCCTGTATTTTAGTTTAAACTTCGTTTAACCATCTGCGCCATACATTACAGAGGTCAATTAAATTGGACTGTTCCGCGGGTGTAGCCGCTGGAGTAAGACCTTAGATATAAACTAGAACCTACCTTTAGTACTAACCCGTACTCACACTAACATCCACATATACAAGAATCGTATACACAATTTTAATTCCTACCGAACTACTTATTAGAACGGTTCCACATTCCTTTTCGTAGGAAGCGATTGAGAATGTCTGCTCTTAAGGGGATTATTTCCCATAGCCGTAGGAATGTTTGCGGTTTGTAAGATAGGTAATACTTAAATGTGTTAAGAAAAATTCTGACTTGAATTGGATTCCGCAATTGGTACTTAGCAAAGTGGTCTATGACTTACTCGATCTGAGTGTCTAGAAAATTGACATAAACGGACGAAACCGCGCGTATGAACATTTTAACACGCTTTCAGTACCTTCATATGTCGGTTATTGCGATAAAAACTATCCTATGTCCTTCTCCGGGACTTTCATCTAAATCAGTTTAGCTGTTTGAGCGTGTAAGCATAACAAACAGACAGACACACAGAAATACTTTCACATTTATAATGGTATGGATGTTAGTATGTAACATAATCTTTGAACGTGTTTACACTCACTTCAGAACGTCGGATTTAATTGAAACTTCGATAAAACGGGATTTTTGGAAATTCATCCCCTAAGAGAGTAAAACAGTAGTTGTTAGTTTATATGAAACTCCGCCAGTTTTGAAGTTAGATGTGTGGAATTTCGTATTTGGCTTATTGAACAAATTTCGGTGTTCAAATCAATCGGTGTAAAAATCAACCCCCAAGGGGGTAAACTACTAAAACTAAATATATAAAACTCAAACACACATTATTTTGTAAATAAAAACAAGTAATATGTAAACGAAAACAAGTAAGGCGCCAATTCAAACAAAAAAGCTCAGAGGCTGCCAAGAAACTCATTTTATAAATCATCAAGTCATATTTACAGTAATGATTTTATTATTCTTGTTAACATGTCAGTACATCACAAAAGAAACCTTATTGAAACAGAGTTTGGGCTAGGCTTAAATGGCTGAATGAATGAGTGAAGACTTTCATTAATATATTAAGTACTAACTTATAAGATATATAAGTCAGCCATTAAACAGAACACAAAGAGTAAGTCAACGGTTTAGTGAGGAGCAGACGGTGGCAGGTGGCGACAATAGACGTGACTCACTACACTACACACCATAAATAATAGCCCACTGCACTTGATGGATTATTGGCAACGTAAATTGTTTTATTACTAACAAAACCAATAATATTAATTTGACTGCGCCTGTGGCGCGGTGGGAGTGTATCCGACTGCTGCGCAAAAGGTCGTGGGTTCGATCCCCACCCAGGATAAAATTTTATGTGATGAGCACGATGGTTTATTCTGTGTCTGGGTGTTATTTATCTATAATATGTATGTTTTTATCAATTATATGTATGTTTGTGGCCGTGTGGTACCGGCTTAAGAATAGTATTACCCCATCTCTTCCCGTGGGTGTCGTCGAGGTGACTAAGGGATTTCACACCGGAGGACGGGCAGCAGCGTCCTCTGCGTACTTAAAGCCTTACTGCGATCGCCAACCCGCTCGCCAAGCGTGGTGATTATGGCAATTACCCCCAGGATCTACATACTAGTAGGTTCTAATGGGGAGACTTGTGCCCAGCAGTGGGCCATCATATGGGTTGATATGTATGTTTTTAGAATTAAATAAGTATTTTTATCTGATATCTGGTATCCATAGTACAAGCTCTGCTTAGTTTGGGATCAGATAGCGTTGTGCGAGTTGTCGTTTGTTATTATTTTTAATAATAATGGTATTCTAACTGGTTTCAACGCAACATATATTATAGTGCACAAAACTAATGGTCTCTTAAACGATGTCCTCCTTATAGACTACGCAAGATATATTATAGTGCACAAGTGTATGCGCAGACACAAGTGCACTCTCTATTTCTTCACTCTCATAGCCTATTTGGATGGAAATCTGACACAACCGGAGAGATAGCACAAAAGTATGCGTAGACAAAAGTGCACTCTCGATTCTCTTACTCTTATAGCCTGTGTCCAATGTGATAGAAATCCGACACGGAGAAAGATTAGACGCAGGAACGCAGGCTATATGTGACGTCTGAGGCATGGAGGGGAGTGGCATTTCCGGAAAGCGGTTACCCATTTATGATAGTGATTATGTTTCGATATTCCATGTCCGGAAGCGATGTAAATGTGTATGTTGGAGATAAGAAACTTTTCTTCTGTACTCCCGTTGTTTTACTATGCGGGATCGTACTTTATTTTTTATAGAACCTCAAATAAGTTTTCATAACCCACAAAGCTGTAAACAATAGCGTTTTAAAAACATTATTAAAAGATCCACAAATGTTTTCATTATTTTTGGTTTTCAGTTAAATAAACTTGCTAACTACATTTTTATTAAGACAGATGAGTCACAATTCATTTTTATTCAAAAATAAAATCTTTTTATCGAACCTGTTTCATTAAAATGTAAATCTGAAACAGTTAGTCGTAATAAATTAATGAACCTATTATATGGGTTCCTCTGGCGCTAACCTTTCATACAATTAATCAAATTCACGCAACGACAAATAAATGACCTTTTAATTGTACGCGACAAAATCGTATGGGTGGACTTTCTTTCTAATAATATGCGGGGTAAGGGTTAAATGGGTGTTGTAACCCTTTCATTTGAATATAAAAATAATTTGCCACGTGGTCTGTTTTATTTTTTAATCAAAATTCCATTACAGGTTGACAAAGTGTGATCTGTCAACCTGGGGTTTTCATTTTGATTTCGTAATTTGGTATTTATGTATATTTTACATAGGTTCTTTATTTTTGTCAAAGGATTTTTCTATCACTCTTTTTGAATCATTTCTTCAAATTAATTAGTAATTGGAGAGTTATTTTCGCATTTAATTATGGCTTTATGTAATATTTTATTCGCTAGCAGAAATAAATCAATCAACAAATAAAACATATTGTTAGTATAAGCGAAAGAAAATCTTAAAAAATACTTGACCCAAGAAGCAAAATTTTACCAGACACGTAGTGAATAAGTATAAGAGCGCCAAATAAATTCAAATCAGATGAAATTCTAAATGGGTAACTAAAGTCTGAGGTAAGTTTGTATTCTGGGTAACGTAAAGTCTTGAGTAAATCATCAATTTTTTTTTAAATTATTTAAATTACTAAATACCTAATTTAAATCATCAATTTTTTTTAAATATTTAAATTACTGAATACCTAATTAACAAAAAAATTAGGAGTACATTTTCAGATCTTTTAGAAATAATCAACCAAGTATTAACAAAAATAATTTAAAATCATTTGAGGCAAACATTTCGGGCCTACAGTGTACTCCACCACCTGTTTCTTCAGTTGGGTTTCTATACCAAACATCTACATATTCCGCAACAAATATAAACTTTAAACATAATACATCGACTCCTTCACCTATACACAACACAACTACTACCATTTCTAAGCAGAAATGTATTAAAAACATTCTGCAAAACTCAAAGTTTTGTTACAGGTAAGCCGGGTCAGTTGTGTGGTATTTTTTTAAGTTTCGGATATGGTTTTCGAAGACGAATATACGTCGAATTAGGGCGAGGGGGAGGTAAGTATAGTAAGTGGTTTTTTGTGTAAAAAACTTGTTAGTTTCTGCGAAATTTGTGATGTATTCTTAGAAACTTTGTGAGTTAGTAAAACAGGTATAGATGTGTTTTGGTAAAAGTTTTGTTGTTTAAGTCATGTACCGGTATTATAGATAATATTGATATTATTTATTTTTAGAAAAGTCAAAGATTTTTAATATTTAAAGTGTACACGGTACATCATCACTACTTAGTATAAAACAACGTCATTTTCTGTCCCTATATTCCTATGTATGCTTAAATCTTTAAAACTACTTAACGGATTTTGATGCGGTTTTTTTTTAATAGATAGGAAGGTTTATATGTATAATAACATCTAATAAATAGTTGAGAAATGGAGCGAAGCAGCAATAAGAAATGTTGCAAAAAAAAGGGAAAATTTACGCAGACGAAGTTGCGCGGGTCAGCTAGTCTAATTAAAATGTGTTTAATGGTTACTCATGCGTTGGACACATTCATAAAACACTTTTTATTATGGGTGATTTTGTTTTATTAATTTTCTGATTCAATTTTATTTCTATTACTATTTTTATTTCTCTAGTACAACTTGCAATTATTATATCTATATTATGCCTACTGCCAATTTCAAAAAATGTTTAATTTATGTATTGTCTTAACATTAATCTAATTTTGACTGCCTCTGTGGCGCGGAGGGAGTGTGTCTGACTGCTACGCAAGAGGTCTTGGGTTCGATTCACACACAGGACACCACTTTGTGTGATCCACAAATTGTTGTTCCGAGTCTGGGTGTACATAGACACAGGCCTTGTACCCTACTGCGTGAGTCGTCTTTAAAAAAAAACTGTTTTTTCCATACTGTGTATCTACTGCAATTTAATTTGTGTTATCTGGGATTTCAGCTGAAGATTAACGCTGCAAGTTTTATTTGTAGCTGTTTGATGAGCTATGACCCTTTAAAGTCACAATATCCACTAATTATACTGAACATTTCAATACCTGTGTGCGCCAACCAAGCTTCTACCTACACGCTTCAAGTACTTCTGTATATCTCTCTTCGTATAATTTGATGTGTTTGGCATTTGTTTGTTGTGTTTTTATTTGTGTATATTAATGTCGTTTATTTTAATTTATTAAAATTAATTTTGAATGTGTACTGTAAATGATCTATCTTCTCCTTCTTCTTATCTATATCTATACTAATATTATAAAGCGGAAGAGTTTGTTTGTTTGTTTAAACGCGCTAATCTCAGGAACTACTGGTCCGATTTGAAAAATTCTGTTTTTGTTGGATAGCCTATTTATCGAGGAAGGATATAGGATATAACATCAGCATAGCAGAAATGATAGATGTTGCAAAAACGGGGAAAATGTAGACGTACGAAGACTTACTTATATAAAAGTCCTGATTCATATATAGCTCGAGGGTTAAAGTTTTGTTTGATGATGTTGTTTTATTTTCAAATCAGGGATACTTAAGATTTTAAGGAAACTGGGTGCACAAGTACATATATGCGAACGAAGTCTCGGACAAAAAACTTACATTCAAAATGGCTAAACGATTTTTTATCAAAATAAAATATATTTTTAAAATAATTATTATGATCATTGAGCCTTTTTATTAGCTGTCACAGCACACAAATCAGTCATGTGTCACCCGACCCGTAATAACTAAAATACTGTGTAATAACGAATCTAATGACACCTCATTCATCGAAATCGAATGTAAATACAAAAAAAACGGGCAGGCGCATGTCGGACCATGCTCAGTGTAGGGGTTCCCTAGAATAATTTCATCAGCAGAAGAGCGTATGTTTATGGCACTTACAACCTGTTGTCGAAAAACGCAGTTTTTCAGCAATAACTCAATGACAGTATATCCGATAATGCCCCAAATAATTTTAGTCTAAAATACTTATTGAGCGCTACCTTTGTGATTTTTACACACACTTTTGGACACAACTTATGCAACTTACGGAGCGATTATTTCTAAAAATATTTACTAGAAAATAGTCAATAATCAAAACAGTTTACTTGAAACTTTTAAATGTTTTAGAAAGACCTGTCGAATGATGAGCCACACGATGATGATTGCTTAAAAAAAAAATTTAGCTATCAAACTAAGTAGCGGCTACTACAAGACGTCTTTTCACAAAATTTCATCAATATTCATTAAGTAGTATTTGTGTAAAATGCCTATGACATACGGACGGACAGACAGACAGACAGACAGACGGACATGACGAAACTATAAGGGTTCCGTTTTTGCCATTTTGGCTACGCTAAAAAAGGACAAGTATAAGTCAGACTAGCCCACCGAATGTACAAATTTGTAGACACCATATCTAAACTTTAAACTAATAATAATAAAAAGAGAAAGATTTACATTTTGGAATGCTTGTAACGATTAAACTCAAAAACTATTGGACAGATTTCATAATTTTTTCACCATTAGAATGCTACATTATCCCTGAATAATATAACTTATATTTATTACTAGAACCAAAATAGGGATCCCTATGTCTACCCTTGCGAAGCAGGGACGGGTCGCTCGTTATAAATAATTCAGGAATCGAGTCTCGCCATTTTTTTGAAGACTATATTTTTTATGAATTAATTACAAATGTAAAGTTTTCTGACTTTTCCTACTTGTAGTGTAAGACAGTATTACTTGCCAAATTTCATAGTTCTAGGTCAACAGAAAATACCCTATGAATTATGATTCCCCCGCGAGCTTTTTTGCGGCATAAACAGCCGTATCTTTTTTTTACTATAACTTAGAAGTTTGTTTTTTTTTACATCTAGGTATATGGGACCGTAGACTTCAGTATATGGTTTTAATTTTAACTTGATACCTCCACACGTTCCCGAGATAAACGGTCTCGACAGACAGACGGACAGACAATAAAGTGATCCTATAAGGGTTCCATTTTTTTCCTACGGAACACTAAAACTGCTAAAATCATAACCCTTCCTTTTTTATCAACACCAACGCCAAGTTAAAATCAGTGTCTAATCCAGAAAACATAACCCTCCATTATTTTTTCATTAACAATCCCAATACCCATCTTATTTTTAAATGGTCATTAATCCGTAACCCGTGGGTTATTAACAGCGGGTCCGTGGGACCGTCCCACACTGCACTGCGGAGTGTGACGGGCGTAGGGTTACCGAGATAACCGGTGACTTGCCGATACAGGGTGGGGTAAAAATATCCCGAGGCTTTTTGGTGTTTGTTGTGTGATTTTTTAGGCTTTGATGTGAAGTGTTATTTGTGGCTATGTTTGCGATGTTTTAAAATAGATGGGTGATTTTGTTGTGTAAAATTAGAACTTTGGTATTTTTCTTTGCTTATTTATTTTTCTTTTCTTTTTTAAAAAAAAAAGAGATGACTCCCGCAGTTGGGTACAAGCCCTGTTTCGCGGGAGACTTTACAAACACACAAGTCAATGACACAAAATATACCCAGACTTGTGGTGTGTGGGAATCGAACCCATACGGGACCGTTGTGTAGCAGTCGGACACCCTCCCACTGCACCACAGAGGTGGTCTTTTATTTATGTTACTTTTAGTAATAAGAATTAGGTTATTTTCAGTTTCGTTCATGTAAACGTTGAATATTCAACGTTTACTCGTTGAATTTCATTGAAATACTAATAATTATTAGTATCTATTCGAGGGGTTAGATACAAAAAGATCTCATATTTCAACTATTCTTAATCTCTCAATTTCTTGTTTATTACGAGAGATTTAATCCAAATGTCCTATTATTATAGTGTGTTATAATTAGTTTTTAGTATATAAGGAAAATGCCTTTTTTCACGATTCCCCATCGTCCGGGAGTCGATATGGCTAGTTTGGATATGCCCCTACTGAAAAACCTAAACGCATTGCTGCAAACGTCCCATATTTAAAACCAAAATCAACATACATTTTTTTTTTATTTCCCAACCCCTCTACATAAAACAGCAGCCTGTATCTCAAGACGTTGTCCAGCTCTCTGGAGCTGAACGCATCGTATTCACACGCATAATCGTTCAATTGTTCTACACTAACTAGACCAACAGATATTATGTAATTAAATATATACACTCACTTTTCATAGCACCGACTTCATTCAATAAACGAACTTAATAAATACAAAAATTGCATTTTTGAAAGATAGAAAAATTTAAAGTCCAGATCTAGGAATCGAACCTGAGACTTCCGTAAGCCAAACCAGGGCCGGAATCGAACCACCTACTTAGCTGGAAAGAAAAAATCGATCTTTCAAATATGCAATTATTGTATTTATAAAGTAATTGGCAAGAAATGCCTATAAAAAATGCTATGAACGAACTTCAGTTTTTAATTAGAAGGTTTTTTGTTCGGTCATTTTCAGTTTTGGTTTAGACGACAACTATTAATTTTAATCGAAGCGTTTCTTTTACCCGACTCCGATAGAAAGCGTATATTGTTTTTCGTGCGTACGTTTACATCTCTATATGTCCTTTTCCTTGGGCACGATATACAGCTCAAACGGCTTGACAGATCTCATAATGTCAGGTGTCGATTTGGACTCGTTTCTATTGTAGGAGTGACATAGATTATACAACCCGGCTGAATACCCATCTGAAAGACTATAAAAAACAATATCCTCACTAAATGATCACCCATCTATGATGTGACCGTGGCAAGGTTGCTTGACCTTGTAAATATGTTTAAATGTTTCTAATTTCAACATTTTTGTATTTTTAAATAGACATTTACCCATCCCTGTATACACTGTGATAACATAGCTAAACGTCAAATCCTTTACCGAAGGTAACCTCTATATCATTTAACAAATATCAACAACAAAAATTAACGAGAAAATGGGCAATTTTTATACGCCATTTGCCGTCTCTCCCCTAAGGAAATCCCTAAAATGGGACCCATTAATTAATGGGATACGTAATGGCAGTTTCTCAGTGTGGCCAGCCATAAATTTATTAATTAAGTCAAGTGTTCTAAGCTTTTTTTTCGGCAGGTAACACTATGATATATTTCAGTGAGGATCTTAGCACAACATTAGTTTTGTTAATTGATTTATGGGTTTTCTTGTGTGTTGGTTTAATAGCCACTGTTGACTGCTAGCTCCTAAGTTATAATTTCCTCTTAATTAATAAGCTAATGTATTTGTAATTGTTATTTATTAAAAAACTTTATGCACAGTAATTGCACAAATTCGGACTTAATGCTAAAAGCATTACATACATACGCATAGCTCGACTTAATCGCGTAAAATATTTAAAGGTACGAACCTTTTATTTACTCGACGTTTCGATCGAATTGCATCGATCGTAGTCATGGGTCGACTCACGTTCAACAAAGGTTCGTAACTTTAAATATATATAGGCATCGGTCTCGCTATCGTGAGGTCGCGGGTTCGAATCCTACCCATTATACTACCGACGTGAACCCACACCTAACACAAGCCTTTGAGCTTAGCTGGAGGGGTTAACAAGATTGCTAGTAATGTGGGACTCAATCCCACATTGCTAGTTATCTTTAAAAAAAAAAGATGAAGAATTTGTTTGTTTGAACGCGGCAATCTTATTAACTACGGGTTTTTTTATTGAATTGAAATATTATTTTTCTGTTGGATAGCCCATTTATCGAGGAAGGCTATAGTCTATATAACATCACGCTACGGTCAATAGGAACGGAGCTGCTGCTCGTATTTTTTTTCCGTTTTTGCAACATTTCTCATTGCTATGAGAAATGTTGCAAAAACTGGAAAAAATTACGCTGGGCAGCTAGTAACTTAATATATTTAAACATCATGAAAGTTTAAATACAATCATTCTCTAGCAGTCAACCTTAAAGTGATGTAAAAATAATCATAGAAGTAGGCGCAGTAAACTTGTTGGGATCTAAACTATATAATAATATACTATATCGTACATACATGAAAACGAAATAATAATATAAGTACATACACACACATACATACAAATAAATATACACACCTATTGTATTATGTAGGTTCCTTTATCTGTCAACCATAACGATACAGTATTGTTTTGAATAGACGAAAGATTTTGTAATACCAGCTGACCCTCGCAACTTCGTCTGCGTGAATTTGCCCCGTTTTTGAAAAAAATAAAAACGCAATTAAAAATTTAAAAAATATCTTTACAACCTATTCTCATACCTAGGTACCAAATATATAAAAAAATATGAAATAATAAATCAAAAATAAAAATAAAAAAAATAATCGTTACTAGGACTTAAACTGGGGTCTTCTGGTCTCCGTCTTACGAATTATCGGTCAGGGTCACGTGAATCTGACGCGAGACCCATACCAAAAAAGTGCACGCAACTTCATCTGCGTCAATTTTCCCAATTTTTGCAACAATTTTCATTGATGTTCCGCTCCTATCGGCCGTAGCGTGATGTTATATAACCTAAAGCCTTCCTCGATAAATGGGCTATTCATCAATAACATATTTTTCTAATAGAAATTTGAACTAATAGTTCCTGAGATTATTGCGTTCAACCAAGCAAAGAAACTCTTCAGGTTTATAATATTAGTAGATACTTATAGATACAAAAAATGTTAATTACAATCTACAATGACTCAACATTGCTGAAGGGTAATTAAAAATAAATTTGCAACGAACTGTTGGACGGCCACCGGATATCCGGTAATAACCGGTAACAACCGGTAAAATAATCCCAGTAATTATGCCGGGATAAGTTTAACAGAAGATATTTGTTTATAATCTCGGGATTATTAAATATTGTGCAAAGCAAAGGTACCAAATAAATAAATTGTTCAACAAATATCTTGTAAATGATCTTAAAGGTAAAAAATAACCTTAAATTTAAATAAACCTATCAATTTGTTACGTTATACTATATAAAAGACATAAAAGCTTGTGCAGTTTTTTTTTCAATACTCATAATTTAGGCAACTTCGAGAATTATAATTAATGATATATTTTATTATATTATTTATTATTATATCTTGGGACAACTCACACAACGCTTTCTGATCCCAAACTAAACAGAGCTTGTACTATGGAAACCAGACAACTGATAAACATACTTATATATTATTTATCGATATTGTTAAATAATTACTCGTTGATTATACCTAAATTTAGATTAAAGTTCGTCAACAATTGTATTAAGATCCGACTTCCGTAGCATAAGGACAAAACTCAGTGGTTTATTTGTGCTATGATTATTGTAAATTGTATGTTTTTATAATTCAATAATAAAAAAAATGTGTGGCACTCGGGGACTGCCGCAATTCACGGACACAAAGTACACCCAGACTCGGAAGAACAATTTGTGGATCAGACAAAGTGGTGTCCCGTGTGGGAATCGAACCCACGACCTCTTGCGTAGCAGTCGGATACACTCCCACCGCGCCACAGAGACATCATTTATGCAGTATTTCTTTTTTTTTCTTTTCATTACATTTTGGAGCAGCTCGTCTCGATCCGTGCGAGCTTCGTACAGTCGTACCATATACATATACGTTAAGCGAACGCTCGGCCGAGCTACATGGTAGGCGGAGTGGGGGTGTTAGGTTTTATTTTCGTTACGGAATTTCTTGATTCGGTCGCCGCGCTCAAAACCCCCAATAGAAGCTATGCAATAGCTTAAAAAAAAGATGATAAAAATCCTGATTGATTCTACTTCATCGATTGTACCTACTACACTGCATTTTGTGTAAATATGTGCAGCACATCATCAGGAAAATCTGGCAACAAGCTTTGTATCATGCAATTCTCATAACAAATTTCAATCAAAATCAACTCAGTTTTTTCGGACATAGTGATAGAGTTTTAGTGTGAAATAAACTATCTCGGTGATAAGAAGCGGGTTGGTGATGGAAGCAAACAAACAAAACCCTTCAAATTAGAATTTAAGTAGGTTTAAGGGATTAGTTGGCTGTATGTGAGTTGTCCCAACTTTAATATAAATACTTATTATTAAAAGAAACCGACGAAACAAGCCGTCCACAAACAGCCAAACAAAACATTCACGAATATTCAAACGCTAGAGCTCTTGTTCATGGCCGTTGATGTCCCTGATAAAGGGAGCGTGTGAAACCACCATTAAACACAACGTAAGATAGGTATAGCTGAAAATTCATAACGAATTGAATTTACAATCCAACATATTGCGAATTTATTTGAAGCGTTAACTCGGGCAGTACTAATTAAACTGGGTTTTGCTGGTTGTATCAATAACTGTAGAATGCACATGCAACATGCGGCATGTGGCATACCTACATGCTGAATTTGCGGCATGTTATTTTTTGAAATTATATACATTACGGGTAGACTTAGATACCTGTGACCACGGCCGTTGCAATACGGTCGAAACGTCGGGCAATAAACAAGGTATTTTACCTTAAATTATTCACGCGATTAAGACCCGTAATATATGTAAGTATTTTCATAATGTGTACAAATCGCGAAAGTTTATCAACATTTATGTTATTTTTTTTAAGCACAACTCCCGCCTTAGGGTACATGCCATGTGTTGCGGGGGTCTTTACAAACATACGAGTCACGGACACAAAGAATACCCAGACTCGGAACAACAATTTGTGGATCACACAAAGTGGTGTCCCGTGGGAATCGAACCCATGACCTCTTGCGTAGCAGTCGGACACACTCCCACCGCGCCACAGAGGCAGTTATGTTTATTAATTTGGAATTTACTTGTCATTTTACTACTACACCAATCTCTGAAGACGAAAGTATTCAGTCAGTGTGTCCTACCTACCAGTGATGACCTACAGCGCCGAGACGAGGACACTTACGGTTGGGCTACTCCACAAATTGCCTGACTGCCTTTGTGGCGCGGTGGGAGTGTGTCCGACTGCTACGCAAGAGGTCGTGGGTTCGATTCCCACACGGGACACCACTTTGTGTGATCCACAAATTGTTGTTCCGAGTCTGGGTGTACTTTGTGTCCGTGACTTGTATGTTTGTAAAGTCCCCCGCGACACAGGGCTTGTACCCTACTGCGGGAGTCGTCTTTTAAAAAAAAAAAAAAAAATTCAAAGTCACGCAGCGGGCTATGGAGCAAGCTATGCTTGGAGTCTCTTTGAAGGATACAATTCTCAACGAGGTCATCTGACAAAGAACCAAAGGTACCGACATAGTGCGCAGGTTAAGCACGCTGAAGTGGCAATGAGCTGGTCATATTTGCCGAAGGATCAATGACGAGTCCTAGAGTGAAGACCGCGACTCCCCAAACGTAAGGAAGGACGAACCCCAGCCAGGTAGACCAACGACCTAAAGTAGGTCGCTGGAATGAATTGGATGCGGAAGCTGGAGACCGATCAGTGGACCGATACAGGCTGATTCTTTTTTTTTTTTTTTTAGATTTATATTAAGCGTCTTCCAGACGGTTGGAAACAAGCCTTCCCGCCAAGGTGACCTTCCTTGTTTCCAACAGTGTAGACGGCTGTTGCAAACCAAATTACTCGGTACTTGGTTTACAACAGCCGTCTACACTGTTGGAAACATGCATCTCAACTTGGTTTGTACGTTTGTTTCCAACCGTCTCGAAAACGCTTTATTGTAACTGAAAGTGGTAGAAATAAATAGATTTACTTTTGTGTCTTGGTCCAAATGGATGGTACTATTGGTCCAAAAAAAGAAGCGAGTAGTTTATAAATGGGTGTCCGTTTTTGAAAGAATTTCATACCACTTTCTGCCTTGGAGATAATTATGATAATAAAATTTTATGAGCTACGGGTCTTAATCGTGTATTTTTTTTATTTTAGGGCTAAATACCTTTGTTTTACTGCCCGACGTGCGACGTTGCGACCGTATTGCAACGGCCGTGGTCACGGGAAGACCAGTCTACCCGCAACCACGACCACAGCTTATAAAATTCTATAATTGGAGATTATTTTTTATCTATACTAATAATATAAAGCTGAAGAGTGTGTGGAGGGCAAGGTGTTAAGTCCCTCCAACACAAAGGGAGGATCCTCCGACCAGGCGAGGTGATCGTGCCTGGCGGGCCGCGGCCCAACGGTTAACGTTGGGAACTTGTATTTATAGTTAGCAGCTGTGAAAACTTCTATATCGCGATTCAGGATTTGGCGCGAGCTGTCAAGTGTCAATTTATTTTTTATTTTTATTATATGTGGGTACCGCCACATCACTCCCCTCCGAGACCGGAGGTTGATTGTCTTTGATGAGTCAGCTGTCGTCGCTTTCTTGAGGAGCGTGCCAGTGCCAGTGTAGAGTAGTTCCAGTGAGTCGGAACTTGATTCCGCTAGTCCCAGTGAGTCGGAACTGAATGCCGCTAGTTCCAGTGAGTCGGAACTGAAATCCGCTGAACCCAGTGAGTCGGGTAGTAGCTGCGGTGTGCGGTGCTGCGGTGCTGCGTAGTGGCTGGCTGCTGCGTAGACGGGAGAGATGTGCTCTGCTTACGAGTACCGTAGGTGCAGTGTGCTGTGCCTAGACGCTGGAGAGGCCGTAGGGATGACCAGGCTGGAGCGTTCGCTGCAGGCGTGTGGTATCCCAGTAGAGGCCGGATGCTGGCTGGCTGTGACTTAATTACCGCTCATATCTATGGGAGTGACGGCGAGTGTGGCGATGACGCTGCTGCTGCTGCTGAAGGCTGCTTCCAATCACGTCGGGGTCACCACTGTGGAGGGCAAGGTGTTAAGTCCCTCCATTTATTTTATTTTTATTATACTAGGCAAGGTGTTAAGTCCCTCCAACACAAAGGGAGGATCCTCCGACCAGGCGAGGTGATCGTGCCTGGCGGGCCGCGGCCCAACGGTTAACGTTGGGAACTTGTATTTATAGTTAGCAGCTGTGAAAACTTCTATATCGCGATTCAGGATTTGGCGCGAGCTGTCAAGTGTCAATTTATTTTTTATTTTTATTATATGTGGGTACCGCCACAAGTGTATTTGTTTGTTTGAACGCCATAATCTCAGTAACTACTGATTTGAATAGAAAAGTTATTTCACTGTTGGATAGTCCATTTATTGAGGAAGGCTCTATGGGATATAACATCACGCTATGACTAATATGAGCGGAGCAGCAAAGAAAAACGTTGCAAAAACGGGGAAAATTTACGCAATAAAAGTTGCGCCGGTCTGCTAGTAGTAAAATAATTGTCAAAATTATTGCATTTGAATACTTCTTCCAAACGAAATCATTATGAATACTTAGTCTGATAAATCTAACAGAAAATAAAGAGCCACAACACATCGTGTAATGATAAATCATTCTTCTGTATAAAGCTGAAACACAGTATACCTATATGGAAGTAAAAAGTCCACTTGCAAGCCAACAAAAAAATCTTCGCACACTCTGACACGCATGTCCGTACAATCTCAAATCGCGCAGTCTCGGCTGTCGTTCGACCGAGATCTGTTTACCTGCTGTCTATGTGAAGGTGAGCCTGTTTTTGCTCGTTCTAGGGAGTTGGTTTTCTGTACTACATAATTCGTGGATGAGGGAACACGAAGCGTGCAAATGAGACGCTTATTGTATTCGCTTGTAATTTATAGTGTGCAGGTCTTTTTGTGGTGAACAGTTGTTCGGAGGCATCTTAACCTAGTTTTCATATTAAAATGTAAGAAATATGTTAGTAGGTATATTTATTGTGTAGTGCAGGTGAGCTTTTGCGTCGCCTCGCGGGTCAAAAGAAATGATTCCAAACTTTTTTAAAGTTTTAGCCAGAATGTTCTTTTGCTAAGAATAATATTTACATTTTTAGTGTTCTGTAGCCAAAATGGCAAGCCCGCAGCTTAGCTCTGAGACTGTTAGTGTTAGAAGACTGTAATTTTGCGTGGATACACATATTAGTTATGCCGACAAAGTGAAAAAAAAATCTATGAAAACTTTTTTTTTAATTGTACCCCTAAAATGTAAAGTAGGGATGTGATTTTTTTTTCAACTACTACATCGTGTGGGGTATCATTAGATAGGTATTTTAAAAACTTTTAGGGGTTGTAAAGATCATGTTTAGATTTAGGGATCCGTTCCGGATCCGTTTGTGAAATATTAAGCTTTAAAGTGCAAATTTTTGTTAGAGTCAAGTGTCCCCCGCCCCCCTGCCATGTTGTTAAAGAAAAACTATCACAGTAACAGCTGATCAATTGAGAAGTAACAAAATTTACCCATTAAAAATTATTATTAACATAGCGTTGTAAATATGAAACAAAAACAACAGAAAACCCACTTCTTAAGCTGTATTATTCGGATGAACGGGGGAAGGGGACTACGGAACTCTATATTATGCGTGGCCCGACATACACTTACCCGGTTTTATTTGTTATATTTCTATATCCGTGTTGTAGTAATTTAGAAATAGCAACACTATTGTGTAATTTAGAATTATCACCGAGTCGTGGCTTCTACTTTAGGACTATTGTCCTAGATTAGAAACCGCGACTCGATAAACGTCACTGTAGGACGACTACCAGCCAGATAGATCGACGACATGACGAAGGTTGCTGGCATAGAGCCGAAGGCGGAAGACGGAGGACTGGTTATTGTGGCGTAAAGTAGGAGAAGCATATCACCACGTCATACCAGAAATCCAGATAGGTACTACTAGTACTAGTACTTCGGTTTATTCAACGTCAATGTTTAAAAAAAAATGTTATGCCATATGTGCGCAAGTTTATAATAGAATTAGCGGACGCCTCGCGGTTTCACCCGCGTAGTTCCCGTTCCCGTGGGAATACAGGGATAAAAAATTGCCCATGTCACCCGGGGTTAGTGTAGCTTATAACGAAGAAAGAATTTTTCAAATCCGTCCAGTAGTTTCGGAGCCTTTTTAATACAAACAAACATGTTCCATGGCTGTTTTCAAAAAACGATTACGGTGCCATCTTTTGGATGCGCAACGAGAGCTGGCCCACGCGAATGCGAACATCTCTATTATATGATGGCTTAAAATTGGGTTAAATACATACATATACTATTTAATATCTGAGCACGCACGCACATACGTACGCATACACACACACACAGACACACGCTTACATACACGGGGTTACAGTTGAAAACCAGCGCCAGGCTCTGTCAGCTTGGCAAAATGCTGAACTGGATACCAATTTGTTGCAGCCGCGAGGCACAGCTTTTGTTATTATGGTTTTCCTTTTCTTTTCTTTTTTCCAACTAAATTATTATTATTATTTTTTAATTGATTTATTTTTTATTATATTCTGTTGTTTCTTTTTGTTTTAATATTTTATGTATTTTTTTTATTTACCATTTTCAGTTGAAGCTGTGACTTATGTGGTTCTACAAATTATTTTTTTCTTTTCAATCAAATCTTTCCTCTTTATAATATTACTATAGAATACCAGAATGTATTAAATGCTCTCATGTAATTTATTTAAAAAACAATTGAAAATGTGGCTGTTAGAAAAATCTTTTTTTCTATAAATGAATTATTTGACTAATTAATATTGTATCTAAATGAACTCTTAATGAATGAAATATATTATTATTGGTTTGAATTATGTATCTTTTATATATTATTATCATTTTATCAATACTTTTTGTTATTTTTCTTTATAATTTTTACAATTATAATTTACTAGCTGATCCGCGCAACTTTGTCTGCGTAAAATTTCCCCGTTCTTGCAACATTTCTTATTGCTGCTCCGCTCCTTATTTCTACACTATTTGATGGATGTTATTGTACATATAAACCTTCCTCTTCAATCACTTTATCTATTAAAAAAAACCGCATCAAATCCGTTGCGTAGTTTTAATGATTTAATCATACATAGGGATATAGGTACAGAGAAAGCGACTTTGTTTTATACTATGTAGTGAAATCACAACCATTGCAATGAAATTTTTTACATGCTATTTTAAAGCAAAATAGAAGATGCATATTTAACCTGAACACCTGTGTTTACTCTATTTTAAGTGAAATAAATGATTTCTAATTTCTATGTCCAGCAGTGGACAACAATACAGACTAAAATTATGATTATACAAGTCTAAATATTTGGCACTTTAAACATTCTAAATTTATCCACGTAGTCATAATTTACAAATGGCGACACTATAGACATACATCTGTCAAACAACACCTGTACTATGAAACCAATTACGGTAAATAACCGGCCGGACACCGATATCCGAATGTAATCTACTTTATTATCCGGTTTAATGTAGTTATAGCCGGTTAACCGATGTTCCCGAGGGCGTACCGATAAGCGGTAGCTGACCGAATCGTTTGTTTGTGAAATATGTCTTTTTAATGATTCCATTTTAGGGTTAACATTGTATAAAAGGGTTATGATTTAGTGGTGACGAGCAGATTGAGACATCTGCAAGGTTAAGCACCACGGTCGGTGCATTTTTAGGGTTCTGTAGCCAAAATGGCTAAAATAGAACCCATTTAGTATCGTCATGTCCGCTTGTTTGTCCGTCCACATGTCACGGACACTATACTCAAAAACTACACAATTAATATTAATGAAATTTAGAGCATATGTGTTTTGTATAAGCCACTACTTAGTTTGATAGTTAAATATTAAAAATAACTACCTACATATTTTTAGAGAGGCAAAAAAATTACATGTCCCCGACATGTAATTTTTTTTCAGCAAACAACAGCATGTGGCTCGTCATTCAACAAGGTTTTTAACCCTTGACTACAATGATTTTTTATAATATTATGATTACAATGGGTTTAAAACAATAAGTTTTAATTAATATTTACAGTTATTAAACCACTTTTAGGGCTTAGCAGCCAAAATAGCAAAACCGGAACCCATATAGTTTCGTCTGTCTGTCAGTCTGTCTGTCCGTGTGTCACAGACACACGGACAGACAGACAGACTACGCAGTTAATAATGATGAAATTTAGTGTCTTCGTTTGATTTTTTGAGTTATATAATATGACATGATATACCGTTATTGAGTTACAAGCTGACCCGCGCAACTTCGTCTGCGTAAATTTTCAACATTTCTCATTGCTGCTCCGCTCCTATCGGTCGATTGTAGCGTAATGTTAATAGCCTATAGCCTTCCTTGATAAATGGGCTATCCAACAGTGAAAGAATCTTTCAATTCGGATCAGTAGTTCCTGAAATTACCGCGTTCAAACAAACAAACGAACTCTTAAGCTTTATTATTATTGTATAGATTAGTGCATTTATATGTAACTAGCTGTCCCGCGCAACTTCATATGCGTAAATTTTCCCCGTTTTTGCAACATTTCACGTCGCTACTTCGCTCCTATTAGTCGTAGCGCAATGTTATATAGCCTATAGCCTTCCTCGATAAATGGGCTATCCAACAAAAAAATAATTGTTCAAATCGGACCAGTAGTTCCTGAGATTAGCGCGTTTAAACAAACAAACAAACAAACTCTTCCGCTTAATAATATTAGTATAGATAACGGCTGCGGAACCGTGAGCATGGTCCGACATGCTCTTGTCCGGTTTTTTGATTATGTACTTTTGGATTAGTTCCTTTTAATGAGCATTTTGTTTAATTTAAGATATATAAATTTGTATACTTATTTTGAGAACTATCTTAAAAGATAGTCCTCAAAATAACAAAGATTTTCATAGATTGAAAGGGCCTTCAATTTGCCATAAACCGTATAATAATATAAAAAAAAATGCTTATCGAAGCGAGAATCAAAAGTGAACCTTTTATTTTTTTCCTTTAGAAATACTTATAAAGGAAAACCCATTTTTTTGAACAATTATAATAATAGGTATTATGAAAACCAATATTTAGTTGGAATTGGCTGGCGATATTGAATCATACAAAATGAAATAAAAATAACATACAAACAATGAAAGAAAGAAAAAAGAAAAATCGTTTACTTGTAACAGAAACAATTACTGAAAAAAAAATACAAATAACCCACTTATTTGTATTTTTTTTTGCAGGTCGTATCTTCGACAAATGAGGTTTCCACTCAGCATAAAAGCCATTGTGGCATGAGCCAATGCACAGCGCTAGTGTCAGTGTGAACCCCAAGTGACGTCCGCAACAAAACAATGTAATAACAAAAACAATACCAAAAATAATACAAATTTTATTCACTGTTCGATTTAATAGTACATTAAGACAACAACGGGTCTAAAAACCCCCGGTATGAGAGTAGGTGCCGTGTGGTGCCGGCTTAAGAATAGTACCACCCCATCTCTACCCGTGGGTGTCGTCAAGGCGACTAAGGGATTTCACCCCGGAGGACGGGCAGCAGCGTCCTCTGCGTACTTAAAGCCTTACTGCGATCGCCAACCCGCTCGCCAAGCGTGGCGATTATGGCAATTACCCCCAGGATCTACATACTAGTAGGTTCTACTGGGGAGACCCGTGCCCAGCAGTGGGCCATCTTATGGGTTGATATGTATGTATGTATGTATGAGAGTAGGTATATCTCCAAACACACTCATACACAACACGAAGAGGGGTACTGTCGACTTAGGAAAATACACGGAATTTTAGTATGCCGCGTTAACAACGAAAAAAGCTATAGACAAAAATGAGTGACCCGTGTTTAAAAACGTTGTAGCCTTTATGGGTCGTTCCTGTACTATTATTATTATTTTTTTTTGTTCAAAGGTAACTAGCAAATTAGCGGGATTAAGTCCCGCATTACTAGCAATCTTGTTAACCCCTCCAGCTAAGCTCAAAGGCTTGTGTTAGGAGTGGGTTCACGTCAGTAGTATAATGGGTAGGATTCGAACCCGCGACCTCACGATTGCGAGACCGATGCCTTAGCCATTAGGCTACTGCCGCTTATTTATAATATGAATACAATGGTATTAAATACTTTGAAAAACTGTTCACTTAGGTACTGTCTAAACAGGAGAATCATTTTTGTACTTTTGCATGTAGTAATCAATTCAAATTACATACTTTAATGTCACAATACTTCTAAAGAGAAATCTGTTAGTTTTGGGAGCTCTTCCCTTCTCTTCATTAAGACCCAAAATATATTACATTTATATCGACCACCTCTTCCGGACTCTAAAGGCTTATAAACAAGTATATTTTGTTACTAGCAACTATAGAAATATGACATTGTTACAAATTTCTAGATATCATTGAAAGAAGTTAGCTTATTCTATAACGTTATTTTGTTACAGAGCCTGTTTGTTTTAGGAATCGATGCTTAGTCAAAAATATTAAATATAGTGAAAGATCTACTTACTACTAGATTATTTTTATATTTTTTAAATATATTATTACTTAATTTAATTCATTTTTTATTTTACAGCATCTGCCGGGGGCGACAATACTTTAATAATTATATTTAAAGAATACAAGTTACGCTAGGAAGGCTTTTTCTAGTGTCTTGCGCTTACAAAATACCTAGTCTTTATAAAAAAATAGGTAGTTATTTACTTATTAATAAGTCTGTATGATATAGAATATCAATGTACATTATATAAAGCGACAGGATAATCTTTTAAAAAAAAACTGTGGTAAACGTTATTGGCACACATTAACAGTTTACCTATGGGGTATGTATTTCAAAATATTTTATTGCAGTGTTTTCATAATGGCAATATTTTAAATCTACTTAAAGCTAACCTTACTATAAATTTCCATGTACCTACCTACTTACATATATACTTTATTGATAATATTTCAACGTTATAATACGCCTTATTAGTAAGCAAATTTAGTCGTTCTTTTATTTAAGCATTATATCCTATTTTTTAAGCTTTATATATGTTATTTTAAACGTATAAAAAATATTTTAAAAAAATCTATCAGACGCGATTCGAACAATCCCCAGACCAAGCTGATGATTCATGTTGCTTTGTAAACAAAATCCAGACACTTTCCAAAACGTATATGTTACTAGTTTAAACGCAACATTCGCATCACATCTGTCCAGCGTTGCACCTGCGGGCTGACGACCTGGTGCTGTCTCTTTTTATAGCCAGAACCGGTCCGAGGAGTTTGGACCGCGTTATGTTACATTAACACATCGGGTATAAAGCCTACTTATTTTTAACCCAGATGCAAACAGAGTGTTATTTATCTACTCGTATACTAATATTATAAAGCGGAAGAGTATGTTTGTTTGTTTGTTTAAATCTCAGGAACTACTAGTCCGATTTAAAAAAATCTTTCTTTGTTGGATAGCCCATTTATCGAGGAAGGCTATAGGCTATATAACATCACGCTACGACTAATAGGAGCGGAGTAGCGACGAGAAATGTTGCAAAAACGGGGAAAATTTACGCATACGAAGTTGCGCGGGACAGCTAGTCTTATATATAAAATTCTCGTGTCACAGTGTTAGTTACCATACTCCTCCGAAACGGCTTGACCGATTTTTAAGAAAATTTATATGTATATTCAGTAGGTCTGATAATTGTCTACTATCTATTTTTCATATCCCTAAATAATAAGGGTTGTCCACCCCCAACATTTATAACTATACTATCTATACTAATATTATAAAGCTGAAGCGTTTGTTTGTTTGTTTGAACGTGGCAATCTCAGGAACTACTGGTCCGAATTGAAAAAATCTTTCTTTGTTGGGTAGCCCATTTATCGAGGAAGGCTATAGAGTATATAACATCACGCTATCAATGATAGGAGCGGAGCAGTAATAAAAAATGTTGCAAAAACGGGAAAAATGTACGCATATGAAGTTGCGCGGGACAGCTAGTTTGTATATAAAAAAGACAACTCCCGCAAAGTATTTTACCCTAGTGGTACAATTCTGTATCGCGGAGGAGTTTAAAAACATATAAATAACGGACACCGTGGGGGAATCGAACCCTCCTCCTCCCCCCCATCGACCTTCGGCTTAGCAGTCAGGGTCACTAACCACTAGGCCAACGGACTAGTCAAGGCATTTGTATCTTGTATCTGAATGTGATATAACAGAAGGAGAAAGTGAGATTGGATTGCATTTTGTCGAATTTTCTGAAGAATTTAACAGGAAATTTGAAAAAATATCTTGTTTGCCAGTATCATATACCACTGTCCTTTGTACTCTCACCAAGTGAAGTGGTAGGCACCAGACCCTTGACATGCCTGCCACTTGACTTGGTGAGAGTACCTGTCACTAAATTTCTTAGTTGCAAGTCTCTGATTTTGTGTTCGGTCTGTCAATCTATTTAGGACATACCCTCACTATTTCAATCGCGGTGATTCAGAGTGGGTGGTGGGTTTACTCCTTAATATTTCCGCCATGTGACGCCTGATTCAATCAGTTTTATAAGAGAGTGGAGAAAGTCATAATACCGTTCATAGTCGTATAAACGAAAAGTTTATAAGTATTGAGGTATGGGGGTAATCACCATAACTATTACGCTGAAATTAATAAAACGGAAAAATATTATTTATTTATATCTTGATCATTATCAACTTTTACATAAGAGAACACACAAGTATACATGTAAAATTCCCAATTAATTATAATATTTATTATAAAAAAACCCGCCTGCACAAAAAAGATGGAAACAAGATAATTATATAATTTTATGCAGTCGGAAGCACTTTACTAAGTTCATCGTGATTCATTAATGATATATTAACTATTGTCAAGGATTGAAAATTAAAAAAAGAATGAAAATATATTTTCAAACGTCACATATCTAAGAACACTTGGGCAATCAAGACAAATCTAACGACATCTTATTTGTATGAATCCGTTCAGTGGATTGTGAAATATCAGGTAATAAAGAATATTACATACATAAATACATACAAGATACGCGCGAAAAACATAACCCTTCTTTACAGTCGGGTAAAAATTAGGTAAAATATATTAAGAAATATTCGTTTACGAAAAAAGGTTTCACTTTTCAAGATCAACTACAAGACTAAAACAAAATACCAAAATGTTTTCGCAGGCTCCAAAACAATTTACCGTTAAACCAACCTTTTTATTCAATTCATGAGCCCTAGACGGAAACCTGTTAAGTTTTTTTTACAAAAAGGGCCTCCTTACCGTTGAAATATCGCACGCCTTACCGATTTCGTGGCAGTATCACCGAGTCATTACCGTTTTTGTTTAGACAAGCTATCTTTAGCCGTGACCCGGCGTTTTAGTTTGTCAAATGAGTGGGGAAACACAGTTGGAAAAAATTGGCTTCTTCAGCTCTGGTGGGTATATTGACGATGTTTGAGGAGAATTATGTTTTGGAAAGAAAAGGAATTATAGACATAATTGATTTAATTTGATTTATTGCCTGTTTTTGTTCTAGTTTAAAGAAAGAAAGAATATGCTTTTTAGTATTAAATATAAGATGATAGGGACACAACACAGAGATACACCTATACTACTTTAAAGATACTGGACCAATAGTTTGAAGCTTTAGGAAGATTAAAAGCGTTTCATCTCTACCTGATACATGTGGCAAAATTCGGGCATAAATTAGTAAACACGTTTATACTAGCCGCGTCTTGTTAGATAGCTCAAGTTTTAGCGGCCATCCACGCTGACAAACCCGCGAGCAAAAGCTAATTATGAAATGAAAAATAATATGAACCCAATATTAAATTTTCAGTATAACTATTTTATAATGAAAGCTTTTACGTGCACTGAATTCTATCAGACTATTATAGATTCTAAGTAAATAAAGGATTACTTATCAAGATGACATTAGAGGTGACTTTGTGTTTTATCGAAACAAGACGAAGATAGTGTATTGACATTTTGAGAATGAAAAGTTTTTGACTTTATTATGTATTTTCTCAGAAGTTTAAACATGTTTTTAAGTATCTCTCTCTGATGCAAGGGTGGAATATTACTAGCTTAGTATTTGAATTCGAACTTACATTGTGGTAATTGATCGTATGTGGTATGCGGATATTTCTGATCTTTTTAATTACACAAATGCCACCGCAATACTTGCACTTTAACTCTTTGCACACACGACTATATAAATAGCGACATCTATCGGAAGACGTGTTGTCGATTCAACCTCTCGATAAGACTACCTAACTTTCAGCATTTCAAATGGTAAACGACAAATGAATGTCACGCCATCCATCGGTGGCTTGATTCAAATGAGTCAATACACTTGCTATTTAATCAAAACAGATAATTATTAGTTTTTTATTTATTTTTTATATAATACATATGTTTTAATTTTGCATAACCGTTCTATAATAATATAGATGTCGTAAGTATCCTTATCTTTTAGATATTTTGAGTAGATTTTAATTATAATTTAAAATAAGTAAGATAATGGTCAAGCAGCAAGCTAATATGAAACCATAAACATTTCGGGTAAAAAATTGCGTATGCGCTTACACAACGTAATCTAACAAAAGGGTGTTATCTAATTTAATTATGCACTGTGTATTATAATTACAATGTATGCACCAAATACTTACAATATTTACTGTAGGTATGCACAAAAAATTGCAATTAATTCCAAATAAAATTTTAATTTTGTTACAGAAACAAGATTTTTCTGGTACCTATAATTTTCCACATTTTTATAAGATGATATTACTTTTAATAATAATGTAATATCTTACAACATCATCTGATCTCAAACTAAGCAGAGACTTCTAAATATATACAAAATATTATAGATAAATTACACCCAGACACAGAATAAAACATCGTGCTCATCACACAAAGTTTTACCCTGGGTGGGGATCGAACCCACGACCTCCGGCTTATCATTCAGGGTCACTCACCACTTGACCAACAGTCCAGTCACTGTGACAAACGAATAGAATCAACAACATTCCATGAGGAATAATGATTTATGTAGTCATACTCTTCAAAAAGTTAGCTTTAGCCTTGCCATACTCATGGCAAGACTTGTATTGGTCATTACGAATAATATCCTGGTTCTCTAACACATGACGCCATCCAAGTGCATCGTAGACCGGACGCACATCGAACTATTTTTTATTCTTACAATATCTTTGTATCTATTTTATCAACATTTTAACTAATAATGAGAACGTGTAACTATCACGGTATTATACTAAACGGGATAAGTAGAGTTATTATTGACTAGCTGTCCCGCGCCACTTCGTATGCGTAAATTTTCCCCGTTTTTGCAACATTTGACGTCGCTACTCCGCTCCTATTAGTCGTAGCGCGATGTTATAGCCTATAGCCTTCCTCGATAAATGGGCTATCCAACAAAAAAAGATTTTTTCAAATCGGACCAGTAGTTCCTGAGATTAGCGCGTTTAAACAAACAAAGCAAACAAACAAACTCTTCCGCTTTATAATATTACTAGCTGTCCCGCGCAACTTCGTATGCGTAAATTTTCCCCGTTTTTGCAACATTTCACGTCGCTACTCTTCTCCTATTAGTCGTAGCGCGATGTTATATAGCCTATAGCCTTCCTTGATAAATGGGCTATCCAACAAAAAAAGTTTTTTTCAAATCGGACCAGTAGTTCCTGAGATTAGCGCGTTTAAACAAACAAACAAAGCAAACAAACGAACAAACAAACTCTTCCGCTTTATAATATTAGTATAGATAGTATAATTGATATTTATTTACAATTTTTAGTTTATTTCTGGTAATATTATCCATATTAGATAATTTACTAATATAATACCAAATTTGTTTATTTATAAATATAGTATGTGAGCTACTGAATTTACTTAAGTAAATAAGTAACTAATTGCTCGTAAATTTTGAAGTATTTGACTTAGATGTATATAAATTTAGAATGTGCCATTTTGTGCCTCTTTTTTCAATACACAACGTGTCATTGCTCAGTTTTTTTTTTAAATATTTTCGACGAATTCTTGCTTTAACAGCATTAACAGCCTTTGTAGTTCTAACAGCACGCGGCCACCCCGATCTTTTATGGTCTTCGACAGAGGAAGTGTTGTTGTATCTGTTGATAGTACGATAGACGAACATACGGCTGATACCAAGCTTTTGAAGTGTCTGGAATATGACCGACGGCTCCATATCCGCTTTGTGCAAGGCCATAATCATCGCAATTCTATTTTCTTTAACACCCCAATCCATATTGTAATTTGAACACGAAAAAATATGTGAAATGGCGCGAAATCGAAAGAACTTTAATATAGAAAAATAATAAACGCGTTCCAAATTCAAAGTAATTAAAAAGTTGAAAAAAAGAAAAGTTTTTTTGAAACAGTATTTATTGCCGGACTATAGTATAATATAACTAGTTATATATACATCATTATACCTATACTAATATTATAAAGAGGAAAGATTTGTATTTTTGTATGTAACGAATAAACTTAAAAACTACTGGACCGATTCCAAAAATTCTTTCACCGTTGGGAAGAGACACTATCCCTGGTTGACATAGTCTACTTTCTATCCTTGTATTCCCACGGGAACGGGAACTACACGGGTGAAACCGCGAGGCGTCCGCTATTAATAAATAAAGAAAAAATCGAATAAGTTGTGAAGCGACACAGATCTTTTATCCTAATGCAGTTGTATTTTTAGGAGAATAATGAAAATTAACACAAGTGAAGTTTTTGTTGACTTAATTTTTTTTTTTTTTTTTTTTTTAATTATTTATTTAACACATACAGCCATCATTACAGGTACATACCTAATGCAGTGAATAAAGAATGTAGTGCCGTGTGGTACCAGCTTAAGAATAGTGCCACTCTATCTCTTCCCGTGGGTGTCGTCAAGGCGACTAAGGGCTTCCACACCGGAGGACGGGCAGTACCCGCTCGCCAAGAGGCGATTGTGACCGTTACTCCAGGATCTAAATTAGTAGGTTCTATTGGGGAGCAGTGCCCAGCAGTGGGACAACATATTCGACTGCCTCTGTGGCGCGGTGGGAGTGTATCCGACTGCTACGCAAGAGGTCGTGGGTTCGATCCCCACCCAGGATGAAACTTTGTGTGATGAGCACGATGGTTTATTCTGTGTCTGGGTGTTATTTATCTATAATATGTATGTATTTAGAAATATATAAGTATGTTTATCAGTTGTCTGGTTTCCATAGTACAAGCTCTGCTTAGTTTGGGATCAGATAGCGTTGTGTGAGTTGTCCTAAGATATTATTATTATTATTATATGGGTTGATGTATACGTATGTATATAGGTTGATTTGTTATATACTAATAATCTCATTTCGTGGCTTTGCCATTTCACTTAGTAAAATCAATTTTGAAAAATATTTAACACCTACCTGTTTTTTTAAATTATGGCCATAGCCTAATGGCTATGGCATCGGTCTCGCAATCGTGAGATCGTGGGTTCGAATCACAAGCTTTGAGCTTAGCTGTAGGGGTTAACAAGATTGCTAGTAATGTGAGACTCAATCCCACATTGCTAGTTATATTAAAAAAAAAAAAACATTACACCAAATAACTTAGTAAAATCAGTTTTGATTTTTTTTTAATACCTACCACCTGGTATTGTGACGCACTTGACGATTGCACTAAAACTGACAAAAAAATAGGCATTTTACTCCGTGGTCGGTTGGCCGGTACATGCGTGTGGTAGGTGGTGGTGTGACAAAAGTGGGTGGTGGGTGGTTGAGAGTAATAATAATAATAATATTTTTATTTGCATAGAGTATAGGTATATATAATGGTGTTGACATATTCTCAACTCTCGTACAATCTACCATAATATAGGCATGCAAAACACTTATGATTAATTTGAGAAAAAAAGAATACGGTTAAACATATGGTAATATATTAAAAACTAGTTCCTATTACGAAGTTATTTGGTTTTGGTGTAATGTTAAGAAGACACAAGCGGGAGGTTATTAGTATATTAAAAATCAATCAGTATACAGTATGTATATTTAATCCTTGTCCGACCCGTTAAGGTGTTGTTAGATTTCATGTTTACATTCCATTTTTTTTTTAATTTATGTCAAATAAAAAAAATCTTGGTATAAGTTATATGGGAAAACATGTGGAGGCGGAAAAGATGTTTTGATTATAAAGAGGCTTTATGCAAACAATATTAATAAAAAATCTTGAAAATTTACTCTTATCGACGAAATTGGGTACTTAAATCGTGAAATTTAACATACAATAGATAAAACAATCAATTTAATAATATATTTTTTTAGCATTGTTAACAGAATACCTACACACCTTTCGGGTCGGACAGGGATTAATTAACATCTTGAATATGTGATTAAAGAATGTTAAATTTTATGTTCAAGTGTTTCCTTCTTATTTCAAGTCGGATAATTGAGAAACCCATGTATAGTAAGTAGAAACCGGTGTTCTTTTATACGGAAGAATATTTACATTTGTTTTTATAAACTAAAAAAGCCATTGAATGAAGACAATTCTTTTAACACGTTGTTACAAAATAATGAGAGTACATACAGAAGGTAAGCTTCATACGTACTTTGCTCGAGCAACAAAATCTGAATTCTTTTAAAAAAAATCGTCCTTTGGGTTAAAAGTTTTCTTGAGGTGAGGAAACAATTTATTTATTTATTGACTTTATGCACAAAATATTGCACAAAGGCGGAGTTAATGCTAAACGCATTCTCTACCAGCCAACCTTTGGGTGATGTGACATAAAATTATATAGGTGCAGATTGTAGACAGCTAATGCTAGTTATTTAAGATAAATACAATTGATTATAAAAATATATATATATACACACATACGTATGCTTAAAAACATAACATACATACAGAAATACATAACTATACTCAAATACATTACATACATACACAATACATATACCAACTTAAATACATTACATTATCATCATCATCATCATCAGCCTATCGCAGTCCACTGCTGGACATAGGCCTCTCCAATTGCACGCCACTTTGTTCTATCTTCGGCTTCTCGCATCCACCCGCCCTCAGGCCAGGTGGAGTGATGATTTACGCAATACATTACATACATACAAATAAACATAAACTTAAATTCATAACATACAGTTTATACATATAGTACAGTACAGTCATTTAAGTGGCTAACGTTGAGATTCAGCTAATCCATCGAGTAACAGTATACGAACTTTCAGCTTGAAATTGAAGCGATTAGAAGCCGAAAAATTGTCATACTCAAAGTAGGTCTGGACGTAACTTGAGTCTGACTAAACTGGAAACTAAAAAAAACTATACTTGGAAGGAAACTTCTTACAATATGGGTGATAGATTGCCTCGGTGGCACGGTGGGAGTGTGTGCTACTGCTGAGCAAGAGACCGTTGGATCGATTCCCAGACAGGACACCACTTTGATCCACAAATTGTTGTTCCAAGTCTGGGCGTACCAGAGTACACCCAGACTCGGAACAACAATTACAACTTTACAAATATACAAGTCACAGACACAGATGTCCGTATAAGTGCATTATATCTATAAGTGCATTGCTCGAGCAAGTTAGGGTTTGTATGATGGTTGCCTTCTGTGCTTTGTGCGTTTTGTGTGTGTTGTAACAACTCTGAGTCAGCTAATTGGCTGTACATATACAAGTTGTTGTAGTTAAGTGGGTAGGCAGTATTAGATGTAAAAGGCAGCCATGTTTGGATGAGTAGGGATGTTAGTAAGGTTGACATTGTTATGAATATGTATAATATATATCTTGGGTTAACTCACCCACGGCTATCTGATCCCAAAATAGGTAGATCCTGTACTTTAACATACATATTTCTAAATACATACATGTTGTACATAGTTTTTTTTAAACGGAACCCTTATAGTGGTTGACATAAAAATAAATAAAGAGAAAAAAAACCTTTATAGTTACACCATGTCCGTCCGCAGCTTAGCTCAGCGACTGTTAGTGCTAGAAGGATGTAATTTTGCATGGATACACATATTATTTAGACTAGTAACTGTTTTTTTCCTCATCTAGGGGGTGTGAAGACCATTTTTCGATTTACAAACGGAAGCCCGTTTGTGAAATATTAAGCTTTAAATTGCAATTAGTGTCAAGTGTCCTCCTATATATACTGAAATTAAAACCAAAGCTTTCACAGCTAAGTAGACTTTACAAGTTTACGAGTAACAGCTGATCAAAGTAACTGACACTGAGAAGTAACAAAATTTTTGTACAATTCCATTGAAATTATTATTAAATGGGTATATCATTGTAAGTATGAAACAAAAATAACAGAAAACCCACTTCTTAATCCGCATTATTCGGAAAGGGGGGTGGGGACTACAGAACCCTATATTGTGCGTGGCCCGAAATGCAATTGCCCGGTTTTTAAAGATAACTCCCGCAATAGGGTACAAGTCCTGTATCGCGGGGGACTTTAAAAATATTCAACTCTCGCAAACAAAGTACACCTAAACTCTAAACAATTTGTGAATCTCACAAAGTGGTGTCCCGTGAGGGAATCGAACCTACGATCTCTTGTGCAGCAGTCGTATACACTCCCACCGTGCCACCGAGGCAGCCAATAAGTTACACTCAAATAATTACATCTGGACACAGAATAAACAATTATACTCATCATATAAATATATATCCTGAGTGGGAATCGAACCCACGAATTCGGGCTTAGATGTCAGTGCCACTAACCACTTGACCAAAAGGCCAATCAAGTTATACTTTTAGGGTTATACCAAAAGATACGCCCAAGTGCTTTTTCAGACTAAGATCGTTGTTATTTGTGGTTGTGGCATGATTGATTTTTGATTTTGACTGCCTCTGTGGCGCAGTGGGAGTGTGTGCTACGGAAAAGGTAGTGGTTCGATTCCCACACGGGACACCACTTTGTGTGATCCACAAATTGTTGTTTCGAGTCTGGGTGTACTTTATGTCCGTGACGTGTATGTTTGTAATCTACTGTGGGAGTAGTCTTTTAAAAAAAAATTATCATAGATACTTGACTAAATCCAAATTTCGCGTTAATAATATTATAGTTTTTAATAATACTCTTAACGTAAAAATTTAAATTACTTAGGTATAAATAAATATTTTCCATTTTCACAAATTATGTATTACCTACTAGCTGTCCCGCGCAACTTCGTCTGCGTTAATTTCCCCCGTTTTTGCAACATTTTTAATAGCTGCTCCGCTCCTATAGGTCGTAGCGTGATGTTATATAACCTACAGCCTTCCTCAATAAATGGGCTATCCAACAGTAAAATATTTTTTTAATTCGGACCAGTAGTTCTTGAGTTCAAACAAACAAACTCTACAGCTTTATAATATTAGAATAGATTAAAGTGCAGATTTTCTGTGGAAAAATATAAAAAGGTTCTACAAACAAGAAACATGTTATTTAACCATATTAGTTTTATCGTAGGAACATAACAATCTAAATTTATAATCCAAAATAAAATGATAAATGTTTTAGTAACTCTGTCTGTCTGTTACATTTTTACAATTAAACAGTTGAACCGATTCAGATGAAATTAGGTATGGATATAGTTTAAGTCCAGGGCAAAGGAACACCAATAATAACAATTAAACACCAGTAGGTGTTCAATTGTGAAAGTCCTTTTGATCACACCCTCCAGCTTCAATCCGGCGCAATTCAATTCAATTCAAAATACTTTATTCACTTAGGATGCAAGACAATTCTTGTGATACGTCGAGATTCTACATGTAGGTACATGTAATGCCAAGTTCGCAAACAATTGGTAAAGCCGGAGATAAGAACTTGGCAATAAAAACTCGCGGCCACTCTTTTCAATTTTCAAATTGCCAATTTTACAATGTTTGAATATTTATAAACTTTACATGGAGGTAAGGTGCTGCGACTAATATACTATACACCATGTTAAAGGACTGATGCAAATTGTATTATCAAAAAGTTGAAACATGAGATAAAGCAAAATCAGCCTTAGTGGGTACAATATGGTAGGAGCATCTACTTACAACAAAGGTAAAAACTAAATGTGCTTAAATATTGGCCAATTGCGCCGGATTGAACTAGGTTCAAGCCCGGTGCTAACTGTATGACAATGTATGCCAGTTTTCACACGTTTCGCCGCCGGGTAGCAACCGGACGTGAGAAAAGGACCTAACAGTGTATCTGTTAAGTTTTTACGTATAAACAGCTAAACCGTTTTAGATGAATTTTTGTATGGAGATAGTTTAGGATTAAAAGAACATAGAATAGGCGGCTGACATCCACGCGGGCGAAGCAGCAGCCGAAACCTAGTTACAAATATGATGCCTTAACCATTATTTGACGTACTTAGATAAAAATAAAAAAAATAGTTTCAAGTCAAAAAGGGCATAGATTTTATAGTACCTAATAACAAACATGCACACGTGTAACGCCGCGGGCAAAATATAGTATCACATTATGCTTTTGACTTGATGAGCTTCTATTAAACACACACATACACCATAATTTAACTATATAAATAAAAACCGGGCAAGTGTATGTCGAGCCACGCACAATATATGGTTCCGTAGTCTCTCCCCCCTACCTACTATCAGAATAACGCGGCTTAAGAATGGGTTTTTGTTGTTTTTGTTCCATACTTACAACTTAAGACTTACTTATTAATAATTATCAATGGAATTTGTACAAAAATTTTGTTACTTCTCATTTGATCAGCTGTTACTCGTAAACTTGTAAAGCCTACTTAGCTGTGATAGTTTTCCTTTTATTTTCACTATACCTACTACTACCGGGAATGTTTTACATGCTTTACACTTAAAAACTTAATATTTCACAAACGGATCCCTAAATTTAAAATGCAACACAATCACATCCCCACTTGACATATAGGGGATACCTCCCCTCCCTAAAAAAAAATGTTTTTCAAGATTAAAAATAAGAAGAAAATTCTTTTACTTTTTCGGCATAAGTAATATGTGTATCCATACAAAATTACAGCCTTCTAGCACGAACAGTCTCTGAGCTAAGCTGCGGACGGACGGACGAACAGATGGACGGAGGCTTTAAGGGTTCCGATTTGCCATTTTTGCTACGGAACCCTAAAAATAAGTCGCCGAATCTATATTAACATTATAAAGCTGAAAAGTTTGTTTGTTTCTTTGAACTTAATCTCTGGCACTGCTTGTTCGAATTGAAAAACTCTTTTAGTATTGGATAGCCTATTTATCAAGGAAGGCTATTGGCTATATAACATCACGCTATGACCAATAGGAACAAAGCATTAATGAAAAATGTTTCAAAAACATTGAAGCAAACGAACATGCACGGGTCAGCTAGTGTGTTGTAAGGCGCAAATCTCAAAACCGGCTTTACAGGATACCGAAAGGACTGAAAATCTAGTCAACCATATTATATTTTCTCTCAAAATGTTTGGTTGCTCTCCGTTTTGATAGCAGCGCCATACATTAGAGAGGTCAAGTTACAATAGATCATGCACGGGCGTAACCGCGGATATAAGTTACCTGAAATATTTTGGCGCCAAAATCCGCCATTATTGTAGTGAAAACTTAGTTGTGCACTTTTTTTGGTATGGGTAAAAAAATGTTAAACTCGCGTCACTATCATGTGACCCTGTTTGAAAATTCGTAGGTCAAGTGATCCTAATTGAATATTTGTAAGACGGAGGGAGAGCAATAAAAACTGCTACAATATTACTAGAATACGAAGGTAAATTTCGCCACCATCTTCAATGTTATTATAGCTCGGGTGGGAAATCGGGCGGTCCAGAAACCAGAAGACCCCAGTTCGAGTCCGAGTAACGATTATTTTTTTCCCTTTTTAATTCTATTTTTGTATTTGGGTTTTTGATTTGTGATTTATAATTTAAATTTATTATAATGATTATGTCACTAAGATCAAAAATATTTATCAAATTTCATCAGAATATATTTTATTCAGAGGGATAAACTTTTTAATTGTCATGTCGTTGTCATTGTCATTTTTAAAATTGTCATATTTGCGCACGATAGCGCAAAATATGAGTATTGTATTTAACCACATAAATGATAGTACTATATACTGATAAAAAAATCCCCCCAAAAAAAAACCTTTTTTCTACTTTTCATGTATCCAATGTCACTCTAACAACGATACCTTTTATGTTAAAATGTGTCAAGCCATTTAATCTTTAAAAATCCAAAGAAATATACATACCTACAAACATACACACACTCGAAAAACATATGCCTCCTTCTGCGCAATCGGGTATAAATTAAATTGGTCAAGAAATTCAACTTTTTCGGAGTAACAACGAAACAAACAAACAAAATTTGGAAAAGCATTGCACCATTGTCACAATACCACTCAAAACTTTTTAAACTAAAACAAAGTACATTGACACTACACAATTTGATTAGTAAGTACCAAATTCGGCGCTAGTACTTGTGACATATAGTGCCATAAAAGGCCACATTTAACACTTGGTACTAAATTGTACCAATTGCTTTATATTTGTTCATAACTGTAGATACTGGGACATAACTGCCTTTGTGGCACGGTGGGAGTGTACCCGACTGCTACGCAAGAGGTCATGGGTTCGATCCCCACCCAGGATAAAACTTTATGTGATGAGCGTGATGGTTTATTCTGTGTCTGGGTGTTATTTATCTGTAATTTGTATGTAGGATTTAGAAATATATAAGTATGTTTATCAGTTGTCTGGTTTCCATATTACAAGCTCAGTTTAGTTTGGGATCAAATAGCGTTGTGTGAGTTGTCCCAAGATATTATTAGATATTATTATAATATCTCTGTGGTGACTGAGCAGATCGCAAGTTTACTGAGGTCAAGCTATGTTACCACTGTCGGTTCATAGATGGGTGACCGTTTTCGAACATTGTCATACCCCTCAATGCCTCGGAGAGCACGTTAAGTCGGTCCTACGCCTAATCTGCGTTCGGGTTCGATTCCCACAACACCATTTTGTGTGATCCACAAACTCGAACTCAAACTCAAATTTCTTTGTTTTAGGCTTACTTATATCTACTTGTATTATTTATAATGGTCTCCTAGCCGATGTCGGTCACGTTGGCTAATCTCATTAGAGACTAGCCAACTACGCAGGAAATATTATAGTGCACAAGTGTATGCGCAAGCACAAGTACACTCCCTATTTCATCACACTTATAGTCCGTTTGCACAGAAATCCGACACGACCGAAGAGTTTTTTTTTCTCTCTCGCAGTAGGGTACAAGCCCTGTGTTGCGGGGGACTTCACAAACATACAAGTCACGGACACAAAGTACACCCAGACTCGGAACAACAATTTGTTTGATTTGATTTAATGAAATATCATAAAGTAATTTCCCATTGTATAAATCAGGTAGTATGTCGGACCCCACTAATTTTAGACCCATATCAGTACTACCAACATTTAGTAAAATCTTTGAAAAAATAATATATGATCAGATGCAGAACTTCTTTTACAAAAATAAATTATTATACTTTAAGCAATTTGGTTTCACTAGGGGTCGCTCTACAACCGATGCTGGTGTGGAGCTTATAAAACATATCTTTGACGCGGTAGCGGTAGCGGTAGCCTAATGGTTAAGGCATCGGACGCGCAATCGTAAGGTCGGGAGTTCAAACCTATCCATTATACCACTGACGTGAACCCACTTCTAACTTAATAATAATAATAATAATAATAATCTTTATTTCGGACATGTTACAATCCATATAGTGTTAGTATGTTTGCTTATTATCTACTGTTAGTACCAATCACCCTTTGCACACAATGTTTAATTAAAGAAGAGCTTAAGCTTTGCGCTACTGTTTTTAGGATACTGTTGTGACTGTCTCTCACCCTCCTTAGCATAGAGACAGTTTTCTTACGCAAGATCGCATGAAAACCGTCTGTGCGAGCTTCCGCAAACATAAGTGATGCACTACAGTAACGAGGTAGTCCCAACAGCATCCTAAATGCATTGTTATACTGGACACGCAGAGCATCTAGCGATCTTTTGCTGTAGCTGACCCACAGATTACCCGTGTACAGACTTTGGCAATACGCCTGAAATAAAGTTATTTTAACTTGGTCCGTACACCGAGCAAATCTGCGGGCCAACATATTGCTCCGGACCGCCAGCGCCCTACGTTCCCTCTCAATATCGGCATTGTCTTTAAGGTCGTCCGTTAGGATATGCCCTAAGTATTTAAAACTGGATACCCTGCTAATTGTTGATCCGTTGAGAAGTAGATCAGGTCCAGCCTGAGGTTTACCCACGACCTTAAAGACAATGTATTGACATTTATTAATGTTATATATTAGTCCATGCGCGGCGGCGTAGGCTTCGCATCTCTTCAACATCTGATTTATAGCCCCCGCAGACGGGCCCAGCAGCACCATGTCATCAGCATAGTTGATGTTGTTGATGTTCACTTAAGCTATTGAGCTTATCTGGAGGAGTTAACAGGATTGCTAGTAATGTGGGACCACGATCCCACATTGTTAGTTATCTTTTAAAAAAAAAGAAGAAAAAATATATTATCCCACTTCTGGTTTATTTTCAAAGCTTAATTTTTAAAATTTTACTTACGTTGTATTTTTTTACGTACGAATATGTTGAATTAACGTTTATTAATTATTAAGTACTTTCATACATCGCTTAAAAGCCTACGCGGGAAATGTATTTAAAGGTTAATCTGATATATTTAGGAGCCTATCCCGAGCCATGAAATCTCGTTCCCTTTCTACAACACAACCGCAAAGGAAACAAAAGATATTTCCCAAATAAAATATAAAAGGGTCCTTTTGAAGAACCCCGTATGTAGGGTTACCATTTCGGGAGAAAAATTCGGACATCAGGGTGGAAATTGAACGAAAAATGTCCGGGTGTTTTAGTCGTAATTCCTACGAGCTACATTCCAATGCAAATTAAGAGATTTTTTCAAAAATATACTATTTTCTAACTTTATATTATAGGACAGTCAACAACAAAAATAACTCAAATGCATTTTTTTAACAAATTGTAAATATTTAAAACTCTGAAAGAATGTAATGAATGTGTTTACTACTAATAATAGTAATATCTACTTTTGTCGTGATAACATCTTATTAATCAATAACCGGCGGCACGCATGAAAAAGTGTCACGTTCCGCCTGCTGATAGGCTGATAGTATTAGCCTATCAGCAAATGGCGATTGAAGCGACATTCGATATAATAAGAACTAAAGCCATCAGGCTATCAGCGAATGGCGATTGCAGTGACATGCGATACAATTGGAACTTAAGCTGTCACAGGCATAGTTGTTTATTACAATGACATAATTTTTTTCCAACTTTACAGATAACCATTTTTTTGGTGATTCTATCTATAATTAATTCAAAGTTTTCGTTAAAAGGTTTATTCAACATTCCATTTTCGTTAAAACATCAGAGCCACTATACAAGTGGTATAAATTGTTATCATAATCGAACAGAATGGCAATCCCTTATTTTGTAAAGATAATTTTCAAAGTCCCACATTCAAGCAATCCTGTTAACCCTTCCAGCTAAGCTCAATGG